>CM033751.1:6177515-6907672 GCA_019671005.1 Hibiscus mutabilis | reverse complement strand
TTTAGCTTGAAATTGATGTTAGAAGCTTGAAAATGTCCTCAGGGACTAAAATGTAAAGTTTGGAAATTTTTATAAAAAGTGTGAAAAAAAATTGGTTCGAATATGGAAATTTTTATCGGATCAATTTTATTGATTTTAGATAATTATTGGTTATTTCCATTATTATTGGTGAATTGGGAATATTCTAACATATACTTTGAAATGGTATATGTTATGATTTTTGTAGATAATCAGTCAAATCGGGGACATAATAATCGATAGGGCAAAGAAAAAGTACAGGACTGAAATCGAGTAGTGAGGCATTTTGATACAAGGCAAAGGTGAGTGCATGCATGTTTTTATAATATGTGATCGGAAGACTTGCGATAAGTCGACCTAAAAAGGTAATTATTTTTTTTAAAGTATGAAATTATTTTAAATGATACTTGTCTCGTATTTTTAAAGAATGGCAGCATATTGTAAAATGGAAATGGGCGTATTGGAGTATAAACTGCTCCTTTACGATTGAGTTACATCATTTAAATTATAATGCCATGCTAGCCATTATGTTATTGCAGGAAATATTTTTATATTTGCCCTTGGTCATGAGTAGACAGTATTGTGGTATACCATTAGAGTCGCATGATTTCGACATGTCGCTTGTTTTCGATACCTTCGGGTGTCGCTCGTTTCGATACTTTATTGTGTCGCTTGTTCGATACTCTAATGTGTCGCTCGTTTCGTCACTTCGGTGGCGCTTGTTTTCGTCATTTAATTATGGCGCTCGTAAAGAATAGTACTTTTAGTACACGACTCGTATATTAGTCACTCAATATTACCTTGGGCTATACGATTTTTAATTGATGAATTAAATTATGTTTCAACATAATATGATATGTTTTTTTTTCCTGCATATTATGAAAAGTATTATGAAATTTAATAGGTTTTACAAGTATCATAAATTGTTTATGGTTTATTTCATGTTACTTACCTTATACCTTACTGAGTATATTCTCAGCGTGTATTTCGGTGATACGCGTAGGTTGCCGGAATAGCTAGTGGGATAGCTTTTGCATCAGATCGGGTATTAGGGCCTACAACGCAGACATGTTATTTTCTTGTATCTATGGCATCCTATTTTGTTGTATTTAGTGGCATGTAATTAAGTAACCTGTCAGTTTTGTAAAATTTTAAATCCGGCTTGCCTTGTAATAGTTCGAAATTAAAACACGATTTATATAATTATAATACTTTATGCTTATCTTTTAAATTGACAATATTAGTATTATGAGTTAAAAAAATAAAATAAAATAAATTTGTTAGCCTAAATTTAGCATGGTAAGTATATTGTATATTTTCTGTGACATTCTCGATTCATATTCGTGTACAGATATGGGTCGGGGGTGTTACAGGTAGTCTTCAGCAATGAACACCGACCGAATCCAAGCCTTGCCCAAACTTGGATGTACAAGATAATTTAGTCTTCATGTCGGTAAGATCAACATTAGTGCCAACTTTGCTCACAACTATATCACAACGAGCAATAACACGACCCCGATCATCAATGACACTACTACCTTTCTCATTATTTATCTTTGAAGCAAATCGAACTCTCTTAAGCTTCTCAAATCTGTTATACCCACGAAATTCAACTTTATTATTCTTTTCAAATTTGTTATGCCCATGAAATCGAACTCTTTCTACCTACTAGAACTGTTGTGCCCACGGTTGTCATGTTTAACAGAATATCATATTTTACTTGATTCAGTCAAGACACCTTCACCCGTAACATCGTCATTTGACACGCAGGAGGAAACAACAGATGCATTGTAACACCCCCTTCTTGTATCCGTACACCGAGTACGAGTCAGAAATGTTACGACTTCTTTAATCAAAGTCGAGGTAATTTAAAATTTTCAAAAAACTTCTCAATGGTCACACATCCTAAAATTTCTGTAGCCCAAGCACACTTAACTTTATTTAAAATCGACATAAATTATTTATTTGAGTTCCAATCATGAATCATATTATCTTAGCATTCAACTCATCACCTGAGTTTACTCTTAACTTTGAATCTGTCCAGAAATGCCAATTATAATGAAACCATAACAGCTTTAAAGGCCAATCACAACTCGAATAGGTTTAGCAAGTATACATGCCACTATAATAATCAAACCTCAATTAGGATGACATTACTGTGATTACCCGTTGAGCTTTCCAATAATGATACAATGCTCTTCTCACTCTCATCTTGATTTACCTACGTGTGTACAATCAAACACACGCTAAGTACGAACTTAATGAGGCAGTAAAGGAAGTTAATAACAATAATTTAAACTTTATTCAACTTCATGACTACATTTATATAGCATGATACATGCCAATGTATCAACTTTCACATTGCATTAGTAATTATTTACTATATGCCAATGTCATAAGATTTTCATGCTTGTCCATTTGTCATAATATGCCTTATATGCATAAATGCATCTTGATCACTACATAAGTATACCATCATATTAATCATATATCAACATAATATAAACCGGATATAAATTTCTTACCGATATACTTGCATTTTACTTTGAGAGTTCATATACTCCCTAACCTGTTTACCATTTATTATCCATTAATTTATAGCCCAAAATAAACCTTGAGGACCCTGAGTACGCGAGTCAAATATGCACTAAAGTGCTAATACACATAAGGTCGTGCCCACCATCCGCACATTTATAAGGCTGTGCTAACCATAATAGACATAAGGTCGTCCCCACCATCCGCACATTTATAAGGCTGTGCTAACCATATACACTAAGTGTCCTTTATATACACTATAGTGCTAAATTGGATAACCGAATATGCAGCGTGCTGCTGGACTCTATGGCATGCCAACTATACCTTGTCCCTCAATGACTTATTTGGGCATAATTTTCGTATTTATTCCATCCATGGCAATGTATATCAATATAATTTAACATTGGGCACTTCATACCCGAAATAACATTCATAGTAACATCATATATAACTAGTGATCCATGCATTAATATTCATCTTTTGACATATTTAAAATATGTCAATCATATGATCAATGACATAATTATCATGCCAATTTATAAACCAGTTAGACTTATCGCAAGTCTTCTCAATGATGTATAAAACATCCATATATCATGTTATGTATGCATTGCACTCACCTTGGTCACTTAACACAATGCCTCACTAAGTCATAGTTCGATCCTTTCTTTCATAGAACCTCGAACCTTCTTTGATTCGGACTTGACTTCATTAATCACATGAATAGAATAAAATATTTGTTAGATTCAAATCTAACAATACCTTAAACATGTTGTCTAATATAATCATTCGAATATAAAATTTCCAAATATTTTTCCTTTCTTCCTTGTATTGTTAAAAAACTCATTATGGTCGTTAGTGACCAATTTGAACTTCCATAAATTCTTCCGAGCTTGCTACCTAACATTTGAATACAAAATGTTTCAAAATTCACTTTCTGACAGCTTGCGCTACTTTCAAAGATTTACTTATACAAAGCAGAATACATACTGGATCTTAATTTCCTTCATACTGGAGAAACTAGATTCGATAAAGGTTCTAACGATATAAGCCACATAAATTAATAAAATCTAAAAATATTATGAAAAATCACTGAATTCACGTCACAGACTGTCAAGGCAGAAAACTGCTCTATAATTTTTCTGACCTTCATTCGAATAGAAATTCATATCTTTTAACTCGGAATTCGAAATCAGTTTCCGTTTGTTGGAAACGAAACTAGACTAACAAATCTTTACAACGGTATAAAATTCACCATCTAACCATTTTTGTAGAATTTATGGCAAATTTCTAAACTTACTGTCATAATTTAAATTCCAACATAACTTTCCATAAATAACTTCAAATTTACATCAACTTCTCCTTATTTCTTTACTTGTCAATTTAGTCCCATCACTTTACTTCAAATGACCAGAATAAAGCTTGTATTCATATGTTCTATTTACATCCTTTGATTTGTCAATATGGTCACCAAATTTCAAATATAAAGATTCAAGCTTCTTAACTTTACAAATTAGTCCTCAAATCAACATTACTAACTTAATTCCATCATTTTAACTAAAAATCAGGTTTACTCCTTCTACATATCCTCTTTTCCGAATAGACCTTTCAAGTTTGACAAATTGTCAAAATAGTCACTAAAGCAATTAATCGTCGGTTTAGAATTCTAACTTCATTTTCATGCTTAGCAAAACCTTATATAATCAATAACAACTTATTAAATACAAAAAACCAGCCCCTAATATTAATAAATCAAACCGAATAGGTCCATAAAGATTTCCAAATTGCCGATTTAGTCACTAGTTGAAATAACTAGAGTTTCATCCTCCAAACATCAAACTCAAGCTTCAATCTTCATCAAATCTATAAATACTCTTAAAATTTCAGATTTAAACACCAGTCCCTAACCTTTAAATTATAGACGAAATAGTCCCTTAACTTTATACATCAATTCAATTTAGTCCTAAGCATGGAAACAACATAAAATCAAACATAGTTTCTTAAATCTTCGAAATTCCCAAAATTCACATAAACCTAATTTATTCCTCATATCAAATCTCATCAACCATGAAAGTATTCTATTAATTATTTACATCAAAAGATAGAGCTCGAAGAGTAGAACAACTTTGTAATTCTGAAGATTACCTTAAAATCGAGATTTGGGGCTTAAATCGAGCTTGGAAATTTCCATCTTCTTTCTCCTCTTTCCCCATGGTTTATGGCTGGAAAATATGAACATTTTTTTTCATCTTTTCACTATTAAATTACACTTGTAACTATTACATGGATTTTAAATTCACTTAAATAGTGAAATGACCAATTTAGCCTTTAAATCCAATGGCTAATTTAATCTCATCCAAAATCAAGGGCCAAGATTAAATTCATGTATATTTCATCTTCCAAAAACGTCCTCAAAATTTCAAAAATATTTCAAAATTGCCATCCTTGCCAAATGACCAATTTGCCCTCCAACTAGTTTGT
The DNA here is from genome assembly GCA_019671005.1 of Hibiscus mutabilis. NCBI lineage: Eukaryota > Viridiplantae > Streptophyta > Magnoliopsida > Malvales > Malvaceae > Hibiscus > Hibiscus mutabilis. The sequence goes on along the minus strand of CM033751.1, from coordinate 6,902,638 downwards.
ATTTATTAGTTTGTTTCAAAATTGCCATTCCATTATAATCTAACTAAATTAGTTCCTTCTCAACCGACCACTATTCCATAAATATCATTTTATGATTTTCCATGACTTATGGAATAGCCTCTGAAATTTCAATTCAATCCAATTTCCTGATATTCATTGAATACTTCTACTACGATTTTACCTTTACCGAGCTATCAGATCTATTCCGAAAATTCTATATTTCCATAATGTATCTCATGTCATCATCCTTCATCCAATGGTCTAGATTTAATCTTGATTTAGTAGTTACCAGCTTTGCCCCTAATATTTCTCCAAAATTATGATCTTGCCATTTTTCATCAAACGGCTCATATTTAACATATAAAAATCAACTTAAACCCAAGGGTTCATATTCTTCGAACACAAAGAAAATATCTTAGACATGTAAAATGACATAAGTAACCTTGCCTTATCATCCTTCAAAATATCCTGGATTTTTTATTATATCCGAATATTTTTTTGAACTTTATCGCTTTATAGCCAATAATACAAAATTCGTACAAAAAATCCGGGTAACACTAAAACATCATTCTTGGGGGTAAACTATTCATTTAAGGGACTAAAATACACAACTTTGAAAATTACACTTTGGTCTCTAAACTTTTCCAAAGTTTATACTTTAGCCACAAAACTTTCAAAATTTACATTTTGTTCACTAGCCAAAAATTGGGATATTACATGCATCACCTAAAATAGTTGAACCTTGTAGAACATAAAAATTGGATGCTCTTTTATACCCATCTAATGCATCATCTAAATCCATCTGAACAGAACATCTCAAACTTTCATATGCCATAGCGAAAACCTGACGTTGCGATCCAGCAACGGAATTTTATACTTCACAATCGTCATTATCCCAAGTAACCTGAAAAGCTCTTATTCCAATTTGTTATACTACCAGGATGAAAATGAAGAGACAAGTAAATAAACGCAAATGCAGAAAAGAAAAAATAACACCAAGAATTTACGTGAAAAACCCAAAAGGGAAAAACCACGGGCAGAGGATGAGAACTTTCACTATGATGGAGAAAGAGATTACAACTGATTTATGATGTTCTATCTAAACCCCTAATCTCTAGTATCTATTTATAGAGATAGATTCCTTGTTTACAGAGAAAACTTGCATAGAAACAAATTCTACTCAAACTGAGTTTCATGCCTTTAATTAATATAAACTAAACAAGATTTAGTAAAAATAGGATTCTAACTTTAAACCAAATCCCAAAAGAATTTGGATCACAACTCTAACAAATTTTGTTATATTTTGACTCAAATTCTATGTGGTAATTAAGTTGAGTTTTATTGTAATTCTAGTGGTTGAAGATTACTTGGTAATTAGGGTTTACTTTAATGTGTAAATATCTATTTTATGTAGAGATCTTATTGAATAAGGTTTCTTGGTGACCAAGTATTTGGGTCTATAAATAAAGACCCAAATACCTTTTGAATTATGAGAGAACAAGAGAATGAGAGAGAGGGGGAATTACTCTGGAGAGATGTAACCACTTTTAGGTTCTCTACAACTATTGTGCCTGCGTTGTAGAGATGGGTATTGTAGGGATGTTCGGAAGAGTGTTTTGGTTCCACCGGGTCATGGGATTTGTACACCGGGTTTTGGGATTACATGCGTTATCATGTATTTGTACTATTCGGGTTCTCTACGTTATTAGTGGATTGTTCATTTCTCTCGTCCGTGGAGGTAGGCTATGCTGAACCACGTTAAATCTTGTCTCTTGTGCATGTCTTGGTCTATGTCGTTATCGCTTTGGTTATTTTGCCGCATACCAAATTCCTAACAAATGGTATCATGAGCTATGGTTCGAGCTGTGCGATTGTGAAGGATTTTCGCTGCGAACTTTGCAGTGCAATGTTAGAGACATGCTAGAGGAGTACTGTTGCAACGAGCTTTCAGTTGCAAGGGGAGTAATTCTCAAAATTCAATGGATCTTCAACGGATACTACGTAAGAATTGGAGTTGTTGAAGACTTGGCGGTGGTGCTTCAACGGATATTTGGCTTACGTAAAAATTGAAGCTGTTGAAGACTTGAAGACCAACGCGGGAATAGAATTTGTTTCAACGAGGAGATTTGTTATATTTTGACTCAAATTCTAATTGGTAATTAAGTTGGGTTTTATTGTAATTCTAGTGGTTGAAGATTACTTGGTAATTAGGATTTACTTTAATGTGTAAATATCTATTTTAGGTAGTGATCTTATTGAATAAGGTTTCTTGGTGACCAAGTATTTGGGTCTATAAATATAGACTAGGTTTAACCTTTTGAATTATGAGAGAACAAGAGAATGAGAGAGGGGGAATTACTCTGGACAGATGTAACCACTTTTAGGTTCTCTACAACTATTGTGCTTACGTTGTAGTGATGGGTATTGTAGGGATATTGGGAAGAGTGTTTTGGTTCCATCGGGTCATGGGATTTGTACACCGGGTTTTGGGATTACATGGGTTATCATGTATTTGTACTCTTTGGGTTTTCTACATTATTATTGAATTGTTCGTTTCTCTCGTCCGTGGAGGTAGGCTATGCTGAACCACGTTAAATCTTGTCTCTTGTGCATGTATTGGTCTATGTCGTTATCGCTTTGGTTATTTTTCCGCATACCAAATTCCTAAAAAATTAACCATGCAATTAAAAGCATATTAATCATGCGAATATAAGCTTTCATATATGCATATTAAATGTTATGCATAAATGCAAGACATGTTAAAAAAATATACCCACGACAAATATCTTTGATGGTAGTAAACGTTTACAAGTTTTGTCTACCCATGGCACTGGTTCGAATAATTATAATGCTCGACTTGGTTATTTGTTCGTCTTGGATTAAAAATGCAGGCAAATTTGTCTTAAGATTGTTAGAAAAATGGCGTTAATAATCCAATAATAATAATAATTAGTATAAATAAATACGATAAATTATTATTATATAGAACATAACAAAACAATTACAAAAATATTCGAAATAAAAATTAAATGTTAAAGCATTAAATCGGAATCGTTTACTTGTATTCGGGCAGCAATTAGGATGTTGTTGAGACCTGTAATATCACAGTTTCCTTATGACAGATTCGTTCGCTCCTACGGTGCTTGAGAAACGTTGAATGTCTATCTCCAAGATACAACAACAGAATGATCAACTGCAGTAGCATATGTAGAGATCACGAACTGGAAGCTTGTCTTCTTCTATCACTGTGGAAAAAATGAAGAACAGATACATGATGATTTTAAAGAAACTGGGGAGAGTTGAGAGAAAAAGCTCTTCACTTGCAACGTTCGTTATGAGTTTTTGTTGTTGTGCTGTGAATTCTCTTCTTGCTGAAGCCTCCTTTTATAGGAGAGCAAATGGAGAGTTCTAATCATAGTTAAACTCAAATTCAAATTAAAAAAAGATTTTATCTGATAAAATATATCTAAAAATAGATTATTCAGATTTATAAAATTTATTTTGAATTTCAAATTTTTGACTGATTCTTAGATGAAGAAATCAAATTTGGGATGAAGAAATTAAGTTCAGACATAAACGTTGCTCGCGTTGTGCAAGTGCGCCTCCAACCCAAATGGGTTTGGCAAGCTTGGATTTGCACCTCTGTGCCTACATTTGAGGCAATCTTTGGTAAGTTTATTCAACACTTGGTCTCTAACCAATATGGGATTTAAGCTACTATTTCCTCACCAAATTTGCAAGTTACTTACTTTGAGCGTCAATTTCTCATTCATCACTCAACCAATTTGAGCATATGAGATACCATTATAAATATTTCATGGAGTAGAATATAAAACGATAAATTAATGATTCGATTCTCCATCTTAACCTATTGAATATATAGCTAATAGTTTCCATATTATCACAATTTTCCAACATGTTACGTTTGTTCCATTTTTATGTCGGGAGTGGCGACGAGAAAGATAACACTGATCAAGCCACGGTGTTGTAGCAAAAGCTGTCACGCAAACGGACCGGTGAAGCCACGAGCACATACGCCGAAGTTGGCATTGCCCACCCTATATTTTATTTATTTTTGTTAGTTATTCCTTTTATTTGATCGCTCTGAGTTTTTTATGAATAGTCTAAAGGTGATTATAATGTAGTATCTGTTCATAGATATTCTTAACTCTTTGACAATGCGCATAGACAAAGCGATTTAAACTCGTGTCTCCTAAGATGAACATCATCCGCTTTTTTACTAAGACACTTGTTGTGTTCAATTACTCTGAGATTTTATTTGTGTTCATTCACATATAAAAAATTGTGTTATTAATATATACATGACTATTTTCAAATTTTTTCTGTCATTGAAAACAACATCAACCATAGAGATTTATATTATAAACATTTTTTCTTCACGAGTTAATGAAAAAACTGTTCGTTCTCAATTTTTGCAAGGACAGTTTTGCTGCAAGTTGCATGGGATAGGAAAAGCACTTTGGCCCCTTTATTCTAGGTTTCATTCATAAGTGGTCGTTGAGCAAATTGATTTCAATTTTCATTACCAGAGCCCATGAGCTGTCATAGATCTTTTTGATTTTGTTTGATCAGTTTGCACTTGCTGTTATCCTTCATTGTCATGTCTTTCTCGAAAACTTCTGCTCTTATCCATTTCAAACCCATTCCAACACGGTCTTGCATTGGCTGCAAATGGGTCTCGAAGTGATTGCACCAGCTTCAGTTCGGTGAACAATCAGTAGCCGCCAGCCCCTGCATGTTGGCTCACCACTCACTTCTCACACTAGTCATTAAGCACACTAGTATTGACTAAACTTTGATGGTTACAACTTACAAGCAAGAAAAAAAGAAGAAGGTTAAATTAGGGATAGTGGAGAGAGAGGGAAAACGACATGCTCATTCTTTGTCGTGTGCAGCAAAGCTAGAGTACAGTAGACATGAATGTTCAGTTTTCTTGCAACGCCATCTGGGTCTGTCGCATTTGTCTTTGTCTTGCACTTGTCCACTTGGAAAAACATCAAGTCCTTTTGGTTCAGTCGGTTGCCGAGCTGCTATCGTAGGGGGGCATGGGCCAATCTGTTTGCTCGCTAAACGCTATCCCAAGACGTGGCCAAGCCTCGAACCACAAAAATTCTCACGATAAACAGATATTTTTGGTGTTTAGCTGAGAAGAAAAAGGGTGAAAATAAAAGTCATTGAATCTAGTTACACCGAGTGTGGAGACTAGGCACATGTATCCAGCTTGATAGAATCTTGTATCAGGTACGAAGCCAGAGAGAAAATATTAAATTTAAAAATGGTTAAATCAAAAACCAGCCCTTTAATTATACCTTTTTTTGCTTTTAGTCTCTAAATTATTTTTGGTCAAAATAAATACCTAAATTATATTTTGGTCAAGAAAACTACCTAAACTATGCTTTGTTTTGCTTTTAGTCCCTAAACTATCTTTTTGATCGAAACAAGTACCTAAATCTTTGTGACATGTCAACGTCTCATTGACCGAAGTAATTTTTTAACTTAAATAACGACTGGACTTAAAGTTGTCATAAGTAATAGTTTAGGTACTTATTTTGATCAAAAAATAGTTTAAGGATTAAAAATAAAAAATGGCGTAGTTTAGGGGTGATTTTTCATTTAAGCCATTTAAAAAAATACAAGAGGTTATTAAGTATTTAAACTCAAAATTCAGCAGCAAGACCTAATTTGTGTATATTTAAACTTATAAGACCCAAATTATTATTAGACAAAAAATTTCAGGGCACAAGCCCACCTTTCCTTAATTCAACTCCTACTTGATTAAATATTTAATAAACCCTTATATTTTTAATTTACACATTTACTTTTTACATGTACTAAATTACTATTAGACTAAAATTTATTAAATATTTAAAATTTATAACAGGAGCATGGCCCCTTGGGCCCTTAGAGAGCTATGTCCATGATTGTATCATATTTATTCTTAGGCTCCGTTTGACATTGAAGCGGTGGAAGTCCGTTGGTTGACAACGTCTATTTGGACAGAAGCTAAATTTTTCAGTTGTCGACAAACGACCGTTCAAAGCGTAAAATTAAGTGGGCAAACGACCGTTTAAGGCGTAAAATTAAGTGGGCAAACGGCCGTTTACCGCCAAACTTTGGTTGTTTAGCATTGTTTCTCCGTTCGGTGTTTTAACGCTCGTCGGAGAAGCATTGGTAAACGGAGCCTTAGTCCTAAACAGATTATCAATTGACTTAGCAAGACGTAGTTTTAAGACCTTTAAACAATATTAATAATTTAAATATGGAGTGATTTAAAGTACTTAAATCTAAATTAATCGATAAATAAATTAAATACGGAGTGATTTTCTATTACTCACCAACATAGAAAAACTGGGTGAAGAAATTTCAACTTAGTCATTGAATGAAGCTAATATTATTAGTGGACCATCAAAAAAAAGGAAACATTAAAAACGGTCCCCACGAGACTTTCTTGCCGGGCTTGCCCACGTACAGAAGAAGAACCAACGAACTTCATCACGAATGCCATTAGATAGTTAGCAAAACTTACTTCACTTTGGCTTAATTCAGCCCCAATTCATTGTACTCATCAAACTCTTAAAATTTAGTTCTCTGCTTTATACTTTAAGAATGTAATTACTCTCCTTGTTGTGAAGCTAATCGAGGAGTGCCGAAGCAACCACGAGTCTGTTCTCGCTCGTCCGACCGATACACAGACATCAACAGTGTGGTTGAATGACTGAAATTCTTTGGATTTCAAGCGAGGAAAACATGCTCGCTGACTGTATTGTTAAGATGAGATCTGACCCTCGGATCTTCAGAGTCTTGTTACACATGATGTCTATAAACCCCGTATGTTGTTATTTAGTTTTATGGCTTAGGCTTCTCTCATTTTCAATTTTAAAAAAGTTTAACGTGTTATTGGTTAGACTATAATTTTTAAATCAAACAAGTCGAGGGACCGGGGACAAAATTATACCTTTGATTTACCCTTTTTCCATTGTACGTCCTTATCCGTTCTGCCATTACCCCTTATTTCTGCCAGGGTCCAAAAAGGCAGCCGAATGGAATGTTCTTATAGCTTTAACCGCATGCATGTATTTTGACACATGTAACTGTTGACCATGATACATGAACAGCCGAAATCTGTCACTACCACCCCGTTAATAAAAAAATATCTTCTCATATGGAAAATGAGATATTTAATTCATTAGATTTATATATGTATACGAATTTAAAGTTGGGGAGTCAATCCACCGATGGATTGGTTTAAGTGATAAACAGTTTGGTATCATTTAAGTAAGTATCGAGCTCGAGGTGTTACGTATACAAAAAATTTTCGTTAAGAGATTTACCCACTAAAATTAATATATTATATGAATTGGTCCATATTAATCAAAATAAAACCTCGAGGAATCAAAAGGCAACCAAAAAAATTTGTGCAGTAAATCGGACAAGCAAACAAGAGTTGTTCAATTACTTACATTGCTACATTGGCAAACTGTTAACAGATATTCCACCTGTTAGAGAGAGAAAGAGACAATACATGAATGCACCATTGACAAACGTCATTAGCATCTCCAATAATTAATTAGTCATTACCAAAACCATAAAAAGAATGACCATACGGACAAGGGTTGGTCGAAAGTTAGCAATATATGTCAAAAGCTCCAAACCAAACACACATATCTTATTGTAATGGAAAACAACTCGGTATTTTTGCTAAGTGTAATTTCGCTTCTGAAGTTATCTTAAATCAACAATTTTGTCTCTCATTTTTAATTGTATCAATTTAGTCTTCGAGCTTTTGAATAATATTAATTTCACCCTTTGATTGTCCCTTATTTTTGTGTATGGGGTCGCGATCTACTTCCACGTCAATTATTATCGTCAATTGTCATGCCATGACGATGATAAAAAAGTCAACTTTGATGACATGATAGTGTGGATGACGAAACAAATTTTAAAACTAAATAATTATTTTAAAATTAAAATTTTTTATTTAAAAAAATTAATGTCAACTGTACTATCACATCATCAAAAGTGACCAGCCATAATGTTATTGTAGGACATTAATTTATTAAAGAAAATGACGTATGCACAAACTAACTCATACGTTGTTAATTATTTAACGACAAGGTGGTTGGCATGATAAAGGGCGACTAAGGATAATAATTCTGTTAGTTAACGACATTCAAATGGCAAAATTAATACTATTAAAGAGTTTGATGGTTAATTTGATAAAATTAAAAAAATAAAATTACTTATTTAATATTATTACATAAACAAAATTACCCCTTAAACCTTAAAATAAACGGATGAAAGACACCCGAGTTTCACATAAATATAAAAGGGAAAAAGAAGAGGGATTTTGCAATAATTGGGTGAAGATTCTTAATTTATAGACCTGAACTCACTAGGCTAGCTTTTTGAATTTTGATTATTATATAATGCTCTAAGGGTAGGCCGGTCGATTATTTTTCTACCTTTGAGAACTTTATATTATGGTTGCCAACTTCTTCTTAGATGCATGAACTTATGAATTACATTTCTTGACACCAATTAATTCAATAAAATTGAGAATCACAAAGACGAAAATTTTTCCCATCAAATATTTTACAATGTTGTCTTTTTAAAGTTTCGAACCCGAAACTTCGATTAAAAAGTACTATTTGACCATTAATTTAAGAGCTTTGTAGTAGTTTGAAAGATTTTGATATTAAAAATATATGTAATAGCAACATAATATGAGACTGATCACCAAAATTAAGGGATAATGTGAAAAAAAATGTTCCTAATATCTGATTAGATAGTCATTTTGGTTCTTACTCTTTTTTCTGAAGTACTTTAATCATCAATATTTTATTTTTGGTCAAAATGACACATCAGTGGATGGCAATTGTTAGTCAACTATTGGTAAACATCTTAAAATAACTTGATAGAATGACATATCAGCAAAAAATATAATTTTATAAAATTATCTTTTGACTGATGTGTCAATCTGTCAAGTCAGCGTTATTGTCTATATGACACTACTATGTAAGCGTGCAGTTCTATGTAAGTTTGTCATTTTTTTTCAAGTCATTTGTTATTTAAAACTTTAAAGTGCTTAAAAATAAAATATAAAATAATTATTAAATCAAACGTTAAAAACATCTTTTAACATTATGTCTAAAATTAATGAAAAAGGTGCGTTTTAATTGCCATGGGGACCAGCATGAGGATATGCCACCCTTGGGTGGAAAGTGGCATTAAATTTTGTAGGCCCCTTTATCTGGAATCGTTAGATATCAACAACAGACAAGGCTGTGTATACATATGTTCGGTTCATCTCAGGTCATTTTCTGTAACGCAAGCTATGGCAGAAGCATGATTTGTCACATTCGACTGCTTATTTATACTAATTTCTTTCAAGACATTACATGACACCATGCATTTGGTCTTGTAGATTACTGCTTACGAGTATGTGGCCTACCACGGGTTACCGATGAGGATATGCTGTGGAAAGTGAACATGATTTCTCCTTTGTTTAATCAATAAACACGATGATAAAAGTCAAAATTACAATCCAACTAGGGGCGTACATAAACGGAGCGTGACGTTCGATGAATTGCCCGTAAATCGTTTGTATAACATTTATGAAGTTAAATAAATGAGTATAGACAAAAATTTTATATTCTTTTAATAAATGAACGAACACGAACATAGATGTGTCCGGTTCGTTTAAGTTCACGAACTAGCTCGTTTATTCGATTCTCCCTTTTCTTTTATTTTTTATATTTAAAATATTGGTGAAAGTAGAGACTAAATTGAACACAATGTGAATTTTAGAGTTCAAACTGTGAAGCCTGAGGAGCTCAAAGACTAATGGCATAATTTCACCATTTTGACAAACTCATAAACAAACATGTTGGCGGACATATAAACGAACATATTCACACACGCTAAACAAACAGACATGAAAACCTTAAAAAATAAACAAATAAATGCAAACACAATATTAATTTTTTTTTTCTACTAAAAAACGTCGGCAATAAAACTCAAAACATAATACAAGAAATGGAAACAAAGGAATACATGAGAAAGAAAGAAAACATGAACAAAAGGATCCAAAACCGTATCTAGAAAGCAAAAAGCCAAACAGACAACAAAGAGGAAAATAGAAATAAACACATGCAAAATCAAAGAGAATCAGAAATAATGAGGAATCACACACAGCAGGGGAAGTCGAGAACAAGCAGAAGTCACCATATCCACAATTTCCTACTGCATGTCTTATCTGTGATCACAGAAACGTAAAACATCTGGAGTGATGCAGCGAGATATGTTGGAAAATTGTGATAATATAGAAACTTTGAGGCATATCTTCAATGGGTAAAGATAGAGAAACGAATCTTAAAGTTATTGTTTTATATTTTACTCCATGAGATTTTTACAATGATATCTCATATGCTCAAATTGGTTGAATAATGAATGGAAAATTGATGCCCAAAGTAGACAACTTGCAAATATTGGTGAGAAAATAGTAAGCTTGAATCCCATATTAATTAGAGACCAAGTATGGGAGGTTTATATATAATGGAACCAACCTACAAGTTGTTGAATAAGCTTACCAAAGATTGTAACTTGCACATAAGCATAGGCGGTGCAAATTCAATCCTGTCAAACCCATTTTTGGGATGGATTTGTTGAAATTTTAGCCCAAATTCAATTTTCTCATCCAAAAATTAGTCAAAGAATTTATAATTTAAAATAAATTTTGCGAATCTGAATAATCTATATTTAGATAGATTTTATATCAAGTAAAATCGTTTTTGAATTTGAGTTCAATTGTGATTAAAACTCTCCTTTTGCTCGCCTATAAAAGGGGATTTCAGCAAGAAGAGGACTTAAACAACACAACAACAAACATTGCAAGCGAAGAACATTTCCTCTCTATTCTCCCCATTTTTCTTTAAAAATCATCATGCATCTGTTTTTTTTATTTTTTAGCCCAAATCCAAAAAAATTAGTCAAAGAATTTAAAATTTAAAATAAATTTTGCGAATCTGAATAATCTATATTTAGATAGATTTTATATCAAGTAAAATCGTTTTTGAATTTGAGTTCAATTGTGATTAAAACTCTTCTTTTGCTCGCCTATAAAAAGGGGATTTCAGCAAGAAGAGGACTTAAACAACACAACAACAAACATTGCAAGCGAAGAACATTTCCTCTCTATTCTCCCTATTTTTCTTTAAAAATCATCATGCATCTGTTTTTTTATTTTTTCCACGGTGATATAAGAAGGTAAGCTTCCAGTTCGTGATCTATGCATCTGTGTTACTACAGTTGATCATTCTATTGTTGTATCCTGGGAGATAGACATCCAACGTTTCTCAAGCACCATAGGAGTGGACAAATCTGTCTTAAGGAAACTGTGTGTTACACAGGCCTCAACAGATCTGTTCATCTGAATTGATGTCCGAATACAAGTAAACAGTTCCGATTTACTGTTGTAATAATTGATTTATATTTTAAATATTGTTTTATTAATTTTTATGAGCTGTTCAATTTAATAATAAATCAGTATCTATTTTATTTACTATTTTTATTTTATTTTTTTGAATTATTAATGCCTTTTTTAACAAGATATTCATAAGGAGAAACATCGCGAAAAACGTAAAGACATCGTCGATGTAGATGGATGGTGTGAAAAGAACCCTAGGCTGAAAAACCTCGCCCCAACAACCATCCTCCGACAAAGAGCGAGTCGCCTCTTATTGAAAAGAGAAACGAAGGGAAAAGATAAAAAAAATTGACCCGAGATAAAAATTAAGGGAAAAAAGAAGTGGAGGAAAAAAACTGAAACTCTCTTTTACGTCCTCAACTATAACCTTCATGCTGCAGGAAGGGTTCGACCAGGACCTAGGTCGTCAGAGAAGAAATGTCCCATTTGACCTATACGACGAGCATCGGAGCACCAAATTAAGAAAGAAGAAAGAGACATAAAGCCAAGAAGGGAATGAAAAAGAAAAAAGGAAAAGTGAAATATTAGGGGAGATGGGAGGCCAACCATCGTTACAACAGCGGATGGCAACGACGATTAGCCGCTATCGAGGGACATAAAGTCTAGAGTTTCTAGAGTTAGAGAGAAGTGAGAGCGTTTAGGTTTTCATCCCTCTAAAGTTAACAATATTAAAAATTTAAACGAACACGAATTGAATATACACCTTAAAAAATAAATAAATGAATACATATATAATATTATCCATTTAAACTTCATTTTCATCCTAAAACTCAGCCATACAAAATTGAGGTTGTTAATTCTTGGTGAGAACACCGAACCAAGAATTCACGTTTAAAATGGTGGTGTTTTTTTTTACTGTTTAGACTTTGGTCAAAGCAATCAGGCAAAGATACAACTAGTGAGTTCATCAGCTTCTTGGATATGTCTGCTTCAGTTTTCGAGCTTTCTCGGAAGAACTGATATTGAAGCACGTGTGGAAAATTTTTGAAGTTCGGATAATGAACCCAAAACAGCACAAGTTTATATGTTTTTTGTTTCATGTTTCTTTCAACAAAAAAAAAATTATATGTTTTTTGTTTTGTCTGAATCATGACACCTATGGATGGATGACTTCATTTTATTATTATTATTTTTATTTTTTTAAAGAAACAATTACCAGGAAACCTCCTTTTTGTTCAAAGTTCATGAACTCAACTCCTTTCTCTCTCCTATATAAACCCCATTTCCCTCCCCTTTTTCTCTTCAAATCTGCTGAAACATAGAAAAAAAAATCAAGAACCGAGAAAAGCCCTGAAGTTATATAGATCACCATGCCTTCTTCACTTTCTTTTAGTCTTGTTTCCCGATGCACGATTTTTCCGGACAGAAAATCCGACATCAAAACCTTAAAGCTCTCAGTTTCCGACATCCCTATGCTTTCATGTCAGTACATTCAGAAAGGGGTTTTGTTGGAATCTCCTCCTTATTCATTCGACGACCTCATTGTTTTCCTAAAACAATCCCTTTCCGCCGTTCTCTCCCACTTACCTCCTTTGGCCGGTCGTCTCACCACCGACCCCGACGGTCACCTCCACATCACCTGCAACGATGCTGGCGTTGATTTTCTCGTAGTGAAATCACCTAATCTTTTGATTCAGAACGTTTTGCCTCACGGTGATGTCCCCGATTGTGTCAAGGAGTTCTTCACTTTTGACAGGACGCTTAGTTACTCCGGCCACTCCAAGCCGTTAGTCGCCGTTCAGGTGACCGAGTTAGCCAACGGGGTTTTCATTGGGTGCTCGGTGAACCACGCTGTTACCGATGGGACTTCGTTATGGCACTTTTTCAACACCTTCGCTGAGATTACTAAAGGGGCTTTGAAAATATCGAAAACTCCCGATTTCTGCCGTAACACGGTGTTTAATTCTCAAGCCGTGCTTAAATTCCCTCCCGGAGGACCCACCGTTACTTTCGCCGCCGACGAGCCGTTAAGGGAAAGGATTCTTCATTTCAGTAGAGAAGCGATTTTAAAACTCAAATACAAAGCTAATTACGGTTGTTTATTAACTAAACAAACGAATTCCGAGCTTTTAGGCAAGATCTGTAATGACAGTTGGAAATCCGTTAACACCGAAAATAACGGTAAGGTGAGAAACAGTAACAATGAAATCTCATCTTTCCAATCGCTTTGTGCTCAGCTATGGAGGTCGGTAACACGCGCCAGGAAATTGGAGCCGACGAAAACGACGACATTTAGGATGGCGGTGAATTGCCGGCACCGGCTGGACCCGAAGCTCAACTCCTACTACTTCGGGAACGCGATTCAGAGTATTCCGACTTATGCTCAAGCCGGTGAGTTGCTGGCTAAGGACCTGAGCTGGGCCGCCGATCTGCTTCATAAAAATGTGGTGGCACACAATGATGATACGGTGCGGCGAGGTATAGCTGACTGGGAGATGCAACCGAGGCTGTTCCCCTTGGGGAACGCCGATGGTGCGTCGATCACCATGGGAAGTTCTCCCAGATTTCCGATGTACAATAATGATTTCGGGTGGGGTCGGCCTTTGGCGGTGAGGAGTGGTAGGGCCAACAAGTTTGACGGGAAGATCTCAGCCTTTCCTGGAAGAGAAGGAGACGGCAGCGTTGATTTGGAGGTTGTTTTGGCGCCTGAGACCATGTCGGCGGTTGAGAACGACCCTGAGTTTATGCAGTACGTATCGTAAATGGTGTGAGTGAGTACACCGGAATGCAATCGCCGGCAAAGAAGGAAAAATCCCATATGGTGATTTATGATTGGTGATTAGCTGTTTAAATTGTGACCCAAATGTTGAGGAAGTGAAAACGATGATCTTTGGACAAATCGTATGATCTAAAGCCGTAGGTTTTTCTTTTTGCTACTTTTACCATTGAATTGGTACATTTGGTATTATTACTTCAAATTATTAGAGTATGTTTAAAGATCAAATATGAGATGATTGTGCTCAAATGTTTATTTACCTAGTTTATTAATCAAAGTCTTACTATTATTACTTGAAAGTGTTATATTTTGATACACAAACTGTGTAAAAAAATTACACAACCCTTCATATTTAAGTTAGAAAATCTAAACCTAAATCCCTAGCCCTAACACTTTAAAACCTAAACCTTAAACCCTAAACTCTAAATTTTAACCATAAACCTTAAATTCTACACCCTACAACTTAAACCCCTAAATCCTAAACCACAACCTCAATCACTAAACCCTAAACCACAACCTAAACCTCTAAACCCTAAAATTGAAATACTTGTGTAAATTTTAAATTTACATGTGTATCAAAGTATTTTCCTACTTAAAATTTATCTTTGTGTACTAAATCCCTAGCCCTAACACCCTAAAACCTAAACCTTAAACGCTAAACCTTAAACTCTAAATTTTAACCATAAACCTTAAGTTCTACACCATACAACCTAAACCCTAAACCACAACCACAATCTCTAAACCCTAAACTACAACCTAAATATCTAAACTCTAAAATTAAAAGACTTGTGTAAACTTTAAATTTATTTGTGTATCAAAATATTTTCCTACTTCAAATTTATCTTTGTGTATTAAATAACTGTTGAATAATAAAGTCTTTAAGAACAAAGTCTTGGATAACAATATTATATAGAGACTATGATTTAATCAATCCTGAATTTGGCTGAAACCAAGATCAAAATGATCCGAAAAGTTTCAATCTCGATTTTACCCAACCTTAATTAACTTGGCTCGGATTTACTTGATTCAAATTCAACATCGGTAAATTTATCAATATTATACATGTAAAATTTGAATTGATATAATATTTCTATTGTATTGATTCAAAATATTCCCTTTATTAAAATACATTTCATTGTTGATTTTTTTTACATAAAACAAATAGTTAGACTATTTTAATTTACTCGGTACTTGATATGTATAATCTACGTGAACTAAAACAGCAGACGTCTATGTGCAATAATTACATATCGGATGCTAGGAACCATGCATTGTTGGTTTAGATATTACAATTTTATCTGTCTCTTTTCTGTGTCTATTTATATATTTTACCAATAATTTTATGCTATAGTATTATTAATAAAATAATAAAAAATAATTATTAATATATGTGTCATAAAATTATTAGTTGCAAATGGATATCGAAGTGATTTGCACCCGTTTCAATTTGGCAAACAACTATATGGGAAGCATCACTGGTGACCGAGCACGCTAGTATTGACTAAAATTTAGTGGTTGGAAAGGAAAACGACGAGCTTATTGTTGTCGTGTGCAGCAAGATTAGAGTCGAATATTTGACATGGATATCCAGTTTTCTTGTACCTTTCCACTTGGAAAACAAATAGTTAATGTATCAAGTCCTTTTGATTCAGTCAGTGGCCGAGCTGCTATCGTAGGGAGGCATGGGCCAATCTGTTTGCTACGAAACAATACATGTTTATGTCGCTAAAACCGATTCCAAGACGTGGCCAAGCCTCGAACCAAACAAACTCTAAGTGAAAAAATAGATAATTTTATGGGTAAAATGCATTACATCGTGTTATTTAATTATTTTCTTTTAAAAGTAACAATTCCGTCACGCAATTGAAATTTTGTTTCACACAAATTTTTTTGGATAAATTTGTTTCCTTTATTTATCCAGAGCAGCGAACTACTATGATAAGCGTATACATCCGGTACAAAGAATTCAAACTAAAGAATCCCCCAATCTAAGCATAATTGAGAGTTCACGCTATCATTTCTGTCTATACAACAACCAAAAAAACAAAAACGAATTGTTTTATGTATATTTTCCACTATATCATCGCTGGATCTATTATTCCCTCTAAAATATTTGTTGTTTCGTTCATGTCAAATATTGTAGATGAAAGCAGTCCTAGCTAGCTTGAGCACTTGGACAATAAAAGATTTCCCCTTTAAACTGGTAATAGCCCACGTGAATTCATCATTCCAACCTAGGGTATTTCTCTCCAGACGACAGAGTTTTAGTAATTTTCTCCAAACATCACTGGAATACATGTATTCAAAAAATAAATGCTCTCGTGTCTCCGGGGCATCGCAACATAAGTTGCATGAACCATCCGTGGCGATCGATTTCAGCCTGTCTTTTGTTGACAATCGATTTAAAATTGCCATCCATGAGATGATGGAATGTTTAGGGATATGTCGGGAAAACCAAATGAGTTTTTCCCAGCACACCTTTTCTTTCTTGTCTCTAACAGCATCCCATATCTGTTTAGAATTGATTTCAGCCCCATTACTCGTTGCAGCAAAAACGGCAGCAGCTTCAGGTCTTAGTTTCATAAGCTTCCTCAAGGACCAGCTAAAGTGTGGTTTGCTTTCGGCATGCCAGTTATCAAACAGATTTCTCTGTTGTTAAAATTGAAAAAAAAAGGCTTGGTATAATAATAATTTTAGTCCTCAAAACCTATACATTCTACCGAAATAATATAATAAATTCAACCATTCATGTTTAAAATTTCATTAGTGAAGTGCTTGTGTCTACAAACAGATGGCATCAAGGACATAATGGGTATGTCCATTAATTTGCAAACTGTCTAGTAATGGTGTGTTTGTGTCTATCAAACTATCACACCTGTCAGTTATCGAGGTGATGGATAATAACATGGAGTTCGGCAAGTGGTCGGAGGATGGTGTAGTGTTGAAATTTTTTAAATATGAAGGGTTAAATTTATTAAATTATTTTTGAATTAGGACCAAATTGATAGAATGTATAAATTTTGGGGACTATAATTATTTTTATACTAGGCTGTGTGTTTCAATTTTAATGACAGAGTGATTTGTTTGTAACAAAATTTAAATTGAATGATCAAATTGTTACTTTTAGAAGAAAAAAAAGTGATGTTGTTATCAAACTTATAATTGACTTGTTGTGTATTTTACCCTAATTTTTTTTATTTGGTTGAGACTTATAATTGACTTGCAGTGTATATTACCCTAATTTTATTTTTATTTGGTTCAGAGGATGGACAAGTAAAAAGAAAAAAACATATTTTGTTGGAAATAAACATAAAAGAGAAATAAAAATGATCAATTTTCTATATTAATGATAAAAAAATAAATCACAATAAATTGAATATAAGAGAGGAAAAACACAAAAAGTTCAAAAGTTTGACAAGCAGTTTCAGGGTTTACTTGAATGAGTGAAAAGGAGAGCATATTAAAGAGGATAATGGAAAAGAAGGAATAGATAATAAAAAAAAAGTTAACTACACCATATACCACTCAATTATGGCTACTAACTCGAAAATATCATCAAACTTTAAAAAAGTGTAAATCTAACACTAAAATTTAGTTTTTGACTTGAAAATGTCACTCTGTCGTTAACTCTTAATGTCCTTGTTAAGTCAAAATGACGTCGTTTTACTGGAAGAAAAATATTAAAATCATGCACTTGAAGGTATACAGAAGCTAAGCCTTAACCACTAAACTAACATAATATTATATAATATTTTACTACAAATATTATATATCTCAAACCACTTGAGATTAATTCAAATTATTTTATAAAATAAATAATATTATAAATAATATTAATATATTAAAATATAAAATATATTATTTGTATATATATCAATATATATAAATAAAAGTGTATTATTTTTATATATTATTTAAAAATCCCAAAATATTCATTATTAAAATAATGTATTTATATTATAAATAATAAATAAAACCCCAAAACCCAACCCCAACCCCTAAACCCCAAACCTTAACTTTTGAGGTTTAGGGTTTAGAGTTTAAGGGGTTTATATATTATTTATAATTTAAATATATTATTTTTATGAATATTTTGGTTTTTCTAAAAAATAATATATTTAAATTATAAATAATATAAAAAAATATATTTTTATTTTTATATATTGATATATATGTAAATAATATATTTTATATTATTTATATTATTGTTTTTTTATAAAATAATTTTGTTAAACCAAATGGATAAATTTATATAATTTAAATAAAAATATATTATTTTTATTTTTATACATTATTTATAATATAAATATATCATTTTGAAAACTCAAAATATTCATATAAATAATATATAAAAAAACTAAATCCTAAACTCTAAGGTTTAGGGTTTATGTTTGAGGGTTGTGATTGGGGTTTGTGGGTTAATAGTTTAGAGTTTAAGGGTTTTTATATATTATTAATAATATAAATATTTTATTTTTATGAATGTTTTGGGGTTTTTTAAAAATATTACATTTATAAAATTAATAACATATAAAAATATATATAAAAATATAATTTTATTTTTATATATATATAAATAAAATTATATTTTTATATATTAATAATATTTATACTATTATTTATTTCATAAAATAATTTGAATTAATCTCAAGTGATTTGAGATATATAATATTTGTGGTAAAATATTATATAATGTCATGTTGTTAGGCTTCAAAACAGCCACACCAAAGCGACGTCATCGTTTTAACATTATATAATCTTAACCTCCCCATGCATGTATTTTACACATGCTACGGTTGACCGTTTACAACACGTGAACAGCCGAAATCTGTCGCTGCTACCAGCGTTAAAAAAAAAAAGAGATGTTTTAATTCATTGGATTTATGTTGTGTTTGGTTCTAAAGGTGTTGTTTGATTACTTAAATCGTTGATTTGGTAACTGTTAACAGATTTTCTACCTGTTAGAGAGAGGAATACATGCATGCACCATTGACAAACATCATTGTCATCTGCAATAATTGGAATTTTTGTCCAAACCAAAACGATAAAAAGGATGGGGGCAAGTGGACAAGAGTTAGTGGAAAGTCAGCAACATATGTCAAAAGCTTCAATCGAGCACAATTTCATATTGTAATGAAAACACCTTGTCTTTTTCAATGGACCGGTGTCTTGGTCTTTCAACTATTGGGGGGGGGGGGTTGATTCATTGATTAAGCTAATTATACCATTTCACGAATAGAATTCGTTTGTTTGTTTTATGTTTCACCAATTATTTTATGTCACGTGTATTATCGTTGAAATAGAAACAATCAATAAAGTAATGAAAAAAATCATCAATACATGTTATATAAAATCATTGGTGAGGCACATTAAAAGGGCCGATAAATTTTGTTCCCTGTTCGATTTAGGTGCCAAGTTGCAAAACGGACTTTTTTTAGTTTCTGTGTTTGAATCTAGAGAGTTACATTTTAAGGTGACAAAATCTCACGAGACTCATAGGACTTAGAGAGGACAATATTAGATTGTATCCATGGTGCTTGGGCGACACAGTCTGAGACCGGTCGAATGGTGATGGGTCGTGAGTCGTGAGTCGTGACGGTCACGATATAACTCAACTTGTTGGGTCGCGTTGTGAAAATAAAAATTGCTTCTTTAAATACATGTGCCTCCAAAGATTTGAACTTGAAATATAATGCACGTGAATGTACTCTACATAATATATACCAATTGAATCTGTAGAATAAACTTGTGTGTTACATTATTTTGTTTATCTAGCACTTAAATTGTGATGGAATCTTATCCAGGCTTTAAATGTGTGAAGAAAATGAGGAAACAAGAGCAAAAGACATATTTCAAGGAAAAAGGGTAAACTACTGTAATGGTTATATTCGTTTCATAAGTGTTTACTTTTGCTCACCGAATTTAAAAGAGTAAGGTTTTAGTCACTTATGTTATCGTTTTATAACGTTTTGGTCATTGAGACGTTAAAAGCCGTTAGTTTTATGATATGTCACGTTAACAAAAATGGGTTAAACTTTAATTTTACACATGAACTTTAGATAAATTATTAATTTGACTGTAACCTTCTAATTTTGACCTAATTTCTTAAGTCGAAACTTGAAAGTTAAGTTTGAAAAACTTGTCCCTCAAGAAAGGTTATTAGGTTTAATAATTCAAATTACAACTTAATTATAAAGATCAAAACCATAAAATTATACCGTTTAAATAAAACGTAGTCGTTTAGCAAAAATTCCAAAAGTCATTATAAAATTCAAAAGAAATTCAAATAATAAATGCATGTCAAACCAATAAGTCTCAAAATAGTAATAATGTCCCAAGTCCCAAATACAAAATCATCCGAAATAATAATAATAGAGAAACTCAAATGTCTGAATAATCATACTGTAAAAATAAGGTAAAGTCTGGTGATATGAAATCCTCCAAGTATCGTACACCTAAGCCTGAGTATCTGAAAGAAGAACTAGGGGGAGTAAGCTATGAAGCTCAGTTTGTCTCTAAAGTGCAAATAAAACACATAACAGAAATCTGAACAAGTATAGTTCAATAATCATCTCAATACACATGCATTTAATAAGAGACATAAAATGTAATGTCATGCACCTATATCCATACATCGTCCGAAGAGTAAGGTTCCCTAGAACCACTCTAACTACATCGCACCATTCGAAGTGGAACGACCAGAAGGTGGACCCACTAATCCGAAGCAGAATTCAGCCTGAAGGGTGAACCCACTGAACTTCCCCGTACAATTTCCCAACCCAAATGATATGACATGTTCCGATTTATATTTTCCGAATCCGATAGTATATCCGATATATTAGTTTAATCCGAGTGCATATGATATAAGTCTGAGATTAATTTAATCCGATTTCGATATTTGATGCATGACATGCCATCATACAAAACATAACATAATCCACAGATCATTCAATCAGTCACATATACAACATGCACGCATAACATAGAGCACATAAATGATATAGCATAGGAAGAGACACACTTTAGGAAGCTAATAACTCAACGTCGAGAGTGACGTCTCCCACGCTCAGCTCGAGTATTTGGTCGGATAGAGTCAACACCTACGAGGTCAACAAAACATAATTATTCACTACTACTATGCTACACTAACATAATTACTAAACGAAACCATACTCACGTGCAGAACTCGCATGCTGTGCAGAAGGAGGTCAAACATGTGGAGGAGGAAAGTTCTTAGGCTCCGAGTCAATGTCACCTGAACACAATAATATTTGATCAGATTTCGATATTCAAAATTCTCAAAATACTAACCATAATTAAATGCAAATAGCAAAACAGTTTTTCAGGTTTGAATTTGGGAAAACGAGCTATGGATTTAGAATTAGAATGTCGAAAAACGTCAAAAAGTCATCACTGACATCATCAAAAAGTCAACACTGACGTCAGCCAAAAAATTAACGCTGACGTCAGCCAGTCAACAGGTCACGGGTCAACGGTCAACCCATCCAGTTCGATTCACTCTTGTCGGTTCAGTTCGGATTGGGCAGTTCACTCAAATGGTCCCGGTTCACACAATCTGTGCTCAATCCAGCTTTCTCTCACTCTTGGGCTCTCCAAGCACTTCGGGTTAAGCCCAACCTCACCCAGCCCAAACCTTTTCTCCCTTCACAACCCAGCTGGAACTAGGGTTCCTGCAACACCCCTGGCGGCTAGGGTTTAAACCCGCAGACGGCGGCTCACGACAACACACCCAAGCCCCACAGTCATATTCCGACCACTCACGAACCTCAATTTCAGGACAACAACGCGCAATACACGCATGCACAAGAAAACAAGAGATCCTCCTTCGAAACTTACCCAAACAAAACACACTAGGGGCGGAGGGACGGCGGTGCAAGGCTTGCGAACAGACCCAATAGTGGTCCGGACTCTAACGCTGTGCGGAAACGACGAAGCAATGGTCGGGTTTTGAAGGCGATGGACGGGGAGGCTAACGGTGGCGGTCGAGCACGACACGGACGACGTCTAAGATCGGCCAGAGCTTGGCCGGAGTTTTTGCCAAAAAAAGCAATGGAGGAGGGTGTGAGATTTTAGAAAATTTGGGGTAGTGCGGCCAGGGATTTTTCAAAATAAGGCTGAAGGGTTTGGAGGTTATAATAGCGTTTAAATACCCTTGCCGAATTGGGTTAATTACAACGACAAGCCCCCAACTTTACCGCGTTACACCTGAGCTACTAAAGTTCCAAATTTCACATTTTGGTCACTGTAATCAATTAGGAATTCCGATTTAATTACCCAAAAATTAGGGTTTTTAATTGGGGAAAATTTTGGGGTATTACATTGACCCTTAAAATTTAGATAAAATATAAATTTAACCAAAACAATCATTAGAGTTTGAAATTTTCGAAAATACGCCCAAATTTTCTTCAAGAATTTCATTCTAGTTATTTTTTTCTCAATTGTTTCATTCTCAAACTCCTTTATACCACGCTAGAATAAGTTTCACTTCGTAAAATAATATCCTAAAACTCAAATCGCGATTACATCCTTACAAGAAAGCTCAAGGTTGAAGATGGCATTGATTTTTGAAAATAATGATGGAAATCTTATTTTTAAAGTTTAAATAACTTGAAAACAAGTTAAGAACTCGTTTTATTATCTTGAAAATATGTTTCCTTGAATAAAAAATGGTGAATCAAGAAAAATCCTTTCTTGGAGCAAAATGAGAAATCAACAACTTTGGGGTCTTTTAGTGTGTTTTTGATAGCATTTTTTGAATTATATAAAAGATTTTTTTTCATTCACGTTTGGAAAACAAGAAATCAATGAGAAAATAAAGAATCTTGGAGAAAAATGACAAGAAATTTGAGCAAAAACGGTTGAGGGAAAGGTTTTGGCAATTGGGTAGTTAGAAAGGTTAAATTGACATTGTATCTAAAATTTAGGGATCAAATTAATATTTTATCTAAAGTTTAAGGGTCAAATTAAAGGTTAACTCATTTTGCTAACGTGTCACATCATCAAACTTACGACTTTTAACGTCTCAATAACTAAAACGTTATAAAGCAATATCGTAAGTGACCAAAATGTTATAAAATAATAATGTTAGTGACTAAAATGTTACTTTTTTAAATTCAGTGAGCAAAATGAATACTTAGGAAACAAAAGTGATCATTGCAATAGTATACCCTAAAAAACTGGGATATTGCAATAATTGGTGAAGATTGTCAACTTTTTAGGCCTGAAATGACTAGGCTAGGCAATTAGATGATTGATAAAGGTTTCGGGAATCAGGATAGACCGGTCGAATCTTTTTCTTCCTTTAGAACTTTGTTCTCGGATGCATGAATTGGGAGGTACATTAACACTGAGATTTAAATTGTAGCTGGTTCAGTTTAACTGAACTATTATTTTTTTTATTTTGGTCATCGTAGAATTTTTTTAGCAAAAACGTTGTAAATATTATGTTTTGTTCCTATTTTAGTCATCGGCCATTAAAAACTTAACAATTATGTTGATGTGGATTTTTATTTTATTTTTTTAATCTTTCATGTCATTTTTTCTCTCTCCTCGTAAGCAATATATGTGTTAGATTATAACATTTTTATGCAAACCTATAGGATGATGACACGTGTCACCACTTATTGGTGGAATAAAAGGAAGGAAAAGTCAACTCCCTCTTTCAACCCTATGTTGTACCGATACGGATATGGGTACGGGTACGAAAACGGGGACGGGGAATGATAATTTCTAAAATTCCAGGGTAAGGGTACATTAAGGGTACGAAAATATAAAATAAATTTTATATTCTAAAAAAATGTAAAAGCAAAAATTCATAAATAAAATCATGTGAGCATGACATCACACATACTTATATACTTATAGTTTAATCATGTGAGCAAAAGAAAGTCGAAAGAAACAAGAAAAAACAGAAAAAGTGTAAGAGAATAGAAGATTAAGAAATAAAATAGGAAGATGAAATATTGGGGAGTACCCAAGCCGTACCCAATATATTTCTGGTACGGGAACTTATCGCGTACGATGTACGACACTAAATTGAAGTACTCGTGGATTATAGTTGTAACCGGTGGGAATCAATCCAAGGTTCAAGGGATCCAACAGTTAACCACCAAGCTAGGCTTGGATGTTTGTTAAAGTCTAACAAAAAAATGTATTTATGTCATGTTTTTAAAAACTATTGTGGTAGCAGTCATCTCAACCATTACTCGCCCCAGTTGGATCACTATTGATGCGACATCCGATTTAGTTAAACATATGAAACTGCAGAGGTAAGTCACATCCAAAATACTCTAACAGCTTAAAAGGACACAACAACGAGCAAATTAAGTTAGACTACAAGGACTAAGACATGTTTGACAACTCGTTCAAAATATTGGATTGCAGAGCGAATAATAATGGTTAACCGATAAACAAGAAAATACAAAAACACAAATCACTACGGCTTATACTTCAATTCACTGGTCAGGCATTACAACTCCAGGAGCAACTGCGGTTACAACACCAGATACATTTGGTTGCATTTTTGCAGCACCTGTAGCAACAGGGGATCCACTCCATATGTCCATCCCTATATTCAAAGTAGTTCCAAGCCTACTGGTTTCTCTCTCCTTTTCTAATTTGTCGGCATTGTGTTATTGGTGAAGCTTTCATTTCAAGAGTGGACACAATAGGTTCAAGATATGTTGAGTACAAAGAATTTTGGGGATATTGCATTTAGAGATAAAAATTTTGAAAAATGCTATTGATTACAACTCAAAGGCACCTTCCTCTAATGGATTTGTTTACTCCTCCCAAGATTTTAAAAATGCAGCACCATTAGAGGCTATTGCAATAGTGATCCAACTGGGGCAAGTAATGGTTGAGATGATTGCTGTTGTAATAGTTTTCAAAACCATGACATAAATACATTTTTGTTAGATTTTAGCAAATTTTCAATCTTAGCTTGGTGATTACGTGTTGGATCCCTATTCAAAGGGTCCTTGGATTGATTCCCGTCTTGTAAAACCCTGAAAACTGGTCTAGTCGAAATTAGGTTCTGGCGATCGGAAACCCTACACCGAAAAGGTCCAAATATTGCATTGACTTTGACTGTAGGGTCAATTACATTGATATTGGGATCTAATTGAGTCAATTTATTGATTAAGGACCTTATTGAATTTATCAAAAATGGTTCAATGACTAAATTGTAAAAATTGAAAGTTTGGGGGCAAAAGTATAAAGATTGAAAAGTTGAGGGACCATTTCATAATTTTCCCATTTTAGGATGACTCACCTCCTTGCTTGTCTCCATCCCACGTGAATTGGATGAAGGAGATTAAAAAGATGATAGGAATTGATGGTTATTTGTCATAGCCTTAAAAATAGCAAAAGTTAGAAAAAGATTAAAAATAGCTTATCCTTTACCAAGGGAAACCTCCACTGGTTATTGATTTAAGAAAGTGGGTTTTTTATAACACCAAAATCTTTGCTATCATCTTCTATCCTTATCATCTTCTTCCTTCAAGCAAGCACCACTACCTTTAAGCTAGCACCTCCATTGTTGAACTTTTCATGGTTCAAGTTTGCTTCTATCCATTGATTCCATCGTATAGTCATCGATTTGGTAAGCTAAAACACTAAAAAATTGATCAATTCCATGGATCATTTAGGTTTAATTTTGATTTGAAGCTATTAAGCACCTAAGTTAAACCCATGATCATCAAGGCTTTAATACATGGATATCTAATAGCTATTTCAAGTTTAACTATTAACTTCGATATCGTTGTATCAATTTTAACACTTCCTATTGTTTTACCTAGATCAAGAGTTGGAGATAGAAGTTTTGTCAACCCCATCAAAAGCTAGGAACAAGGGAGTGGTCATCCGAGAGCTGTAGGAGCTTCAAAAAACAAGGTGAGTGTAGTCGGAGTCTTGGGAATAGGCTAGGTGCCTTTCCCGATTTCATTGACATTGAATACTGCATAGCTAACATTGTGTCTAAGGATATTGCATCGAATCTCTCTAGAGACTATATTGGTAAGCATCGATAAGTTATTGCATTGAAATATTGTTCATTGAAACATTGTTATTGTCATCGACATCATTAAAGCATTGAAATATAAAAAATCGATCATCGGACATCGATATTGTCTTTGTCATATCCATTTATAATGATATTATCATTGTCATAGACATTGGATATTGATATTTCCATTGTCTTCGAAACATTGACATTGATATTGCCATTGTCACTGAACATCGATATTGATATTGTTATTGCTATTGAAATATTGACATTGACATTGATATTGTCATTGCTATCGTCATTGATATTATCACCTTTATTGCCATCGATATGACTATTGTCATTGTTATTGCCATCGACATCGTTATTATTATTAAACCTTGGATTCGAAAGGACATTGGATACAATTGGCATGCCATAAAATTCATGAGCTCAATGATACGGGTGGACTATGGTCCTTGGGCTATGGCATTTATTGTGGCGAGGCGGAGGGATGATTATGTTATTGGTCAATTGGCGAGGCAGAGGGACTAGACCATTCATTGATTTGGCGAGGCGTAGGAATTCGTGTATCCACTATCTTGTTTCGATCCATGGGAATACTATTGATATATGTCCAATATGTTATTAAATATTGTCATAGCATTGATATTGTCATAGCATTGATATTTCCATAGCATTGACATTGTCATAGCATGATTTGAATTTCATACCATCGTTATTGCCACTGTGTATGACTACATCCCTAGGAAAAGTATGCCTAATGTATTTCATTTCATGCATTTCAGGTTAAGAAAGATTTTTGCAAGAGATCGGGAAGTTAAAGGTTTTTGGCAAGTCACAACGGTACCTAGAGTAATGTTTATTGTCCCTACAAACTTCTAGTATGGTGGCATGATAGTTTGTTAAGTTATTTTTGGCCATTTCATTGTAAATATATGTTGTGTGTGGTTGTGTAAGCTTAAGTGCCTAAGATGACACTTTTAAGACTGGCTAAAAGTGGTAAAATTGCATTTTTGGCCTAAAAAGGTAAAATACTAGTAAATGGATTCATATAGCTATGAAATTTGGCATGATAGTAGATTATGGCTTTATAAACTTGCCTGTAAAATTTCATGGGATTTGGAAACTGAATGACAGGTCAAAATGGATAAAGATTAGACCAAATCTGTCATTACAGATCATGCCGTACCGATACGGGTGATGTCGTATCGATACGGGTATGCATTTTTGGACTAGGTCAACACTAGTCAACATGGCGTATTGATACTGCCTTGGGCATATCAATATGTATTTTCAACACTGGAAAATTACTGTAGCTGGGTATCGATACGGTCATATAGGTATCGATACCCTATTTAATCTAATTTGGGAATTAGGGCACCCATACCGGTACGGATATTCTCATACTGATACCAACCTGAGTTCGAATGAAATAATATTGATATTATTATATGCGTATCGATACGTGTTTAAGGGTATCAGTATGCATCTTGGTCACTGAAAAGCGATAATTTGTGAAATATGCATGGCGTACCAATACGGCCCCTCGAGTATTCGGTACCGATACAGGTAATGCGGTTAAAAACTATTGAAATAATTCTAGAAAGTTACAAATTGGTTAGCACTTAAGGTTTGGCTTAACTGAAGGAGTAAATAACCTCTGAATAGTATAGAAATTTGCACATACATTGATTACATGCTGGATTTCATTTTTGGCCTAAGATGACACTTTTAAGATTGGCTAAAAGTGGTAAAATTGCATTTTTGGCCTAAAAAGGTAAAATCCTAGTAAATGGATTCACATAGCTATGAAATTTGTCATGATAGTAGATTATGGCTTTATAAACGTGCCTGTAAAATTTCATGGGATTTGGACATTGAATGATAGGTCAAAATGGATAAAGATTAGACCAAATCTATCACTACAGATCCCGCCGTACCGATACGGGTGATGTCGTATCTATACGAGTATACATTTTTGGACTAGGTCAACGCTGGTCAACATGGCGTATCGATACTGCCTTGGGCGTATCAGTATGGATTTTCAACACTGGAAAATTAATGTAGCTGGGTAACGATACGGTCCTATAGGTATCGATACCCTATTTAATCTAATTTGGGAATTAGGGTACCTGTACCGGTCCAGATATTCCCGTACCGATACCAACCTGAGTTCGAATAAAATAATATTGATATTATTATATGCGTATCGATACGTGTTTAAGGGTATCAATATGTATCTTGTCACTGGAAATCGATAATTTGTGAAATATGCATGGCGTACCAATACGGCCCCTCGAGTATTCGGTATCGATACAGGTAATGCGGTTAAAAACTATTGAAATAATTCTGGAAAGTTACAAATTGGTCAGCTGTTAAGGTTTGGCTTAATTGAAGGAGTAAATGACCTCTGAATAGTATGGAAATTTGCACGTACACTGATTATAGGTTGGATTTCATTGTGGTAAGGTCATTTCCAGTAAAGGACCTCTAATTTATAAAAAATTATAGTGTAGTCTCTGAGACTCATAAAAGTTTAAAATTGGTCATAAATTGATGATTACAGTCTTATAGCAAATCGCCGTTCCACTGTATGGGTTTAGTAATGTATAGAGACACCAAAATGAATATCATATTGCTTTTGACTTACCAAATTAATGAATAATGATTAAAACATTATACCGATCACCGTATTGAACTCTGGTAACATACTCCGACTCGGTTCTCGACCAAGCCGGAAAAGGGGTGTTAATTTTTGGTAAAGAGCTAAAGTTTAGTCGATTCTAGGACTAAACCTAAGTATATTGTATTGTCATTGCATTGCATATGCCACCTAGGAGTTATATATATTGTGTATATTGTGACTTGCCGACTAACCTGATCTCTTTTCTTTTTATAGTATAGTAGTATGTAGTCAAACAAAGCTCACATGAGTATTGAGTTTCTATCGGTTCCTTGATTTGTTATGAGGAATCAAGGGGGATACCCTTCAAGTCTATAAGACTCTTGATAAGAATCATTAAGCCTTGAATTATCAAGGTAGATTGTTGAGCTTAAGAAATACTGAAGATATAGCTAAAATATTCGAACAATCTTTGACTTCATCGAAGCCTGAGTAGGTTGTACAGCCCTCTTTGGCTATAATTTCAACATCTTAAACCCTTATTGCCTATTCTGTCCAGTGATGGAATTACACATTCACAGATAGGGTAAATGATAACCTTGAACATGTTAGGTATCAGTTATTAAATCATTGTACTGATATTGCTACCATCGGATCATCACAAGGCTATATCGAGCATCGATATTGGATTATCGAGTCATCGTATTAGACCATGTTACCAAAGTTACATAGAGGAGTTCTGAGGGTTAAAGGACCCTCACAACTTGACAAATGCCTCGAGATAATTCTCGTCTTCCACTACCATATCGAAAAGGGAGTAATATAGTCCTAAACAAAAGGTGTATTCACAGTCTTCTCCCTTCTACAATATTGCAAGGTTACTGACTATGCCTTAGACCGTTTTGGAATAGCTTATAGTACCGAGAGTTCGGGTCAAGAATTTTAACTCCCGTTTGTACCTATTTCCAGGGGAGGGTGATTCAAACAATATCACAAGTACCATTACATTATACTCTTACCTTGATTATGCATTGATAAATCAGGATAATCATTCCTCTAGTAATACTGTTTTGATCACTATAACCAATCCATTAGGTGATTGTGTCACCATAAGTCTCGTATGCAAGAATTGTCCCTTAATGATTCAAGGGATTCCATTTTCAGCCAATCTATCGACACTTCTAATTCATGAGCTCAATGTTATTCTGGGTTTGGATTGGCTCATTGAACATCAAACTTGGGTAAATTGTAGTAAGAAAAAGTTATATCTTTAAGACCTTGGCAAGGAGAGCATCACCCTTATAAGTTCGAGGAATCCTTCGTTGTATGCTTTGACATTGGAAGCTAATGATGAACCTCGATTGCAAGGCATTAACACCTTATGTGAATTTCTTGATGTCTTTCTTGATAAACTTCCGGGATTACCTCTAACCTGTGAAGTAGAATTTGGCATTAAAGTGCAACCTGGAATGACCTCGGTTTTTTTTGCACATTATCGTATGACATCAGTTGAGCTTAAGGAGCTGAAAGCTCAAATTCAAAATTTGTTGAACAAAGGCTTCATTCAACTGAGTTCCTCACCTTGGGGATCACTAGTTATCTTCGTTAAGAAGAAAGATGGTTTTATGAGGCTATGCATCAATTACCGATAGTTGAACAAAGTGACCATCAAGAACAAGTATCTATTGCCAAGAATTGACAACCTATTCAATCAACTTAAGTATGCCTTTGTGTTTTCCAATATTGATTTAAGGTCCGAATATTATCAAATGAGAGTCAAAGAATGTAATGTATCCAAAACTGCTTTCTTTACAAGATACGAGCACTATGAATTCTTGGTAATGCCCTTTGGGCTAACCAATGCACTGGCAGCCCTTATAGATTTAATGAACCAAGTTTTTAGACCCTATTTAGACAAATTTATGGTGGTATTTATTGATGACATATTGATCTATTCTAAGAATGCTGTTAAACACTGAAACCACCTCCGTATTGTGCTTCAAACCCTTCGAGAGAAGGATTTGTTTGCTAAATTCTCTAAGTTTGAGTTTGGTTCACCGAAGTTGCCTTCTTTGGGCACATTATATCAGCTTCGGGTATTCAGGTAGACTCGAAGAAAATTGAAGCTATCATTGATTGGCACCGACCGAAGAACATTGGTGAAGTAAGAAGTTTCCTTGGTCTGGTTGGTTATTATAGAAGATTCGTCAAGGGATTTTCTATGATAGTAGCCCCTTTAACTAAGCTATTAAGGAAGGAAACTCCATTTTTTTAGGCTGAAGAACAACAAAGAAGATTCGATCAATTGAAACAAGTTTTAACTTACGCACCGATCTTAACTCAATCTGAGTCTGGAAAAGACTATACATTTTACAGTGATGCTTCACATCCTGGGTTAGGATGTGTGTTAATGCAAGAAGGAAAAGTCATTGCTTATGCTTCGAGACAACTAAAGCCACATGAGATGAATTACCCCACTCATGACTTGGAGCTGGCTACAGTTGTCTTCGCATTGAAATTTTGGAGGCATTATCTCTACAAAGAGAAATGTTATCTCTTCACCGATCATAAAAACTGTAAATATCTATTGTCACAGAAGAAGTTAAATATTCAACAACGGTGATGGATGGAACTCTTCAAAGGTTATGACCTTGTCATTGATCATCATCCGGGAAAGGCCAACGTTGTTGTTGATGCACTCAGTCGCAAACCTTTACCTGGTAAGAATCGTTATTGATCATTGAACCTTACCCGTCACTTATTGTACTGAACTCATTGGAAAATTATTGCATTTTATCTCCTCGAGCTATTAATTTTCACTTCCGACTTTGGAAGCACATTTTTCTTGTAGCTGAACTTCAAGTTCAGTCTAGTATCGTAACGAAAATCAAAGCATTACAGAATCAAGACCATGGACTTCAATTCATAGCTTCTAAGTTGCAAGATCGTGATGATCTTAACTTCAGATTTAATTCTGAAAGATTGCTATGTTTCCATGATCGGGTCTGTGTACCCAATGATGAATCCCTTTGCACCGATATTCTTAAGGAAGCTCATTCGAGTTCTTTTTCTATTCGCCCGAATTTTGTAAAGATGTACAAGGATCTCCGAGAAGTTTATTGATGGTCAGGCATGAAACAAGCCATAGTTGATTTCGTGTCCAAGTGTCTTACGTGTCAGCATGTTAAGGTTGAGTAGTTCACTGCAACCTATTGATCCACCACAGTAAAAGTGGAGAGAGAATCACTATGGACTTTGTTAGTGGTTTGCCTCTAACTATCGCTAAACATGATGCTATCTGGGTTATTGTAGATCGTTTTACCAAGTCAGCACACTTCCTACCAATTATAATAGACTACAGTCTTCCTAAATTAGCTGACTTGTACATCAAGAAAGTTATCTAACTCTACAGAATACCAAAATCTATCATCTACGATCTGGATCCAATGTTTACATCTCGATTTTAGAAATCATTGCAAGGAGCTCTGGGTACAATAGTTAATCTTAGTACCGCTTTTCACCCTTAGTCTGACGGCTAGTTGGAAAGAGTAATTTAGGTAATCATCGAAAACTCCTCATGTTGAATCATTGAAAATCATGTATCGTTATTGAATCCTTCTGTACAGATTCTAGAAGACATGCTACGTGCATGCATTATTGATTTTAAGGGATCTTGGGAAAAATCCCTACCACATATCGAGTTTGCCTACAACAATAGTTATCAAGCTTCCATTAAAATAGAATCGTATGAGGCATTGTATGGCAAACATTGCAGAACTTCTTTGTGTTGGTCTAAACTCGGTGAAGGCAAGATGTTGAGTCCTGACCTACTACGGGAAACTGAATAACATGTTACCATCATTCATGACCGTTTGAAGGCTATCTTTTTACTGACAGAAGGCCTATGATGATCTCAAACGAAGAGATATACAATATGAGATTGGTGAGAGAGCCTTCCTCAAGGTTTCACCGTGGAAGAAAGTTTTGAAGTTTGGCACAAAGGGGAAGCTAAGTCTCTGACTCATTGAACCCTTTGAGGTTACAAAAAAATTAGCCTTGTGGCTTATCGATTGTCATTGCCCTCAGAGCTGAGCAAGATTTACGATGTATTTCACATATCGATGCTTCGTAAATATTGCTCCAACCCTTCGTATTTTATTGAGCCAGAATATGTAGAAATTCAACCTAATTGTACCTATGAGGAGGAACCGGTTTAGATTCTTGCAAAAGAAGTTAAGAGACTTCGCAACAAATCTGTTCCATTGGTCAAAGTGCTCTGGAGGAGCTACACTATTGAGGAAGAAACTTGGGAACTGGAGGAGACAAAGAAGAAGCAATACCCCCGCCTCTTCGGTTCATGTAAAAATTCAAGGATGAATTTGTCTTAGGGGGAGAATTGTAGCACTTTGAAAACTGATATAGTAGGAATTGGGTCTCGGCGATCAAAAACCCTACACCGAAAAGGTCTAAATATTGTAATGACTTTGACCGTAGGGTCAATTACATTGATATTGGGCTCTAATTGAGTTAATTTATTGATTAAGGACCTTATTGAATTTATCAGAAACTATTCAGTGACTAAATTGTAAAAATTGAAAGTTTAGGGACAAAAGAATACATATTGAAAAGTTAAAGGACCATTTTGTAATTTTTCCATTTTGGGATGACTCACCTCCTTGCTTGCCTCCATCACACGTGAAATTGGCTAAAGGAGATTAAAAAGATGATAGGAATTGATGGTTATTTGTCATATCCTTAAAAATAGCAAAAGTTAGAAAAGAATTAAAAATAGCTTACCCTTCATCAAGGGAAACCTCCACCGGTTATTGATTTAAGAAAGTGAGTGTTTTATAACACCAAAATCGTTGCTATCATCTTCTATCCTTATCATCTTCTTTCTTCAAGCAAGCACCTCCCCACCCTTAAGCTAGCACATCCATTGTTGAACTTTTTAATGTTCAAGTTTTCGTCGATCCATTGATTCCATCGTGTAGTCATCGATTTGGTAAGCTAAAACCCTAAAAGATTGATCGATTCCATGGATTATTGAGGTTTAATTTTGATTTGAAGCTATTGAGCACCTAAGTTAAACCCATGATCATCAAGGCTTTAATCTATGGATATCTAATAGCTAATAGCTATTTCAAGTTTAACAATTAGCTTTAATATCGTTGTATCAATTTAACACTTCCTATTGTCTTACATAGCTCAAGGGTTGGGGATAGAAGTTTTGTCATCTTCATCAAAAGCTAGGAACAAGGGAGTGATCATCCGAGAGCCGTATGAGCTTCAGAAAATAAGATAAGTGTTGTCAGAGTCTTGAAAATAGGCTAGGTGCCTTTCCCAATTTCATTAAAATTGAATATTGCATAGCTAACATTGCGTCTAAGGATATTGCATCAAATCTCTTTGGAGACTATATTGGTAAGCATCAGTAAGTTATTGCATTGAAATATTCTTCATTGAAACATTGCTATTTTCATCGACATCATTGAAGCATTGAAATATAGAAACATCAATCATCGGACATCGATATTGTCAATGCCATAGCCATTTATAATGATATTGTCATTGTCATAGACATAGACATTGGATATTGATATTGCCATTGTCATCGAAACATTGACATTGATATTGCCATTGCTATCGACATTGATATTGTCACCGTTATTGCCATCGATATGGCTATTGCCATTGTTATTGCCATCGATATTGTTATTGTTATTAAACCTTGAATTCAAAAAGACATTGGATACAATTGGCATGCCATAGAATTCATGAGCTCATTGGTACAGATGGAGTACGATCCTTTGGCTACGACCTTTATTGTGGCGAGGCAGAAGGATGATTGTGTTATTGGTCAATTGGCGAGGCGAAAGGACTAGACCATTCATTGATTTTAGATAGGCGTAGAAATTCGTGTATCTAATATCTTGTTTCGGTCCAAGGGAACACTATTGATATATGTCCAATATGTTATTGAATATGGTTATAGCATTGATATTGTCATAGCATTGATATTGTCATAGCATTGATATTGCAATAGCATTGATATTGCCATAGCATTGACATTATCATAGCATGATTTGAATTTCATACCATCGTTATTACCACTATGTATGACTACCTCACTAGGCAAAGTATGCCTAATGTATTTCAGGTTAAGGAAGATTTTTGCAAGAGATCGGGAAGTTAAAAGTTTTTGGCAAGTCACAGCGGTACCTAGAGTAATGTTTATCGTCTCTACAAACTCCTAGTATGGTGGCATGATAGTTTGTTAACTCATTTTTTGCCATTTTGTTGTAAATATGTTGCGTGTGATTGTGTAAGCCTAAGTGCCTAAGATGGCACTTTTAAGATTGGCTAAAAGTGGTAAAATTGCATTTTTGGCCTAAAAAGGTAAAATCCTAGTAAATAGATTCGCATAGCTATGAAATTTGGCATGATAGTAGATTATGGCTTTATAAACTTGCATGTAAAATTTCATAGGATTTGGACACTGAATGATAGGTCAAAATGGATAAAAAACCAGACCAAATTTGTCACTACAGACCATGCCGTACCGATACGGGTGATGTCGTATTGGTACGAGTATGTATTCTTGGACTAGGTCAACATGGCGTATCGATACTACCTTGGGCGTATCAATACATATTTTTGACACTAGAAAATTACTGTAGTTGGGTATCGATAAGGTCATGTAGGTGCCGATACCCTATTTAATCTAATTTGGGAATTAGGGCACCCTTTCCAGTACGGATATTCCCGTACTGATACCAACCTGAGTTCGAATGAAATAATATTGATATTATTAGAAGCGTATCAATACATGTTTAAAGGTATCGGTACGCATCTTGGTCACTAGAAATCGATAATTTGTGAAATATGCATGGCGTACTGATACGACCCCTCGAGTATCGGTATCGATGCAGGTAATGGGGTACAAACTATTGAAATAATTCTGGAAAGTTACAAATTGGTCACCTATTAAGGTTTGGCTTAATTGAAGGAGTAAATGACCTCTGAATAGTATGGAAAATTTTTTGTACACTGATTATAGGTTGGATTTTATTGTGGTAAGGTCATTTCCAGTAAAGGACCTCTAATTTGCAAAAATTATAGTGTAGTCCCTGAGACTCATAAAAGTTTAAAATTGGTCCTAAATTGATGATTATAGTCATGTAGAGAATCGCCACTCCACTGTATAGGTTTAGTAATGTATAGAGACACCGAAATGAATGTCGTATTGCTTTTGACTTACTAAATTAATGAACAATGATTAAAATATTGTATCAAATACAGTATTGAACTCCGGTAACATACTTCGACCCGGTTCTCGACCAGGCCGGGAAGGGGGTGTTACACGTCTGCCCCAAGAGGGAGCAATTATTTCCTTTCTTTTATTGGTGAAATAAAAAATAACACATAGATTACTTGCGAGAGAGAAAAATGATATGAGAAATTAAAAAATAAAATAAAAATACACATCAGCATAACTGTTAAGTTTTTAACGGCCGATGACCAAAATAGGAACGAAACATAACGATAGTGACATTTTTGCCAAAAATAGTTTTATGACCAAAATAGGAAAGAAACAATAGTATGGTGACTACTGGTGTAGTTTACCGTTATATTTAAAATAGTTGAAGATTTAATAAATATAAGATTTAAAAGATGTTTTACCCTCTAAAATGTGTGTTTTGCAATTTGGTATTTAAGATTTTTTGTTCGAACTGTCCTTTTAATTTTAAAACATTATTTAGATCATCCCAATTTTCTAATGTTAGGAAAAGAATTTGACCGATCAAAACGTACCATGTCAGCGCTCATCTATTTTCGGTTTAATGTACTTTTTACTCCTAAACCATACATGTTTTTTTTAATTTGGTACTTAAAGTTGTGGACAAATAAAAATGAGACACGTGGTACTTTGACCATGTCAATGTGTGCCTGATTTTAACGAAAAAGGCAGATGGCATGTCAAGTTTCTCATATTTTCTTTTTGTTCAGTCTAGTCCATAGAGTTTTAATTATTTCTAAATTGACCCTTAATTGTTTCTAAATTTTATAATTGAGTTCAATATTTGTTATTATTGATAATATTTTTTATTTAAATTAAAAAATATTATGTTTAATAAAAATTAATGTGAAATATTAAATAAAATAAATCGAAGTAAATGAAAAGCATTATAATATAGTAAATATTAAACAAAAATAAATGAAAACATTATAATATTATAAATATTAAATATAATTTAATTATTTTATTTTTAATATTAAATTAAATAAAAATATTATTAATAAAAATAAATAATGGACTAAATTATAAAATTTAGGAATAAATACGAATTAATTTAAAATTAAACATAATTTTACGGAAAAAAATAAAAAAAGACGAAAGACTTAACATATCATTTACCATTTTTATTAAAGTTAGACACATGTTGACCTGATCAAATTTCCACATGTCATAATTTTTCGTCCGCAACTTTAAGTATCAAGTTGAAAAAAAACATGTATAGTTTTAGGGGTAAAAAAGTGCATGAAACCAAAATAGATGGATGTTGATGTGATGCACTTTGATTGGACATTTTTTATTAACACCATTAAAAAAGTGGCGATCTAGATAATAATTTAAAGTTAAGGGGGTAATTTGAAAAAAAAAATGAAGTACTAAAAAAGAAACATACGTAATTTATGAGACACTTCAATTTTAGTCCCTCCAATAATTTATAGTTTTGTCATTGCTAACAAAGCATACCACACGATATCAAGAGATCTTAACAGGGGCGGAGTTTAACAAAATAAGTTGAGAAGGCCTATTTGAAATTTTCTTCTCATTTCTGTGATCTTTTCCGAAATTTTATATTTTTTCGAATCAATATCATAGTGAATTTCCTCCTCATGTCCGTGATCTTTTCCGAAATATTGTTTCATGTAAAATATAAAGGAAAATATTTTGATACATAAGCTTGTGTTGTGTAAACTCACAAGCTGTAACGACCCGGATTTTTGAGTCAATAATGGGCATTGACTCGGGTCTTGGACCGACACGTTGGGTCAAATGTTCGGGTTATGTTAGACATTATTGTTAGGCTTTGTGCTCCATGTGTTGTTGGGCTTAGGTGTTATGTTGTGGGTTGTTGGAAAGAAGGAGATGTGAGGGCAATTGAGTAAATTCCATCATAGGGGACAAGAGGGCTGATGCCTCTTTAATTTTTCTGCATAATGTAAGGGGTGAGATCATCTTCATCTCATCTCTATTCTCTCTCCCCAAAACACCCACCCAACTCAAAGTTAAAGGAGAAAACTTGTTGTTGTGGAGTGTGAATCTTGGATTGGTCATCAAGAGAGGTGTAATTAGTAAGCAAGGATCTATCCATCAAGGTGAATATCCCCAAAGTTGGTGGAGGTTGTGTTGGAAACTTGGTTCAAGGAAGAAAAGAGGAAAAAGCTTGGTGGGAGCTTCATTACGGGATTTGCTTGCTAAAGGTCAGTACATTTCTGAATTCTTCACTTCATGAGCATCCTAAAATGATTTCTTGTGGTTTATAGATTGGGTTTACAGATTGTGGTTTTAGGAGCTTAAACCCTTTTAATGGCAAATCATGTATTATGTGTTATTAATGGATAAAATTGGTAGGAAACCACCTATTATACTCTAAATAACTCGTGGGAACAATTTGGGACTTAACCATGAAGGTTAAAGGGGGATTGGTGAAATCTCGAGCTTCATGTTTTAAAATTTGGGCTCGAGTACTGGTACGGGGTGACCGCGTATCGGTACTCCTTGTAATATTGATGGAGGGGTTGTAAGGGGCGTACCGGTACGCCTTTCTATGTATCGGTACCCCTCGCTTAATTAGGATTTCAGTAGCGTGTTCGCGTATCGGTATGCTAGGGGCGTATCGGTACCCATTGTTTCATTGTTTGAGGAGGCTTTCGCGTATCGGTACACTATAACAGGGGTACTGGTACGGGTTGGGATCGGTACGAGGTGATCTGAGTACCGATACGGGGGAAGAGCGTATTGGTAGGCTAGACGTTCAATTCATTAAAACCTGAGTTGATTATCGGTACTCGATGAGGAGTACCGGTACCCAGTGAGGCGTACCGATACCCACATAGGAGTATCGGTACTTGTAGAACAATCTGCCCAAGAATTTTGAGGTTTTGTTCGAGGGCTCTATAATTCGTAGTAAAGGGTCTGGTGGGTCCTTAAAGGTATAAAACAAATACTAAAACTATAAAATCAAGGTTGGTAACCCATACGTGGATAAATGGCTAATAGCTTGGTAATTATTGAGTGGATTGCTCATATTAATCACCTATAAGGATCCGTGGTGGATCAGTTAATGCTACGTGGAAGATGAAGGTCCTTGTTGTGTGCTAAAAGGACGCCCATATAGACTGGGTGCCGCGAATAATAAGATAATCTAACGAGAAATGCGTAAATGAATCCTAAAAACATATATTAATTACTATAATAAATAAGTTATGCTTTAGGGCATTGGTAATGGTTGGCTGGATGCATTTTATCTCTTGGTGAGATATGTTGATGCTTGAGGGAGCATGTGTTAACGTATATGTCATGGTTAGGAATTCGGGTGACCTATGGTCAGTGCAAGGCACTTAAATAAAGGGATGAGTAATATGGGCTATGTGATCGAGTACACCCGACGTATTCATGGGCCATGTGATTTGAATGCGGCTAGAAACCTATCATTGGGTTATGTGATCAGGATATGGAAATACAACTCGGTGGCTATGTGAGCTCAAGTAACTCGAAGGGCTATGTGATCTCGAGTAACCTGATTGTTATATGACCTCAGAAAAAGGCTGTTTGTGGCTATTGTGATCCAAGTATGTCTAGGATGTCTCTGTGGCTATAGTGATTCGATTATGATCCTTACCCGATGACTATATGATCATGGGTAACCTGACGGTTGTGTGAGCACGGGAAAATAGTAGGGCTTTGTTGGCCATTGTAGGGAATGTATGTTATTTACGTTGTTGTATGGATAATAAATGTTGGCTACTTTACCCTTGGGCTATGTGATCAGGGTAGGGTTTGCAACTCGACGGGCTGTGTGAGCTCGAGTAACTCGGTGGGCTGTGTGATCTCGAGTATGGGCTATTTTACCCTTGGGTTATATGATCAGGGTATGGGACGTAACTCGATGGATGGAGTGGCCTCGAGTATGGTAAGCCTGAGATGGCTTGGTAGACTTCTTACATAACGATGGTATCTTGAGACAGTTGTAAGCTCTAGCTAGGATAGGCTAGAAGATGATCCTTAGATGTTGAGAAACCTTTCTGTGCACTCTTAATTATATTATCATGCATGCTTGTTTTATGATATTCATGAATTGCGGTAAAGTAGAAAGGTACCACTGTGCTTTGTTAGCTCAACGTGCGAAATTGTGGTTTTTTCGTGTGTAGGTTGACAGGTTGCTTTTGGAGGAGCACATCGAGAAGGATTTCTCAGCACCGAGCCAATTTCAGAGTATAGTACTTGATGTTTAGTTTGGACTGATTGTATTCATAGGACCTTACCACATTCGAGTCTGTATCTTATTTTGATTTACTACTATTTGGTCAAATGGTGTATTTTATTTAGAACTTATATTTTGTAAACCCTTTTAATCTTATTATCTACGTGGATTTTATTGGTAATGGATTGTTTTGAGAATAGTCAACTTACGGTTTTAAATTGAGAAATTTTAATTGGTCAATTTTGGGTAACCCGAATGTGATGCTCCAGATCTGGGACGAGATTGGGGTGTTACATTTAGTGGTATCAGAGCTTAGGTTTAGTTAGTTCTAGGAAACCCCAGGTGGTATAGAAGTCGTGGTAATTTGTCTAGTGAATACAAGTCCCTAAATTTAAATATACTTTATAAGATTAGGAATCCTGATGTGCCACATTGTTTGTTGTGTTCCAAAAAAAATGATTGATGGAAGGTGGAACAAATGAGTGGAAAGGCAAGTCACTTCCGTGACCATACCTTTGTCCTCTTGCGTGTGGTGCAAGCTATTACGAGGCAACCGAGACGCCTCGTAAGACCCTTGTGGAGAGGCTTCACTGTTTTGGGCCTAAGAATTTCAAAGACTTGGGTGAAGATGACCCGATCAAGGCTGACCAGTGGTTGCGCGACATACAATGAATCTTAAGACAAATGAGAGGAAGCTTGGAGGATGATCTTGATTGCATTGTTTCCCTTCTAAAGGGTAATGCACACGAGTGGTGGGGAGAGCAGTTGAGTCGGGTCTACTGCCCGCGCCCGGCGTGGGATATCTTTATGGATGAGTTCTGGAAGAAGTACATTAGTGAGGTACACATGGTTGAGATGAGGGACCAGTTTCTGCATCTGGTTCAGGAAGATCGAACGGTATTTGCTTATGAGCAAGAGTTTTTTCATTTGAGCCGTTATGCCCTAGAGTTTGTTACCACGAAAGAGTTGAGGTACAAGAGGTTCAGAAAAGGCTTAAATGTTGACCTTCAGTTGCATATGATAGCGGGTCTGCTTAGAACATTCTCCGAGTTAGCCAATAGTGCGAAGGCACTTGAGCGACATCAGAGTTTAGCATCTAATCAGTTCGAGGATTCTAGAGGTCATGATGTGGAGACCCAGAATATCATAGGTCTTTCTCCCTATCTGCGTGAGAGGTCTTGTGCTTTGAGGAGTTCGAAGAGAGTTACTTATGACCAGCTTTCGAGAGTTAGTTCAGGATCTAAATCGAGGAGTCGTAGGGGCCCTTTGATTTCTACTCCAAAAAGGAGTACTGATGGTTCTGTTGGAGTATCGCTTTCACCAGAGTGCAAGCATTGCGGCCGACATCACCTTGGAGTGTGTTTTTTGCTTCGGAGGGTTTGCTACAGGTGTCGAGCACCAGGGCATATGTCAAAGGATTGCCCAGTTATGGATGAGGATTCACGATTGGTCTCGAGAGGTTAGCTACTTCCCGTCATTATCAGAGTTTTGCTAGAGGCGGAGCTAGGGTACCTTTAGGTTATCGAGGTGGAGGTCTTGTGAGATCCACCGCCAGGGTTGGTACGCAAGGCGTTGTTAGGTATTCTACTACTCATATTAGAGTTGACAGCATTGCAACTGAGGATATGTCAGGTAATTAAGTTTTGTGTTGGTTTCAATTGTTGTGAAAGCCGTTTAGCTCTTCAGTTGTGTAATAGACGGGTTCTTATGATGTGCACCTTGGTAAATCTTGGGTTTGTTGTTGTTTTAGATGGTAATTAGAATTGCATCATTTGCTAGATAAGTTCTTATCGTAGATGGTTATTGAGAGTGCAATGCATGTCGTGAGTTGTGTGTGAGAAGTTGTGAAGTTTTAGATCGCTTGAAGCTGGTTGTTAGTGTCAGTTGTGTAGAATCTTATCCTCTCTAAGGTGGACGTTGTGCTCCGTAGTTCTAGCTCAAGGAAGGTTCTATAGGGTGCAAGGTGTTCTTAGCTTGCATTGTAAACGCGAAGGTTGAGAGTTCCTAGTCCTAGTGTTGTGAGTGTTCTGAGGGTATAGAGGTACCCTTGGTGAATGAGTAATCTTACTTGTTGATTGTGGTTTAGAACTGCAATAAAGGTATGGTTGAGTTCGTTGTTAGTGTCCATCGTTCCATGGCATGGTACTTAACGACTTTTTGTTGGAGGCAAACTTGTGCAAGCAACCAATTAGGTATCGTTACCAGTTGCTTCGCCGAGATCGTGTCTACGTGAAAGTAGCTTGTATGGTGGCTTTGGATGTTTTGAGCCGTAGTGCAATAGTGGAAGACCGATGTCGGGTTTGTGAGATTGGTGACCTTGTTTTGGCCATAGAATATAAGAGTTTCACGTGTTGTTTGTCAGAGTAAAGGTACCATAAAAAGGGGTAAATGAAGGTTGTGATGATCATGGTTGAGGTCCTAAGGGCGAATTGTGAAGATAGTTGCTTGGTTTGTGCACCTGTTGAGTAAGATCTCGTAAAGTTAGATAGTTGGCCAATCAAGTTCGACCAAAGTTGTTATCGATTAAGGCAAGCAATGTAGAAGTTATTAAAGTGGCGCAGTGAAAACATGGATTAATAGCTGTGTTGAGGGTAACCAGATGGTTGTGTTGCAAAGAAATAATTTTGGATGGACCAGTTGGAAATCCTGAATAACAGTCAGATGGCTTTTTATGTCTGATTGTTTGGACCGAGTCAAAGGTTAAAAGAAGGTGTTTGGACTTTCGCAAATAGAATGGTTAGTTTGTGGTTGCTTGTGTGAGTTTGTAAATGACGGTGGTCATCTCTCGAAACCAAGTACTTGAATCGTAAGTGGTTTTCGATCCAGTTGGAAGCAAGTTTGGATAAAGCGAAGTTTTAAGTTCTGACTTGGTGGGTCAAGTCTGGAGAAAAGAATGGTTAGTTCAAAATAGATTGATAATAATGATCGGTTGTTAGGATTTTTCTTGCACTTTAATGGTTTGACCGAGATATGGTTGTTAGGCGTGATGCATTTCTAACAATGGTTTGTGGATGTGGTGCAGCGTTTTAGACGTAGATGAAGTCTAAATTTTGTTTTTGGTTGATAGATGCTAGTGGAAAGGTTGGTTAACCGAGATAGAATCCTTTAGAAGTAAGTTCCTTAAGCTGATGTTTAAACAGCGTGGCTCAAGGTTGGTTATGTTACCATGCGTAGTAGTTTGTCATATGTGTCGTTGGTTTCTGAGAAAGAGTCACTGAAAATCTTAAGAGAAGTGTTGGGAGCGGGTGGTTAAATGCTATGGTTCTGATTAAGGTAGGTTGAGGGAGAACTCTCCTAATTAGGGTGATCCTATTTGAATGGTGAAGTGGTTAGATCTGTTTGGGTTACATCTCTCTTTC
This sequence comes from Hibiscus mutabilis, assembly GCA_019671005.1. NCBI lineage: Eukaryota > Viridiplantae > Streptophyta > Magnoliopsida > Malvales > Malvaceae > Hibiscus > Hibiscus mutabilis. The sequence goes on along the minus strand of CM033751.1, from coordinate 6,858,911 downwards.
ATCCATCTAAATTTCGAGGATGAAATTTCTTGAAGGAGGAGAGAGTTGTAACGACCCAGATTTTCGAGTCAACAATGGGCGTTGACTCGGGTCTTGGACCGACACATTGGGTTAAATGTTTAGGTTATGTTGGACCTTGTTGTTGGGCTTTGTGGGCCTCCATGTGTTGTTGGGCTTAGGTGTTATGTTGTGGGTTGTTGGAAAGAAGGAGATGTGAGGGCAATTGAGTAAATTGCATCATAGGGGACAAGAGGGCTGATGCTTCTTTAATTTTTCTGCATAATGTAAGGGGGTGAGATCATCTTCATCTCATATTTATTCTCTCTCCCCAAAACACCCACCCAACTCAAAGTTAAAGGAGACAACTTAATGTTGTGGAGTGTGAATCTCAGATTGGTCATCAAGAGAGGTGTAATCAGCAAGCAATGATCTATCCATCAAGGAGAATATCCCCAAAGTTGGTAGAGGTTGTGTTGGAAGCTTGGTTCAAGGAAGAAAAAAGGAAAAAGCTTGGTGGGAGCTTCATTACGGGATTTGCTTGCTTAAGGTCAGTACATTTCTGACTCTTTCTCTTCATGAACATCATAAAATAATTGATTTTTGTGGTTTATAGTTTGGGTTGCATAGTTGTGGTTTTAGGAGCTTAAACCCCTTTAATGGTAAATCATGTATTATGTGTTATTAATGGATAAAATTGGTAGAAAACCACATATTATACTCTAAATAACTTGTGGGAACAATTTGGGACTTAACCATGAAGGTTAAGGGGGGATTGGTGAAATCCCGAGCTCCAGGTTTCAAAATCTGGGCTCGAGTACTGTACGGGGTGGCCACGTATCGGTACTCCTTGTAATATTGAGGGACGAGTTGTGAGGGCATACGGTACACCTTTCGTGTATCGGTACCCCTCTTAATTAGGATTTTGATGGCGTGTTCGCATCTTCGGTACGCTAGAGGCGTATCAGTACCCATTGTTCCATTGCTTGGGGAGGCTTTCGCGTATTGTTACACTAGGGCAGGGGTACCGGTACGGGTTGAGATCGGTACGGGGCGATCCGAGTACCGATGCTAAGTACCGATACGGGGGAAAAAAGTATCGGTACGGCTAAAAGTTCAATTCATTCGAACCTGAGTTGAGTATCAGTACTCGAAGATGAGTACCGGTACCTAGTGAGGCGTACCAATACCCGCATAGGAGTATCGATACTCACAGAGCAATCTGCCCAAGAATTTTGAGATTGTGTTCGAGGGCTCTATAATTCGTGGTAAAGGGTCCAGTGGGTCCTTAAAGGTATAAAACAAATCCTAAATCTATGAAATCAAGGTTGGTAACCCATACGTGGATAAATAGCTAATGGCTTGGTAATTATTGAGTGGATCACTCGTATTAATCACCCATAGGGATGCGTGGTGGATCGAGTTAATGCTACGTGGAAGATCGGGTCCTTCTTTGTGTCTTTGAAGGGCGCCCGTATATAGGTCGGGTGCGCAAATAATAAGATAATCTAACGAGAAAGGCGTAAATGAATCCTAAAGACATATATTAACCATTGTAACAAATAAGTTATGCCTTGGGGCATTGGTAATGGTTGCTGGATGCCTTTTATCTCTCGGTGAGATATGTTGATGCTTGGGGAGCATGTGTTAACGTATGTGTCTTGGTTAGAATCTGGATGTCCTAGAGTCGGTGCAAGGGCACTTAAATAAGGGATGAGTACTCCGGGATATGTGATCAGTACATCCAAGCGTATTCATGGGCTATGTGATCCGGATGCGGTTAGAAACCTATCATTGGGCTATGTAATCGGGATATGGAAATACAACTTGGGGCTGTGTGAGCTCGAGTAACTCGAAGGGCTATGTGATCTCGAGTAACCTGATTGGCCATGTGACCTCAGAAAAAGACTGCTTGCGGCTATTATGATCCAAGTATGTCTAGGACGTATCTGTGGCTATAGTGATCCAGATATGATCCTTACCCGAAGGCTATATGATCACGGGTAACCTGGCGGCTGTATGAGCACAGGAAAATAGTAGGTCTTTGTTGGCCATTGTAGGGAATGTATGTTATTTACGTTGTTGTATGGATAATAAATGTTGGCTACTTTACCCTTGGGTTATGTGATCAGGGTAGGGTTTGTAACTCGATGGGCGGTATGTGCTCGAGTAACTCGATGGGCATGTGATCTCAAGTATGGGCTATTTTTACCCTTGGGCTATGTGATCGGGGTATGGGACGTAACTTCGATGGGCGGAGCGGCCTCGAGTTTGTAAGCCCGGGATGGCTTGGTAGACTTCTTACATAACAGTGGTATCTTGAGACAGTTGTAAACTCTAGCTAGGATAGGCTAGAAGATGATCCTTAGATGTTGAAAAGCTTTTCTGTGCACTCTTAATTATATTATCGTGCATGCTTGTTTTATGATATTCATGAATTGCGGTAGAATAGAAAGGTACCACTAAGCTTTGTTAGCTCGTGTGCGAAATTGTGGTTTTTCCGTGCGTAGGTTGACAAGTTGCTTTTGAAGGAGCACATCGAGGAGGATTTCCCATCACCGAGCAGATTTTAGAGCACAAAGATACTTGATGTTTAGTTTGTACTGATTGTATTCATAGGACCTTACCACGGTCGAGCCTATATCTTATTTTGATTTACTACTATTTAGTCAACAAAGTGTATTTTATTTGGAACTTATATTTAGTAAACCCTTTTAATCTCATTATCTACGTGGATTTAATTGGTAATGGATTTTTTGAGAATGCAGATTTACAGCTGCGTGCTTAAGCGTGGGATATCTTTATGGATGAGTTGGAAGAGGCCATTAGTGAGGTACACATGGTTGAGATGGGGACGATTTCTGCATCAGTTGGCAGGAGAAGATCAGCAGTATTTGCTTATGAGCAAGAGTTTTTCATTTAGTAGATTATGCGCAGGTTTTATTACCCTGAAAGGTTGAGGTACAAGAGGTTGAGAAAAAGGCTTAAATGTTGACCGATTCACGTGATGGCCAGTGCAGCAGAGACATTCTCCAGGAGTTAGCCAATGAGTGCAGAGGCACTTAGGCGACTTATCGAGTTTAACATCCCTAATCAGTTCAGTTCTAGGGTCATGATGTGGAGACCTATCATAGGTCTTTCTCCCCATCTGCGTGAGTCGCATGCTTTGAGGAGTTCGAAGAGAGTTATGACCAGTTTCGAGTTAGTTCGAGGATCTAATCGAGGAGTCGTGAGGCCACTGATTTACTCCAAAAAAGTGCGATGGTTACGATGGAGTATAAACTTTCACCCAGTCTGAAACATTGCAGTGGAAACATCCTGGAGTGTGTTTTTGCTTAGAAGGGTTTACTACTGATAGCCGAGCACGAAACATATGTCAAAGATTACCCGATTATAGATAATTCACGGTGTCTGAAATTATCTTTCCGTCATTATAATTTTACTAGCGAAGCAAAATGCTAAGTGTATAAAGTAAATCTTGGATCTGTGAGGGTGGCTCTGCAAAGTTATTAGGTATTCTACTACATGTGATTGACAACATTCTGTTGAGGATATATCAGTAATTAAGTTTTGTGTTAGTTTCGATTGTTGTGGCAGTTTAGCCTCTTGATTGTGTAATAGGCGGGTTCTTATAGTGTGCACCTTAGTAAATCTTGGGTTTGTTGTTGTTTTAGATGGTAATTAGAATTGCATCATTTGCTAGATAAGTTCTTATCGTAGATGGTTATTGAGTACAATGCATGTCGTGAAGTTATGTGAAGTTGTGAAGTTTTAGATAAGCAGTGGTTGTTAGTGTAGGTTGTGTAGAATGTATCCCCTCTCCCAAGGGTGGGCGTTGTGCTCCGTGTAGTTCTAAGCTCAGGAAGGTTATAGGGTGCAAGGTGTTATTAACACATTGTAAGTAGCAGAGTTGAGGGTTCTAGTCCTAGTGTTGTGAGTGTTACGAGGGTATAGAGGTACCGCGGTGAATGGTAATCTTTATGATGATTGTGGTTTTAGAGCGCAATAAAGGTATGGTTGAGTTCGTTGTTAGTGTCCATGATTTCCATGGCATGAGTGCTTGCGACTTTTGTTGGAGGCAAACTTGTGCAATGACGATTGAGTATCGTTACAGTTCGCCAGCAGAGATCATTAATACTACGTAAGTAGCTTGTATGGTGGCTTTGGATGTTTTTGAGCCGTAGTGCAATAGTGGAAGACCGATGTCGGGTTTGTGAGATTGGTGACCTTGTTTTGGCCATAGAATATAAGAGTTTCACGTGTTGAATTGAGTAAATTCCATCATAGGGGACAAGAGGGCTGATGCCTCTTTAATTTTTCTGCATAATGTAAGGGGTGAGATCATCTTCATCTCATCTCTATTCTCTCTCCCCAAAACACCCACCCAACTCAAAGTTAAAGGAGAAAACTTGTTGTTGTGGAGTGTGAATCTTGGATTGGTCATCAAGAGAGGTGTAATTAGTAAGCAAGGATCTATCCATCAAGGTGAATATCCCCAAAGTTGGTGGAGGTTGTGTTGGAAACTTGGTTCAAGGAAGAAAAGAGGAAAAAGCTTGGTGGGAGCTTCATTACGGGATTTGCTTGCTAAAGGTCAGTACATTTCTGAATTCTTCACTTCATGAGCATCCTAAAATGATTGCTTTCTGTGGTTTATAGATTGGGTTGCACAGTTGTGGTTTTAGGAGCTTAAACCCTTTTAATGGCAAATCATGTATTATGTGTTATTAATGGATAAAATTGGTAGGAAACCACCTATTATACTCTAAATAACTCGTGGGAACAATTTGGGACTTAACCATGAAGGTTAAAGGGGGATTGGTGAAATCTCGAGCTTCATGTTTTAAAATTTGGGCTCGAGTACTGGTACGGGGTGACCGCGTATCGGTACTCCTTGTAATATTGATGGAGGGGTTGTAAGGGGCGTACCGGTACGCCTTTCTATGTATCGGTACCCCTCGCTTAATTAGGATTTCATAGCGTGTTCGCGTATCGGTATGCTAGGGCGATCGGTACCCATTGTTTCATTGTTTGAGGAGGCTTTTCGCGTATCGGTACACTATAACAGGGAGGGTACTGGTGCGGGTTGGGATCGCATGCGAGGTGATCCGAAAGTACCCGATACGGGGAAGAGCGTATTGGTAGGCTAGACGTTCAATTCATTAAAACTCGAGTTGATTATCGGTACTCGATGAGAGTACCGGTACCCGATGAGGCGCACTCGATATACCCACATAGGAGTATCGGTACTTGTAGAACAATCTGCCCAAGAATTTTGAGGTTTTGTTCGAGGGCTCTATAATTCGTAGTAAAGGGTCTCGTGGGTCCTTAAAGGTATAAAACAAATACTAAAACTATAAAATCAAGGTTGGTAACCCATACGTGGATAAATGGCTAATAGCTTGGTAATTATTGAGTGGATTGCTCATATTAATCACCTATAAGGATCCGTGGTGGATCAGTTAATGCTACGTGGAAGATGAAGGTCCTTGTTGTGTGCTAAAAGGACGCCCATATAGACTGGGTGCCGCGAATAATAAGATAATCTAACGAGAAATGCGTAAATGAATCCTAAAAACATATATTAATTACTATAATAAATAAGTTATGCTTTAGGGCATTGGTAATGGTTGGCTGGATGCATTTTATCTCTTGGTGAGATATGTTGATGCTTGAGGGAGCATGTGTTAACGTATATGTCATGGTTAGGAATTCGGGTGACCTATGGTCAGTGCAAGGCACTTAAATAAAGGGATGAGTAATATGGGCTATGTGATCGAGTACACCCGACGTATTCATGGGCCATGTGATTTGAATGCGGCTAGAAACCTATCATTGGGTTATGTGATCAGGATATGGAAATACAACTCGGTGGCTATGTGAGCTCAAGTAACTCGAAGGGCTATGTGATCTCGAGTAACCTGATTGTTATATGACCTCAGAAAAAGGCTGTTTGTGGCTATTGTGATCCAAGTATGTCTAGGATGTCTCTGTGGCTATAGTGATTCGATTATGATCCTTACCCGATGACTATATGATCATGGGTAACCTGACGGTTGTGTGAGCACGGGAAAATAGTAGGGCTTTGTTGGCCATTGTAGGGAATGTATGTTATTTACGTTGTTGTATGGATAATAAATGTTGGCTACTTTACCCTTGGGCTATGTGATCAGGGTAGGGTTTGCAACTCGACGGGTTTGTGTGAGCTCGAGTAACTCGGTGGGGCTGTGTGATCTCGAGTATGGGCTATTTTACCCTTGGGTTATATGATCGTGGTATGGGACGAACTCGATGGATGGAGTGGCCTCGAGTATGGTAAGCCTGAGATGGCTTGGTAGACTTCTTACATAACGATGGTATCTTGAGACAGTTGTAAGCTCTAGCTAGGATAGGCTAGAAGATGATCCTTAGATGTTGAGAAACCTTTCTGTGCACTCTTAATTATATTATCATGCATGCTTGTTTTATGATATTCATGAATTGCGGTAAAGTAGAAAGGTACCTTTGTGCTTTGTTAGCTCAACGTGCGAAATTGTGGTTTTTTCGTGTGTAGGTTGACAGGTTGCTTTTGGAGGAGCACATCGAGAAGGATTTCTCAGCACCGAGCCAATTTCAGAGTATAGTACTTGATGTTTAGTTTGGACTGATTGTATTCATAGGACCTTACCACATTCGAGTCTGTATCTTATTTTGATTTACTACTATTTGGTCAAATGGTGTATTTTATTTAGAACTTATATTTTGTAAACCCTTTTAATCTTATTATCTACGTGGATTTTATTGGTAATGGATTGTTTTGAGAATAGTCAACTTACGGTTTTAAATTGAGAAATTTTAATTGGTCAATTTTGGGTAACCCGAATGTGATGCTCCAGATCTGGGACGAGATTGGGGTGTTACATTTAGTGGTATCAGAGCTTAGGTTTAGTTAGTTCTAGGAAACCCCAGGTGGTATAGAAGTCGTGGTAATTTGTCTAGTGAATACAAGTCCCTAAATTTAAATATACTTTATAAGATTAGGAATCCTGATGTGCCACATTGTTTGTTGTGTTTCAGAAAATGATTGATGGAAGGTGGAACCAGTAGTGGAAAGGCAAGTCACTTCCGTGACCATACCTTTGTCCTCTTGCGTGTGGTGCAAGCTATTCTGAGGCAATCTGAGACGCCTCGTAAGACCCTTGTGGAGAGGCTTCACTGTTTTGGGCCTAAGAATTTCAAAGACTTGGGTGAAGATGACCCGATCAAGGCTGACCAGTGGTTGCGCGACATACAATGAATCTTAAGACAAATGAGAGGAAGCTTGGAGGATGATCTTGATTGCATTGTTTCCCTTCTAAAGGGTAATGCACACGAGTGGTGGGAGACAGTTGAGTCGGGTCTACAGCCTGCGCTTCCGACGTGGGATATCTTTATGGATGAGTTCTGGAAGAAGTACATTAGTGAGGTACACATGGTTGAGATGAGGGACCAGTTTCTGCATCTGGTTCAGGAAGATCGAACGGTATTTGCTTATGAGCAAGAGTTTTTTCATTTGAGCCGTTATGCCCTAGAGTTTGTTACCACGAAAGAGTTGAGGTACAAGAGGTTCAGAAAAGGCTTAAATGTTGACCTTCAGTTGCATATGATAGCGGGTCTGCTTAGAACATTCTCCGAGTTAGCCAATAGTGCGAAGGCACTTGAGCGACATCAGAGTTTAGCATCTAATCAGTTCGAGGATTCTAGAGGTCATGATGTGGAGACCCAGAATATCATAGGTCTTTCTCCCTATCTGCGTGAGAGGTCTTGTGCTTTGAGGAGTTCGAAGAGAGTTACTTATGACCAGCTTTCGAGAGTTAGTTCAGGATCTAAATCGAGGAGTCGTAGGGGCCCTTTGATTTCTACTCCAAAAAGGAGTACTGATGGTTCTGTTGGAGTATCGCTTTCACCAGAGTGCAAGCATTGCGGCCGACATCACCTTGGAGTGTGTTTTTTGCTTCGGAGGGTTTGCTACAGGTGTCGAGCACCAGGGCATATGTCAAAGGATTGCCCAGTTATGGATGAGGATTCACCAGTTCAGTCTCAGAGGTTAGCTACTTCCCGTCATTATCAGAGTTTTGCTAGAGGCGGAGCTAGGGTACCTTTAGGTTATCGAGGTGGAGGTCTTGTGAGATCCACCGCCAGGGTTGGTACGCAAGGCGTTGTTAGGTATTCTACTACTCATATTAGAGTTGACAGCATTGCAACTGAGGATATGTCAGGTAATTAAGTTTTGTGTTGGTTTCAATTGTTGTGAAAGCCGTTTAGCTCTTCAGTTGTGTAATAGACGGGTTCTTATGATGTGCACCTTGGTAAATCTTGGGTTTGTTGTTGTTTTAGATGGTAATTAGAATTGCATCATTTGCTAGATAAGTTCTTATCGTAGATGGTTATTGAGAGTGCAATGCATGTCGTGAGTTGTGTGTGAGAAGTTGTGAAGTTTTAGATCGCTTGAAGCTGGTTGTTAGTGTCAGTTGTGTAGAATCTTATCCTCTCTAAGGTGGACGTTGTGCTCCGTAGTTCTAGCTCAAGGAAGGTTCTATAGGGTGCAAGGTGTTCTTAGCTTGCATTGTAAACGCGAAGGTTGAGAGTTCCTAGTCCTAGTGTTGTGAGTGTTCTGAGGGTATAGAGGTACCCTTGGTGAATGAGTAATCTTACTTGTTGATTGTGGTTTAGAACCGCAATAAAGGTATGGTTGAGTTCGTTGTTAGTGTCCATCGTTCCATGGCATGGTACTTAACGACTTTTTGTTGGAGGCAAACTTGTGCAAGCAACCAATTAGGTATCGTTACCAGTTGCTTCGCCGAGATCGTGTCTACGTGAAAGTAGCTTGTATGGTGGCTTTGGATGTTTTGAGCCGTAGTGCAATAGTGGAAGACCGATGTCGGGTTTGTGAGATTGGTGACCTTGTTTTGGCCATAGAATATAAGAGTTTCACGTGTTGTTTGTCGAGTAAAGGTACCATAAAAGGGGTAAATGAAGGTTGTGATGATCATGGTTGAGGTCCTAAGGGCGGTGTGAAGATAGTTGCTTGGTTTGTGCACTGTTGAGTAAGATCTCGTAAAGTTAGATAGTTGGCCAATCAAGTTCGACCAAAGTTGTTATCGATTAAGGCAAGCAATGTAGAAGTTATTAAAGTGGCGCAGTGAAAACATGGATTAATAGCTGTGTTGAGGGTAACCAGATGGTTGTGTTGCAAAGAAATAATTTTGGATGGACCAGTTGGAAATCCTGAATAACAGTCAGATGGCTTTTTATGTCTGATTGTTTGGACCGAGTCAAAGGTTAAAAAGAAGGTGTTTGGACTTTCGCAAATAGAATGGTTAGTTTGTGGTTGCTTGTGTGAGTTTGTAAATGACGGTGGTCATCTCTCGAAACCAAGTACTTGAATCGTAAGTGGTTTTCGATCCAGTTGGAAGCAAGTTTGGATAAAGCGAAGTTTTAAGTTCTGACTTGGTGGGTCAAGTCTGGAGAAAAGAATGGTTAGTTCAAAATAGATTGATAATAATGATCGGTTGTTAGGATTTTTCTTGCACTTTAATGGTTTGACCGAGATATGGTTGTTAGGCGTGATGCATTTCTAACAATGGTTTGTGGATGTGGTGCAGCGTTTTAGACGTAGATGAAGTCTAAATTTTGTTTTTGGTTGATAGATGCTAGTGGAAAGGTTGGTTAACCGAGATAGAATCCTTTAGAAGTAAGTTCCTTAAGCTGATGTTTAAACAGCGTGGCTCAAGGTTGGTTATGTTACCATGCGTAGTAGTTTGTCATATGTGTCGTTGGTTTCTGAGAAAGAGTCACTGAAAATCTTAAGAGAAGTGTTGGGAGCGGGTGGTTAAATGCTATGGTTCTGATTAAGGTAGGTTGAGGGAGAACTCTCCCTAATTAGGGTGATCCTATTTGAATGGTGAAGTGGTTAGATCTGTTTGGGTTACATCTCTCTTTCATCCATCTAAATTTCGAGGATGAAATTTCTTGAAGGAGGAGAGAGTTGTAACGACCCAGATTTTCGAGTCAACAATGGGCGTTGACTCGGGTCTTGGACCGACACATTGGGTTAAATGTTTAGGTTATGTTGGACCTTGTTGTTGGGCTTTGTGGGCCTCCATGTGTTGTTGGGCTTAGGTGTTATGTTGTGGGTTGTTGGAAAGAAGGAGATGTGAGGGCAATTGAGTAAATTGCATCATAGGGGACAAGAGGGCTGATGCTTCTTTAATTTTTCTGCATAATGTAAGGGGGTGAGATCATCTTCATCTCATATTTATTCTCTCTCCCCCAAAACACCCACCCAACTCAAAGTTAAAGGAGACAACTTAATGTTGTGGAGTGTGAATCTCAGATTGGTCATCAAGAGAGGTGTAATCAGCAAGCAATGATCTATCCATCAAGGAGAATATCCCCAAAGTTGGTAGAGGTTGTGTTGGAAGCTTGGTTCAAGGAAGAAAAAAGGAAAAAGCTTGGTGGGAGCTTCATTACGGGATTTGCTTGCTTAAGGTCAGTACATTTCTGACTCTTTCTCTTCATGAACATCATAAAATAATTGATTTTTGTGGTTTATAGTTTGGGTTGCATAGTTGTGGTTTTAGGAGCTTAAACCCCTTTAATGGTAAATCATGTATTATGTGTTATTAATGGATAAAATTGGTAGAAAACCACATATTATACTCTAAATAACTTGTGGGAACAATTTGGGACTTAACCATGAAGGTTAAGGGGGGATTGGTGAAATCCCGAGCTCCAGGTTTCAAAATCTGGGCTCGAGTACCTGTACGGGGTGGCCACGTATCGGTACTCCTTGTAATATTGAGGGACGAGTTGTGAGGGGCATACCGGTACACCTTCCTGTGTATCGGTACCCCTCTCTTAATTAGGATTTCAGTAGCGTGTTCGCATACTGGTACGCTAGAGGCGTATCAGTACCCATTGTTCCATTGCTTGGGGAGGCTTTCGCGTATTGTTACACTAGGGCAGGGGTACCGGTACGGGTTGAGATCGGTACGGGGCGATCCGAGTACCGATGCTAAGTACCGATACGGGGGAAAAAAGTATCGGTACGGCTAAAAGTTCAATTCATTCGAACCTGAGTTGAGTATCAGTACTCGAAGATGAGTACCGGTACCTAGTGAGGCGTACCAATACCCGCATAGGAGTATCGATACTCACAGAGCAATCTGCCCAAGAATTTTGAGATTGTGTTCGAGGGCTCTATAATTCGTGGTAAAGGGTCCAGTGGGTCCTTAAAGGTATAAAACAAATCCTAAATCTATGAAATCAAGGTTGGTAACCCATACGTGGATAAATAGCTAATGGCTTGGTAATTATTGAGTGGATCACTCGTATTAATCACCCATAGGGATCTGTGGTGGATCAGTTAATGCTACGTGGAAGATCGGGGTCCTTGCTGTGTGCTGAAGGGACGCCCATATAGGCTGGGTGCCGCAAATAATAAGATAATCTAACGAGAAAGGCGTAAATGAATCCTAAAGACATATATTAATTACTGTAACAAATAAGTTATGCCTTGGGGCATTGGTAATGGTTGGCTGGATGCCTTTTATCTCTCGGTGAGATATGTTGATGCTTGGGGGAGCATGTGTTAACGTATGTGTCTTGGTTAAGAATCTGGATGTCCTAGAGTCAGTGCAAGGGCACTTAAATAAGGGGATGAGTACTCCGGGATATGTGATCAAGTACATCCGACGTATTCATGGGCTATGTGATCTGGATGCGGTTAGAAACCTATCATTGGGCTATGTAATCAGGATATGGAAATACAACTTGGGGGCTGTGTGAGCTCGAGTAACTCGAAGGGCTATGTGATCTCGAGTAACCTGATTGGCCATGTGACCTCAGAAAAAGACTGCTTGCGGCTATTATGATCCAAGTATGTCTAGGACGTATCTGTGGCTATAGTGATCCAGATATGATCCTTACCCGAAGGCTATATGATCACGGGTAACCTGGCGGCTGTATGAGCACAGGAAAATAGTAGGTCTTTGTTGGCCATTGTAGGGAATGTATGTTATTTACGTTGTTGTATGGATAATAAATGTTGGCTACTTTACCCTTGGGTTATGTGATCAGGGTAGGGTTTGTAACTCGATGGGCGGTATGTGCTCGAGTAACTCGATGGGCTGTGTGATCTCAAGTATGGGCTATTTTACCCTTGGGCTATGTGATCAGGGTATGGGACGTAACTCGATGGACGGAGCGGCCTCGAGTTTGGTAAGCCTGGGATGGCTTGGTAGACTTCTTACATAACAGTGGTATCTTGAGACAGTTGTAAACTCTAGCTAGGATAGGCTAGAAGATGATCCTTAGATGTTGAAAAGCTTTTCTGTGCACTCTTAATTATATTATCGTGCATGCTTGTTTTATGATATTCATGAATTGCGGTAGAATAGAAAGGTACCACTAAGCTTTGTTAGCTCAGCGTGCGAAATTGTGGTTTTTCCGTGCGTAGGTTGACAAGTTGCTTTTGAAGGAGCACATCGAGGAGGATTTCCCATCACCGAGCCAGTTTTAGAGTACAGTACTTGATGTTTAGTTTGTACTGATTGTATTCATAGGACCTTACCACAGTCGAGCCTATATCTTATTTTGATTTACTACTATTTAGTCAAACAGTGTATTTTATTTGGAACTTATATTTAGTAAACCCTTTTAATCTCATTATCTACGTGGATTTAATTGGTAATGGATTTTTTTGAGAATGGTCAACTTACGGTTTTAAATTGAGAAATTTTAATGGGTCGATTTTGGGTGACCCGAATGTGACGCTCCAAATTCGGGACGGGATTGGGGTGTTATACAAGCCTTTCAATTTTAGGGTTTAGAGATTTAGGGTGTGGTTCAGGGTTTAGGTTGTAGGGTACATAATTTAAGGTTTATGGTTAGAATTTAGAGTTTAGGGTATTAGGACTAAGAATTTAGGTTTTGAATTTTATATCTTATATATAAAGGATTGTGTTTACACATCTTGTGTATCAAAATATAACCTAAATATAAATGTATCTTTTTTTAAGATTCTAATATTTGTCGTTTATCCTATAACACTTACTCATGCCCACCCCTTAGCTGTTAATAGCAATAGGAGGACGGTTGAGCAAGGTAAAGTAAACTAATCTTAATTAAGCCCTCAAAATTATTTTTAATCAATAGGAGTGGAGATTTAAAAATTATTTTTAATCCCTAAAAGTTTTAAAAAAATCTTAATTAAGCCCCTAAAAAATTTTAAAATTTCTCATCAAACCTCTCAACATTTAAAGTTTTAATTAGACTCCCATTTTTTAAAAAACTCTCGTTAAATCCTCCAAGCTTTTTGAAAATTTTCTTTAGGCCTTTAATTTTTTTGAAAATATTAATTTGCCGCCTCCAAATTGTCTTGTAAAGATCCATCATTGACGGTGGAATAATTCAGTGACGAGACTTGGCATTATTTATAAAGTGTACCATTTAAAAATGTTTAAATTTATGGAAAAACCAATAATAAATTATATATTATTTAGGTAACTAAATAACAATTTTATCATTGTGTCAAATTATAATTTTTCTAATTTTTAAAATTTGGAGGACATGGCCCCGTGTTCTGCCCTTGGAGTTACTGAGCAATGATAGTTGTTTTTATATGTGAAAAATAGATAACAACAATGACCGGAATTCAACATCATTTACAGAAATCATTTAAAAAGTTCAGCCAAAAGTTTCATACAAAACAATAACCATTCTATTTTTAATCCAAGATTTTTAAAGCAAATCAATTCTAGTCCATAGTATTACTACATATTAACAACATATTGCAAAGAAGAAAGATTCATCAACATACATACACCTAATATACACAAGTTTGCAATCCCCTATAAACATTCTAATTCCTTAAAATTCTAACCACCCAACCTAATATTTTGTATCCAAATCACCTTGTGTTGATTTCATGGGACGGGAAAAGGCGTGCCAGCCACTTGGCTCTCTTCTTCCGCCAGAACATAATGGCATTGTTGTACTCCTCGTTCCGTATCGTTTTCGTCGCTTCTTTCCAATCGTACTTCTCCATTTCTTCGCGTGCGGCTCGGCCGATGGTTGCTCTCAGTTCCTTGTTTTGTAACAGGGGCAACAGTTTGCTCATGCAGTCGTCGATGACTCCGGGAGTAAAGAGAAAGCCGGTCTTGCCCTACTGGTCTGCAGGGATTATGTCTGGGACTCCCCCGACACGAGCACCAACCACAGGGGTTCCTGAAGACATGGCCTCCGAAACTACCTGTCCGAGCGTCTTGGACTCCGAAGGCATCACGAACACATCCCCGCTTGCATATGCCTGAGAGAGCTCTTCGCCTTGCAACATCCCGGTAAAAACTGCAGGCATGCCTCTAAACAATTTCTCTAGCTCTTCCCTGCAAAGAAAGATGTCATGTATTGTTTAAGATGCATACTATTTTTTGCCTGATTCGTATACCTGTACGGTCCATCCCCGATAAAAGCGATTCTTGCTTCTGGAAGCCGGTCCATAACACTGTACAATCATAGATTTGCAATGTTAAGACTTTTGCAAAATTCATGAATTATATATGAAGATATTAGCAACAATGTTTCATGCCTTTAGAGGAAATCTAAGCTCTTCTCGACTCCGATACGTCTGACATGAATTATCAATGGTTTCTCCGGTTCACCATTGCTGTATAAAGAATTATGAGATACATTACTAGAGTGTAACTGAGAAGAGAGGAAGAATATAAAGATTAAGCAGAGCACCTCAATCTTAATCGCATTTCGTGAGAGCGATACCGAGGGTGGAAGCTTTCAGAATCGACACCCTTGTTCCAAAGACGGATCTTGGCTGGAAGTATCGACAAATAAGAAGCAGATTAGTCTAGGATCCCGCTAGCGTTGTACTATGCTACTAACAACAGATTTAAATTCGATAAGGCTGTTTCGATAATGACAACATTTACCTGCAGTTACCTTTTCTGCTTGGAGATCACTCGCAATCGCAGCAGACGGCACCAGTGTGAGACCGGCTGCTCTATGAAGAAATTCTAACATGAAAGTGCGAAAAATCTGTCAATGGCTCATATTTTGGCAAGAAAATTGACTAAAAAGGAGGGAAAAGAAAACATCTTAATACCCACCACATAGGTTTCACCAACCAACTAAATGTGTATCTTGGGATATACCTGTAGAATGAAATAAAAGTTAGATTTCGGGCCTATAACAGTTCGAGTCGAGTTAAAAATGCAATGAAACCCTTTCAAAAAAGTACGAATCAAAGAAGAAACGAACTCACACTGGAACATGGGTGTGATAAGACATGACTATGGGTACCGATAGTAGTTTCGCGATCACGAGAGCACAGAATACCTGGAATGCAGTTAGTATGAATCAGGAATGTGTCTCCTACGACTCCTCTGTAACGGTTCACTCATAATAATCTATCAAATAACTCACATCGAAGCAATTAGAAATGCACCATGATACCAGGTGAAGAGGCATGTATTATATCAGGCTTAAACTGTGAAATAGCTGAAATGATTCTCGGACAGAGTGCCAGGGAAAGGGGCACATTCTGATACCAAGGACAGGGGAAGCTGCAATAGGGAGGCTTTAAAATCTTTCGTTTCCGAAAATAGAATAACGAAACAGATTCGATTTGTCCAGAAGTACAAAATCAAATGGACAGGAAGCAGCTGGTATTTTGTTGTTACTAGATAAACTTCAGTTTCCAGTTTTATAACTTGAATTTGGTTGATTACACTAACCTTCTCGATCCGATCAACTGCGCCCCGTAGAACTCCTGCGGGACTCCATGTGTTGTTACAACCATTACCTATAACGACCAATATCATTCCAAAACATTTCTGCAAACTATAGTAAACTGTTGGTCCTGTTAACTGAGTTTTTTGGCAATTACTCCTACAACATTACTACTGCTATAGGAGATTACTTGAATCGAATCGAATCGAATCAAATCAAATCATAAGGTAATGAAATCAACATTACCTCATCTTCCATTTCCCTTAAATATCTTATGAAATTCTGGAACCTGTTTTTTGGCCATTACTCCTACAACGACTGTTATTGCGATTTCAAACCGCTGTTCAAATCCCCGTGTTGAACAACCAAAAGGGTAGAAGATTTCTTGATGGATTAAAAATGGAATAGAAGATTTGGCAAAGGAATCTTAAGGTCTTATGGAATACACAGAGAATGGATATTCTCTCAAAGCTGAGATTGAAATGAATATCAAAAGGAAGCTCATTGAGCATATGCTTTTTGTTAGAATGGTATTTGCAAGTGTCTTATTCAAATTCAACTTCTTCTTGTTTTGTTTAAGTTCTTAAACACACTTAAATTCACATTCTATACGTTACGATAACAATTATACCAATCGAATTAATATTTAATTTATCTATATCAACTGTTTTTTTCTTTCAAATTCATATCATAATTATAAAAATTGGAATTTCATTGGGGGACATGTGATCAACATGGCATAGCAATTTCTTGTCCCTTTTCCAACCGTAAAGGTTCACTTATATAATCCTCAATGATTCATTAGCTTAACTGTGGAACCCCAGATTCTGGCTTCTTTATGGTCGAACTGGCAAAGCTGATTGAACCCGGATCTCTTAAGATGTATATCATCATCTTTCTCACTGAAATTATTCGTTGGATTCTTGATTGAAAAAGTTTTATGTTTTTCTGATTATGTCTGATTTAATAGAATTAACCGTTACTTAAATCCTTAAACGGGTAGAGGAAATCGATATTTAAAACAAAACTGTTTTCAAGACGCATAAAATATGACCATGTCCGCCTAAGTTACTGAAATCATTCACTTTGGTATATGATATAAGATGACCATGTCCGCCTAAGAAAATATATGATATTTTGAATCATATAAAAATGTGGAGATATTGACGTATTCCATGAGTATGCTTTCCTTTGCTTGTATTTGGTGGGTCACAAACTAAATACTAATTCTTTTCTCCAGTTTCATTTAATAATTGGGTTCTTTTCTTTTTACTTAAAGGGGCTTGAATTTAAAAAAAAAACTCAATTCGACTTTTAAACTTTTTTTTGCACTTATTAAGACCTTGTACTGAGAAATTAAATTAATTATGTCCTCAAACTATAAAGTTACATAAATTAAGCTCATTAACCATTAAAATTTAGCGGTTTAGTATTATCACCGTCACATGACATTTTCTAGAAATTTTCAATTTTTATTTTAAAAATCTTTTAAAATTTTTAAAATTTTCTAAAAAATTAAATATTATAAAATATTGACTATTATTAAAAAAATTAAAAATATTATAAAAAATTAGAATATTACAAAGTCGTTTCAAAAATATTCAAAAATAATAAAGATTATTAAAAATTATTAAAAATTCTAAAAATATATCTAAAAATTCTGAAGGGACAATATAGTTGAAGTGTGAGCTGCCTATGATCAGGTCAGCTGCAGAAGTTTTGTCAATGAACTCATGTGATTACGGTTTGAATAATAATTTTAAGTTTTTAAGTTGTTTTTTAAAAATATTTTTAAAATATTATTAAACTGTTTTTTAACTTGGTTTGTCCCGAGATTATTTATAACGGTTATTCTTAATGACATGTCTTAAATTAATGAGAATTTATCCGACTTTAGAAAAACAACGTTGGTGAAAGGATCACATTATACTTTTCTGGATTTACGGATTTTATTGTATGCAAAAAAAAAAATCATGGATTTTATTGTATGGGCTTTAAACATATTTAAGCTTTTTCTAGGAATGAATTTGGAAATTAGTATTTGCATACTTTTGCTATGCGTCTGTTTTTTTAATTGTTTTCTAAATTAGTTTTTGGAACTGAAACTATTTTTGGTATCAAAAGTAACGGAAATTAAATAATTTTTCAGCTCAAAAGTATTTTTTAATTTAATTAAAAAAATACTTTGATACGTAAGTTTGTGTAAACTTTAGAATTTAGGGTTAGGAATTTACGTTAGGTTTAGGGTTTAGTGAGTAGGGTGTAGAATTTAAGGTTTATAGTTAGAATTTAGAGTTTGTGGTTTATGATTTAAGCTATAAAATCTAAAACCTAAATCCCTAACCCTAACACCCTAACACCTAAACCTTAAACCCTAAACTTCAAATTCTAACCATAAATCTTAAATTCTACATCCTACAACCTAAACCCCTATAACCTAAACCGTAACCTAATTCTCTATTAAAAGGCTTGTATAAATCTTGTGTATCAAAGTTTCAAAAAAAAAAAAAACATACAGTAAAGGCTTAGATATTAAATATCATGGTACATTGGGATGGGAACATGGATTCTTGTGGTCAAGTTTCATTCTGAATAAAAGGATAGTTGCGTATACAGACAATTTTAGTGAAGCAACCTGACAGATCAAGCTTGGTTACACATGAAATTTGATTTCTATGCCAATAGTTGTATACAACTCTTTTTATATCACCAATTAATTGAGTTAATCGATAAAATTATAAAAAAAAATCTAAACTTAATTTTTTATTATCTATAATTAAAATTAGTTCTATTTTTAAATCCGTTAATTTTAAGGGTTATTATTCATTATACAGCTTTAATAATTTTTTGAGAGATAATTTATAAGTTAATAATTGTTTTTTATTATTTTATTTATATTTAAGGTGATTTCTTAACAAAACAGTGAGAACAATAATTTATTAATAAAATATTAAATTAATTATTTAAATAAATAAAATATATTTTCGTTCTATAATATCCTATTTTTTATTATTTGAATTTTCATTTAGAGCCCTAAAAATTCGTGAGACGACTCTGGTCCTAATATTAGCTCAGTTAAAGATTTAATATAGTAGATATATTAAATAAATAAATATATAAATAAAAGGGCATATACTAGCTTTATAATTCTATTTGTGGTGGTTTTTTAAATATTTTATTTTATTTATTTATGATGAATTTTTTAACATTTATATTAATATTTCCACGATAAAAAGAACATTGGGTCTTGTTGTTACGGCATTACCGTTTACCGACATTAAATGAAAACAAGAAATGTTTCAGCCCAACGACACAATGTCCACAATTTAGGGGCTCAATCTTCACAATTGAGCTAGTTTTAGGTCCAATTCATAAGCCTTAGCTCATTACAATCTGTCCACTTTTGGGTCTAAAACCAACAAGAATTGGACCTTCATCCTCGAAACATGACAAACTCGAATATGAACATCGAAACAGACATAAAAGATATATAGGAAGGATTATACTTACATAGGTGTAAAGTTAAGTGAGTTTTACGAATATTTATAAGTTTATTTTATAATTGATATCTTAATAATTTAACCGTTGAATTTTATGTTCTATTCAAATATATTATACATGTCAAATTAAAGCAAATTTGTCAAAAGCATTCATCCAATATGGATAGATAGGATGAAATTGTGCAAGATTTGGACCACAAAGACCAATTGATAGATTATTTAAATATGGTAATCACTCAAATGAATTGAAGAATTAAAGGAGAGGAGAAATAGAAAAGAAGATGGACTAAATTGATTGATTATTAATATGTGGGTTAATTTTTTAGAATTGAGGTCAAATTAAAATAAGTGTAGAACTTGAGCGCTAATTATGTAATTATATCAATTTATATTAACTGTCACATCATCAACTATTAAATTTTTAACAGCGTCAGACCAATTTGTTATTTTTTTTAAGTCAAGGGATCAATTCATAACTTCTTATAGTCGGGATGCAAAAAAGTAGAGTATAGTCGGAGGACTATTTATGTAGTTTACCCAAAAAAAGGAAATCAAGTAAATGAGCCAATAAATGAGCTTGCTCGTGAACATAAATACACATTTGTTCATGTCCGTTCGTTTATTAAACGGGCATAAAAATTTATTCATACTCATTTGTTTAGAACGAACGTTATACGAACGGTAAACTAACAATTCGTCGAACGCTCTGTTTATTTACACCTCTAGGTTGAACGAAAGAAGAATGAGAATGTATCCTCAATATTTTTGGTCTAATAACAATTTAGGTCCTTATAAATTTAAATATTAAACAAATTAGGCCTTACCCCATGAATTTTTAGTTTAAATACGAAATAAGCCATTGCATTTTTGAAATTCAATATTTGATCATCGCTCCGCCCCTTAGTATAATTCAATGCAGATCACAGATTTCTACAAACTGTTTTGTGTAGCCCCAGTTCTTAGATCATATCATTCATTTTGTCATCTATATGCACAGCGAGATTAGAATTCGCTTACATCATATAAAACTTATTTAGCTTTACACTTTTTTAGACCATTTGATAAAGGTAAATTCAATAAAAATGATAATTTAATTTGTGACGGAATAATGGTTACGTCAGAAACAATTAGAAATACCAATTTAATTTGTGATGGAACAATAGTTCCGTCAGAAACAATTAAAAATACCAATTTAATTTACGATGGAATAATGGTTCCGTCTGAAACAATAAAAATGTCAATTTAATTTGTGATGAAACTATGTTTCTGTCAGAAACAATAAAAAATATCAACTTAATTTGTGATGAAACAATAATTCCGTCGGAAACAAAACAAAAGAAAATAAAATACAAGAAAACAATTACCTCACTCCACCTTTCTAATCCCCAACTACTTAATTTCTTTTTCAATACAAACATTAATAAATCTAATTAAAATCCTATTAATTACCCAACCCCCAATCAACGGTAAAATTAATTACCCTGTAACTCCCCTTTTAAACCTCCCATTGTGTTGTTATACAGGCCAAACATAAGACGAGGGAGAGGGTGAATCATGATTGTATGTCTACTGCTGGTGCCGTGGGAAGAGAAATTTGCATGCAATAGTAAGTATAAACTGCTGCCTGTTGTTTTAAATTTATTGTTTATTTTAATATATAATGGTATTTTGATAAAAAAATTAAAAATTTTTAGTAAGTTTTGCACAAGTAAATAAATAAATGATGTTATTGTGGCATTTGAACATATTTGGATTTTTAGTTCAAATGATTTTAAGCCTGTGTCATCCTGAAAGTAACATTGTTTATGGTCTACAATTAAGCTCAAATAATTTTCATGTTCACTTGTTGGTTTGGAAGGTGATTAGATGTGGTTTTATGAAGTTTGTTTTATCTTTTGTTGTGAAATCATAACCTTAGTTTTTATGTTTATTTTTGCTATGGTTGTTTTGATTTAGGCCTCATTTGTTATTTAGTATTTTGTATCTTAAAAGACTGACGATTGTAGACTTGTGACTTGTATCGGCTTTAAAAGATTTTATTTCGAGTGATCAAATTTTGTAAATATTGTGCTTTGATTTCATGAGATTTTTCATTTAAAAATAGCTATTGTTTTTTGCATTTATAATAAAAATAATATTTTAGAAGAATTATTTGTTGGAAAATATTGTCTTTCTAATTATTTTTAAATTTCATTTTTATATTTTTAATGTTTTTGCAGAACTCTAAAATTTTCTACCGAATTTATGAGTTGATATAAATTTTAATTTTATTTTTAGAGCATAGTGTTATGATTTCGTTTTTAATTTATCTGTTTTGAAGTGGTCCTAATTTTTTAAGTGTTGTGCTTTGATTTCATGAGATTTTCCCATTTTAAATAAATATTGTTTTTTTATATGCACAGATTATGTCTGAGATTAGAGGTAGAGGATTTCGTCCAACTGCTCCATACTCACCCCTTACAGGGACTCACTCACCAATTGATGCCAGATCAGAAGTTTCTCGTGATATTGATACGGATACAGTCTTAGAGACAATTCCAGAGACAGTTCATACTTCTTATGATGACTCTACTTCGCAGACAGTTCAGTCCACTACTCATGTAAGTTCTACTACGTCGATAGCTGGTTCTAGTGTCCCACCGCCCGGTGCGATACTTGACTCGTATGGACTAGTGCAAGTCTTGTTGCACGATCCTTTAGCTAAGTAAGTATTTTTTTTTCTTACTAACTTTACTTGTAAGTTATGATCATATAAATATGTATATTTTTAAATAAAAATAAATTTTAGCTTGATAGAGTGAGAGATATGAATTCAAAAAGTGTAGTTATTACAGAAAACCAATTGAAGTGGCTATAAAACAAAATTTTCATCCAGATGGCTTTAATTGGAGATCTTTACCATAAGAGACAAAACAAATTTATTTTGATGAATTCAAAGTAAGTGTTAGTCAATTTAATTTTACAAGTTATTGTTGTTGTTGTTATTATTATATTAATTGTCATTTTATTGAATTTTACAGAAAATATTTTGGTGGGAGCCTGATAAAGAGTCACATGTGATCAAATGTTGGAACAAAGCAGCTGGGGTCTCATACACTGAGGCATTACATCATTGGCGTTGTACTACCAAGACAAGGCCACCTTGTATGTCAGAACAGACATGACAGTCCTACATAGATCATTGGAATTCTCCAGAGTTTAAAAAACGAAGTGAACAAGCAAAGAAAAATCACCGCCGTGGTGATATGGAAGCAAAACCATTAGGCTCTCATACGGGAGGTTCTATCTCCACAATAGAGTGGAAGGAACGACCAATATGTTTCTCGTAATATATACTCTTCATATGATTGATACCTTCCCAATAAATTTAATTTACTTATGTAAATAAATTTATTTTAGGAACATCGTACTGATGACACGGTAGGTGCATTCTCTCTTTATAAGTTTACGCATACAGGACAACAAAGGTGATGGATGGTTCAATGACAATCATAGAGAATTCACTGTATGTTATTCTCAAAATTCTATTCAAAAGCTTTCTATTAATTTTTTTATTTAATATAATAAATTATCTTTTTTGTAGAACAAGTATTCGCAGACACTAGTAGTAGCCCAAGATGATGCAAATGAGGATGGGTCATCTGCAGCATCAGTTAACCCAGATAAGATATTTTTGGAGCTTGTTGGTGGCGTTAGCTCAAAGGGTCGGGTGCTTGTGTTGGGTCTGGAGCTCCGATATACTATAACATGCCTCATACTTCTAGTTCTTCAAAAAGGCCCGTACCACGAAATCCAGAACAACAAGAAGAGATCGATACGTTAAAAGAGCAGTTGAGACAAGTCCAAGAACGCACAGATATGCTAATGGGTTTAGTAATGTGTTATATTTTGACTCAAATTCTAATTGGTAATTAAGTTGGGTTTTATTGTAATTGTAGTGGTTGAAGATTACTTGGTAATTAGGATTTACTTTAATGAGTAAATATCTATTTTAAGTAGGAGATCTTATTGAATAAGGTTTATTGGTGACCAAGTATTTGAGTCTATAAATATAGACTATGTTTAACCTTTTGAATTATGAGAGAATGAGAGAGGGGGGATTACTCTGGAGAGATGTAACCATTTTTAGGTTCTTTACAACTATTGTGCCTACGTTATAGAGATGGGTATTGTAGGGATGTTGGGAAGAGTGTTTTGGTTCCACCGGGTCATGGGATTTGTACATCGGGTTTTGGGATTACATGGGTTATCATGTATTTGTACTCTTCGGGTTCTCTACGCTGATAGTGGATTGATTTCTCTCGTCCGTGGAGGTAGGCTATGCTGAACCATGTTAAATCTTGTCTCTTGTGCATGTCTTGGTCCATGTCGTTATCGCTTTGGTTATTTTGCCACATAACAAATTCCTAACAAATGGTATCAATAGCTATGGTTCGAGCTGAGCGATTGTAGAAGAATTTTTGCTGCGGATTTTGCGGTACGATGTTGGAGACATGCCAGAGGAGTATTTCTGCAACGAGCTTTCAATTGCAGGGGGAGTAATTCTCAAAATTCAATGGTGCTTCAACGAATACTACGTAAGAATTAGAGTTGTTGAAGACTTGGCGGCGGTGCTTCAACGGATATTTGGCTTACGTAAAAATTGAAGTTGTTGAAGACTTGAAGACCAATGCTTGAATAGAATTTGTGTCAATGGGGAGATTTGTTATATTCTAACTCAAATTCTAATTGGTAATTAAGTTGGGTTTTATTGTAATTGTAGTGGTAATTAGGATTCACTAAGATTAATTGGTAAATATCTATTTAATTGGTAATTAGGATTTACTTTAATGAGTAAATATCTATTTTAGGTTGGAGATCTTATTGAATAAGGTTTCTTGGTGACCAAGTATTTGGGTCTATAAATATAGACTAGGTTTAACCTTTTGAATTATTAGAGAATGAGAGAGGGGGAATTACTCTGGAGAGATGTAACCACTTTTAGGTTTTCCACAACTATTGTGCCTACGTTGTCGAGATGGGTATTGTAGGGATGTTGGGAAGAGTGTTTTGGTTCCACCGGGTCATGTGATTTGTACACTGGGTTTTGGGATTACATGGGTTATCATGTATTTGTACTCTTCGGGTTCTCTACGTTATTAGTGGATTGATTTCTCTCGTCCGTGGAGGTAGGCTATGCTGAACCACGTTAAATCTTGTCTCTTGTGTATGTCTTGGTCTATGTCATTATCGCTTTGGTTATTTTGCCGCATAACAAATTCCTAACATAATGTCACAACAACAACAACAGCTACAACACCAACCACAACAACAACCACAACAGCAGCAACAAGGATACTCTCAGATGCTTTTTAAAGCAAACTATAATGGGCAACTAGGTCTTAAAACTCTCTTTCAATTAAATATTATATATCATTATAATTAGTATCAATTACAAGTTAGTATTCAATTAACGATTTTTTATATTTCTACCCACCGATGCATCATTCTGCTCTTTATCCACGGTTCAGTGGCATACAACCTCATATACGTCCAACCTTCACAGACTCTACTGGCACCTTGACACCTTTGCACTCACAAACGACATATCCACCGAGAGGTAGCACATCTTTGGTACCTTCACATACATCACAAATGTGTATAGGAGGCACTTCGTTTGTCTAGCTACCTAACAGTCAGGAAGAAGCTTATTATCCGATTCCTCCACCACCACAACAACGCAATGGAGAAAATGCATTTTGAATATCGGATGATATTTGTTCTTAGGTTCCTAATTTTTACTTCAAGTGTTTGAACATTATCGAAAATTTGGAATTAAGAAATGTTGAAATTGGATCTTGACAGATTACATAGAGGAGTAAAACTTCAAATGCTAACCCTTACTAGTACAATAAAGCAATAAATGATCTTACTAACTATTACTTATGCAAATATATAGCACTGAGACATGGATTGTTGTAAGAAATATCCTTGTTATGCTTATTTCTAATAAAACTTTGAAACTTCACATCTCTTTTCACCGATTATCTAATGAAGGAAAAAAATAGAGCAAAAGGTATAAAATATCAAAATTTTGAAGATCACGATAATCAACAGATCAATACAAAAAACTATGAAATTCACTAATAGCTAAAGTTCTACTCTTAAAGAAAAAAAAAGCAACAATTCAAAGTAAAAAATATAAATAATGATTCAAGTTTGTGACGGAATATGTGGATTCGTCAGAAATTTGTGACGGAATATTTGGACCCGTCACAAATTTTTGACAGATCTACACGTTCCGTCACAAATTTTAGAGCTACACACATTCATCCACTTTAATTTTCTGCCCTTTAAACATAAAATTTTAAACAAATTCGCTTTCTACCCCCAATTTTTCCTATTTAAACCTTTCTAAACTTATTTTTCTCCCATTTCTTTTTCCTCATTTCACCCCTTCTTATATTCAGGGCAAGGTTTCCCAGTAGATTGAGAACCGAAGAAGGCCTAAAATCTGCTCTTATAAGAAGACTAGATCAACAGTGAGGTTCGATTAAGCCAATGGATTATATCCATTTTCAATATTTCCTATTATTGTTTTTATTATCTAAGGTTATTTTGTGTTTTTGCTTTGGACATTAATGTTCTGCTTGTTATGTAATTAAGGAGATAAATTCAAGCAATTCTTCATTTCCTTTTAATTTCATTGTTATGCTAATTTATTTCATTTATAATGCTAGTGGCCAGCGGTTACTAAAATTAAAGCTAGAGCAATTGTGGATATTCCATTTTCAAATAATGTTGAACCTGAACCGACTTTAGATCCATACTAATATGACGAGCCTGAGTCTCATCCAATACAAATTGTGACAAATGATGAACCTGAATTATTAATTGATGACTCAGCAATACAATTAAATATTGTGGATGTCGAAGTTAAAGATGATTCAAACGAAGATGAAAATGAGAATGAGTACTTTGACTTAACAGAAGATGACTAGAGGTAATTTTTATGTACGATCAATTTTTACTCCATTTGTGCATTTAATTTATCAATGTAAAGTAGATCTACAATAACATATTTTTGTGAACAGATTATGTCTGGGCTAGAGGTGGAGGATCAGAGATTCCTCTTGAATATCGATGATATTTGTTTTCATGTTTTCAATTTTAATTCAATTGATTGAACGTTCTCTTATGTTCTGCTAATTGTAATGCATTTGTAATTTTATTTGCTTATCAATGAAAAGACCACAAGATTAGTGCGTTTTTCCTTCTTTAAAATTTATAGGGAGGATTTTAGAGACAGCTGCCTTCTTTATTTTAAAAATAAACTTTATAATGATTATTAGTTGTAAAATTAGGGGTTAAACGAGACGGTAACAATTATGATTTTTGGCTATATGGTTAACCGAAAAAATCGATAAGAAAATTTTAAAATTAATTTTATAGTGATGTTAAACTATTGATTATTACTAATATTTCTGTAATTGTCATACTTAGACCATACTTTATAATGTTATTAAATTGTAATGATATTAAATTATAATTATCCAAAAGTTTACAATGATATTAAAATATTAATTATTACTAATATTTGTGTAATTAATATAAATTAATATAGTTTTTCTAAATTTTTTAATTGCTTTAAACTTTGAAGACTTTTTAAATATAAATATTGAAGACTTTATGTTTTAAATTTATTTGGTTGATATTCTTTAAGTTATTAAAATTAATAGTAATATATATGTTTTAAAAAAATAAGATTTAAATTTCCGACGGAATAGATGTAATCCCTCGGAAATTAAAAAAACATATTTGGAGGGAATAAAAAAATCAAGTACGAATCTTAGAAAATTTCCCTCTCATTTAAAAAAAAAATAAGATTTAAATTTGTGACAGAAAAGATGTAATCCGTCGGGAACTAAAAATTTTTCTTACTTTTTTAAAAATTTGTGACGGAAAAGATGTAATCCGTCGGAAACATAAAATATAATATTTTATATATATCATTCTATATATATTACTCAAAGTAAAGGAGAAAGGGGTAGCTGCAAAGGCAAAGCAAGATAGATAAAGAGGCATAAAGGAAAGGATTCCAAAGAAACAACTAGCTTCTCATGGCGAGGGATCGAGTGCTCAAGTCGAAAAACACCCAATTTCATCCATCCTCATCGCCATTGCTAGAAATATCAACTTTCTTTACTTTTCCATGATTATTATTTGTGTTGTTTATTGAGTTTTATTTTTATACAGCTATGCAAACAAAAGCTTTGCCGGTGGTGAATAGATTTAAGCTGGTTGAGAACCCTCACTTTTCGTGAGTTCCCTTTTCCTTTTAGTTATTTTCATTGATTTTTTTTCTGTTAAAGTTTGTTCCTTGGAAGGTTTAATCCCTTAAAGTCAATAAATTTGATATTGGGTTGATCTTTTAACCATCAATGTTTGAGTGTGTTTGCTTATTTGTTCTTCTATTGCTATGCCTATTGGCAATGTTGCAGGTTTCCAGAAGGGGTTCCTTGGGGTCCATTATCATAGTACATACAAGGGCATTATAATAAATCTAGTTTGGCCAGGAAAAGATTTGACCTTAGGTAAACACTTTTTTTTTTTTTGCAAAACAATTATCTCCATCGTCTCTAACATCTATGTTGTTAAAGCTAATTAATACAAGACAAGAAAGACTGGTCAGTGTTTTTATGGTCTTTCTCAACCCTAATAACATAAGCTGATATATGCAAAGGAATGGAATATAATACTAATATATATGTATATAAATATACATATATATATATATATATATACTATTTTCTAATGAGAGGCGGTGAAAAGTTAAAGTTGGGAGGCAAGGGAAGAGGTTGAAGAAAGATAGGGGGTGAGCAAGAACCCCAAAGGTGCAAAAGCTAATCTCCATGCCTTTTCCATTTGGAATCATTATCTCATAATTTGTTTGCTTTTTCTTATCATTTTTCTAATCTCTGCTGTCTTCCAATCTGCAATTTTTTAATATGTAATAAAAACGTACTAGTATATGAATATGCAGTTTCAAATATCCCGGGAAAATTTTCTCTTTTTTTAAATTAAGATTTAAATTTCTGACGAAATAGATATAATCTCTCAGAAACTAAAAAATTCAGATTTTGGAGGGAATAAAAAAACTCGGCAAGGAATCCCGGGAAATTTTCCTTTTTTTAAAAAAAATTAAGATTTAAATTTTCGACGAAATAGGTATAATCCCTTGAAAACTAAAAAATTTTCGACGAAAAAGATGTAATCCGTCAGAAACATAAAATATGGCATTATATATATACATCATTTTCCGACGAATTTTAAATGTTCCGTCGGTAATTTATTTTTTCCGAGTGAATAAATGTAATCCGTCGAAAACATAAAATATGGTATTTTATATATATCATTTTTCGACGGATTTTAAATATTTCATTAATAATTTACTGACGGATTTTCGTCAGAAAATTTCTAACCGACTACTTTTCGTCGAAAATATTGGTTTCGATCAGCATTTCTCTGACCTCTCTTTTCCTTCAGAAATTCAGTTACTAAAACCAAATTCCCTCACAATTCACACTTTTTTTTGTAGTGAACCAATGAATATTAATAACAAATTATTTATTTGTATTTAGTTCATTTACAATTTAAATAAAATTGATTTCAAGAAAAAGGGTCAATACTGTTCCGGAACAGACTCAATATCAGAATGGCCAAGAAAAACATAGAAAAAGGGTAGCCCATGGCATTGGCAGCACCTCAAAAGCGACGCTGAGAATGTCTCCTGTGTGTTTTCCTTGTTTGTTACTGCTACTCTTTCTTTATTTTTTTGACCAAACCCTGCAACCTCCTTTTTTTATTTTTCCTAGGTTCATTCAAATTCTGTGTTATGAAGCCTAATTAATACAAAACAATAGCATATGCTTGTATTTGATTGTGACTTTTGGGTTCAATAAAGTGAAAAGTTGAAATTCAAACATGGAAGGTGTATGTATGGCTCATGCACGTATTACTATACGTGAAAACTGAAACCTCTGTCGATGAGTGGAGTTAGGTTAGTCAAAATGTTCTTCAGTTCAGTCACCATCTTTGAACAGGAATATGGTCTCACTCGCAAACTTAATTCTCCTGCCATTCACTTATTTCAATTACAAATCTGACGTTCTTTCGCCTTTTCAGTATTTGTCTGTGTACGGTAGGGATTTAAATTTGGATTGCAGCCGCGTTATATTCATTATAATTACAAACGTAACGAATGTTATTGCAGTCACTGCGGTTATGATTTTTCAAAGAACTAATACTATTGCAGATATAATAGTTGTGGCCGCTATATAACGACTACTGTTACGCTCACACACAGCTATTTAAATCTCTGGGTCACGATATTCATCAATAAAACCTCACCAGCTGCGGCCCTTATTCCTTGTTCATATACAAGAGCTCTTTTCTCCTTTCTTCCCCTAACTCCTGAATGTCGAGAAGAACAAACAAGCAGGCAAGTTTCGGTCCAGATATCGACGAAAGGCCAACCATGTTACTGAAACAAGGTGACAGTGGCAATGGCAGAACAAGATCAGGTCATAGAAAAAGGGTGGTGGTGGTTGGGATTTTCATGTTTAGGCTCGTCAAAAGCTCAAGATTTTTACCGGCAAAAGGATTGTTGAGGCGTCTCGGAGTCGGAGCTAAAGTTGCGAGTGCTTTTCGTTTCGAGTCCACCCGAAGGAGCTCTTTGTACAAGGTTTTTTCCTCGTATCTGCATAGGTCAAGATCAGTGTCGCAATCGATCGACTCTCATCGTGCCGAAGCTATCGAATTCTAAAATTCTTCTTCCTCATCTTTGTCGAGATCAAACTCAGTTTCTACTTCTTCTTGCTAGAATTGTTGTCCAGGGAAAGGAGGAAAATATATGTGAAAAGATAGGGGTTCTAGATAATTCATTAACCATTCAGTTTCAAATAGCAGACGTAGAAAAACAAGGATAACCGAGGGGGTTGGAGTGGTGATTGCTCTAAGAAAATGTGAAATTAGTATATGATTTTAAAAGTTTTAAAAAAAAATTATGTATTTTTTATTAAAAATATATTTTTAGTCCTTAAAATTTTATAAGTTCACCTCTAAAATTTTATAGACTTGTCTCTTAACATAAAATTCTGCTGCGTCTAAAAAAATAAACCAGAAATTGAGCAATTCAATCTTACATTCAGTATCTACTGTTGGTTACTTAATTACATGAACTTCATCAAATAGGTTAACTAGGTATGCACAATTACCGAAGAAGATGATGGTGATTAAGGAGGGGAGGGGACTTCTATTGGAATTTAGGAGTTGCTGAACAGTGGTCAAATTCTGACCTTGGTCCCTCTATTATTCTCAAATTTGATAATTTAATCTCTGTATCTTAATTCGACATAACTGAATATATCACTTTTGTAATGTCATTAATCAATCCAGATCATTAAATACTAATTTTTAATTCTTAAAGCGTCCCTTACAATTTATCATGTTAGACATTAATTTTTTAACATAAAGAGGAGAGTTTTTTAGAAAAATATATGTCAATAGTTAAATATTTACGTCACAAATTCTTTTATATTTTTAAAATTAATATTTAAAATGAATAATTTATTTATATATAAGAGCATATTTAACCCTTAAACACTCAAATTTTAAATCAAATAATTTAAAGATGTTTTTCAAAAATGTTTTGCACACCTACTTTTCGAAAATAAATGCCAAATTGAAAGTTACGTAAAACTTTGTTTTTTATAAATAAATTTTTATTATAAAAAGAAAAAAAAAACACAGAAAAGGTAGAATTGGGCCCATGATTTTGCATTTTTATTTTCTTTGCTTCATTTATATGTACAGTCAACCGTAAAGATATCTATTTAGGTCGAACCGAATTGAGAGCCGACTTTCGAGAAGGTCTGCAGTACAACAGCCTAATTTAAAGTTAAAAAATAATAAATTTCGAAATTCGCTCAAACGACTTAAAATATTATAAAACATGTTTTTTCAACAAATACCAAAATTTATTGAAAACCCGTCAACCTAAAAAAATCATGTTTCAAAATTTGTCAAAAAAACACCAATCCAAAATATTATTAAAAGTAAAACATTTCAAGTTCTTTCGACAAATTTCAAAACTTATCATATTTAACCTTAAATTAAGCTGTTGCACCGTAGACTCCTGTGCTGGCTTCCAGGTCCAGCCCCCACGAAACAAGTTTATCAATGTTACAATATTTCTGGAAAATTTTGACATTATAGAGAACAATGTGATCCAATGCTTCAACCGGAATTGCTAAAAAAAAATAGATGCCGACTGACCAAATATTCTCATTTTTCTGCATGCGGTGCTCATAAGCCGATACTATCTTCTCTTTGAACACCTAGTCGGCTAGTCCGACACGACTCATCTCCTGCGAGTGTATTTTCAGCCCCATTTAGGAGCTTACAGCTTCCAACTAACATTAATCTGCTATGCATAGGTTCTATTATTATCAAAACAACGAAGAAAAATGAAAATAATGCCGTTTTCAAATCAGGGGGGGAACAACATACTATCTAAAACTGAAATGATCGATTCCCCAATGTATAACGCTAATGGAGATGCACTTCATCACCTCAGTTTGCAGTTGTATAGAAAACAGATTTAAAATCACGTTTGGCTTCAAAATCACAAGAATTGTGGAATCTATGAAATGCAGGAGCACCACAGGCTCGAGCTTTCGTCATGGCTGGGAACTCGAGATGATAATCGGCTTCAACAGGCAGTTTGGAGAGTTGATGACTTTGCGTCCTCGGCTTTCTCATGTTCTTTGTTTAACATCTGAAAACCAAAAGTTGCCAGTCAAGCACCATCCACATGCTCCACCATGGTATAACGGGGGAATGAGGAGTTGGTTTCTCGCCTTGTTATCGATCAGGTTATGGAGTGCAATTACACTTCGAATGAGAGATGACAGATATATAACCAACATCATATCATTTGTTTTTACTGCATTATAAATGGAGTGTGTGGATCAGAACTTCAAAACATAATAAACATCCCCCACCTAATCTGAAAAAAAAAACCCGAGCATTTTCAGCAATATTTGACACGGGACGTTCATTTTGCATTACCTGCAAAAGCCTTGATTAATTCATTGACGTTTAGGTTTGGAAGCAAGTTGAACACATCCTGCAGGTTTAACATGGTAGACCAGTAAGACGGACACCAACCAGAATACATTTGCAACTATATATTCTACAACATATTCTGGACAAGTAATAATTAGGTAAGTGATGTTTTTAGCTTCATTGTTTTATCAACTTAGTTTACCTATAAATGGTAAAGTATTTCATGATTCAAAGGAAGCTTCTCATCAATAACAAGATCAAGGTAAGCACGTATCTCTTGTAACCTTGCAGCCAAACCTCTCAACGCTGTGAGTTTCCCGGTAACCTGTAGAAAAGACCACGGTATACGTACACTCTCTTTCTCATAGTTCAAATAAAAGCTTCAGCACAAAAAGTTTTAATTATGAATGTAATCAGATTTGACAATAAAATAGAGCTAAGAAGAAAGAAAGAAAGAAAGAAACCTCATTTGCAAGTGTACTAATAGTTGTATCCTTTACATCCCTAAGCAAGTGTTCCACTCCTGTTTAATGTTTATGGTGAAAAAGAAATAATATGTAACCAAATTAATGGTTAACTAATCCAATCTATTAGCATCTTAACCACAAGGGTATTATCCTGAAAAGATGATACCAAATTTCATCAAATGGCATACCAATCTCCTCAACTTCGTGAGCCCCAATTTCAGAAGGAATGTGAACAAAAAGCTTTTGGCTCTTTTGAGTAGCATTCTGCAACAATACTGGCGTATTAGTTCAAATGCTCATCAAGTATGAACAGTCAGACCCCCTCGGTTCCACAAAATAAAAATAAAAAGATGTAATCAAATTGTTCATACCTCCTCAACATCATAGTATGCCTTAGTGGGTATCCCCAACTCCTTAGGTTGGACATCAATAATCACCAAGACAGGATTTGGGACATAGCTGAAACACCAAAAGCACTCGATGAATAGAATGAAGGGGGGAAAAACTGAATAACAAGAAGCGAAAACTAATAGAGTCTTACTTGTGAAATAATCTGTGAATGTCTAGATCATTCTCCCGTAATTTTGGCCCTGTACTATACCAACCAACAACATGCTCCTTCGCTGCAACAGATTCACAGGTTCACATATTCAGAGATAATTAATAAATTAAGATTGGCATTATTATTTACTCTAAGTTGATAAAAAGAGTTACCATTAATCCTTTTGAACATTGAAAACATTGATTCATGGTAGTTGTGGTCAAGAAACCATATACTTGGGTCTTTCTCATCTTCCTCAAAAGGCACTGAAAAATGAGCATTTTACCATTTAGACACGGTGATGATAATAATGATGGCGAAAAAGCCTTAATACAAGCTCATATTAAGAGACTAAAGCATCAGTGAATGAGGCCGGCCAGAGAACTTAATCAAATGCTTCCCTAATTGCAGCATCTTCATTTCAATTACATACATTTCCGTGTCCGTTTAAAGAAATTGAAGCTACATGCGGAAATTTAGGTCAAGAACCTAACAAATTGCCTTCAATTCAAACTAAACATTTTAAAGGTAAAAACCCTAGAACCCAAAAATTTACGAATCACATCCAGAACGAAACTCCAAGAAACAAACATAAAGAAAAGAAGAGGGGCCGGGGGAACCTGCGTAGCTGTTGGTGACGTCAACGGTGCCTCTGAAGGAGGAGCCAAGAAGGACTCCGACGACGCTCTTGCGCGAGTCTTTAGCGACGCGGTTGAAGTTGTCGACGATGCTAAGAAGAACCAAAGGATGCCTTCTCGATCGGCCGAGATGATATTTGCTGAGTTTTGATCACATCCATTTCTCTTTGTAAAAATGGAAGCCTTTGCTTCTTGCTTCTTGCTTCTTGCTTCTTGCTTCTCTAGTTTTCTACCGTGTGTTTCTTGCCGCACAGGAAACCAAACGAGCACCGGGTGAAAATATTTGGAAGATCCCTCTACTAATAGGGACTTGTTCAAGTTAGTACTTTTACCAATTTGATCTCTATAATGGCAAGGACTAAGGAGAATGAAATACCAAAATTTTACATGGTTAATGATTTGTTATACAAATGAATTAGATCCAATCCTACGGCCCAAATCTAGTACTTGATTTTAAGTATTATTTTCAGATATTGTTTCCATCCGAGGACCGCATAGCGAGTTCGACTCCCACTGTGGTCGTTCGATTTTAATTCAAAATAATTTATTTTAAGTTTTAGTCCTCAAAACTTTTATTTTCTACGAATTTAGTATTAATTCAAAATAATTTAATAAATTTAATCTTTTATATTAAAATAGCTTAAATGAAAAAAATAAGTGTCCAAAGTATGCATTTTTTCAAATTTTAGGTGCCTAAAGTATTTTTTTTGTAAAAATAGGCGCCCAAAATTTCAAAAGTTATAATTTTAGGTGCCTGACCATTAATGGGTGTTAATTTTTTTTAACAAATTAATGTTTGACACGTGGCACTCCATTCAGAAACTTTGGGTACTTATTTTTACAAAAAATACTTTGAGCACCTAAAATTATAACTTTTAAAACTTTGGGCACCTATTTTTACAAAAAATACTTTAGGCACCTAAAGTTCAAAAAAAAAATATACTTTGGACACCTATTTTTCATTTAAGCCTTAAAAACATACTAATTTAATTATTTTTCTTCTCCCAAATAGGAATGTCAGTGGGACGGATTTCAAGGGTATCCGCTCCACTTCACACCCAGTTGAGCAGGGATTGTAATCACTCATTTTTATCTGTTTTTGTAAATATTGTAATGTATCAGTGTAATAATTAATTAATATTATTATCGTATGTTTACATATATATGTATGTGTATATGTTATTAACGTATATGTAATATATATGTGTGGTATATGTGAATGCACGCATGGTGCATACATGTATTATGTAGTGTGTACCTTTTAATAAGTGTTGTGGTGTATGTGTACCATGTAGGTTTATACTTCATGTATGTATTGTTTGTATATATGCTAATATGTGTATAGTTATATTAATTATGTGTGAATAAACCAATATATATTTAAGTTGGTATGTTATATCAATTATGTATGACATAGAGGGTATTTTGCACGTATACTCGTATGTTATATGTGTGTGTGCATGTGTGTATGAATTATCATATTATTATTATTATTATTATTATTATTATTATTATTATTATTATTATTATTATTATTATTGGTATCGGGCTAAGGTAGAATGAAAATCCATAAATTTAAACCCAAAAATAATCAACAGTCCACAGCCCAAGTTTACAAGCCCAAAATTATAAAATTACATGGCCCATTTTTGGCCTAAACCAGACTGAACTAAACCCTAAAAATATGTAACCCTAATTTTTTTCTTTATGCGCATCCAACCAAGAGTCGTTGGATCAAATCTTGATCCAACGGCCACGATTGAAGGAAAGAGACCCTCCAGCTGGCCGCGTGGGAATACGCGCAAGACTCCTCGGTTTCCCAAACACCACGTGACATCATCTCATGCAATCTCGCCCATTCCAAGGTCGCATCCGAGCCGTCCATTCTTCAAGCAATCTCAGCCGTTGGATTAGATCTGATCCAACAGCCAAGGACCAGTCTAGCCGAGACGACACCTCCACCATGCCTCCTCCACTGGCTCCTCAACCACCTTGCAGGAGTTTGCCAGAAAACACAAATAAAAGAGATGTCAATACCGGATCAAAAAAATCTATGTATTATTATCTACCTCCTACCAGAAACTAACAACCAGATCACAATATATGTATCCAAAAACAAAATCTCTGTAGGCATCAAGTTCTTTCCAGAACAAGAAATAAAAAAAATAGTTTTCCGAGAACCGATCCCAGTGGTAATCAACTATCTTTCTTTTCTTTTTTTTACATGCATGCTCATTTCGAAGTAAAAAAATAATAATAAACAAAGAAAAAGGAAAAGTTTACCCTCGGCGGATTCTCATCCTTTGTCGCCGGTAACAAACCCCTAGGGGTGAACCGGTTGAATATGGGAGGCCGATGCGGTAAATAGGTTTTTTTCTAGTTTTGAAGATTAAAAAGGTTTGGATCGTTTTTTACAAAACAAGGTTTGGTGGGTTTTTGTTTGGAAAATCTAGTACTAGGTTT
Source organism: Hibiscus mutabilis (assembly GCA_019671005.1). Lineage (NCBI taxonomy): Eukaryota > Viridiplantae > Streptophyta > Magnoliopsida > Malvales > Malvaceae > Hibiscus > Hibiscus mutabilis. The sequence continues at coordinate 6,822,439 of CM033751.1, read as the reverse complement.
AGGTTTTAAAAAAACGAAAAACTTCGTTCTTGGGTGTAAGAGGCGGTGACGGAGGTGGCGGTCGGCGGCCGGAGTGGCCAGCCACCACCATTTTCTGGAAAGGGTTGAACGTTTAGGTTTAGGTTTTAAAAATCCAGAGCATTTTGGGGGGTTGTTTATAATCGGTAAAAAAAATGGGAAAGGTTTTAATTGTTAGCTGAATGGTGCAATTTATAGGGCTTTGATTTTATAAAAATGGTATAATAACGTCATAAGGACCTCCATCCTTTCAATTTTTTTCGTTTTGAGCTCGTCACATGGGAATATTACAGATATGGTCCATCTTTCTTTTCAAAACTTTTCAATTTGGTCCTAAAATTAAACCGAATCAGTTTTAAAATGGAAAAATTACCGCCCTAGTCCTTCCGCGTTTTGGATATTTGCACTCCGAGCTTGCCCCTTGGTTTTATTGCATTTTCAGTCCTTGCTAGTTTATTTCAATTTATAATTAAGTCCCTAAATGTGTCTTTTGTTCATTTAATTTCTGTTCTCTGATTTTGTTTTTACTTCATTTCAGTCCCCATTGTGTGATTTAAATAATTATGTTTTTTTTGTTTTTAGTATGGTTACGTTGCTCTCTACTGTTTATATGTTTTTTATATGTTATGTTTTTTACATGTGTTTTTTGTGATATCATGCTTTTGTGTTTTAATTTATTTTGTCATATTATATACATGTATATTTTATATGTTATGTTTAATTTAATTTGTATATTTATGTCAATATTTTAGCATGCTTTTTGTTTGTTTGTTTCGTACATTATGTTACATGTTAATTCATGAAATGTTTAGTCTTATTAACATCATGTTTTTATGTCCATTTTGTGTCTTAAATTGCATATCGGTGTTGTGATTTTGTACATTAATTTTAATATCATGTTGTTATATCATGTGTACAAGTTGTGTTATGTGCTAAGCTAAGTATTAGTTTTTATATTATCATGTCGCTTTTTTTTGCTAGTTTAATACATGTTATATCTATGCCATGCTTTTTTTATGTATATAAATATGTTATTTATGTGTTAGTTTGATCTTGAAGCATGATAGGTAATTAAATCCTTTATTACATGTTTGTTTTGGTTTTGTGCAAAATTATCATGTCTAAGTTTTAGTTTTTTATTTTGATGTTTCTACTTCTAGTATCATGTCTATGTTTATTGCCTTGGCTTAATGTTTCATTTATGTCTAGATGATTTATTGGTGTCATATCATGTCCTTATACGCTTTATATTTGTTTTCTAAGATTGTATAACGGAATAGTAATTGTCAATGCGATGCCCTTTTATTCGAGCGTAAACGTGGCCAGTATCAAGCGCAGTGATGGTGGTCTATCAGTTTATTCTCGAATAACGGGGCCCTTAAAATTTACTCGCATTTATAACCAAATTTTAATTTAATCATAACTTTAATCCGGAAGGTTTAATATTAATAGAGCGGTAATTATTAAAGTACCAATTTTGGGCGGTGTGGGGGTGCTAATCCTTCCCCATCCGTAACCGACTCCCGAACCCAACAGTTTTCAAAATCTCTGGTTTTATGGTGCCCGACCTACCTTAGTGGTCGGTGCCCACTCCATTTTAAATAAAATATGTTTTTTTATAAAACCCCGCGGAAGACATTTTTAAAATAACCAGAAATACCCCAAACACCTCAAAACTCATTTTTTAGCGAACACTCAAAAAAGAAAGGATCGTTACAGATGGCAACTCCGTTGGGGACCATTTTTTTGTTTTTCAAAAATAAAAGAGACTCAAGCTTTGTAAAGGATTACCGCTTTAGTAATATTGGAAGTTTCGGATTAAAGTGATTATTAAATTAACATTCGGTTATAGTTGCGCGTTTATTTTAACGCATTTAAAATTGGCATATAAACTTGTCCTTTTAAGTAGGGGAAAACGCTAGTGCTTTCGTGAGGATATCGTTCCTCCGTATGGGCCTAGCAAAGTACCTTCGGGGCTCGAGTACCTTATGCTTTCGTGAGGATATCATTCATTCGTAGGGGTATAAGCGAATGGGTCCCCCTGAATTGAACCCAGTTGAAATGAGCCTATAATGGGTGATGATCGGGGGCCTTGCTACCCTTAGTAGGGGACAACAAGGACAATTCGGGTACCTCCTAGCACCAACACTGCATGTAGAGAATGTAAAACCCACCATTTTAGAGCCATGCAGATAACTTAGGTGTTTTAGATGGGATGTAAATAGGGTTGTTATGTTTGTTTACCTTATTTAACTTGTCCTTTTATTTATGTATTTATTGATTTTATCCGGTACTGACTCGTTTTCTTTTTGTTTTGCTTTTTGCATATATCATTGCATCTGCATTACATAAAAGGTACTGGATCAAGTGGTTTACCCGATCAGAAAATCTTTCATTAAGGAAAAAAGGTATCTTAAGAAGAATGACCTTCACTCAGCTGTCAGACATTGGTTAGAAGTAAATTAGAGGACCCGAGGTAATAATTTATCGAGATAGTGCATAGTGCAAGGATATACTTACGTAAGCCTCCAACAGAATGACTTATGGAATCTTACAAGGATTTGGGAAGGATGGGATCGAAGACTACAAGACTTATTCTGTGATAGTTACGGTGACATAGCACAGTTAATGTATGTCCGAGTCAACCAGCCTTTACTCCGAGCCATCTTCCAATTCTAGAATCATGCTTTTTGCTGCTTCACTTTCAATGGTCAAGATATGATACCTACAGTAGAGGAATACACGGCTCTACTTAATTAGAAGAATGTCCAGAAAGATTGGATCTATGCGAAGCCGCCAAGGAACCAGAATTACCCTTCGAAACTCAAAACCTTCACTGGGATGAGTGAAGATTGGGTTAACGGCCTGATTCATGTTCGAGGAGACAACCTAGCCTTTGCATGGGAGAATATCCGAGACATCATACTAGTACACCCAGATGAGGTAAAGAAGATGGACTTGTTCGCCTTAGGGATATATGGTTTGGTCATCTTTCTGAGGGTCCTTGGAAACATCGATGTAGCCATCCTATATCTATTTGAGCGTATGAAACAAAAAAAGTGAATCCAGTACCGGCAATCTTGACTGAAACTTTCATTTCTTTGAATACAAGCCGAAGCATGAAGAGGGGCATTTTAGGGGGTGTGCACATTTACTACAGGTTTGGATTTAGAGCCATATGTGGAAGACACCAATGAGGGTTTTACCGGGAATATCATTATGAGACTTTTCACCTTTGCGGGAGTACTTAGCAAAGTAATGGCAAGAAGACTTGAATAGGAAGAAATAGACCCGGATCTTTAACAACATTCAAGACGAAGACATAGTGTGGAGAGTTCCTTGACTCAACAGGGTTAGTTACTTTCTATACAGTTGTGGCGATTATGACTGGTTGATGATGCTAGGACTATATGGTGGAATTGCTTGTGCTCCGCTTTTGGTGTCCCGACAATTCGGATCGCGACAGTTCGTTCCCGTCACCGCCGGTTTAAGTTGAAATGAGTTTCCTTTCAAGGGCGAGTTTAGGGCAAAAATTCATATCATCATGAGAGTTTGGGATCACTGTTATCGGATAAGGGTAGAAGGAGATACCGAGTCTATGTTCACCTCGGATTACGATCTTTGAAGGCGCTTGAGGGTTAACGACAAGATTCCAAAACTCAACCAAGTACCGTTCGGGCCGACATTCTACAAAGTGAACTCGAGGAAGTTAAGAAGAAGATGAAGGCTTTACAGACTCAGCATATGGGTGAGCTCTATAAGGCAAGTTTGGATGTCGACGAACGAGATGAGACCATTAGGCAATTGAAGAAGCTGAATGCAGATCTGAGTGAGAAGAATGCCCTTTATCAGAAATATACTCTCCAGCTTCAAGCAAAGGTACAGAATGCCAACCGAAGTCAGTTTTTAGCTGTGGAGAAGGAAAGGATAAACGGTATGCGTCGAGAGTGAACACTGTCGTTTGGAAGAGAAAGTCTATGGGGATCAAGAATAGACTACTAGAGATGTAGAACTTGTACAATGACACTGTTCAAAGTCTGAATCAGAGCCAAGAACAGAATGTCGAGTTAGAAGGGAAACTAGCAGAGTTAGAGTAGTCCTTTCAGACCTATCGTCGGAAGAATGGTTTCATCGAACTACAAGAAATAAAGTGTGAAATTGGTATGTTATGGGCGCTCATCGAGTCACTCGAGGCAACTGTTCAGGATTATAGGGGGAGAATTAGGGTACTTGAAGAAGCTGCAGCAGGTGGAGACAATTATTGGCGGCAAAGACTTCATGATGCCTCCAAGATGATTCAAGACAGAGACCAGTATTACACTAACCTGATGGTGGAGATACGACGAGTTGCGGGACATGTGAATAATTTAGCTGTAAAAGGCGAAGCTCTTCGACCTTTCATAACCTCGAACATGAAAGAAGCTCCTAGGTTTATCAAGTTACTCGAGGCTATCGAGAAGTTAGGAGCTAAAGCTAGGGCCTATGTGTAGAACTCTACTTTAATATTTTGTAATCTGGACCCTTTAATTCCCATAAAGTAGTTCAAAATGGTGATTACCAGCGGAATCAGTACCTTTATTTGCATATATTCTTGCATTGCATCATGGCATTTGCATCATTATACATGTATTTATCTATTTTGCAAAAATATTAATAGTGTAAATATTGTGGTAGTTAAACTAAAAGATAAACCGCAGCCATTCTGCATCCATACTTTACTCGGTTCCAAAGCAAACTAATGGAGGATAGAATAGTCAGTTTGGAAAAAGGGCAGAAAGATTTGGAAGTACATTTCGAAGAAGCTAGACAGCACCTCAGTGATCAGATCGCTCAATCATGAGCTGCGATAGTATCAGACTTAACCGCATTACTGGAGAAAAGCTATAAGAAAGAGAATGTTAAAGACGAAGACGCCCAAGAGCCATAAAGTATCTCATCTCACAGCAAGGTTCAACCAAATACGCCAAGTCCGGCAAGAAGAGTATACATTGACCCTGTCAGGATATCTGCTAGTCTTCAGGCAGGGGCATCTGAAAGCCAACCCATCGATACATAGGCATTCTACGAAGAAGATGTGCCGGATCTGAATTTGGTCAAGAAAATAAGAACGGAGGTGGAAAAGAAATAGGAGGAAAGATTTCATCTCATGGAAGAAAATTTTAGAGCACTACAAGCCATAGATGAACCAGGGAATGAGGTTAGCAATATGAGCCTGGTATCCGACCTCGTTTTACCACCAAAATTCAAAACTCTAGAATTTGACAAGTATGATGGAACTTCATGTCCTTCCGCGCATGTGACCATGTATTGCCGAAAGATGGCAGCCTTCATCAAGGATGAAAAACTTTTAATCCATTATTTACAGGATAGTCTGACTGAAGCAACACTCCGATGGTACACCCAATTAAGTCGAGTAAATATCAAGTCCTATGAGGACCTTTCGAAGGCGTTCATTGAGCAGTACAAACATGTGACAGATATGACCCCTAGTAGGATCATGTTGGAAAACACGGGATAGAAATCTAACGAGAGTCTATGACAATACGCCTAGAGGTGGCCACTCAGATCCAACCACCAATTCCTGAGCACGAGATTACGCCTATGTTCGTGAACACTATAAAGGGAACGCTATTCGATCGTCTTATCAATAATACAACTCAGAGCTTCACCGATTTGATCAGGACTATGGAGTCTCTCGAATTGACGATTAAGAGTGGTAAGATTGATAGTGGGGATAGCTCTCGAAAGTACAACAAGAAGAGAGAGAATGAGGTACACTACGAGCACTTACAATGCCCTAAAGACCTTTACGGTCTCTCAGCCGCAAGCATCAACAGGGAAGGCTCAGAACTCAAACCAAAGAGATGGAAGAGCTCTAAGAAAGGATCAAGAGAAAGCATCATTTACTCTGTTACCAGTCTCTTACACCGAGCTTTATTCTCAGTTGTACAAAGCTGATTTGGTCCGCTCATACTATGTTACTCCGTTCAAACCTCCATTTCCATCATGGTATGATCCCAATGCGCATTACGATTATCATGGCAGTGCCATTGGTCACTCCACAGAAAATTACCTCGCATTTAAGAAACTTGTGCAGAGTCTGATTAATTTTGGGGTATTAAAATTTAAGGAACCAAATATGGCCGCTAACCCGTTGCCCAATCACAGAAATCGCAGAGTGAACACTATCGAGGAGTACTCTGCTAGGAAGGTTAAGGAAGATGTATCAGAAATCAAGTCTCACATACGGTGGGTGTTCCAACAATTATGCATGGTCTGCCTGATTGACAGGGGCATGGTAGTGGTGCAGAAGGGGTGTAGAGCCTATTGCGAGTTCCACCAGGACGGAGGGTACGACATCCAACAATGTGAAGAATTCAGGAGTTTGATTCAACAGCTAATGGACAATAAGAAGATAGAGTTCTTTGAGGAGGTCGCAGGAAAGAAGGGGTCAGATGTATGTGCGTCAGATAGCCCCAACATCAAGTATGGAATAGACAGGCCCTTTGTCATCCCATCCAGACCAAAGGAAGCAAGTCCATCTCAAGCAAAAGCTGCAAAGGTGGCCCCTAAAATTATCGTCTCAACATCAGCCCCATTCTCTTTTAAAGACATGCGGTGGACCCCTTGGAATTATACCACCAATGTGACTATACTAGAGCAGTTGGAACTAGGTGAGGAGAAGGAACAAGTAGTAGGAGAAAAGCCAACACAGAAAGATGAACAGAAAAAGGAAGATGAAATTGTCAATGAAGTATGCGACTTCACGAGGAGCGGCATGTGCTACTCTTTGAGAGCTTTAAAATCTGCTGAAGCCACTAAAGATAAGGGAAAATGCACATCAACTGGTCCTGTAAAGATATTTGGTGATAAGCCCCCTCCAAATGTTAATGAGCCGGTAACTGAGGCTCAGGCACAGAAATTTCTGAATTTTCTGAGGTAGAGTGAGTACAATATAGTGGAACAGCTGCGAAAGCAACCAGCAAGGATTATGATGTTGGAGTTGCTTTTGAGTTCGGAGAAGCATCGCGATGCATTGTTAAAAGTGTTGAACCAAACGTTTGTGCCAGGTGACATTTCTGTGTCTAAGCTGGATAGAATAGTAGGGCATATCACCGCATACAATCACATCACATTCAGCGATGATGAGATCCTAGAAGGAGGTATGGGGTCCACTAAAGCTCTCAACATCACTACCCACTACAAAGGGTATGTTTTGCTAGGAGTACTGATTGATAATGGGTCAGCGCTAAACGTACTACTGATGGTGACTCTACAAAAGCTTCTGATAGATGACTCCCACATAAAACCCTGTCATAACACCGTGAGAGCCTTTGACGTACTCAAAGGGGGGTTCTTAGAAAGATTGAGGTACCTTTATTGATCGGGCCGACAGAGTACACAATTGAGTTCGTGGTAATAGACATAAAACTGACCTACAGTTGCTTATTGGAAAGACTATGGATTCACTCGGCGGGAGCTGTTCCATCATCACTTTATCAGAAAGTAAAATTCGTGATCGAAGGTAAGTTGGTCACTGCAGAGGCTGAGCAAGAGATCGTAGCCTCGGTAATATCGGATGCCCCATATATCCAAAACGATGAAGATGTCGCGAAATGTTCATTCCGAGCATTGGAGCTTGTAAATGCTACATTTGTTGCGGAAGGTAATCGGATCCCCTTTCCTAGGTTATCTAATTGTACCAAGATGACCGTGTCTGAAACTTTGGGCCGAGGAGCCAAAATAGGAAGATGACTAGGAAGAAGATTGCAAGGGAGCCTATGACCCAAAAGCGTCATCACCAAGAAAGATCGTTTTGGGCTTGGCTACAAACCAAGTATTCAGCAGAGGAGAGAGGAATACAGAAGGAAAGAAGAACAAAGGAGGGCTAGACTCAAGGGAGAAGATACTCCATGGAGACCGATGTATTTCCCTCATGTAAAAGATATTTTTTCTTTGGAGGAATTGACCATACAGAACATAAAGTACAAGAAGCAATTCAAGAAAATGACATACTTAATGAGAATGAGATGTTCAGCGAATTGCTTGAAGGGATGTCCATCAACATGATAGCTGAAGATGACAATGGTAGTAACGTGTTGACTAGCATCCGCCCTTGCCATCCTGGGGAAACTCTTAATAATTGGAGCTACATTGATCTACATGTAGTCTTTAAGGCTAGATTAGAGTAATTCTCTGAACCAACCCTTTTGTTTTTGCCCATAAGCAATGAGGATCTTTTGTATATGGCATCTATGTTAACTTTTTGTTTGCAATGAAAGAATGTCTTCCTCGTTTTCTCAATTGGCAAACATTTCATTTACTTCATTCATTCGTTTCTTACTCATATTAATTCACTTCATTTAAAGTCATTCTCTTCACAATACATTCATTCTCATTTTATGCAGGGTTTCCATAATTAACTGCATGAATAATTCCGAATCCAATCCCAAAATAGATTTCAAATGCCCCAAGATCTCAGAAAAAATTAAAGAGGAGGACGATGAGGCAGAATGCGAGGTTCCTAAGGAGTTGGTAAGGATGATGGCCAACGAAGAAAGGCAAATCATCCCCCACCAAAAAAGAAACAGAAATTGTGAACTTGGGAACTGATGAGGAGAGAAAATAAGTGAAAATCGGGACTACATTTTCCTCAAAAACCAGACGTGAGCTGATAGCCATACTCCAAGAGTCCAAGGGCATCTTTGCTTGGACTTACCAAGATATGCCAGGGTTAAATACGGACATAGTGGACACAAGCTACCAATGAGGCCAAAATGCAAATCGATTCAGCAAAAGCTCAGAAGAATGAGGACTGACATGTTGTTAAAGATCAGAGAAGAGGTAAAAAATAGTTTGATGCTGGCATTCTGGAAGTTGCCAAATACCTTGAATGGGTTGCAAACATCGTACCGGTGCCAAAGAATGATGAGAAAGTCTGAATGTGTGTAGATTACAGGGATCTCAATCGAGCAAGCCCTAAAGACAATTTCCCTTTGCCACATATTGACACGTTGGTTGACAATATTGCGAGACACTAGTTGTTCTCATTTATGGGTGGTTTTTCAGGATACAACCAAATAAAGATAGACCCAAAAGACATAGAGAAGACCACATTTGTAACCATGTGGGGTACGTTTTGTTACAAGGTGATGCCTTTCGGACTCAAGAACGTAGGGGCGACTTATCAAAGAGCAATGGTGACTCTTTTCTACGATATGATGCACAAAGAGATAGAAGTATATGTGGATGATATGATCACTAAGTCTCGAACCAAGGAAGAACACCTTCGAAGCATGAGAAAGCTATTCCAAAGACTACGAAAGTACCAGCTGAAGCTTAACCCGGCAAAGTGCACATTCGTGGTCACATCTGGAAAACTCTTATGGTTTGTAGTAAGCAGGAAGGGGATTGAGATCGATCCAAAAAAAGAAGGCTATCAAGGACCTCTCACCGCCTCATACTCATAAAGAAGTTCGAGGTTTCCTATGAAGGTTAAACTATATCTCCCGTTTTATCTCTCAATTGACAGATAGGTACGACCCTGTCTTCAGACTACTTAGGAAGAATAACCCAGGGGTCTAGAATGAAGAATGCCAAGAAGCTCTAGAGAAGATTAAAAAGTACTTGACGAATGCTCCAATCTTAATCGCATCGGTACCAAACAAGCCTTTGATCCTTTACCTGATAGTTTTTGAGAACTCGATGGGTTGCGTGTTGGGGCAACATGATGAGTCTGGAAAGAAGGAAAGAGTCATCTACTACCTAAGCAAAAAGTTTATTGATTGCGAAGCACGGTACCCGCCAATTCAAAAATTGTGTTGTGTTTTGGTTTGGACTACCAAAAGGCTTAGACAGTACATGTTATACCACACCACCTGGTTGATATCCAAATTAGACCCCTTAAAGTTTCTAATGGAAGCACCGACATTAACGGGGAAGATGGCCCGCTGGCAGATGCTGTTGTCTGAGTTTGACATTGTATATATGAGCCAGAAAGCTGTAAAAGAAAGTGTTATAGCGGATTTCTTAGCTAGCCGTGCTTTAGATGATTATGAATCGTTGAACTTCAATTTCCCAGATTAGGACTTGATGTGCATTACAACTGGGGAAGACGTTGTTTTAGATGACGGCTCGTGAAAGCTTTACTTTGATGGAGCCTCCAATGCCCTGGCCACGGAATAGGAGACATGCTAATTTCTCTAGAATATGTCTACTATCCCTTCACTAGTAGACTAGAATTCTTTATCACAAACAACATAGCTGAACACGAAGCCTGTGTTATGGGACTGAATGCAGCCATTGAAAGAAAGATCAAATAACTTCAAGTATTCAAAGATTCGTCCTTAGTGATCTATTAGTTGCGAGGAGAATAGGAAACTAGGGATCCGAAGCTAGTCAAATACTACGAGTTGATCCAAGAGCTCATCAAAGAATTTGAAAATGTCAGTTTCACCTACCTTCTTAGAGAAGACAACTAGATGGCAGACGTCTTGGCAACCCTGGCCTCCATGTTCAAAGCAAATACGAAAGCAGAAATGAAGCCGATTGAGATGCAGACTTTTGAGAGGCTAGCTCACTGTTATAATGTGCAAGAAGAAATAGATGGCAACCCTTGGTATTACGATATCCTGCAATATATCAAGTATCGAACGTATCCTGAAGGGGTAAATGAAAACGACCAGAAAACACTCAGAAGAATGACAACTAGATATGTTTTGAACAGAGAGATCTTGTACAAAAGAGGCCATGATCAAGTGTTGTTGAGATATGTAGATGTCTGGGAGGCGAAAGAAATTCTGGCAGAAGTGCATGATGGGTTGTGTGGAACCCACGCCAATGGTCTATCAGTAGCCTAAAAAATCATGAGATATGGCTACTTCTGGTCGACTATTGAGGGAGACTACATCGATTACGTCAGAAAACGTCATAAGTGCCAAATATATGCCGATAAGATCCGCGTTCTTCTTTTACCTTTACAAACCATGAATGCGCCTTGGTCGTTCGTAGTATGGGGCATGGATGTCATTGGACAGATTCATCCGAAGGATTCCAACGGGCACCGTTTTATTTTGGTTGCCATTGATTACTTCACTAAATGGGTGGAAGCAGCATCTTACGCCAATATCACAAGGATGACGGTGTGTAAGTTCTTGGAAATGAGATCATTTGCCGATATGGGTTGCCGGAAAGGATTATTACTGACAACACTTCCAACCTGAATAACAAATTAATGACCGAGGTGTGCAACCACTTCAAAATAACACACCATAATTCCAAAACCTACCATCCTAAGATGAATGAGGCAGTAGAAGCGGCAAACAAGAACATAAAGAAAATCATTGCGAAGACAACCGACACCTACAAAAATTGGCATGAGAAGCTGCCATTTACTCTGTTCACCTACCGGGCATCTATTAGCACATCAACATGGGCAACGCCTTATTCTCTAGTATACGGCACAAAGGCGGTACTACCCATTGAGGTTGAGATTCCTTCACTCCGGGCTCTGAATGAAGTAAAACTGGATAAGTCAGAATGGGTGCAAACCAGACTTGACCAGTTGAATCTTGTCGAGGAAAAGAGGCTGAAAGCCATCTGCCATGGTCAAATGTACCAAAACGAATAATGCGGGCATATGATAAGAAAGTGTGCAGAATTTTGAGAGGGAGATTTGGTGCTTAAAAAGATCCTCCCAATTTAGAAAGATTTTTGAGGTAAATGGATGTATTGGAAAGGACCATACGTCGTCAAGAAGGCATTTTCGGGAGGAGCGTTGATTTTAACTGAAATGGATGGAGAAGAATTAAAAAATCTCATGAATTCTGATTCAGTTAAGAAGTATTATGTTTGAAAAAAAGAAAAATAATGAAATGAAAAATGATAAAAAATGAGGCGAAAACCTGAAAAGGCGCTTCATAAAATGAAAACCTAAGGTGAAAACCCGTAAATGGCGTATTAGGTGAAAAAAAAAGAAAAAAGGGAGAGCTCGAGACGAAAACCCAAAAAAGGGCGTCTTGAAGCAAAAGAAGGATCCGAGTTGAAAACCCGTTAAAGGCGGCTCAGATAAATTTAGAGATCGGGCCTCCGGCAAGTAGAACCATCCCCATGGATACCAAAAGAATGAGCTTCGAGTAGAGATTTTATTTCGGTTGATGAGATCAAGCATCATTCATACAGTGGATATTTGGGGTTTTGTGTTTCATGTTCTGCTTTCCCTTTTCCTCATGTTTGCCATGACTTTTCTAAAACTATTCCAAGTCCTTAATGTTAATAAGATTATGTTTTTTGTGCCACACATTCCTTGTCTTCTCATCATTTTCATAAGCATCATGGAAACAGGTTAACATAGACTTATGATAAACAAAAGATTTCTGAGCACTATTATGATCTAACCTTGAGAATGCAAGTGACCAGAAAATAGAATTAACTTTGAACTCAAGCTTTCTACATAATGTATGTTAAGGCACGATGAGGTGAAGACTTCGAACATCATAATAAGATAACCAAAATCATACGCCATCCATACGTGTCTAAGAAAATATTCAAGACGACAATAGCAATCTCCCATGTGAAAACCCGTAAGGGTGCCTAAAAAAACTCTAAAGCGAAAACCCGAAAAGGCACTTTAGAACTTAGAGTTGGAAACTCAGAAAAGGAAGGCTGAAATGGTTAAACCCAACAGTGAGATAGGGTACCATCACCAGAAGAAGAAAAGGAAGAGAAAGCAAGCAGAGCGTCGAGGTTGACTGACTGTGGGAGCAGGCGCATTAGAATATCGAAACTCGTGCATCATGTATATTTAGACATTCCTAGGATTAAGAGCATGCTAACTCATTTATCATGACATTTTGGCTATTTTAAACAGGTACTTATAGATTGCCATTGACTTTTGATCTACGATACTTCGCATTGAAGAGGTGGATTAATTTGAAGAAAGATTTTGGCAGCCTTAGTAACGTGAGTCTAGAAAGTTCGGTAGCCATTTACAGCGTGAATCCCCAAATTCAAAGAAAGATTTCGGCAGCCTTAGTAGCGTGAGTCCAGAATGTTCGGTAGCCATTTACGATGTGAATCCCCAAATTCGAGAAAAGATTTCGATAGCCTTAGTAGCGTGAGTCCAGAAAGTTCGGTAGCCATTTACGGCGTGAATCCCCAAATTCGAAGAAAGATTTTGACAGCCTTAGTAGCGTGAGTCCAAAAAGATCGGTAGCCATTTTTGGCATGAATCCCTAATTCGAAGATAAAGGTTCTATATAAGAAGGACCTATATTTTCGAGTCCTCGCAGTGAAAGGTTCTACATAGGGAGAACCCGTAGTTCTGAGATTTCAGAAGCTAAAAGTTATGTATAAGAAGGACTTGCAGCTCGAGGGTTTGAAGACTAATCGTTCTATATAGGAAGAACTCCCAGTAGGAAGAATCCATCCGTGACGCAGGAGGTTCTATATAGGAAAAACCCTTCGTGTTGAAGGCGAAGAATTCTATTTAGGAAGGACTCCAAGCTTTACCATCTCAGAGTGAAAAGTTCTATATAGGAGGGACTCGTAACTCGAGGCTTCAAAGTGAAAGGTTTTATATAGGAATAGCCTGTAGCTCCAAGATCGGAAGGTGAAGAAGTTTTATATAGGAAGAACTTATGAACCTGAAGATTCAGCTAAGGAAAAGTGTAGAGTTCCAGAAGAACACGTGATTTCGAGGCTACTAACAAGGAAGTCAGATAAAAATGAACGCTTATGATCTTTGCTTTGTTCTCATTCCACGAGAACAAGCAAAGAGGGGCAACTGTAATCACTTATTTTTATCTGTTTTTATAAATATTACAATGTATCAATGTAATAATTAATTAATATTATTATCGTATGTTTACATATATATGTATGTGTATATGTTATTAACGTATATGTAATACATATATGTATTATGTAGTGTGTACCTTTTAATAAGTGTTGTGGTGTATATGTACCATGTAGGTTTATACTTCATGTATCTATTGTTTGTATATATGCTAATGTGTGTATAGTTATATTAATTATGTGTGAATAAACCGATATATATTTAAGTTGGTATGTTATATCAATTATGTATGACATAGAGGGTATTTTGCACGTATACTCGTATGTTATATATGTGTGTGCATGTGTGCATGAATTATCATATTATTATTATTATTATTATTATTGGTATCGGGCTAAGGTAGAATAAAAATCCATAAATTTAAACCCAAAAATAATCAACAGTCCACAGTCCAAGTTTACAAGCCTAAAATTATAAAATTACATGGCCCATTTTCGGCATGAACCAAAATGAAATAAACCCTAAAATATCTAACCCTAATATTTTCTTTATGCGTAGCCAACCAAGAGCCGTTGAGTCAAATCTTGATCCAACGACCACGATTGAAGGAAGTAGACCCTCTAGCTGGCCACATGGGAACACACGCGAGCCATCTAGCTCCTCACGCGTGCATGACGTCCACGCGCAAGACTCATCGGTTTCCCAGACACCACATGGTATCATCTCATGCAATCCCGCCCATTCCAAGGTTGCATTCGAGCCGTCCATTCTTCAGGCAATCTCAGTCGTTGGATCAGATCTGATCCAACGGCCAAGGCGATTCTGGCCGAGACAACACCTCCACCATGCCTCATCCACCGACTCCTCAACCACCGTGTAGGAGTTTGCAGAAAACACAAAAAAGAGATGTCAGTACCAAATCAAAAAAATCTGTGTATTATTATCTACCTCCTACTAGAAACCAACAACCATATCACAATATATGTATCCAAAAACAAAATCTCTGTAGGCATCAAGTTCATTCCAGAACAAGAAATAAAAAACAGTTTTCCGAGAACATATCCCAATGGTAATCAACCCTCTTTCTTTTCTTTTTTTGCATTCATGCTCATTTGAAGTAAAAAAAAATAATAAACAAAAAAGGAAAAGTTTACCCTCGGCGGATTCTCATCCTTTTTCGCCGGTAACAAACCCTTAAGGGTGAACCGGTTGAATATGGGAGGTCGATATGGTAAATAGTTTTTTTTTGTTTTGAAGATTAAAAAGGTTTGGATCATTTTGTACAAAACAAGGTTTGGTGGGTTTTTGTTTGGAAAATCTAGTACTAGGTTTGGGTTTTAAAAAAACGAAAAGCTTCATTTTTGGGTATGAGAGGCGGTGACGGTGGTGGCGGTCGAAGTGGCCAGCCACCACTATTTTCTGGAAAGGGTTGAACGTTTAGGTTTAGGTTTTAAAAATCCAGAGCATTTGGGGGGGGTTGTTTATAATCGGTAAAAAAAAATGGGAAAGGTTTTAATTGTTAGCTGAAGGGTGTAATTTATAGGGCTTTGATTTTATAAAAATGGTATAATAACGTCATAAGGACCTCCGTCCTTTCAGTTTTTTTCGTTTTGATCTCGTCGCATGGGAATATTACAGATATGATCCCTCTTTCTTTTCAAAACTTTTCAATTTGGTCCTAATATTAAACCGAATCAGTTTCAACATGGAAAAATTATCGCCCCAGTCCTTCTGCGTTTTGGATATTTGCAATTTCAGCTTGCCCCTTGGTTATATTACATTTTCAGTCCTTGCTAGTTTATTTCAGTTTATAATTAAGTCCCTAAATGTGTCTTTTGTCCATTTAATTTATGTTCTCTGATTTTGTCTTTACTTCATTTCAGTCCCCATTGTGTGATTTAAATAATTATGTTTTTTTTTTGTTTTTAGTATGGTTACATTGCTCTCTAGTGTTTATATGTTTTTTACATGTGTTTTTTTTGTGATATCATGCTTTTGTGTTTTAATTTATTTTTTCGTATTATATACATGTATATTTTATATGCTATGTTTAATTTAATTTGTATATTTATGTCCATATGTTAGCATTTTTTTTGTTTGCTTGTTTCGTACATTATGTTACATGTTAATTCATGGCATATTTTGTCTTGTTAACATCATGTTTTTTATGTCCAATTTGTGTCTTAAATTGCATATCGGTATTATGATTTTGTACATTAATTTTAATATCATGTTGTTATATCATGTGTACAAGTTGTGTTATGTGCTAAGCTAAGTATTAGTTTTTATATTATCATGTCGCTTTTTCTTGTTAGTTTAATATCATGTTATATCTATGCCATGCTTTTTTTATGTATGTAAATATATTATTTATGTGTTAGTTTGATCTTGAAGCATGATAGGTAATTAAATCCTTTATTACATGTTTGTTTTGGTTTTGTGCAAAATTATCATGTCTAAGTTTTAGTTTTTTATTTTTATGTTTTTATTTCTAGTATCATGTCTATGTTCATTGCCTTGGCTTAATGTTTTATTTATGTCTAGATGGTTTATTGGTGTCATATCAAGTCCTTATACGTTTTATATTTTATTTTCTAAGATTGCATAACAAAATAGTAATTGTCAATGCGGTGTCCTTTTATTCGAGCGTAAACTTGGCCAGTATCAAGCGCAGTGATGGTGGTCTATTAGTTTATTCTCGAATAATGGGGCCCTTAAAATTTACTCGCATTTATAACCAAATTTTAATTTAATCGTCACTTTAATCCGGAAGGTTTAATATTAATATAGCGGTAATTATTAAAGTACCAATTTTGGGCGGTGTGGGGGTGCTAATCCTTCCTCATCCATAACAGACTCCGGAACCCAACAGTTTTCAAAATCTCTGGTTTTATGGTGCCAGACCTACCTTAGTGGCCGGTGGCGACTCCATTTTTAAATAAAATACGGTTTTTATAAAACCCCACGGAAGACATTTTTTAAAATACCCAGAAATACCACAAACACCTCAAAACCCGTTTTTTAGCGCACGCTCGAAAAAAGAAAGGATCGCTACAGGGATGAGCATAAGTTTTGTGGGTGGTGGAGCAGAGATGGAGACAAAAATCACATTCGTCGTGGGTGGTGGGGACAAGCGTGAATATGACCTTGTACCCGCCCCACCTCACCTTACCCTGGGGGTGTTCAAAAATACTCGACCCGAATGACCCGGTCCGTTGACTCGCTGACCTAATAAAAAAATTGGATAATTTAAATGAAAAAATTACCTCTCGGGCCGGGTACCTGGCCTGCCATTTTTCGGGTCGGGCACGGGTTGTAAAATTCTAAATTTTCGAGTACCCTGATGTATTTGAAACTAGAATATTTTTTATATTTGCAAATACATACTTTTATATTAAACTAATAAAACATCTTTGTAACGATGTCTTTTCTTCTCATCGCTAAATAAAAACGTGGCGTGGTCGAAGTGTTTTTGAAAGGTGTTTGTGACTCTTTTGAATATAAAATATTTATTCCGTGGGGGTTTTTTTAATAAAAAAAACGCATTTTAAAAAATGGAGTCGCCACCGGCCACTTAGGTAGGCCGAACACCATAAAACCAGAGATTCAAAAAATGTTGGGTTCGGGAGTCGGTTAAGGATGGGGAAGGATTAGCACCCCCACACCGCCCAAAATTGGTACTTTAATAATTACCGTTTTATTAATATTGGATTTTCCGGATTAAAGTGACAATTATTTTAAAATTCGGTCATAATTGCGAATAAATTTTAAGGACCCCGTTATCCGAGAATAAACGCCCAACCACTATCACTACGCTTGATATCGGCCCGTTTACGCTCGGATAAAAAGGCACTTGCATTAACAAGTTATAAATCATATGCAATCTTAGTGGCAAAAATATAAAACATGGCAAAATATTTAAATGCAATAAATATTGACATAATGTAATACTAATCTAACATAAATGATATACTAGACTAAAACATGCATATATACATATTATTCTAAATAATAGATAAAAACAACTTTAACAAGTTAGAATAACAATGCAGGAATAATTACGTCATATATAGACGAACAAATATTTAAAAAAGACATACATGCTAGTCATAAAACATATTTCAACATCTATGGAACAATATATTATACATAAAAGAAGACACACTAACACGTAACCTAAAAGCCAAGAAAACATACGTACAAAAATACAAGAACAATGCCGTTTACGAGTCAAATAGAACATAACATGCTTTAATACGAATAATCGGATAAAAAAACATGACTATTATAAGTTTAACACATATATACATAAAATATGAGTCATATACTAGGGACGTAAAATAATAGAATATCAACATATACGATTATAATATGAACATGAATATTTACAAAGAATACATGACTGAAATGAAAGAAAAATAAAAGTCAGTGGCAGAAATTAAAGAACAATAATATGTAATTTAGGGACGAAATTGCGAAACAAACAATACCTAAAAGGATCAAAACTGTAATTAGACCAAGGGGCAGACCCAAAATGAAAAGTTCAAAAACGCGGGGTGGCTAAAGGCGTAATTTTACCATTTGAAAACTGATTCGGTGTAATTTAGGGACTGGATTACAAGATTTTGAAATATCGGGATGGGATTGTAATTATACCATGCGGCAAGACAAAAACGAAAATATTGAAAACGCGGTGGGATTAAGTGTGTAATTTACCCATTTAGCAAAATAATAATACCTATATAAAGGCTATTTTTAGACCGAAACCAAATTTTCCCCACTTCGTTTCATTCTCTGATTTTCATAATTCATCTCATTCTTATTTTCTCTCAACTGCTCTTATGAAATCCAGAATCCGGCGGCCGGCCGCCGTGTTCTCCGCCGCCGGCCGCCGCTAACCGGCGCCGGCAGGCCTCCAAAACACACCAAAATAACCCCCTTTTCGTCCTGAACATGAATCTGTGGTTGGATTCAGAGGATACACCCTTGTTTGCCCTAGATCTAGAAAATAGGAAGCGAAAAAAAATATTTTTTAAACCAAAACGAAACTACAAGGGGTCTTCCCCTCCCTTTAGTTCACCATATCAGGCTTGGAGAAGCCGAAAGGCTTGGCACTGAGGAAGGGAAGACCCTCAAACGGAGACGGTAAGACGACTCTCCCTTTTTTTTTGTTTCTGTTTACCTCTTTGGTATATGCATGCAAAAAATAAGAAAAAAGAAAAGAGGATTTACCACTGGACTTTTCTTTCGATTTCCTTGAATGTTTACAACTTTCAGTTTTTTTTTTGTATTACAAGATATCTGTTACCACTTTTTTTTTGTTACCCCCTCCTTTTTTTCTCTTCTCCTCTGTTACAAAAGTCCCCGTTTCATATATATCATTGTCTTTGTTTTGGTGCAAGTTGCATCTTGCTTTTTCAGATCTGAACTGACAATTTTTGCTTGTTGTCTTGGGCATGTTCTGAACACGGGGGCTGAATATCGGCGTGGTGGCGGTATGGGTGTTCTGCCAGCGGCCAGACGCGTTCTCGGCCGTTAGATCAAATCTGATCTGACGGTTGAGATGGCTTGAAGGACGAACGGCTTGGATGAAGCCTCGATTTGATGAGACGGCTTCAGATCTCGCCACGTGGAGCTTCGCAGTCGAGGAGTCAGAACGCGTGGATCTTACGCGCGCGTGGGATATTAAAGCGTCCGCGCGTGGCACTCGAACGGTTCATACGTGTGGAACACGCGGCTGGCAGATATTTTTGACTTCTTGGTTTTATCGTGGCCGTTGGATCAGATCTTGATCCAACGGCCCACAGTTACCTGCACACCATAATTGTAATTAGATAAGATTTGGGTTTGGGCCAACCGGGCCTTGTAATTGTATTTGGACTTGGACTGTAATTTTTATTTGGGTTTAATATATTTAATTTTTTTCATTTTATCAGCCCAATAATATTAATAATAATAATATAATTATAACAGCAATACATATACATGATACAAACCTATACTTATACAAGTATAACATATTGGCATACGTACATATAATCCTGCCCATAATTATCATAACATCTATATATATTAATCATATACGCTCATACTCTAGATACATACGCGACACACATTCATCATTAATACGTATACATACATAGCTTATAATATACATGCACACCACACCTTATATATATATATTAATAACATTCCTTTAATAAATATACATGCAATATTAATATGTATTTACAAGTGAAAATGAGTGATTACAGTTGCCCCTCTTTGCTTGTTCTCATAGAATGGGAAACAAAGCAAAGATTCATAAGCACTCATTTTTTATCAGACTTCCCTGTTTGTAGCTTTGGAAAAACGTGTTCTTTTGGATATATCCGCTCTTCCTTGGCTGAATCTTCAGGCTCGTAAGTTCTTCCTATATAGAGCTTCGTCGCCTTCCGATCTTGGAGCTACAGGCTTTTCCTATATAGAACCCTTCGCTCTGAAACCCCGAATTATGAGTCATTCCTTTCACTTGAGACAAGTAAAGCTTGAGTCCTTCCTATATAGAACTCTTTGCCTTCAACGCTGGTTTCTCCTATATAAAACCTTTGCGCGCTGATGGATTCCTTCGACTGAGAGTTCTTTTTGAGATTCTGGATTTAGGGTTCTCCCTCTATGGAACCTTTCACTGGGGCTTGAAAATGCAGGTTCCTTTTTTTTTACGAGGTTGTTGCCATTTTTGGACCTACGCTACTAAGACTGCCACATCATGCCCGAAGGACTTACTAATGGCCCGAAGGACTTATCATCATGCTCGAAAGACTTACTGATGACCCGAAGGATTTAACACCACGCTCGAAAGACTTACTAATGACCCGAAGGATTTAACATCTGGATCTGACGCCGATATGGCTATTGTTCTATGGGGACTCACGCTGATATACTGCCACATCATGCCCGAAGGACTTACTGATGACCCGAAGGATTTAACACCACGCTCGAAAGACTTAATGATGGCCCGAAGGACTTAACATCGTGCCTGAAGGACTTACCGATGACCCGAAGGATTTAATATCTGGATCTGACATCGACATGGCTGTTGTTTTATGGGGACTCACGCTGATATGCTGCCACATCATGCCCGAAGGACTTACTGATGACCCGAAGGATTTAACACCACACTCGAAAGACTTACTGATGGCCCGAAAGACTTAACATCGTGCCCGAAGGACTTATCGATGACCCGAAGGATTTAATATCTGGATCGACGCCGACGCATGGTTTGTTGTTTTATGGGGACTCACGCCGATATATCGCCACATCATGCCCGGGACTTACCGATGACCAAGGATTTAACACCACGCTTGAAAGACTTACCGATGGCCGAAGGACTTAACATCGTGCCCGAAGGACTTACCGATGACCCGAAGGATTTAATATTGGGATCGACGCCGACATGGTTTGTTGTTTTATGGGGACTCACGCTGATATCTTTGCCACATCATGCCCTAAGGACTTACCGATGACCAAGGATTTTAACACCACTTTCGAAAGACTTACCGATGGCCCGAAGGACTTAACATCGTGCCCGAAGGACTTACCGATGACCCGAAGGATTTAATATCTGGATCGGCGCCACATTTTTGTTATTTTATGGACTTTGGTAAATTCTTCGATAATTCTTCAAATACCTATTTAGGAACAAGCAAAATTGACATGCCCCTATCTATATGATGCATGTAATGTTATGCTTTCTTTCTCCTATTTTTCTTTTTTCTTTGTTAATCTTATGTCTTGAAAAGTCATTCTTCTGATTTCTCTATTTCCTTTCCTTTTGCGGTATGCTCAATTTTGATCTTCATTTCTGTCAAATTTTGCTCAATGGGCATCTACTCTTGTTCTTTTACACGAGCACCCGCCTTTCTTCTTCGAGGTTTATGCCTGCTTCACCAACAAACGCTATATCATGCGTGTGCAGAGAATCTTACTATTTTTTTTGTTCTGCATTGCCCCATTCGATCGTGCTCGGCTACCTTCCAGTTCTTTTGACCCAATATTCTGAGTATTTGTTAATTTCGTCATCGGGGTGAGCGAAATGCTTCTTAACCTCAATCTTCTTGTTGCCTCTTGACGGACACCATTCATCGATCTCTGTGTTTTAATTCTTTGGAGATTCACTGTTTATTTTTTACGTCCCCTCACTTTGTAAGCTCATTCTTGTCATGTTTCGTCCTTCATTTTCTGAACCAAGCAAGGCATCGTGGCTGGAATTCACTTCTTGTCCTTGAGCTGTCTGACACCTATACCTCTATTATCATCTTCATTCTATGTATTGTGATGTCATTTCTGGTTAGGGGCTTCAATAGTATCCGCCTCCTTGTGTTCTGGATCTTACCCCTGAAGTAATACATGGAAATTTTTGTTGCTTTAACTTGTCAATTTGCTTGATTGGTGTTCCACTGAAGGGTATCATTTATATTAACATACAAGATTTTGAAAACACAGCATAGGAGCCCTGGATATCATGTGCAAGAGTGGCTTAGATTCAACTACTTGGTAATTTAAAGATGTGAAGTCTTCCCTGGTGACTCGGTTCATCTTCATGATTACCGCGTTGCTGCATAGTACTACTCTTTCTCAATTCTCATTATCTGCTCTGCCCCCAAAAGGGTTGGCTTGTATAACCACTTGAGCGCAGAAATATTACTCTAGAAATAGAGTTCTGGGTGGTGCGAGTCTTAATTTTTCCCATGATATCGCCTATTTTCTTTTTTGTTTTTGTTTTTATCATTATTTGAGGAAATCAATTCGTCACAGTCCTTTGTCTTGAGGACAACGATGGAGCAAACAACACTGCCCCAAGTTACTCGGCATAGTCACGATTTGAAAATATTACCATCACTCATGAAGCTAAGGTTTCTTGAATTGGATGATATATCTCCACCCTATCGCTTCAGCGGAGTGCCCCAAAATTTCCATACTCTTATCCGAACAAGCCTATTACCAGGTTTCAAACATAGGAGTACTTTTTATTATTATTTTCTCATTTTCATTTCTTTTTTCTTTCTTCTCTTTTTCTCTTCCTTTTTTGTTTTGTTTCTTCTTTACTACCTAGAAGATTATGCTAGAGTTTCAATTTCAAGCAACTCTACATGGTTGACATTTAGAGCTTTTTCGTCCTTGAATATCATCGAAAGAGTAATAATCTCGCTTTGCTGACCAGAGTCTGGTGGGGAAGATCACACATCATTGTTGTCACGACATCTATCTAATGTCACATCTTGCAATTGATATCCAGCGTCCTACAACGGCGAGAAAATATCTATGTGCTTTCAAAAACATTATATGTTAAGCAAAATGTTCTTTATTGAAAATCATCAAACATGCCCCATCACAAAAGATCTTTGCCACACGGGGGCCACATAGAGTTGATCCCTTGTATTACTTCAGGAAGGTATTTTAATGTAGAGACATCTATGGCTTCTTCAGCACTATGTAGATTTTCTTCTCATCCTTGGTCTTCCACTGCTTGATCAGCTCTTGTGTCAGGGTTCCATCATTGACCAGCTTCTTGATTTCCTCCAGTAAAGGTCTACATTTTCTGGTGGGATGCCCCGGTGCCCTCATATGGAATTCGCATGTGCTACTCGAGTCAAAACTATGGGCATACAGATCAGGTGCACTCTTCATCGGCCTAGGAACAAGATAGTGACCCTCTACCAGATGAGGCCAAATGTCTGAGATAGATGTTCCAAACATTTCCAAATTTGCGCTCGTCCGAGGAATTTTCCTTGATGCCCCCGATTTCTCAGTCTGTCTCCTTCTCTTACGGCCACGCGAACCTTGGAGATGACACTCATTTACGTCTCCATCCTTATCTATCTTATCTTCGATTCGGTCCTTAGACTTAGACCCCAATTTTCCTTCTTTGACCGCGTATTCTATTCTTTCTCCAATCGTCATGAAATATTCGAATCCGTTTCTCGATTTCTCCAACATCACATCGAAGAATGGAGAGGGAAGCGTTGCATGGAATAGGGGGTCAACTCTTCTTCCGCCATAGGAGGCTGGACTTGGGTCGCCAGACATCGCCACCTTAATGCATATTCCCTGAAGCTTTCACTTGGTCTCATTTTCTCATTCTGAAGAAACTGTCGACAGGGTGCTAAATCTAAAGCATATTTGTATTGATCCAAAAAGGCATTAGCGAGGTCACCCCATGACCTAACATGATTTCTGTTCAAACGGTTATACCACACTGCTGCTGGTCCCGTCAGGCTATCATGGAGATGGTGGATCAACAATTCTTCGTTCTTCATGTATCCTTCCATTTTTCTACAAAACATGGTTAAGTGAATCTTCGGGCAGCTGGTTCCGTCATACTACGTAAATTCTGGAACCTTGAAATCTAGAGGAATGACCAAATCAGGGACTAGGCAGAGTTCCCTCGTATTGAAAACATTTATCTTCTCTTTCTTCTTAAGCTCTTTCTCGATTCTTTCTTCTAACTGGTCAAGTCTCGACTCTTCAATTTGTTCCATTTTCTGATTAATTCTGCCATCGAACCCCATGTATTAAATGATGAAGTGCCATGCGATGATAAAACAATGCAAAGAAAACGTGATGCAAATGCAATGCATGAATGCAATAAAGCATTGATTCCGCAAATGATTTGTCCCTATAGGACATCTTTCATTCAGACCATGAGGTTTCATTACATCCGATATTAGGGTTTTACAGATAGCGGTGAGCCCTGGCACCTAATGTCTTGACCTCATTCAATAGTCCCGTCAGTTTTCCTTCGCGGTCCAATGCCGGATCCATATTCTGGCTTATTGGTGCTGCTGCATCGGCTAAATCTACTACCTGTTGAGCTACTTGTCGGGCTTGAGTCGTAACCATCTTCATGTCCTGGTCTTTCTCCCGTATTGTTTGCTCAGCCTTTTGTAGCTTAACGGTCATTGCCCCAGCACAGATCTCACTGGTATGTAAAGCAGTCTCGAGTCTCACTATCTGCTCTTTGAGTGCTGCGTTTTCCATTTGAAAGGCTTGTGATTCATTCCTTTCCTGGTGTAGACTTGATTTCAGGATATCTTCCATGGCCAGACTGCTTTCTAACTCATTTTGGAGAATGTCGCGTTGGCCCTCAGCTTCTTCCAGCTTCTGTGATAATGATCTAACTTTATTCTTACTATTCTTGCATTTCTGCTTCCAGCGTTCCGAACCGTTTCTCAGCTGAATCATACCATTGACCCACTCTTCCGCGGTGTCACCCAGACCGAAACTCTTGAATTCAAAGTGCAGCTTCTGGTACTCGTCTTTTGATTTTATGCTAAGATTGTGCCTCTCATGCTCGAGCTGGTCGCGCTTGTGTGCAAGTTCATCTTCTGAGACACTTTTATCCTTGACTCCTAACTTTATACCGCTTGAGTGACCTACTTCTGTGTTACCTGAACCTTGGGCTCGGTATTGTTCCTTCTTCAACTTTGCCCCTCGGGCAACGGCAGGTTGGCTGAAGAATCGGGGTTGTCCGTCTTCGAAACCCAAAATTCTCATTCTGATAAGATCTCGAACTCTGTCCTTCAGGGCCCTACAATTTTCAGTGTGATGACTCGAATCGCCTATGTGGTAGCTGCACCGGACACGACTGTTGTAATCTTTCGGATAAGGAGGTTTTCTTGGTACAGACTTCACTGGTATGACAAGGTTCCTTTCGACAAGCAACGAAAGTAACTCGGTGTATCTCATGGGTATAGGATAATGTCTTCTGATGTCATTAGATTCTCGAACTTCCCCTGGTTTTGCCTCTGTTCCCTGGGTATCTTCCCCAGATATGTTACTTGTCTGCTTCTTGAGATTGATCACAAAGGGATTCGATTTGTCATATTTAATGGTGTTGTCTATTTTGACATTCTGACCATTCTGTTCCACATTCTGCTCCTCGACCGAATCTTTTCCGAGTTCGACATGTTGCTTGCCTTTCGTCATGGCATTCATCCGGTCCATCATCTCGGACATCTGTTTCTTTAGTTCTTGTATTTCATCTTGTTTATCACTAGGATTGACACTGCTTACCGAATCTGTTCTGGTGTCCTTGAATGGTTCTTCTTCGGCTGTCACTGTCCTAGTCTCGGGATGGAACTCTAGAATTGGACCCCCTTCCTTCAGGTCAAAGAACCTTTGGTCCATCATGAACAATCTTCTATTATGGGAGAAATCAATCGGGAATCAATGCCCCTGTGTAATGCGAATGCGATGATATGCAAAAACAAAGCAAAAGAACATAAGTCAGTACCAGACAAAAATGATAAGTACATAATAAAAGGGCAAATTAAATGCGATAAGCAAATAAGGCAATCCTATTTACATTCCATCTAAGACACCTAGGTTATCCGCATGGTTCTAACAGGGTGGGTTTCTATGTGTTCTCTACATGCAGTTTTGGTTTTAGGAGGTACCCGAATTGTCCTCGTTGTCCTCTACTAAGAGTAGCAAGGCCCCCGATCATTACCCATTATAGGTTCCTTTCAACCGAGTTCAATTCAGGGGGACCCATTCGCTTATGCCCGTACGAAGGAACGATATCCTTACGGAAGCATAAGGTACTCGAGCCCCGAAGGTACTTGCTACGCCCATACGGGAGAATGATATCTCCACGAAAGCATTAGCGTTTTCCCCCCACTTAAAAAGACGGGTTTATATGCCATATTTTAAATGCGTTAAAATAAACGCGCAATTATGACCGAATGTTAATTTAATAGCCACTTTAATCCGGAACTGCTAATATTAGTAAAGCGGTAATTATTTTAAAAACTTGACTCTCATTTGTTTTTTTTCGAAAAAACAAAAAATGTCCCCAGCGGAGTCGCCATCTGTAGCGATGTCTTTTCTTCTCATCGCTAAATAAAAACGTGGCGTGGTCGAAGTGTTTTTGAAAGGTGTTTGTGACTCTTTTGAATATAAAATATTTATTCCGAGGGGTTTTTTTATTATAAAAAACCGCATTTTAAAAAATGGAGTCGCCACCGGCCACTTAGGTAGGCCGGACACCATAAAACTAGAGATTCAAAAAATGTTGGGTTCGGGAGTCGGTTACGGATGGGGAAGGATTAGCACCCCCACACCGCCCAAAATTGGTACTTTAATAATTACCGCTTTATTAATATTGGATTTTCCGGATTAAAGTGACAATTATTTTAAAATTCGGTCATAATTGCGAATAAATTTTAAGGACCCCTTTATCCGAGAATAAACGCCCAACCACTATCACTACGCTTGATACTGGCCCCGTTTACGCTCGGATAAAAGGGCACCGCATTAACAAGTTATAAATCATATGCAATCTTAGTGGCAAAAATATAAAACATGGCAAAATATTTAAATGCAATAAATATTGACATAACAGAATACTAATCTAACATAAATGATATACTAGACTAAAACATGCATATATACATATTATTCTAAATAATAGATAAAAACAACTTTAACAAGTTAGAATAACAATGCAGGAATAATTACGTCATATATAGACGAACAAATATTTAAAAAAGACATACATGCTAGTCATAAAACATATTTCAACATCTATGGAACAATATATTATACATAAAAGAAGACACACTAACACGTAACCTAAAAGCCAAGAAAACATACGTACAAAAATACAAGAACAATGCCGTTTACGAGTCAAATAGAACATAACATGCTTTAATACGAATAATCGGATAAAAAACATGACTATTATAAGTTTAACACATATATACATATAAACATAAAATATGAGTCATATACTAGGGACGTAAAATAATAGAATATCAACATATACGATTATAATATGAACATGAATATTTACAAAGAATACATGAAAAAATGAAAGAAAAATAAAAGTCGGTGGTAAGAAATTAAAGAACAATAATATGTAATTTAGGGACGAAATTGCGAAACAAACAAAACCTAAAAGGATCAAAACTGTAATTAGACCAAGGGGCAGACCCAAAATGAAAAGTTCAAAAACGCGGGGTGGCTAAAGGCGTAATTTTACCATTTGAAAACTGATTCGGTGTAATTTAGGGACTGGATTACAAGATTTTGAAATATCAGGGGGACTGGGATTGTAATTATACCATGCGGCAAGACAAAAACGAAAATATTGAAAACGCGGTGGGATTAAGTGTGTAATTTACCCATTTAGCAAAATAATAATACCTATATAAAGGCTATTTTTAGACCGAAACCAAATTTTCCCCACTTCGTTTCATTCTCTGATTTTCATAACTCATCACATTCTTATTTTCTCTCAACTGCTCTTATGAAACCCAGAATCCGGCGGCCGGCCGCCGTGTTCTCAGCTACTAACCGGCGCCGGCAGGCCTCCAAAACACACCAAAATAACCCCCTTTTCGTCCTCAACATGAATCCGTGGTTGGATTCAGAGGATACACCCTTGTTTGCCCTAGATCTAGAAAATACGAAGCGAAAAAAAATATTTTTTAAACCAAAACGAAACTACAAGGGGTCTTCCCCTCCCTTTAGTTCACCATATCAGGCTTGGAGAAGCCGAAAGGCTTGTCACTGAGGAAGGGAAGACCCTTAAACGGCGACGGTAAGACGACTCTCCCTTTTTTTTGTTTCTGTTTACCTCTTTGGTATATGCATGCAAAAAATAAGAAAAAAGAAAAGAGGATTTACCACTGGACTTTTCTTTCGATTTCCTTGAATGTTTACAACTTTCAGTTTTTTTTTGTATTACAAGATCTCTGTTACCACTTTTTTTTTGTTACCCCCTCCTTTTTTTCTCTTCTCCTCTGTTACAAAAGTCCCCGTTTCATATATATCATTGTCTTTGTTTTGGTGCAAGTTGCATCTTGCTTTTTCATATATATCATGTTGTTATGTCATGTGTACAAGTTGTGTTATGTGCTAAGCTAAGTATTAGTTTTTATATTATCATGTCGCTTTTTCTTGTTAGTTTAATATCATGTTATATCTATTCCATGCTTTTTTTATGTATATAAATATGTTATTTATGTGTTAGTTTGATCTTGAAGCATGATAGGTAATTAAATCCTTTATTACATGTTTGTTTTGGTTTTGTGCAAAATTATCATGTCTAAGTTTTAGTTTTTTATTTTGATGTTTTTATTTCTAGTATCATGTCTATGTTCATTGCCTTGGCTTAATGTTTTATTTATGTCTAGATGGTTTATTGGTGTCATATCATGTCCTTATACGTTTTATATTTTGTTTCCTAAGATTGCATAACAGAATAGTAATTGTCAATGCGGTGTCCTTTTATTCGAGCGTAAACTTGGCCAGTATCAAGCGCAGTGATGGTGGTCTATTAGTTTATTCTCGAATAATGGGGCCCTTAAAATTTACTCGCATTTATAACCAAATTTTAATTTAATCGTCACTTTAATCCGGAAGGTTTAATATTAATAGAGCGGTAATTATTAAAGTACCAATTTTGGGCGGTGTGGGGGTGCTAATCCTTCCTCATCCATAACAGACTCCGGAACCCAACAGTTTTCAAAATCTCTGGTTTTATGGTGCCAGACATACCTTAGTGGCCGGTGGCGACTCCATTTTTAAATAAAATACGGTTTTTATAAAACCCCACGGAAGACATTTTTTAAAATACCCAGAAATACCACAAACACCTCAAAACCCGTTTTTTAGCGCACGCTCGAAAAAAGAAAGGATCGCTACAGGGATGAGCATAAGTTTTGTGGGTGGTGGAGCAGAGATGGAGACAAAAATCACATTCGTCGTGGGTGGTGGGGACAAGCGTGAATATGACCTTGTACCCGCCCCACCTCACCTCACCCTAGGGGTGTTCAAAAATACTCGACCTGAATGACCCGGTCCGTTGACTCGCTGACCTAATAAAAAAATTGGATAATTTAAATGAAAAAATTACCTCTCGGGTCGGGTACCTAGCCTGCCATTTTTCGGGTCGGGCACGGGTTGTAAAATTCTAAATTTTCGAGTACCCTGATTTATTTGAAACTAGAATATTTTTTATATTTGTAAATACATACTTTTATATTAAACTAATAAAACATCTTAAAATATTTTTATATTTAATAAAATATATTTTTATATTAAACTAAAAAATACATATTTTTTATATTTTATATTAAACTAATAAAATATTTTTATATGTAATAAATACATATTTTTATATTCGGGTACCTAATTATCCAATTTGTGGTACCCAACCAATAAGGGTCAGGACACGGGCCGACCAAGCTACTACCCGAAGATCCGGGTACCCAAATTTGAACACCCCTACCTCACATTATCCCCACCCACCCAGTATACATAATAAGTATATTTAAAAAATAAGCATTTAAAAAATTACTCATAAGTTCACCCAATATTTAATAGACTATCATGCCCAACTCCTTTAGTTTTTCACTTTATCTCTTTCACATAAACCCTAAAATTATTCATCATTAGCCCACATCGCAACTCGCAAGCTCCTACTTCATCCCCTACGATCTTATTCACCTTTAGTTTTCTTCCTTTTTATAGGATTCATCTATAACATATCTATATGGTATGTTTTCTATAATAATTGAATGTTAATTGTGTTTTTTTATTCTTGTTTCGTCAAATTGTAATGAGAGTCAAGAGGACAAATATTTTATACTTCTTTTATAAAAAAATTGGTTTTTATTTATCTAACTAATATTTGTAGATATATTATATGAAGTGGGTTGTAGGGTGAATATATCAGGGATTAAGCGGGTCTTTAGGACCCACATGGGTGGTTGAGTAGGGATGATGTAGTCTTATGGGTCGCGGGGCAGGGATGATTTTGAGTTCTGTACCCGCAATGGGTCACGGAGCGGGAATAGGTATGAAAATTTTTAGCGGGAATGGGTGTGGGGAGAGCACCCTTCACAATTGCTCCGCCCAATTGACACCCCTACTCCCAAGTGGGTTGTATACTTTTGTTAGAACTAGAGTACTTCTTTTGAAATTATTAATTAATTTAAACACAAAATTATAAATATAAAAATATTTATAATTATTTTTTAATGGTAGATCTATAATTAATATCTACATTAAATTTATACTCATTGTATCTATTTAAAATTATTCACGAAAACCTTCAATTTTAGTTACGGCTACCACGTAATTTTCTACAAAAATTTCATGTTTTCGTATTATTATATAATTTTCTTAGTAATTTCATATTTTGTTTGACTTCATTATTTCTCCTTTATTTTAAAATAAACTAATACTTAAATTTTTTAAGTTACTGAATTTTTATTACTAAACAGATTTATTAATTTTTTGTAAGTCTGTGTATTTTCATTAAAATTTGTATAATTTTTACAATAATTTTAATTTTTTTCTTATTTATAAATTTACTATTTGTCAAAAAATTTATTATTATGAAAATCTATATAAATATAAATATATTTACTAGTTGTTAAATAGACCAATTTGTTCAAATACCAAAATTTTACATTATTAATGATTTTAACTTCTATAGTTCTGCAAATGAATTACTATTTATTTTTGAACTTCAATCCAACTGGCCAAATGTAGAATCTTTTTAATGCATTAAATTCAATTCATAACAACATCAAGGGCCGCATAGCGCAGTGGATTAGCGCGTCTGACTTCGGATCAGAAGGTCGTGGGTTCGACTCCCACTGTGGTCATATTTGTGCAATTTTTGTTTATTTAAAGTCCTTTTTATAAAAAAGGATAAACTACATAAATAGTCACCGAACTTTTAAAACTTGTGATATAGTCATTGAACTTTTAATTTACTTTCATTAAGGTAATTGTCGTTAAAAAATACTAACGGGCAGTTATCTTCTTCGTCTCCCCTCTTTCCCTCCGTGGCTGAATTTTCTTCAATCTTTCTCTTAACAAAATTGTTAACAAAAATATTAATCAGAAAACTTCAATTTCTTTCGATCTTAGAAAATTTCTGACATTTCCAAGTCTTGATATTTGCAGCAAGCATCGATGAGTTAATTCCACATTTTAACCTTTTCTCGAAATATTGAAAAGCTTTATTCAGTTTCCTCTATCGTTCTTTTAAGACAAAACAACAACCTGGAACTTGTTCATGATAAGTTAGTAAATTAGCTTAAATTGTTTTTCATTTTGGATTTTACGTATTTTTGTATGAACAGATGGGGTAGTGCATATTCTAAGGGCACACCAGTGGGGACAAGGGAATCCAAATTTGTCAAAGAATGGAAAAGTTGAGTTTGATCTCTCAAAAAGAGGATGCTGCAAATGTAATGTTTTTTTTCAGTTAATTAATTGATAAGGATGCTGCAATCATACATATGAATGGTTTGGGTATCTAAGATGAAAAGAGAATTTGAAGTTTGCTGCAATCATACATATGAATGGTTAAGAGAAATTGAAAGAATGAAGAAAATTCAGCCATGGAGGAAAAGAGAGGATAGGAAGAAGAAATTAACTGCCACATCATCGTTTTCTAACTGTAATTAACGGGAGTGATCATAATGAAAACGAATTAAAAGTTCAATGACTATATCACAAGTTTTAAAAGCTCGATGACCAAAATGAAAGCTCCCTAAAAGTTCGGTGACTATTTATGTAATTTACCTAAAAATAAACAAATAATTTTAAATAATAAGTAAATATTAACTTTATTAAATTTAATTTAATTTTATTCCAATTTATTAATGTTTGGACTAATTTAATTCATTTAATAATATTTTTTGACAAATTCTAATCCTACCTAGAAGGGAGGGGAAGGAGACTCTAGGGAAAAGAAGGGGGTTCTTAATAGCTTTAGAACTTATGACCTAAGAAAATATAAAAATAAAGATAAACAACTTGACCAATCGACAAAATATGTTTACTCTAATTCATTTAATAATAGAACTAATAATTTGAATTAAATTATTTCAATTCCGACGGATTTGGACCTGTGATTAATTAAATGTAATTCAATAATTATTGTACTTATCTAGTAATTTTTTTTGTTTTAATATAATAATAATAATAATAATAATAATAATAAATATGTTCTCATGTTTAAATAAGAAATAATTTAAAATAATAAGATATTGCTTATTCATAAATACAGAAATTATATTATAAACCTTTTTGCCATGTCATCTATTATTGAAACTGATTTTTATTGGTTGAGACCATAAATATGTGACGAGAAGAACTCATGATACAATTTCTCCTATAAATGTAACTAGTTTAAATTAAAATAAAATTGTTATTTAAGAGGACTATAAAATATAGTTTAATATTTATGAGATCCTATCTATTTATTTTTTATATTTAGTTGTAGGCATCATGCCAAAATTTGCCCTTAACCTCTAACACAAAATGAGTACTTTAATATCTATTTTTTTTAGAAATATTAATTTTCAATCTTTAGGTCAATATAACTTTTATTTAAATGAAAATCGTTAGTTAATTAATGACTATTATATCTTACTGACTGTACAAGTCTATGCGATATGAGAATTATAACGTGTCATATCCACGTGGACGAGAGTAATGCCATGGTAAATTATCTAGGTCTGGCCCTGGGCCAGAGCAATAAGGGCTATCGCCCAGGGCTCACCGTTCAGAAAAATTACATGTTTGTATTTTTTTTAATTATATTTGTTGTTAAGGGTCTAATTTTCTTCTAATACTTGTTATTAAGGGCTCAATTTTTTCAGGGGCTAATTTTTTTCCTAATATTTATTATTAGAGTTCTACTCTTAAAAAATATTTTTTCCTAATACTTGTTATTAGGGGCACGATTTTTTCCAATATTTGTTATTGTGACCATACTTTTAAAATTCTATTTTTCAATATTTGTTATTAGAGGCCCAATTTTTTAATACTTGTTATTATGGACCTACTCTTAATTTTTTCAATACTTGCTATTAAGGACAAAGATTTAAATAGCGGTATGCAGCCACAACAACAACCGTTATATGACAGTAGCGGCACCATCTGAAATTACGATATCTGCAACTGTTATGTCCATAATAGTGTATGCTGTTAAAAAATTTACAACTGTAATACTTATAGTGACCGAAATAACATCTGTAATGTCTGCTAACTGTAATTTAAATATTTGATTTAAGACATTTTTTAGATTCGTCTGGGCTGAAATTATCACGTAGACAAAATCATCATACTACTACGGTAACCATGTTGGAAGGATTCTTCTATGCAGCACTAATAGGGCTAGGTTTAATACAATTACACAATTCGTTTCAAAGGATAATTCGTAGCTATGTCGTTTAATTTTAATATTCCCTCTTTCCTATTCAATATATTCAGTATTAACTTTTTAGAGTTAATTTTTTTTAACTTTAACTCATTATTATTTTAAATTTATTATTGATAAAAATTTTAAAAAATATGTTTTAAAAACTTTCAATAAAGTAGTTTAAAAATATATATTTTATAAAATTCAATTAATTAAATTATTTAAAATAATTATGGTCAAAATTAAAAAAATTAAAATTTTAAAATGTCAATACTGAACACATTGAGTGAGATGGAGGGAATATAATTTAACTATACATTTTGTATTTATAATTTAATTTTATGTTTGTTAACATTTCGTAATTTTGCATTTTTTTAGGGTAAACTACTTGGGTGACCACCAACTATTGAGTTTGACCTATTTTGACAACTGAACTACAAAAATTCAAAATTCGACCACTCAACTATTTAATTGGACCTATTTTGACTACCAGCCATTAAAATCTAATGGAGAGGTGACGTGACAGTTAAATAAAATATGTATAATTACACATTTGGTCCATATTAGTTATATATTATATTAATTTGGTTAAAATTTTAATTTAATCAAATAAAATTAATCAGGTGGTGACACGTGTCACTACCTGGTTAAAGGAAAATTAAAGAGATAGGATGGGTAAAAAACCCAAGCCATTACCTCTGCACCAACTTATTTACATTGATACAAATTGCGTTTTTTTTATATATATATATATATATATATATATGTATATGCTCCTTTTTCTTGCACCAAATCATCATTACTGTTCGCCTGCTCCTGCCGTCTGGGGATTTGTCTATATGAACAAAGCAAACAGCTTGGAGCCGAATTGAATACTGAATTGAAATTTATTGATTCATTCATTTTTAAATTAATCCTTTTGAAGCTTGATATGTTTGTGTTATTCGACTTAGAAAGTTTAAATTCCAAAAGCTGAATTTGCTTTCTCTTTTTCATTTTCTTGAAATGAATTGCCCTTGGCAAACGCAAACTAGTGCCATTTTCATAAAAATAAATCTAACAGGGCTTGAAAAAGAGTTAACAATGTCACTAATCGTCTTTTAATCGTTTGAGAAGCTTGTAAGCCCAGCGTCGCATACGTCGTTTAAGAGTATAACCCACTATGATTCCAGCAACAAAGCAAATTCCACAGAGTTTAGAACATGTCAATAGCGAGACAACTCGCCTGCAGTTTAAAACAAGAATTGCAGCAATTACTGTAAATAATTGGAGGTAAAGTTGATTGAAATGAAGGAAGGATACCTGGGAGGCCTGTTGACTAAAACACCAGCGCTATCGGAAGAAGAGGCAGCTGCTCCGCCTCCGCTGTGAAGGTTGTAAGGAAGGTCCGGTAAGAAAGAAGGAGCTCTTTAGTTTGGGTCCTTGGAGAAGGAGCTGACCAAATTCTGCAATCCCTCCATTGTTGTTGTTGAAAAATCCTAAACCCCTCTTTCTCTAAATTAAATTAAAATTATAACCAAATTGATTAATTTTATTTGATTAAATTAAAATTATGATCAAATTAACATAATATGTAACTAATATGGACTACAGGTATAATTATTCAAATTTTCTTTAACTGTCACGTCACCTCTCCGTTAGATTTTAATGACTGGTGGCTAAAATATGTCCAATTAAATAGTTAGGTGGCCAAACTTTGAATTTTTGTAGTTTGGTGGTCAAAATAGGTCAGACCCAATAATTAGGTGATCACCTAAGTAATTTATTTTTTTTAATAATCTTCATGTCGATTATAATTTTGCAGTTTTAAATTTTAATATCATCCGCCCTTAATATAAAATCTGACATCGGTCCCGATTCAGCCTAAGGTTGGACTAATACGTAAGTAAACGTGTTTATTTTCTTTTTGGTCCCTCTATTATTCATATCAAATCCCATTAGTCTAATTCACCTATTTCCTTCTAATTTCACTTTAAGTCTTCTATTTTTATCATCTCTGCTTCCATTTCAACTCATTGGATCGACAATTCAGTACTAAAACAATAAAAAAACAAAACAAAATTACGAGCATGATCAACATCTTGATCACTACACATCTTAATCTCAAATAGAGTTTACTAAATAATTAATAACTATCTTGATTCATGCCTCGTTAGTTTCCTGCATCCTGATCTTGACAGACAATTTCTTGTAAGGTTTCACTAAAATTTGCGAATTCACGACTAGATTCGAACTCTGATGAATCTCTGTACTAGAAGCGAAACGCCACCACAATGTAGAAAACAAGGTTTACAAAAAACCATAACCACCAATGTCCAGTAATACTTGTCCAAGCGACTCCGGTTTAGGGTATCTTAGAACCAACTCGGTTTCCCACCCGATTGGCTAATCATTCCGACCACGAACACCGACACGACGCTGCTGATCACCTTTACTCCACGAGTGCCCTCGCTCAACCAAGTTAGGTACGGACTCATGGTAAGAGGAACTTGGTTTTTGAAGAAACGGGCAACACTTTGTTCGAAAACTCCATCAATGATGCCAAGTAGGCAAGTAACACAAACCGAGGTACTAATAGGGTGAAAAACTTGTCCAAGCGACTCCGGTTTAGGGTATCTTAGAACCAACTCGGTTTCCCACCCGATTGGCTAATCATTCCGACCACGAACACCGACACGACGCTGCTGATCACCTTTACTCCACGAATGCCCTCGCTCAACCAAGTTAGGTACGGACTCATGGTGAGAGGAACTTGGTTTTTGAAGAAACGGGCAACACTTTGTTCGAAAACTCCATCAATGATGCCAAGTAGGCAAGTAACACAAACCGAGGTACTAATAGGGTGAAAAACTTAGAAACGTTGTGTAACACCCCTAATAAGTATAATTAAACTTAAAAAAAGAAAAGAAAGAAATGAAAATGAGAAAAGATAATTGTGCTGCCAAGAGGGGAATCGAACCCCTTTCCATTGTCCTTGTTAGCCCGTGCCTTAACCGTTTAAGCCAAAAGATCATATTTGTAAAGGATAAAATGGAAAGTAATTTGAAGTTGAAATTTGGGGTTTTAACCCGAATTAAATATGTCACTATGACCCCTCACCTACCGTATTCAATGCCCCATATTGGATCTGAAAAAATATCATACTTCTCTAGAACACCAAAAGTCTCTTACCAACTCCACTTGTCTGCCACGTCCGATCTCCTACACTGTCCAGCTGTAAACCATCACTATCACCGCCACCGTCAACCCGACCGTCGCCTCACGCCGATCACACCTCTAGCCTCCACTCGCGGTGAAACGCCGCCTACGCCGTGGAAACCCAGTTGAAGGTTTGTCCAAAAGCCTTGGATCGCTGCCACTATTTTACGTGATTCCCGACGCCATTCGTCGTCTGTTCGAGACGCAAATGCCACCGTTGTCTTCCTCTTGGCAAGGCGAGCAAAATCGTGGCCGCCGATCAACTATTCATTGCCGTTTAAGGCCTCGTCAGAGCTTCTTTCATACCAGTTGTTTTTTGTCCATTTTGGTAAGTCCGTCAAGGATTCTGACTTAATTTTGATTTATGGTTGAGATAGTTGAGTTCGTGGTTGTCTTTAGCATTTTCTCGGTGAGTTTTCCAACCGTTTGAGCCGCCCGTGGCATCCATACACTGTTTAAGGCAATTTTCGGCCACCAACTGGCCTGACCGACCTTAGATCCGTTCTGGCCTTTGAACCGAGCCAGTAAACTGGCCCAACTCCCCAATCGGTTCAATAAAAGATTAGGTCTATTATTTTTAGAGTGGGCCGGCCTACTTAAGGCCCAACGACTTTTAACCCAAACATGTTTAAACCCGGCCCGAATTCGTTTGACCTGACTCGTTTGACTGAGTTAACCCAACTGAGTCAAATCGCTCGAGTCAGCACGACTGAGTCGACCTAACCGAGTCAACTCAGTTGAGCCAACTCGTTGACAAGACCTGTTGAGTGTTAACCCGACCCATAACCTGTTGATCGCTGATGTCAGTATTGACTGCTGACGTTAGCATTAACTTTGACTGTTGATGTCAGCATTGACTTTGACCAAAAGTTAAAATTTTTGAAAATCCTTATTTTATGTTTTTCAACGTCCTGAATTTGATTTTAAAGCTTGTTTTGTGAAATTCTAACCGGAAAGTCTCTAAATCTAATATTGGACCTTAACATACTTATGTGTTTCATTATTCAGTTTAAAGGCAATGTGATTAAGGAATGATTTTGGATTGTGGTTAAATGAAGGTATTCGCATATCCTAGAATTTGAGATCTATAGGGACATTGAGTTCAGAAGTGGTTGAAGATAATTTTAAGAGCTCAAATGGTGTAGCTCGAAGTCCATGTAATACATTACTACCTCTTGCATGTTTTATGAAATATGTTGGTATACGGTTAAAGTATGCATGATTATGATTAAGTGTACTTTCAACTCTGCTTAAGTCAATTCAATTCCGAAATAAAAGAACTGTAATATGGATAAGATCGAACTATTCAAAAGAGAAGTTTAATAGGCTGAAAGGATCTTGAGTTCAGTAAGTGATTAATAAGACAATTACTCTCCCAATCCGATTAATAGTGTTAAAGGATTTGATATCTAAAATATTTTATTATGAAATAACGATAATACCCTTGAGAAAAATGACTAAAATACCCTTAATAAAGGAAATAAACTGGAAATTATGCTTGATCTAATAAAATAAGTACTTTATCTGAAATCCTTGATCTACCGAGAAAAAATCTGGTATCAAGATGCAAATATATGTGATAACAAAACACTTGGATTTTTCTCGAACTCTGTATAAACACATGAAGATAAATTTATTAGAAGTTCTTCGTATTCCTGAATTGATCTAAATGATAGTAAATAATAAATTGATCAAAATAATTAAAATGTCCGAAATAACCTCAGGCACTGAACATACCGAATTAACTGAAATGACAATAAAAAATGTATTGATCGGAATGATTGAAATGACGGAGGTTTTATGGTTTGTTTCTCAATAGCTTTTCTTTGAGTTATAAGTTCTTCACGTCGAGCTTCCATGATTTTTTGAATTTGAATGTTAGTATCCTCTGGTTGACCAATAGAATTGACCACATATCTATTTTGTAGAATATTGAATATTTACAACTACAAAACAAAAATATTGATAAAAAATAGTTCAAAAAGAAACAAGTAATTGAAACACATAAAAACATGAACAGATAATAATAGTAGTGGTAATATACATTTTATGCTCCGCAAAAGATTAATTTATTGATAAAATTAAACTGACCAACTGAAAAAACAAGCTAGAATATGATTCCTAAGCCAAGCACGACACCTCAACAAACTCATCAAACTAGACCTCAAATACAAGACCACGCCGGTTAAATGAATGGGATTAACATATTTCTTGTATGGAATCTAGGAGTTCATTTCTAAGTTTTCCTATTTGGATTTTGGAGGGTCCTTAAAGCATAATATGCCCATACCCATGTCTTTGTATGATTCCTAACAATTCACAATACATCACCATTATGATTTGAAGTTCCTACGGTTAATATATATCAAAACCAGTAAATTATGAAGCTAATAAATTCAATATATATTCATTTTTTACCTCATCGATATCCATCTTATAAATTTGTTACTTCGGGAGTTATCCGAGCCAACTCGTCCATGAGAGGACTGATGAATCGGCCTGCAAAGAGATGGAAAACAACAGATATTAATGAAACAAAGCCAATGCCTTTGATATTAGCAAAAAATAAAAATGAAGCTGGAAAAACTTACAAGGAGCACACCATGATTCGATTAATTTAATCCTAGCTGCATTTTAAGGAGTAAGCTGCAAAAAAATAAAAATGGTGAAAAAACTTGGTAATGAGGGCTAAAAGTTAGGTGTTCAGCGGAACTTTTTCAAAAATTAGGTGGAGAAGCAGCGCCGAACAGACCCTTACATTTACAAAAACAACGTTGGGCTACTGTGTAAAAGCAACATGACAGGGCTTTTATATAAATAACACCATAATTTTTATTTTGTAGGATAAATGTGAGCTTCATAATCCTAGTTACGGTGAATATTTTATTGAGTCGAGTAATTTTTTTTTTGGTTAGTTAACTTGACGAATCATATTCTATACTTAAATTTTATTTGAAAATTTTTGAGTTAAGTCGAATTTATGAAATTCGAGTCGAGTTGTTTTAGTTTCTTCAAATTTAATTGTAAATATTTATAATGTTATGATATTGATTGGTTCTGATTTAACCGGGTTTCTATAACCATATGCAATATACATATATTATTTCGTATTATTTTCACAAGTGTGAGTAAGATTTGTAATGTTGTTTAATAAATCAAATACCACCTAAAATTATATAATATATTTATATTATTATTTTTTTTTCTAAAAAAGGGATTTTAGGGAGATATTAATGGGAGTACAAAAGAGTCAATGAATAGATGAAAAAAAAGAATTTACAAAGGGTTACAAATTACTAAATTGAATAAAATATAAAATTGAGAGGCTAAATTGTAGAAAGATAAATTTCATTTTCAAAAACTGCAACTGAAGTTACATAGATATTTTAACTATTCGAGTTATATTTTATCATTAAAATTTTATTTGAATTTTTTTAAGTTGAATCTAATTTATAAATTTATGTAAATGAATTATAATAACAAATGCGATTCAGCATATTAATCAAATCAAAACTGTATACTTCCTTGGATTTCAGCTCGGCGATGACGTTGAACAATGCCAATTGTCTAAGTTTGGTAATAATTTAAAATTAGTAGTTTAATTTTTTAAAAATAAATATTTCCTTGAAAATAAAAAATTTTATTATATAAATTCATTAAATTTTTTTCTTAAATTATTATATGGACGGGCTAATGTTAAATACGGTAAGTTAAAGTGATTACTTTTTATATGTATATTTATATATGTAAAAAATCGGTTAATTTAAAATTATAAAAATGGAGATTTCGTTATATATATGGTAGTGACAAGTAGATTTCATCACAATTATAAAACTACAATGATGACATGCTTGTGACGTAATTTAAGATTGTCACTAATATACCATTATAAAATGGTAAATTTAAGTGACAGAATGTTATTGACACATTATGGATAATAATAGTGATTATTTAATATTTGTCACTGCTACATCTTTTCATAGGAAAAATAAATTGGCGCCAATTTGAGCATACTATTAGTGACAAATTGATAATGATAACCTGTTTTGGTCACAATAAGACACTACAAGTGGCGAGTTACTTTTGATGTAATTAAAATTTGTCGCAATTGTTACCAAAAGAGTGACCAAATAGTTATAGGTCACAACTACTCATTTCAGTAGTGACACAAACAAATTTTGACACAAATAATCCACATGTTGTGATGAAATTCTTCATCGTCACTAAAAATCTTACTTCTTGTAGGCACTTTGGGGTCCTATGGATGAAGACATGAACTGAATTTTAGTATGAAGGAGCGCTTTATAAAGATAGTATTGGTTTTTATATTAAAAAAGACAGAATTAACCGAGACTATTTAAACAAGCACATATCAACTAAACAATATTCTTATAAGAGATGATCATTAATAATTTTAAATTCTATGAATTATATTTATCTAAACATATCTTTTATGTATAATTACAAATAATTGCACTTAAATTCA
Organism: Hibiscus mutabilis; assembly: GCA_019671005.1. Taxonomy (NCBI): domain Eukaryota; kingdom Viridiplantae; phylum Streptophyta; class Magnoliopsida; order Malvales; family Malvaceae; genus Hibiscus; species Hibiscus mutabilis. The sequence goes on along the minus strand of CM033751.1, from coordinate 6,780,730 downwards.
GGTTCCAAACACGATTTTAATTTTGTTTTCCATAAGCAATTTTAAAGTTGAATTTGAGATTCGTTAATTGATCGGGTGATCAAAGATGCTTATATTATCGTATCTTATATGAGTCTGACTCATAACATTTACCTTGAGAATGTAATTACTCTATACTTAATAAAAATTATTAAAGTTAGATTTTAGTTCTGTAGGCAACTCTTTTGTTGCCAAATCAGTCAATGCAATAATTTAATCATACGGCCTCTTGAACAGATAAACATAGTCAGACGTAGGTTAATTCAAAATTTTAGAAGAAAACCTAGCTGTATTTTATCACCATCGTCAATAATATTTTTTGTTGGTATCTGTATAAATCTTATGTTGATTGTCGACCGCTGATAATTTTTTTAAGTTTTAAAATTTTTATTTTTAGCTTTTAATAATAATCTCATGTCTTTGTGGCACAATCTGTTTTTAACTTGTGGCACGGTTCTCATCTACCTCATTTGTGACAGTTTTACGTTCGAATAGTTATCGTCATGGCGTACGTCATTGATCAGAGAAGGTCGGTGGTCTATTATAGTTAAATTTTTTTTCTGTGGTAGTTTGCAGATTTAATCAGAACTATTAGCTGAGCAAATTTGCAAGATTGATTATGTTCATCATTTATCCTACGTCACTCCATAAGCGTCTAGCTGGATAGAGACAAGGAGATTTCAATGATGATTGTTGGGTTTCTAAGGAAATTGAAGGTTGTGTCAAAGGGGAGGCTTTGTTTTTCTTCATGACATTTGTTTTTTCATATTTTATTTTTTTATAAGTTCTTGGTGAACATAATTTCAAAGTTTCTCTTTATGTTTGATGTATGTTTTAACATACCTTTTTTAATCTTAAAAAAAAAATCGTCTCTTGTTTTAAAAAACATAATCAGAGGACCTACTCATAAAAAAACATATGGTTCATTTTATTTTCAATAAGGGTAAATTACGTAAATCAACACTAAACTTTACTCTTAAACTTATTTTGGTCACTAAAGTTTCAAAACGTTCAATTTACTCACTGAAGTTTAGACATTGAACATTTTTTGTCACTCCTCCATTAACTTTTGGATGACATTCATTTACCAATGAACGAAGGAACATCTCCAAGATCCGAACAGTAGAAAGCTTCATCGGCACGGGTGAAGCAATATACTGAGAAGCAAGCTCCATCCGACAGCAGAGGAAAAAGATCAGCAAAAGAGAAACAAAAAGGTTTTTGCCTGATTCGTTGACTTTGAGGCGCTTTCCAACAAAATAGAGGTCAGATTCGAACTTAGGGGGCCGAGACGAAGTGTTTGGTGAAATTTGAGATTCAACGACCATTATCTACGATCGTCGATAGTTTCGTCCAACGACAGTGAACGGTGGATGGCGTCAACATGATAACACTGTCAAAAAGTTAACGGAGGAGTAAAAAACGTTCAATGTCTAAACTTCAGGGAGTAAATTGAATGTTTTAAAACTTTAGTGACCAAAATAAGTTTAAGAGTAAAGTTTAATGATAAGTTACGTAATTTACCCTTTAAATATTCCAAGTAGTACAACATTTGTACAATACTCGAATGCTATATACCAAGTGACATCTCATCTGCCAAGAATACGATTAGGACCGACATTAATTATATATCTAATAAATCATATTTTAGGGCCAAAATTCAAAGGAAGCATGCATCATCATTAGGGATGTCTTGTTCCAAAGTTAAGAAAATTAGAACTTTGAAATTTGGGATTTGCTAAGATAGGGCAATAAGATATGACAGTATAAATTTGATTTTTATGGCTTTGCTTCTCAGATATACCAATTGCAACAGCCAAGGCATTTACATAAATTTGCCACCTGGATATATCTATGACTTAAACAGCATTTAAAGGGGAAAAAATTGAAGTTAGGTAAGAATTAAATAATAATTGTATGAAACATGCATGACGGTGCCAGAATTCATAATTTATTATTAAAAAAACATTGATTTTTCTATATTTTGAAAGAGAAGTTTTCAAATTTTAATTCAATCATGTAAGGTCAAAAACACATCATTTTCCCAGATTAATTTCAATTACAGACCTAGCCACTTCATATTGTATGTTTGCAAACCATAAATCTTTTTAAATTTTATAGTTACCAATAAATTAAATATTTATAATATCCATACTAATAACTAATATTCTAATTGAATTTAGTTTTATATGTCAATTCAGGCACTAACATAAACTCGGTTGATAATTAAAATTTTTCCCTATTTTTCTATATAATAAATATATTTACAGGTTCTTTTTATACTTTTTAAATATTTAAATAAGAATGTTAGTTATTAGTATGGATATTGTCCCTATTTTAATTTATTAGTAACAATGAAAAAGTCAAAAAAAATTGTACACAAACCTTTTATCATATCACCTATATTGATTTAATAATTTATTTTTCACAAATTAAATTGTGAACATAAAATAATTATTTTCTTTATTTATTTTCTATAAAAAATATTTCTTTTCTTTTTTTTTTAAAGTGTATCTATCTATAATAATAATTAAAATCCTCACTGAGTTTGATCCCACGAGTCAACTCATACATCAATTAAGTTTTTAATTACCGATTTATAATTATTTTCAAGTATAATAAATATTTTTGTAGGGTTCTTTTTGTCTTTTCATCTACGGTTAGTCTTTAAATAAAACTATTTAATTTCATTGCTTAGGATTCGATTTATAGTCTTTTGTCACTTCACCTATAACCATTAGATAATTTAACTTTCACAACAAAATTGTGAACTTAAAATATTTTAAAGTGTTTGTTAGTTATTTAATTTTGTTACATACTTTCAGTCCAGAAAATACTCTTCAACCAAAGAATAAAATAAAAACATATATTTATTAGATTATAATAGTAACTCAATTTTATTTATACTAACAAATAACTATTATTGAAATTATTAAATTCTTAAGTTGTTAAAAATTCAAAGATGATAAATTATTTTAAAAAATAAATTATTTTATTATAAATATAAATATCGTTTACACGCATAGACGTATATAAAAGACTAGTATTAATAATCCTTGTGATTTGAAAGGTTTATCCAGTTAGGGATAACTATGGACTCGTTTTGTCCGTGGGAGATCATGAAAATTTTGGGTTTAATTATGATTCTAGTCCTACTATGCTAAACTTTGTGATTTAACCCTTTTATTTTAGATTGACATATTTGATCACTTTTATAATGTTATTAGTATGTCCAAATTGATAATATTATTGGTTTCTACCTTTAAGGTGATGATGTTAGATTTTTTATTATTATTTCTTCACATAATTAGTGTCATATAATAATCAAATCAAATGAACTCAACAAGTAGTTATAATGGAAAAGTAGATGATGGAGGCTCGAGTTCAATCGCTTTGTTTGCAAAGTGTATGCATCCCCAATATTATACTTATATGAATTGAAAAAAAATAAATGAATAAAAATACCAACCAAGGGGTTTGAACCTGTGACCCTTACTTGGCAAACTTAAGCCTTAACCATTTGGACTAAAGACCATTCTTGGTTATATTTCCACACAAGTTGTTAATAAATTAAGTCTTACAATTATACCAAATAAATAAATAAGTTGATTCAAACCCCCCACCTACCCGAATTAATGCCTAAAATCTAGAGATTGGGATTTGGAATACCAAAAGCTCTCTCACCTAACCCCCACTATCTACAACCCCGTTCTACACCACCTCTCGTTGGTGATCTTCATCGCCACCACCGTCAAGTCCACCAGAGCACCCCGCCCTTCACTCGCGCAATAGCGTCGTCGAGTGCCGTGAAATCTCTATTGAATATTCGACGAAAAACCAAGGGTCGTCTTCTATTTATTGACATTTCAGCCGTCGTCTGCCATCCGTACACCGCGCTGCCTCATCAGTGAGTTCCTTGGGCCGAGACGAACAAAACCCTGGTGGACGATCGTCGATTTGTCACCGTTAATGGCCTCGTCGGAGCTACGACAATTCTGACTATTTCCCCCCTTCATTCTGGTATAATTGAAGGTGTTCGCTCTTTCTTGTATTCGGGATTTTAAAGGACATCGAGTTCGAAAGTAATCATAGGGAGTACAAGGGTCAATCGATATGGCTTGGAGTCGAGGTAATACTTTACTACCTCTTGCATGCTTTACGGAACTCGTCAGTATTGGTTAATGCATGAATGAATATGATTAATCGTGTGTTTATAGTTGAATATCTTAAAGTCATACTGATTACGGTAAAAAGATAATAAATTGGGTAAGACCTTAATGACTCGGATAAGAAATTGATGACCGATAAGAAACTCCAATTCAATGAATAATCGATAAAACAATTAACCTCAAGCCTTTAATTATGATTAATTCTTGCTATAAGATCTAATGTCTGAACTATTTGGATGAGAAATGATGAGAATACCCTTGAGGTGTAAAAAAGGACCTGAATACCCCTGAAAGTGGAAATGATCTGGGAATTCATATATAATCTGATAGAATCTCTGATTCACCCTGTTAAATTTTCGATCTATTTGAAAATTCTGAAATCAGGTTTCTAACCTTCGAGATTGCGAAATGCCTAGTTTTCCCTAATTTCTAAATTAACATTTGAAAACCTTTTTCCTGGAAATGCCCTAAATAAATATCTGAAGACCAATTTACCGGAAGTACACTTTATGTCTAGATTGTTTGTAATGACTAAAATATCATTGGGTTTCGAAATATCTGAAAATATAGTTAAGCACCGAAATAACTGTAACACCTCGGGCACTGAAATAACTGTAATACTTTAGAGACTTGGAATAAGTGAGGAGCCTTTATAATTATGAAAATACTGATACAACTTAAATGACCGTAATATCCCTACGAGATATAAAGCTTAACTCATGCACGACATTCATTCATGGTATTTCTACAGTATAGGGAAAATACCGCACGAATACATGTTCGATTTCTCGTAGCACGTTCAATGATTGATTGGTGAAGGTGACCTATTTTGTTATGCAATGTAGTCAGTTCTGAGAAATGAATACTTAAGGTGTACCTATTCGGTTGATTGGTAAGCATTGTATTGATGAGTTCTAATTAGTTCAAAGAGACTTGGAAATCTGATGAGCAAATTGAATTCCTGAATTTTCACAAATAACCATTTATACCTTGTTGGTTTAAATTGCCAAATTGCCCATGAAGGTCAGAATAACCATAATGCCCTTGTAGGATTAAATGATTGGATCACTCAGGATATATCTAAATTCGCAATGATCATGGTATATCAATTCTCGAATGTATGGTTAAAGCTGTTAGTACCAGACCCACTATTAATAGGGATCTCGTTTATGAAATCAGTCCAAAATTGTCAGATGTTAAATGTTCTCCTTCTGATTCAATATTCTCCTTTTGATAATTACCATGCGTTTCCGAGAAATAAATTGGTCCACGCGTGTGTTTCATGTGTCCATGAATATTCTCTCTGTTTTAAACTAAGATTATATGTTCTGATTTAAAAGTATGACCCTGTTATTCGAAATGAAAGCACAATACCTGGGTTTTATCTTCTGATACAAAAATATACTTGATAATTGTTTTCTAATATTATTGTTTACGAGATAAAAACTAAGTTTATCTGGGGGTATATTATCTGGGATATGATTGAAGATCTGTGGGCTCAGCCCTGTTCAAGCTGGTAAGACCGTGTAGACCTAAGGCATCCCCTTAGACAAGCTTCTACGCCTAATAGGCCTAGGGTAAGTCTTTCTGGACCTAAGGCATCCTCTTAGGTAAGCTCCTATGACCAATGGGCCTAGGGTACGTCTTTCTAGATACAGTTCTAGGATATTGCATATCGGTGTACGGTTGGAGGGTATTTAAGTGATTAAAATAAAACTTTCCTTCCCCTTTTAAAGTCTACCCTACTGAATTAATTTACCAAACTCTGAAACTCTCTGTATGCTTCCAATTTGCACTTATTGAAACACCCTAAACTCTCTGGTTCAACTTCCGTACTCTGTCTCTTTTGATTATCCAGGTTATAGGCATCTTGTCTGGTACTTAGGGTGATCAAATCAAGTATAACGACAATATAAAATTTCATATCATATCTAAAACCTGTTGATACCGGGATCATCATGTCAGTTTTATGTCTAGTCTTATATCTGCTTGTGCCTATAGCATCGTTTGGTAGTTCTGTAGTACTAAGCATTTCCAAGCTCATGCTGTTACTTTTTTATCGCATGTTAAAATGGATTTTCATTGTATATTTAACGACATCAGTTATTGGAGTTCTTTCGGCGTTGCTTGTGGAGTACGGTACAATGTAATTAGAGGACATGTATATCATTTCTTGTTTTATATCAGAGTCTGAAACTTGTATTTGTAACGGTATCATGATTTTTGTTTTATTGTTTGAATAATTTCTGAACTTATGTTTTAATCCAGAACTTGTTTTATGGTTTTAATTGGTTTGAAAATTTGTCTATTGAATAAAAAATTTGTGCGTCGCTCCGGTGACTCGAATGTGACACCTCGGATTGGATCAGGTTACTCGTATAGATCTGTGGGTGTTACACAAAGGGTTAAGAATATCTATGAACAGATACTACATTGTAATCACCTTTAGACTATTCAAAAAATAATAATCAAATCAATCATATTCAATCAATAATAACAAAGCTGCTCGAACTTGGGCCTCGTAGAATGATAATCATCTTCTTTTCCACTAAGACCACTTGTTGAGTTCAACTCACATCAATATTTTAATGGCAAGAAGTAAAAGTGATACCATTTTAATCTTACTAATAACATTAAAAAATGGGTTAAGATGTAAGTAATATGATTTGCATAAAAAATATGTACAAACAGTCAAAGAGATACCCCGAATTAACCAACTGGGGTTTAAACTTTGGAGACGATATTGTTGGAAGAAAGAGTCACAAATCTTGAACATGGACCATAAAATGGATAATGTACTGTACAATAAAAATACCAGAATGAGGTAAAAATGAAATAAACTAAGCTAATCAGGGTTCTAGGTGTACAAATACGCTTTTTTTTAATCTATGGTTGGTGTCTTCAATTATAAGCTCATCTCGAACCTGTTATTTTCCACAAACTTTGTAAACGTTTCAATCAAGGGCCTGTTTATATCAATTTTTTGCTTTAAAATGACACACGAAAGATTAGGCCAATAAACAGATTTTAAGAACATGGGGGCAAGTTGTCAATAAGTTAACCTTTGGCTTACGTCGATAATCTGTAGCCACATCCCCACGTCCCTGATAGATAGATATACAAAATGTTTCCAATTTAGATTTTTTCATCTAATTCGTACGCAGCCATTATAAAGTGAGGTCCCCAACTCTATAATACATTAACCATATCATTTGTGTATTGTTTATTTATTTTAAATATGTTCCATATCGGATATGAGTGGACATCGATAAAATTGATGAAAGGGTTAATGAGATTATGAGGACGCAATATATTAGAATGTTTTAAAGTTTTGGACTGATTTAAAATATTAATCATAGTTTGAGGGTTTGTGATGGGATTATAGGGTAAATTACGTAAACCAGCACCGAATTTTACTCTCAAACTATTTTAGTCACCGAAGTTTCAAAACATTCAATTTACACACTAAAGTTTATTTTTTGTCACTCCTTTGTTAACTTTTTGACGGTGTCCATTTACCAGCGAACGAAGGAACTTCTCCAAGATCTGAACGATGGAAAACTTCATTGACACGAGGGAAGGAACATACTGAGAAATGGGCTCCATCCAACGGTTGAGGAGGGAGATTGACAAGAGAGAAATCATAAGGTTTTTGGCATATTCGTGAACTTTTGACCACTTTCTGACAAATTGGAGGTTGAATTTAGACTCATTGGGCCGAGAGAAATGATTGGTGAAATTTGGGACTGAATAACCACTATCTATGACCGTTTGGGGTTTAAGAGTGACAAAATTGTCTACACTTTAGTGACAAAAAAATTTAATATCTAAACTTCAGTGAGTAAATTGAATGTTTTAAAACTTCAGTGACCAAAAATATGTTTAAGAGTAAAGTTCAATGATGATTTAAGTAATTTACCCGGAATTATATTAATGGAGTTGCTTTCATTAGAACGTGTCTTTTTTGTATACTTATAAAAAGATCTCTTTCCATTGGCCGCCATGAAAGGTTTATCTAAGGTCTAACTGTTTTTCTGAAGTTCTCAATATCTGATAAAGCTTCAAGCTTTTCAACACCCATATTCCACTATGCTGGCAGCGAAAATTTTCGGCTGCTGGCTTGTTAATCGAGCCAAATCGCCTCTTGCTTCCATAATCTTCTTTGCTGTTCTAATGTTTTTCATGTTGGTAAATAGTATCGTTTCTAACACATCCCTGGAACCGATTGCTTTCACTCATAAACAAGATTCCCTAGCGTTGCAGACTCTGAAAGTTGTAAGAAAAACCAGTTCCGATGTTGTTCTTCTTCCTCTACCATTGACGGTTCCTACACAAAACAAGATCATTAAAGTCGATAACGTACGTCGGAATTCTCTAGCTTCTTCCTTGAGTGCTAGAAAAGAACACGGGGTCGGGAAATTCAGGAGAAAACTACCGGAGTATGGGATTTTCAAGTCCGATGAGTTGACCAAGAAGTTCCACGGCCGAGTTCTGGGATTCTTCAACAATGGATGCGAAGTCCACTTCTTCATGACATGGATTGCAGCAGTCGAGTCCTTCGGGAGAAGGGAAACCATGGCTGTGGAAAGCGTTTTCAAATCCCACCCTCACGGTTGCTTGATGATTCTATCCAGAACCATGGACTCGGTCCGAGGCTATCGGATCCTGAAACCGTTGCTCGATCGTGGGTTCAAAGTTGTGGCAGTGACACCGGACTTTCCATTTTTAGTCAAGAACACACCGGCCGAGGCTTGGTTCAACGACATGAAGAGTGGTAAAAAGGACGCCGGTGGGATCCCATTGGCACAGAATCTCTCTAATTTGATCCGACTCTTAGTGTTACACAAGTACGGAGGAGTTTACTTGGACACGGATTTCATCGTCTTAAAAAGCTTCAAAGGCCTGAAGAACACGATCGGAGCACAAAGCATCGACAGGGTGTCGAAGAATTGGACGAGACTGAACAATGCGGTGTTGGTTTTCAACATGAACCATCCGCTCGTATTCCAGTTCATCGAGGAATTTGCGTTGACATTTGATGGGAACAAATGGGGACATAACGGGCCATACATGGTTTCAAGGGTGGTTGGTAGATTTGAAGGGAGGAGTGGCTATAATTTTACAATATTACCACCTGTGGCATTTTATCCGGTAGATTGGGTTAAAATAGGGAGCCTTTTTAAGGTGCCCAAAGACAGGGCTGGGTCGAGATGGGTAGAGGCAAAGGTGCAGCTGCTAAAAGGGAAAACATATGGAGTGCATCTATGGAACAAGCAAAGTAGCAAATTGCAGGTCCAAGAGGGAAGTGTAATGGGAAGATTAATGGCGGAGCACTGTGTTTTGTGTAAAAATGTATATACTTCTTAAAAAGAAGCTTTCCAGCATGAAGATTATGCTTTAGTTAGTGTCGAAATCGTGTACAGTTTGTTCCTTGGGAAGCCCCAATTCAAGGGCTGTGTTTTTTTTTTGTTTCTTCCTCCAAATAGTAATTTAAATGTGGATTGGATTCAAACATAAAGAAGGGTAATTTGTCGTCAAGCAGAGGAAAATGTCTTGTTTTTCGCTACTATATGTTCAAATTTAATTGCTAGAGGAAAGTTGCAAAGTTTTTAAGATCATTCAAGGTTTAAGTTACTTGTAGAGAGAGAAAAAATTTCCCCATTAATATATCAAATAATAATTAATTATTTAACAGATAATCATATCTATTGGTATGCCTTGACTTTGGATTTTAATTACATAATGATTAAAGCTTACGATATAAACAAGCTAACTAAAGAATCCAACAAGTGGTCTCAATCGGAAAAAAAGATAATGTTTATTCTAATATACCCAGGTCCGAGCAGCCTTGTCTATAAGGTGTGTACGATTTATTAAAAGGTTAAAAAATGTATAAACATATATTACCTTATAATCATATTAAAAGTATTAAAAAAAACTAAAGAATATTAAGCTTATTGTATAAATTCAAAACAAATTCTTTTGTATATTTCATCTTTATGTGTTTGCATAATGTCAACAAATGTTCCTAGCGTTTGATTGAATGATTATTTTGGCCCCTATTTTTTTTGAAGCATTTTAGCCCTCAACATTTCATTTTTAGGTCAAAATGACTCATGTCGATGAAAACTTTAGTCAACTAACGTTAAATGACTTGAAATGCATGACAGTGCATACTACCATAACAATGTCATATAGACAAAGATGTTGACTTGACAGAATAACACATCAATCAAAATAATTTTATAAAAGAAGAGAGCCTCTTGGGATTTGACGCCCTTGAGAAATTAATTTTATCTTTTGAAAAATTTAAAATTTATTGTTCAAAATAAATTAAAAACTATTATTATATTTTAAAATTTTTAAAAAATTTAATTTAAACATTTAAAATTTTAAAAAAATTTAAAAAACCACTCAACCTGAATTGTCAAAATCAGACCCGATAAGAACTTTACTATCTAAAGAATGTGATTCTAAATTTCTCTTATCCTTGATTGCTCTCTCTCTTTTAGTTTGTAAATAGTTTGAAGTTTATTGTTCATTCATAAAAAACAATAACATGAGTCATATGCTCTACATTAGGTGGGCATTCAGTCGAGTCGAGTCAAATAATTTCGAGTTAGTCGAGTTGAAGAATCTTATTTTATAACTTAAACTTTATTTGAATTTTTTTCGAGTCGAGTCGAGTTTGATTTTATGTTTAAACTTAATTGTAAACATTTATAACGTTATGTTACTAATTAGTTCCAATTTAAATGGTTTTCTATAATCATATACAATACGCGCGCGCGCACACGACTTCTTACAGGAATCCGCAGCAATGTTCGACGGAAGCAAATGGGGACACAATGGACCGTAACTGATTTCCTGAGTGATTCGAAGAGTTGAAAACAAACCTGGTTTTAACCTTACAATCTTGCCACCTAAAACATTTTATCCAATGGATTGGATAAAAATAGGCAGATGTTTTAAGAACCCTCACACAGAATCAGACCAGAAATGGGTGTACATGCTGGTTGAACTCGAAAGAAGCACTTACGCGATACACATGGAACCATCGAACCAAAGAGTTGACAATTGAAGACAGAAGCCTGATGCAAAGACTAATCTCGGCTCACTGTGTTATTTGCCACAGGTTACAGCCTGAAACCAATTGGAAGTAGGTGAAAATGCTCCACTTGAATACAAAAACCAGAGGCAATTCAGAATTTATATGGGATGACACAATTTTGTTTCTAAGTAGGCAAGACTCAATAGCTAGCTTTCCTACTGTAAAACTACACAGAAATATTGTTTGTTGTCTCTTAACTTCATGTGCAGTCATAGAAATTTCCACTTTTGTTCATGCAAGACAACAGAAACGAACCCAGAATTAGGAAAGCAGAGAAGAACTCGTGTAGAAGAGCGTTAAAATTGCAAAAACATTAGTCACTAAACTCGTTTTAGTTGATACATTAGAAAGAAAAAAAACACTGCAAAAACAGGAGACCAAGGTTTTAGAATAATAAATACACAAGAAATAAACAAATTAATCGTAATGGTTACCTAGTGGTTAAATAGGTGCAAAAGTATACAACTATTTATTCCATCTATGACCAAATGGGATGCCTTGCGAAGTGCCTCGTAAAGGACTTCCGAAATCGTTGACCCCCAACTATAGGTCATCTATAGAGATTGTCCAAAACCTAATACTAGGGGTGTTCATACGGTCGGTTCGGTTAACCGACCGAACCGAACTTTTAAAATTTCATTAACTGATTTTTTTCCTATTAACCGTTAACCGAACTGAAATTTTTTCAAAATTTTTTAACCGAACCGAAAAAGTTCGGTTAATTTGGTTAACCGAAATTTGTTATAAAATTTTGGGTAAACTACACAAATGGTCGCTAAACTATGTTAAAATAATATTTTTAGCCACTGAACTTTCAAAAGTTATAAAACAACTATTAGACTTATCGAATTATTACAAAATGATCATTGATTTATTGCACATTATAAATTAATGATAAATATTGAAAATTTTAATGATTATTTTTTAATAATTTAATAAATTTAATGATCATTTTGTGCTAATTTGATAAAGTTTAATGACCATTTTATAATTTTTAAAAGTTTAGTGACAATATATATATAATATAAAATATAAAAATTTCGGGTAATTCGGTTAATTAACCGATTTCGAACTGAATTAACCGATAACCGAAGTTTGAAAAAATCATTAACTGTTAACCGATCGAACTTAAAATTAACCGACCGATTAACCGAAAAAAATTTCAGTTCAGTTGGTTAATTCGGTTAACCGAAATTTTGAACACTCCTATATAAAAATTGAATTACATTAAATTTTAGTTTTTACACGTATCTTATTTCATATTAATTTCGGATTACTTATTATCAAAACTGTCTAGCTTGTAATACTTGTCAGTCCAAGGCTCAAAGCCCTCTAAACATTCTTTGTCAGACCCAGTCCCATTATTCCTTGTCAGTCCAAGCCCTCTTCAAATCTTGGGTCAGTTTGAAGAAAGAACTCATGTAATTCATTTACATAATAGAAATTTCTTAGAACTAAAAATAAGGTCTAAAATTTAGGATTCTGTTTAGGGTTAGTGTTTAGGGTGTATGGTTTAATTTTTAAGATTTATAATTTGGAGTATAAAAATTGAGATCTGAGTGTAGGATTTTTTTTAATATTGTGACAAAAAGGACAAAAAAAGAAACAGTGGATTTTTGTTCCCATTTACATCCTTTGGAATTTGTAGTTGTAATTCTTACACAAAGAGAGTCCATGTCTTGTTTTCTTTTTAGTAACTCATAATCTATCTGACAAACCTGAAATAGCAAGTTATTGAAGAAAAGATTTAGCTGTAACTAAAATCTTCTAAAACTGCAGCTTTCACATGTAAAATAGTATGCCAATATATGTCAGGAAACAAACAACTTGCTTTATCATGGTAATAAATATTCCTTTAACCTTAAAGTAACCCTAATCTCATCATGTCAAGCTTGCTTATATCAGAATCATAATCTTATTCTCTTTTTTTTAACAATTTCTTGCTGCAGCAAGATTGATGGCTCTGAACCCTAAATATTACTAATACTTTATTTTTACAGTAGTGAAGGGACTGTAATCTATGAGCAAAGGTACCTTGTCAAGCAAGGATACAAAATTCGTTTACGAGGCTAAAGCAGTACAAAATATGCTTAAAAATTAACATTTCCCATGCAAAGGTGCTTTGAATATGGTCAAAACTCAATCTAAGCAGTGAAATATTAGGGGTCAGAAGGCAAAACTTCGATTACAAGTTAAGTCTGAAAGTTGAATATTAACCTATAGTCTTAATGTTTTTAGACCCTTTGTTAAGGAACTTACTTTTATATGGGATTTGTTTTTGGTTGGTATTTAATTTGTATAATAATTTAAAACCCAAATCTCTATTAGTTTGGTATATATTTTAGAGTAAATTATACACTTTATTTACGTATTTTTCTGAATAATCTATAGATGATTCCAATATAGTATCTGTTTATACATATTCTTAACCCTGTGACGATGTACACACTTTGCAGTTAAAGCGATTTAAACTCGGGTCTCTTAGGATGAACATCAGTAGGGTATTAACACTAGTATTTAATATAATTAGTATCAAAATTAACTTTCTGACCAACAACCATGTCTAACGGCTGTTAAGTCCCTTAAGAAAGGTTAGGGGTTGGGATATTGATGTTGTAAATGGAGAAACTAGGTTGAGAGGATCGCCCTTATATTGGCTCTAAAACCGATCCAAATTAATCAGCTAATAAATCAGATATCAATGGTTAAAAAATCAACTTTATGAGAATGAAATAAGGATAATTATTTGATACACTGGCGGTGGAAACTTTTAGTTTTTACAAGCGCCTTAGTTTTAGGGTTTAGGGACTTAGTTTACGGTGTAGGATTTAGGGGTTTATGTTTAGTAGTTTAGAATTTTAGGATTGTGAATAGAATTTTGGGTTTAGGGTTATAATTTATGGTTTATAGGTTAAAACCTAAATCCTCAACATATTAACCTAAACCCTAACCTCTAAACCTTAAATCCTAACCTAACCACTAAATTCTAACCATTACCCCTAAATTCTAAACCCCTACACCTAAACCCCCAAACCCTACACCCTAAACCAAGCCCCTAAACCCTAAAACTAAGACGCTTATGAAAACTAAAAATTTCTACTGCCAGTGTATTGGATATAAATCCATAAAGTAATAGCCCTTTTCCCAATTCACATCAAAATACAGTTATCTAGAAGTGGTGTAAGTACTAGGGGTGTAAACGAGCCGAGTCGAGCTCGAGTAGCGCTGAGCTCGGCTCGTTAAGATTTCGAGTCGAGTTCGAGCTCGAGTAATTTTTAACGAGCCTGAAAAATCTGAGCTCGACTCGGCTCCTTAAGAACTCGAGTCGAGTTCGAGCTTGATTCGAGCTCAATCGAGTTAAGCGTTGCCCGATTTTTGACCATGTCGAATTCAAGTAGCACGCTATTTGTCACGTCTCATTTAAAGCCCTATCAAGAAAAAAATTTGATACACAAGTTGTGTAAACTCAAGCTTGTTAATTTTAGGGTTTAGGGTGTTAGTTTAGGGTTTAGAGGTTTAGGTTGTTATGTTTAAAATTTAGGATTTAGATTTTAGGGTTTAAGACTTATGTTTAGGGTTTATATTTTAGGGTTTTAAGTTTAAGAATTTAGATTTTAAATTATAAAAAATAAAAAAATTTAGTATATTATATTTTCGAGTAGCTCGCGAGCTTTTCGAGTTGAGTATCAAATAGCTCGGCCCGGCTCATTAAGATCTCGAGCTGAGTTCGAGCTCGAGTCGAGTCTAATCGAGTTGAGCTTTGACCGAGTCGGGCTCGAGTAGCTCGCGATCAATCTCGTCTCATTTACACCCATAGTAAGTACAATATTTATAATTACAAAAAAGCAATACAATTTAAATTCACTACAAGTAAAATTAATTATTATAAAATATAAATGGAACATAGTACAAAATAGTAGAACAATTAAAGTCAAAATTCACACAAAGCCATTTCTTTTTAGTAAAACATGTCCGAATGCAATCTTAGAAATCAAAGCCATTTCTCTCATTAAATTAAATAAAAAACACTACACACTACACACCCATACCCTGTGGTTTCTTTATTGCAAGTTACTTTGGGAACATGATAACAGTAATAATTGACATTGCACAGAGCTAGTAAGCTACCAAAAAACAATAATTTTATATAATATCTCAATGAAAAAGAGTTACAAAGGTTGAAAAAAAATATGCTATTTATCTGATTTAATTAGACCTATGCTTTGATTGCAAAAGGAATCATCACAATTCACCACACTATTTTTCAATATACTAATTCAACATAGGAGGAGAGAGAAAAAATATAAAGAAAAAAAAACAAAATCCAGCACACATCACATGTAGGGGAGACATTGATATCTTCCCCATGTATATGATACAAGATATGGAGGAAAAAAAACAGGGAATTCATTATATATATTTTTGGGTTTGTTTGTTTGTGTTTTGGGTTGAGTCAGCTCAGCGGGGGTGTGCGGCAGCGGCTCCTCTAGCCGGTGGTGGAGGCTTGCACTGATAGCACTTAGCGAACAAGCCGAAAGTGTCGATTTGGTTGACGAAGTTGGTCATGCTAGCCCATCCACCAAACCCGAATCCAACCACCAAAACCCACACCACAACGAAGGCATTGAATGCATACATTGCTGTCCAGCTTGGCATGAACAATGGAGGCTTTTCTGCTACATTCTGCTCATCAGAAAACAAAACCATACAAGTTAATTAAACTCGAGGACAGGGACAAAACTTTTTCGAATCTATTTCCTTTATTCATAAGACTCGAACTCGAGTTCTAAATTCTAACGAAAGGAAAAGAATCAAGTCAGCCAGCTCATCCACAGAAAGACAGTGTAAAACACTGAAACTGTACTGTTGCGAATAACTAAATGAAAAGGACAGGCCAACCATCCAATTCTTCTCGTAATGTTTCCAAATCCAAGCCTTAAATGCTTTTGTACAATTGCTGCAGAATTAAAACTCCCACTCTCCTAAAGACCAGCTTACCCCTGGTAAAGAAAGATAACCACAACTTCAACCATATACAGGCTGGCGGGACAACAAGATAATGGTCCTAGCCGAGTGAAACTTTTGCAAAGGAAGAGAACTAATAATGGTGGTTTTATGATTTGTAGCAGGTCGGTTCAGATTAGTCGGCGCAAAGTGTTGGAAACCCGAGGACAATAAAAAAAAGTAATGGTGGTTTTATTTTTTACCTGTCGAGCGGATGCTTTTCTGTAGGTGAGCATATGGGCTAAAGCTGGGATGATGTAGACAGTGAAGCTAACCAAAAGTGCACCGACGGCAGAGTTTATGGGGCCGAAAATGGGAAGATTATGGCCAAGAACCAGATCGGAATCACCACCGGCAGCCTCGCCAGTGCCCTAAGACATATGCTTTTCATGTCGTGCATACCGATTACCTTCTCCCACACGAAGTACAACGGAGTGCAAGCGAACCCGAATGTTATGAACTGCAAACCATTTTCATGGAACCACACTGTTAATATTGCACATTCGAAGTATTTACACGTTTTCACCATGGGTTAAAAGAGATGAACCTGGTGAATAAGCATTAAGATAACAGCGGCGTCACGGAAACCGGTCTTGGGGAGGAGAGAGAAGGCATTGGAATGGTTGAGCAGCTGGTCCCCGAATGCCCAGTAGACGGCAGAAGCCGACGGAAGGGTTAGCGTAAATACGTACAATGTGGCCAATAAGTATATGTACTTGAACTTCTGAGGCTTCCACATTGCATGCATGATTTCCCTGAAAAAATGTGCACATAGAGCAATTATATGGTACATGTAAAGATCTCAATAACAGTTCAGAAACTGTTACCGGTAATCTTAGGGTTTCCGTAATCTTAGGGTTCGAGACCAACAAAAGTGGTTTAGTTTGCATGATTTTGTCTAGGCCTCGAACCCCGAGATTGCCGGCAAAAGCTGCAAGGGAAAGGGAAGAGAAAAATAAGTGTTGTTAGTTTTTGAAAGGGATTAAAAAAGCTTACACAGTCACAGCATGTCCACCAAAGGTGTAGAGAATGTTGGTGGCTCCGGTGAAGTAAAGCACTAACTTTGTCGGACCACTGTGCGTTACACCTTCAACCTGAGCACGAAACAACCATATGTTAAAAGAAAAGACATCGAAACAGCCTTGGTTTTAAGTTTTTAACTTATTTTTTTATGTTATCTTACCTGGCCGTGAGTCCAGGCAGCTATGGCCATGTACCAGCCAGTATAGGTGGTCATCCCAAGACCTAGAAAAGACCAAATACGGTAGTTGTGAAAGGAAGGAATGAAAACGGTGGTTGCACAACAAGCTCCAAATATATAGGTCCATGTCCTCTTGTCCAATTTGTCATTGATGTAATAAATATTACTGTTATCAATTACCACACAATGGTTAAAAAGAGAAGGAAACCCAGTTTCAGAATCTGCTTGAATTTCATGGATACGTGTATGTATACGACTAACCTTGCACAAGCTATGAGTTGTATGACGGATCCGAATAAGAGGAAGGTACAGTTGAAGGCAAGACCTGCCGCTTTCCAGTAAGGACCCAACAGCCCATCAAGGACTTCAAACCACTGCAAATCCAGAAACAGTGATCCTTCTCAGATACTTACTTTTAAGGGAGTCAGAAGTGTTTTATTGCTGTTGCGGATATAACTGATGACTAGGAACACGAACCTGGATGACATGGTTCTTGAAGCTGACGTTCTCTTTTTCTTTCCTGCTTCTGTACTCTATGTAGAGGACACTGATGAGATAAGCAGTCCAGCTTCCCAAGAGTCCGTAGAATATCTGAAGGAGAATTCCGGACAACATGCCGAGTTGGGAGAAAGAATACGGCAATGTTAACAGCACTTGTGCTACCTATATGTGGAACAAGAGGAAATTTTGTTAATCGGATTAACAGAAAGTAGAAATGATTGAGGATAATTTGGGGTTACTTGATTGGAGGCGCAGCTGAACCAGGCATCCCAGGCTGAGCCGCCGTGCCAGAGGAAGTTTTTAACGCTGAACAATGCTTGTTGGTCGTCTTCATCTTCTTGTTGTTCTTTTTCTTCTTCTTCTCTGGTTTCATGCTCCATATCGGTTATGTTGTCGGAGACTATAGCTTCTTCCCCATGCTTGGACATTCTTTTTACTGTCAAAATCCCATATAAACGACAGTTAATGAGACAAAAAGCACAAGTATAATCAAGCAACTAAAACTACAATCCATTCCATAGAAATAAACAAAAGAAAAGGGGAAGAAAAATCAAAGAAAAAAGTTAAAAAAAACGAGTGTTATAACATTTTCTTCTCTCTTTTTTTTCTCACTGTCCGAACCAAAGAGATCAATGAACCTTGTTTCCGAGTTGTCCCTTTCGCGTAAAAGGATTGAAGGAAATCAAGCAGTGATCTTTGAATGACCCCCAAAATGAGTGTCCTTTATTTCCTTTCTCCTTCAGAAAGAGTTGATGAAATCTCCATTCCAAGATTCTGCAGAGCTTTTTATATGCTTCCTGAAATACTTGTCTCAATCTTCTCCTTTGCTTGTTTCTGTCAACAAAAAACAAAACTTTAGCCACACACACAGTAAAAGCTCCTCACTTTAACGCAGCCACCTATTTTCTCAGCAAACAAAACAGTGCCTCACCTCACCCAAAGTCGGTGAGAGACCTTAAAAAGAATCACCAAATTCGAACAAAAGAACCCCTTTTTTAGCTTCTATTAAACTATAGATATAATATTTAATGTAAGATGACAGTAAGAGTGACTAAACCCCAAATTCCCTGTGCAATCCACTTACGATTCGATTCTTGGGTCTTTTGTTGGTTTTGGTGGGTGAAGACTGAGAGAAAGGGAAGAAGACTCAACCCCAATCTGCTTTTTATAACACCCCTTTGCGATCTTCAACGGCTGAGATATGTCCGAATGACTCCAAGATTGGGACTTGTTTGGATTAAGTTTTACTTTCTTCTTCTTTAACCGACTCTCTCTGTCAAGTGTGCTTCATGGCACGTCGAATTTTGTAGAGATTTATTTAGTTATCTTCCTCACAATTCAGTTTTTCCTTTTTTACAACATAGAATTAGATAAAAGAAATGCTGCAGAAGCTCAGATCCAATTACAATGTTGGTCAATTCCATTAAGAAAGGAAGAAAGAAATCTGGGTCAATTAAATTTCCGTGGGATTT
Organism: Hibiscus mutabilis; assembly: GCA_019671005.1. Classification (NCBI taxonomy): domain Eukaryota; kingdom Viridiplantae; phylum Streptophyta; class Magnoliopsida; order Malvales; family Malvaceae; genus Hibiscus; species Hibiscus mutabilis. The sequence continues at coordinate 6,761,254 of CM033751.1, read as the reverse complement.
TGTTTTCTAATGCTGGATTCATTTTCTTAGATAAAAATAAATTCTTTTTAAATCATGGAGGCTTCATCAAACTCCCTTGTCCCCTCCACCCAATCAATCTAAAGGAATCATGTTTCCCACTCAAAGTCACCGGCGCGTATGCTTAGAGTCCACGATTGATTCCGTAATTTGACGAGTTTAATGGGGGTGTGTTACGCACGCTCGATTAGGGTGTGTGATGGTGATACTTTAGCAAAGTTCCCCATAGTAAAGATACGATGAGATTTTTTTTTGAATTAACGGGCTGTCACAATAAAAAAAAGTACTATTTATTTTACTATTTTATTTCTATCATAAATTTATTCAAAATTAATTTTCAAGTAATTATATTTATATTGAAAAAAAACAAGATTTATTATCGGGAAGATGACCTAAAAAATAATGAAATAAGTGATTTTAATTAATCAAGATTATGAATGATGGAGTGGAATATGTTTCTATAATTATTTTTTCAATCTACCGGTTAAGTTTAAAGTCTCATTTTTAATTTCATTGCTTTTTAGAGATAAAATAACTTTTTAATCTTTAAATTTGATAATTTTACGAATTAGTCGTTAAGCTATTTTTTGGTTTAGGATTTGGGTGGATTTGAGTATAACATATAATCATCTTTTATTTTAAATATTTATTATTTAACAATAATAAAAATATTTATTTTATTTTAGATTATTTTATATTTTAATAATAATAAAATACGATATATCATATAAAAATATTAATAAAATAATTCAAAGTGATTAAAACATGAGCAATTCAAAAATTTAATAATTAAATTAAAAATATTTGAACTTGAATGATCATAATAAAAGTGTGAAGATAATTGAGTGATGATCCTATTTTAATTCATTGTTCAAAAGTATGATTATAATAACAATAATTATTATTTAACTATATCTTTTATTACAAACATTTTACCTTAATTAATTATATACAGATCGTAAAGTAATGTATGACTTATGAGTCAATATATGAATTAACGTTGATAGTTTTATTGTTTTAGTGATTAAGTGGCACTAACAATTCTTTTATCTAAGATTCGAATAATCTCTTTCTCTCCAATCATCGAACAAAAAATACAAATTAAGTAATTTGAATATAGTATTTAGAACTTAGGCTTAATTATACGTTTGGTACTTGAACTATACACCTTCTCTCAAGTTGATACCTAAAAGTTTTTTGCTCTCAAGTTGTACTTGAACTAGACACATTACCTACCCTAAGTTAGTACCTAAAGAACTTTTGTTAACCGGATCATCTCATGCGTACGTTAGCGGGCCTAACCGCCCTTAAGATTTTCTCCATTCTTTTGAGGATTTAGCTAGATTTCACTTGTTTCTACTCGATTTGGCTGGTTTTTGCTTGCTTCTTGCTTGATTTAACTTGTCTTCATTTGTTTTCTACTTGTTTTGGTTTGGTTTCTTGTGTTAATTCGTATGACGACTGTGGATTGGAAGCACTTTTTCTTTAGAGGTGGAGATGAGCAAGCCATAGAAACACTCCCTGGTTTTTGAGAGTTCGTTTGTTGTTAACCTGCCGTCTGAGCTGTTCAATGAGGGGATTGATGACTGGAAACACTCCCTGGTGGGACAATTTATTTGTGCAGCTCCAAATTCATAGCCCTGTAGAAAATTGTTGAATCAGGTAAACCCTGTAATGCCCCGATTTTGGGCCTAAGAGTTTTCTAGGTGGTTTAGATGGTCCAATGGATCATATTAGAAGATTCGAGTTAGTTTCGGGATTAAATGGAAATAAATATTTTTTACTGAGGAAAAATATGGAAAATATCCTAAAATCATTATTTAATATGAGAATGATTTTGGTAAAATCAATTTTACAAAAAGGAGTTTTGAAAAGTGACATTTTGGGTCAGTGACCAAAATGTAAAGTTTTAAAACTATTTTTGGTGGCTGTTTTGTAAAAGGGTCAAAATTTAGAATATTTAAGGAGCTATTTGGTCAAAGTCTAATATCAGACTTTCTCTTTTAATTGGATAATTTTAAAATGTTTTAAATTAAATAAAAAGGCTTGGGGAGATTAATTTCATAATTAGTTTTAAAAGAAAATTTTACGTAAATAACTTTTCACCAAAAGCTTTTCTCTCAAATTCTCTCCAGCCAAACACTCTTTTCTATTTCAATTTTCTCAGGTAAGTACTTTATTTTAACATTCTTTTTTTTCAAATGAATCTTTAATGGTTTCCTAACAAAACCTATTTGATTTGATCTTGTTTTCTCAAGAAAATTTATCAAATTAGGAGGAAAGCCAAATTTAGAGGTAAGCTTCGTTATTCTCCTCTAATATAAGGTTCTTTATTGAAATTCCCAAGTTATTGATCCTTTACATATGTTTTCAAATTTGATTTGATGATTTAACTATGGAAAATTAGTTAAATCAAGGTTTAATTGATTAGATTGATGTATTTTCGTATAGGCTCTATTTTGCTGAGTTCTTGATTGATTCTAATCACGATTTTGATTTTTAATAATGTTAATAAGTGGCCTTTAACATTGGAATCCCGAAACTATGTGAATCTCTAGTTTTCTAGGTTGTTAGTTGTGAGTTTTTGAGGAGTTGTGAAGGTTTAATGAATGCTGGAGGTATAAGGATGATGTTATTGTGTTTTTAGATGTTAATTGATGGCTTAAAACATTAGGTTTTGGCTGGGTTAGGTTTAGAAGATGTTTGATGTTGATTTCGGTTGTTGTGGAGTGAAATTGGGTAGTGGATGTTGTGGATTTATGTGAATTGATGTTGTTGGGCTGTTGAATGCATTTTGATGCATTGAATCCTTTATTTTTGTGTGGATAAAATAGGGGAAGTTGGTCCTCAAGCTTGAACGAACGTTTTGGAAGCTTTTGAGATGTGTTTACCGTATCGGTGAGCGAGGCTTTACGTGTAGGTGAGTGAGAACGTGTCTTATAGCTTATCAAAGGTTTGAAAGTCGTGTTTAGGAGTTTAGATCAAGCTTGACACGCTGGTCTAAGCTCAAAAGTAAGTAAATGATGAATTCTCTCTCTAGAACTCGGTTTGGCAATTGGTTTTATGCACTCGTTTTGATAACTTGATTACTCACTGTATATGCATGATTTGAGCATGGTTTAGTGCTAGAAAATGATTACATAATGATGATGATGATTCATTTGGAGGTAATGCATGTTTTGATAATGTTTTGAACATTCATTAATGCATGGTTGATGCATTGGATAAATGGTTTTAATTGATGCATATGAAAATAGTGAGTTGATGTTAATGAAACGAATTATATTGGCAAGTGATGGTATGAAAAGGTTTTGGAAATATTATCGGATATAGTTGGCTGGCCATAAGATTGATAGTGCACTATAATAAGTTATCTTGGATGTTGAGATGTTTATGTGTATCGAATACTCCATCCAAGTACCCTAACGGTCGATGGGTAATATGGTACTGAAGACTCTCGTTAGTGGATTATACATCTAGCCGATGAGTGGTGTTGGGGGGTTTATGTGTACCGAAGACTCCACCACGGGTGTCACAACGGTTGAGGGGTTTATGTGTACTGAAAACTCCCGTGTGTGAACCTTGAGCTGCCGGTTGAGATTGTATGTTAAGTGTTAAAAGGACACTTGTTGAATCCGTGTATCCGATGTGTTATGTTTTGAAAATCGAACTTGGCTGATGATCACTTGTAAGCCAATTTAATTGATAATGTATTATGTTGACGGATTATGTTGTTTAATGTTGGTATAAACATGTTTACTCTTTAAGCCTTGCATTGGTAGTATGCATGGGAAAGCTTAAATTGAGGGTAGAAAATGGGATTTTGCTGTTGAGTCCATGATACATGTTGCATATGGTTTATTATGCGAGATTTAGAATAGGTTAAGTGCATATATTGAAAGTAAGGCATGATGGTTTTTGTAATGAGACGTATGTGAAAGGTTTTGGAATAAATCGGTTTAAAATGCATTGGATGATGTTTTGTGTTTTGAGCGTTCCTCACTAATCATTACATGCTTACTCTCTTTTTTTATCAACAATGCAGATTAGTGGATTGAAGGGCAACAAGAAAGCAAGGAAGTATATCCAAGTACTTGTTTGCAAAGTATGGTTTGAAACGATACATAGTAGTAATAAGGGCAATGTGTCAATTGTTGTTTTGGGAGGGTTATTTGATAGACTCTCTGTTTGGGCAAGTTTTAATTGTTGATTTGGATTTTTAAGGGCTTATAATGTAATGCCCTAGTTTTGGGCCTAGGAGTTTTCTTAGTGGTTTAGACAGTCTAGTGGACCGGAATTAGAGATTCGAGTCGGATTCAGGATTGAAAATCGGAATAAATAATTTTGGTGCGAGAAAAATATGGTGAAATATCTAAAAATCATTATTTAATATATGTATATTTTTGGTAAAGTCAATTTTGGAAAATGGATTTTGGAAATAGGACATTTTGGCTAGTGACCAAAATGTAAAGATTAAAAATTATTTAGTGACTATTTTGAAAAAGTGTCAAAACTTAGAATCTTTAAGGAGCTATTTTACCAAACTTTAATATCAGATTTTCCTCTCAATTAGGATTATTTTAAAAGTGTTTTAAGTGGGTAATTAAAAGGGAATTAACTAAAAGGTAGTTATTTTCTTAAAATAAAAAAGTTACATAACTTTTCTCTCAAAATTATTTAGCCAAACACTCACATTTTCATCCAAAATTTGAGGTAACACTCTTGATTTCTTAAGTTCTAGTTTCTTAATTGATTCTTTAATTTTGCTTTGCAAAACCTTGTTGAATTTCTTTGTTTTTAAGATCTAAAACATCCAATTGAGAGGAAAATGACTCATTAGAGGTCAGGTTCGTTCTTCTCCTCTAATGAATGGTTCTTTACTGAAATTCCCAAGTATTTGATCCTTGTTTATTGTTTTCTAATGAGTTTTGATGAGTTGATTGTGGAAATTGCTTAAATCAAGGTTTAATCGATGAGAACAAGAGATTTCCGTTTTGGATCTATTTTGTTGGGTTCTTGATGAGTTATAATCACAATTTTGATGTCTTATAATGTTGATAAGTTGGTTTTAATATTGGAATCTCGAAACTATATGAATCTCTAATTTTCTAGGTTACTAGTATTGTGTTTTTGAGAAGTTGTTGTGGTTAATTGAATCTGGAGATATAATGATGTTTGGAAAGTATTTTTAGATGTTAATTGGTGTTAATTGAAGCATTAAAACGTTTGATTGTGGTTGGGTTAAGTTTGAAAGAGGTTTGTTGTTAATTTTGGGAGTTGTGGAGTGATTTTGGGTAAGAGATATTGAGGTTTTGTGTTGCTATGATGTTGATTGCATTTTAATGCAATGCACCTTTATTTTGTGTGATTAAAATTAGGGTAGTCTAATTCTCAAGCTTGAACGTGAGTTCTGAAAGCTTTAGAGGTGTGTTTGTCGCATCGGCAAGCGAGGCGTTGCGAGTCGGTGAGTGGAAACGTGTTTTCAACTTTGCAAAGGTTTGAAAGTTTTGTTTGGGAGTTTAGATTGAGCTTGAAATGCTGGTCTAAGCTCGGAAGCAAGTAAGGATGAATTATCTCTCGAACTCGGTTTTGGCAATAGTTTGATGCACTTGTTTTACATGATTTGATTACTCACTGTTTATGCATATATTGAGCATGGTTTAATGCTGGAAATTGGTTCGAAATGATGTTAATGCATTTAAGAGCAATGCAAGATTTTGTTAATGTTTATGAACATTGTTTAATGCAAAGGTTGATCATTGGTTTAATGGTTTTGGTAGATGCATATGAAAACAATGAGTTATTGATGTTAAAATGAATTATATTGGCAAGTGATGTTATGAAATGGTTTGAAAATGAAATCGGATATAGTTGACCAGCCATAGGATTGATAGTGCACTATAAAAAGGCACCTTGGATGTTGAGAGCTTTATAGGGTATACCGAATACTTCATCCAAGTACCCTAACGGTAGAGGGGTTGTACGGTACCATAGACTCCCGTTAGTGGATTAAACATCATACCGATGAGTGGTGTTGAGGGGTTTATGAGTATCGAATACTCCACCACATGTGTCACAACGGTGGAGGGGTTTATATGTATCGAATACTCCCGTGTGTGAGCCTTGCGTTACCTGTAGATTGTTTGTTAAGTGTTGTGGGAACACTTATTGAATCCGTGTATTCGATGTTATGTTTTGGTAAATGGAACTTGGTAAATGATCACCTGGAAGCCAATATAATTGTTTATGTATCATGAGATGGATTATGTGGTTTAATGTGATTTAAACATGTTTTCCTCTTTAAGCATTGTATTGGTAGTATGCATGGAAAAGCTTAAATTGATGGTAGCAAATGTGATTTTATTGTGGGATCCATGATACATGTTGCATATGGTCTAATATGTTGTTTTGAAATGTTAAGTGCATAGTTTTGATAAGGCATGATAATGTAATGATATTGAAAGAGTTTTGAAATGTATCTTGTAAACGAATAGTGAAAATGGTTTAAAATACATTGATGATGGTTGTTGTTTGAGAATTCCTAACTAAGCCTAGTGTGCTTACGCTCTCTTCTCCATTAATGCAGAAAACTGAGGTTTGAGGCAGCAAAGAATCGAGGAAGGAAACTCCAAGACTTGAACTCAAAGTATGGTTTGAATATGTGTCGATTGAGGTTTTGGGAGGGTTTTTGAAGAATGTAAGTTTTAATTACTGTTTTAGACTTGTAATATGTTTTAAGTGTTTGAGATATGGTTGGTTTGATGATTTGAATATGGTCTAGGATGCATGTCTCTAATTTTGGTGTTTGAGTATGCTAGTTGAGCTAGGTTGGCTTATATGATTGATATGTTGATACTCAAGCATGTTATTGATCTTATCTGATGTTTAGCTAAGTGTTAATGTTGTTTGGAATAAGCCAAAGTGTCATATGTTGGACCTAGAGGTCATTACAAGCCTCTGCGTACCGGTACGGGTACTCAAGGTTCAGTACGCGAGGTCCTGTAGAGGTTCAAATCGCTAAAAAACAGCCTAGAGTATCGATACTCCTAGCCAGCGTATCGATATGCCTTGAAGGAAAACAGTTACAAGTGTCAGTACACGGGCCGGCGTATCAAAACACCCCTTTGATTTTACTTATTCGTATCGATATTCAGGGTATCGTATCTGTACATGCTTTAGCTACTGTAATTTTGAGTTTTTAAAATAAGCAATGGGGATCGGTACCAACACCGTATTGGTATAGTTTGGTCAACATACCGTATTGATACGAGATAAACGTGTATCGATACTGATAGCCGTTAAGTCTGTTATACCGTATCAGTACAGGACTTCCCTGTATCGGTACGCCAAACTATTTTTGATGCTGAATTTTGGAAATCGTGTAATTTGATCCATGTTTGATATGTATGTAAATAGTTGAGTTCGAGTGATTGTTTTGGAATGGGATTTGAACCGAATGTATGTAATTGAACTAATTAAAAGTTGGTAACCTTAAACATGTAAAATTGTTGAGGACTAATGGAATTTGCGTTTTGGTCCCTGAAGTGTTACGTTGTGCAGTTGGTTCCCATTTTGAAGTCTGATTAATATAAAAAGCTACCGCTGTGTCATGCTCGCATAGGACTCTAATAAAGAGTATCTAGATAAGATAAAAAGAAAAAAATGGGTTTGGTTTAGGGTTTTAGATTGAGTTTGCTTTGGTAAACCTAATGTGATCTTTTTAGTCTGGTTTCAGCTAGGCCAGGCTAAGGGGATTATATTTTGTGGTATTAGAGCCAGGTTAGCGAAAAATTAGGATGCTGTTGAAGTTTGTAACATGATGTTTGCTATGCACGGTGATTGTTTACATGTATGGTGTTTGAATTATGCCATGTTCGGGTACCTTGGGGACACATTGCCATATTACTATATTTATGAAATGATTTTAGTTTAAAAAGAAAGTCTTGGATCCTTACTTGAAGCTGGCATGATTGTTTTGTTTTTTTTGTAATTATCATGCCTTAGATACGTTTTAGACTATGCCACCGAGGAGAGAATTGCGATCTAGCAAAAACATTGCTGCTGGAGGGTAGGGAGTTAAGGGCGAGCTAGTACACCTTGAGGATTTGCCGCCTCCTCCACCTAATCCTCATGAGGGAGTAGAACAAGTACCACGTGCACCACCTGGTCATGTGTTTGGGGACATGACGCCTTTGGTTCAGGCGATGAGAGGAGCATTCTAGGCCGCGATGGCTGGAGCTCACGTATCTGCTCTGGGACCTGCTGCTTCTAATTCGAGTTTGTCGTTAGAGTGTTTGTGTAACCTTAGAGGGGTTGAGTATAGAGGGTTGGCACCCGAGGCATCCAAGGAGTGGATGGGTATAGCTGGGGTGTAATGATGACCACAAGTTAGGATGTGTTGTTTCCCTATTACATGAAGATGCGTATAGCTGGTGGATCACTGTAATCACATGAATAAAACCTGGTGATGTGACACATGAGTTTTTCTAGGATGCATTCAAGAAGAAATATCTGGGTGTTAAATATTTGGACGATAAGAAACTGGAGTTTATGGCCTTGGTTTAGGGCAATATGACCGTGTTTGAGTATAAGGTGTAGTTCATATGGCTGAGTCAGTACGCACCTGAGTTGGTGCCAAATGAGAGGCACCGTTGTGATCATTTTTGGTATGGTTTGGTACAGGATGTCAAGACGTACATATTATCCAATGAGTATACAGAGTTTGATGTTTTAGTATCTCGAGCAAAAGACATAGAATAGAGTTTGGGGTTGTCTCGTCTTTCTAAAGGTTCTAGCTCGGGGAAAAGAGCTGTAGAGTATAATTTTAAGGGTGGCTAGGCTAAGAGGAACAATGATTAGAGGTTTCGACCAGATGCGAAGCGCGTTGGAGATGGTTCAAGATGAGGATATCAGGGATAGGGTGCTCAGGTTTGAGCAGCGTATAATAGTTGTTGGGGTTTTGGTTCTAGGGAACATTTGAGGCGAGATTGCCCGCGTTTGGCCAGAGAATGGTAGGCTCCTACAGTTGTGGCTGTAAGCTTTTGTTAGAGTTGTGGGTCGACAGAACATATCAGATAAGACTGCCATTTGCTTGCTAGAGGTAGGCAGGCACCTGCACCTGTTGTTGCACCACCTAAGGGCCGTGGGCGCGGCCGAGGTACTTTTTAGATGAGAAATAAGGGACAAAGAACTGTGGCGCACACAGTGGCGGTTTGATCAGAGGATGGTGGACCAGCAAGGATCTATGCTCATCGAGAAAGGAGAAATGACACAAACGTGATAGCATGTACCTTTATCTTGCAGTCTATGTCATTGTTATCTTTGATAGATTCTGGTTCCACACATTCATATGTATTGCATGAGCGTGCGCATTTGCTTACTGTACCGGTAGAAATGCTTGATGTGGGTATGCATGTGACGAGTTCTTTTGGAGAAACGGTCGTTACAAAGAAGTCGCATCGAAGATGCCTTCTGATTGTTCAGGGTCACGTGTTTGCGGTTGACCTAATGAAGTTGCCATTCCATGGTTTTGACATGATTTTGGGTATGGACTGGTTGTTCGAGCATCGAGATGTGGTTGATTTTGAGACCAAACGAGTTTCTTTGAGGCTTGTTGATAATTATGAGGATATAGTTGTAGGCGAAAATATAAAGTTTTTGTCTAATATGGTGTCGGCCATTGAAGTGCGTAAGTTTCTTGAATATGGAAGTCGGGCGTATCTAGCCTATGTGATGAACCCGAATTGAAGGAAGTACAGACGAAGGATATTCATACTGTTTGTGACTTTCTAGGTGTGTTTTCGGAGGAGTTACCTGGGTTGCCACCAGACAGGGAGGTGAAGTTCTGCATCGAGACATATGCTAATTCGGCTCGGTGTCAATGCACCATACCGTATGGCACCAAAAGAGTTGAAAAAGTTAAAGACGTAACTTCAAGAGTTGTTGGATTAGGGTTTCATTCGGCCTAGTATGTCACCGTGGGAAACACCAGTGTTGTTTGTGAAAAATAATGATGGTATGTTGAGGATGTGTATAGATTATCGGCAGCTGAATAAGTTGATGATTAAGAACAAGTATCCCTTATAGCGGATTGATGATCTGTTCGATCAATTTTAGGGAGCTACAGTGTTCTTCAAGATCGATTTGAGATCTAGATATTATCAGTTGAAGGTGAAAGATAAAGATGTGTTGAAGACTACTTTCCGTACGAGGTATGGCCATTATGAGTTTTTGGTGATGCCGTTTGGGCTGACGAATGCGCCTGCAACATTCATGGATATGATGAACTGGGTGTTCCATGAACTTTTTGGACCAATTTGTAGTAGTGTTCATCGATGATATCCTTGTGTACTCTCGTACCGAGGAGGATTATGATCGACACTTGAAGATTGTGTTGCAGACCTTGTTGGACAATCAACTTTATGCCAAGTTGATCAAATGCAAGTTTTGGATTAGGGAAATGGTTTTTCTTGGGTACGTGGTTTCAGCTAAAAGTATCGGGGTAGATCCTAAAAAGGTTGAGGCGGTTGTGAATTGGTAGCAGCCAAAGTTAGTGTCGAAAGTCAGCAGTTTTTTGGGCTTGGCGGGTTATTGCCGTTGTTTCGTGGATGGGTTTTTGAGAGTTGCTGCTCCGTTGACCAAGTTGTTGCAGAAGGATGTGCGGTTCGAATGGACGAAAGCTAGACAACAAGCGTTTGAGAAGTTGAAAGAATCTCTGACGTAAGCTCCAATCTTGATTCAACCGGAGTCAGAGAAAGAGTTTGTGGTGTATAGTGACGCATTCTACGTCAGGTTAAGCTATGTGTTGATGCAGGATGGGAAGGTCGTGGCTTATGCGTCGAGGCAATTGAAAGTGCATGAACGCAACTACCATACGCATGATCTTGAGCTCGTGGCGGTAGTGTTTGCGTTGAAAATTTAGAGACATTACCTTTATGGTGAAAAGTGTGTTGTATACACTGACCGTAAGAGTTTGAAGTATTTAATGACATAGAAGGAGTTGAATCTTCGTCAGCGTAGGTTGTTGGAGTTGTTGAAGGATTACGATCTGACCATTGAGTACCATATGGGTAAAGCCAATGTTTGTGGCGGATGTTTTGAGTAGAAAGGCCTTGTGGAGTTGAGAGCCATGTTTGCTAGGTTGAGTGTGACCCACGATGGAGGGTTGTTAGCAGAGTTGCAAGTGAAACCTTCGTTGGTACAATTGATTAAGGAAAAACGGTCGTATGATAAGGCACTTGTACCTCGTGTCAAGGACATCATGGATGGAAATTCTATAGATTTTCACTTAAATAGTGATGGGGTTTTGTGCTTTAAAGATCAGATTATGGTGCCAAGTGACGAGGAGTTGAGACGAATAATTTTGACCGAGATACATGCTAGTCCTTATGCAATTTAGTTCCTGAATATTATGTATGCAATTGAATTGGCTTGGATGATTGCTTTGAGCTGGAAATTTAACATGTGAGCATGAAATTGGACTAATGAAGGATTGGTAATATTAATTTTAATATAGACCCCATAATTTGTAGAAATTATGTTTTGGTCCCCAATGTGCATTTTTTAGCAATTGAACCCTATTTTGAAATCTGATTTCAATGTCACGTTTTCACTAAAGCATGTTCACCTTCATATATTAATTTAATGCATTTAGACAAGATAAAAAAAATAGACCCAGTTTAGGTTATTAGCTCGGGTTTGCTTCGACAAACCTAATGTGATACTTTTAGTTTGGTTTCAGCTAGGCCGGGCTAAGGGGGTTACATTTAGTGGTATCAGAGCCAGGTTTACGAAAAATTGGGATATTGTTGATGATTGTACAATGCTATTTTCTATGTACGATGATTGTTTGTATGTACGGTGCTTGATATATGGCATGTTGAGGTATTTTTGGGGACACATTGCCTTATTATTACAATTGTAAAATGACTTTGGTTTGAAATGAAAGTCTTGGATCCTTGCTTGAAGCTGGCCTGATTGTTTTGTTTTGGTGTAATTATCATACCTTAGATACGTTTTTATACGATGCTATCGAGGAGAGAGTTAAGATCAAGCGTTAGTACTACTGTTGGAGGGTAGAGAGTTGAGGGCGAGATAGCACATCCTAAGAGATTACTGCCTCCTCCGCCTAATCATCCTAAGAAAGTGAAACAAGTACCACCTACACCACCTGGTCTAGTGTATGGTGATATGAAGCCTTTGGTTTAGGTGATGACTAGAGCGTTCTAAGCTACGATAGATGGAGTTTAGGTACTTGTACCGATACTTGTTATTACTGTTAATCCGAGGTTTTTGTTGGAGTGTCTGCGCAATCTTAGAGGATTTAAGTTTAAAGGGTTGGCACCCAAGGCATTCGAGGAGTGGTTTGCTAGCACAAATTAGATTCTAGTTCATATGGGGTGCAGTAATGACCGTAAGCTGGGATATACGGTGTCTCTGTTATAGGTTGATACATACAGTTGGCACTGTCATGGGACCCAATGATGTGACTTGGGAATTTTTCCAAGCTGCCTTTAGAAAGAAGTATCTGGAAGTTAGATACTTGGATGAGAAGAAACGTGAGTTTATGGCCTTGGTTTAGAGTGGTATGATAGTATCTGAGTATGAGGTACAGTTTGTGAGGTTGAGTCAGTATGTGCCTGAGTTGATGTTGGATAAGAGGCATCATTATGACCTATTCCTTTATGGATTAGAGAAAGATGTTAAGACATACATGTTGGTCATTGATTATACAAATTTGGATGTGTTGGTTACATGGTCGAAGGACATTGAGCAAAGTTTGGGTTAATCTTATCGCATTGGAGGTTCGGGCTTAGGGAAGAGAGCTGCGAATTTTGGTTCCGGTGGTGAACAATTCAAGAGACACCGTGATAGGAGGTATCGCCCTGAGCAGAGACGGGGTAGAGATAATACTAAGCGTGGGCCGTAGGGCTAGGGTACCCAAGTTAGTGCATTGTACAATGCATGTTGGATATATGGATCGCGAGATCACATGAGGCAAGATTGTCCACGGTTGGCGAGGAGGGACATGCTCCCATATTTGTTATTGCTAATTCTTGTTGGAGTTGCAGATATGTAGACCATATGAGACATGATTTTCTATTGCTTGCTAGGGGTAGGCAGGCATCTGCACCAGTTGTCGTTTTATGGTTTTGATATGATTTTGGGTATGGATTAGTTGTCTGAGCATCGGGTGTGATCGATTTTAAGACCAAGCGAGTTTTATTGAAACTTGCTGATGATTATGAAGTGGTCGTCGTGGGTGAGAATATTAAGTTCTTCTCTAATATGGTCTCGACGATGGAGGCGCAGAAGTTGTTGGAGTATGGGTGTCAAGCATACATGGCTTATGTTATGAACCCGAATATGAAGAAAGTGCGGACTAAATATATCCGTAATGTTTGTGATTTTTTAAGTGTATTTTTAGAGGAGCTGTTTGGATTGCCACCGAATAAAGAGGTAGAGTTTTGTATTAAGATGTATGCTGATACATCTCCAATGTCGATTGCACCGTAACGCATGGCACCAAAAGAGTTGAAAGAATTGAAAATGCAACACCATGAGTTGTTGGACCGTGGTTTCATCTGACCTAGTTTTTTACCGTGGGAGCATCGATGTTGTTTGTGAAAAAAAGATGGCACTTTGAGGATGTTCATTGACTATCGACAACTGAACAAGTTGATGATTAAGAATAAGTACCCTTTGCTGCGAATTAATGATCTATTCGATCGGTTACGGGGGTGCTATGGTGTTTTCAAGTTCGATTTGAGATCTAGATATTATCAGTTGAAGGTTAAAGATAAAGATGTGTTGAAGACTACTTTTTATACGAGATATGAGCATTATGAGTTTTTGGTGATGCCGTTTGGGTTGTGAATGCGCTGCAGCATTTATGGACATGATGAATCGGGTGTTCTATAAATTCTTAGATCAATTTGTAGTAGTGTTCATTGATGATATTCTTGTGTACTGCATCTTGAGGAGGACCATGCTCAATACTTGAAGATTATGTTGCAAACCTTGTTGGACAATCAACTTTATGCCAAGTTGATCAAATGCAAATTTGGATTAGGAAATGGTTTTTCTTGGCCACGTGGTTTCAGCTAAAAGTATCGGATAGATCCAAAAAGGTTGAGGCGGTTGTGAATTGGAAGCAACCTAAGTTAGTGTCGAAAGTTTTTAGTTTTTTAGGGTTGGCGGGTTATTATTGTTGCTTTGTGGATGGGTTTTTGAGAGTTGCTACTCCGTTGAACAAGTTGTTGCAAAAGATGTGCGGTTGAATGGACGAAAGCTAGACAACAAACTTTTGAGAAGTTGAAAGAAGCTTTTACGTAAGCTCCAATCTTTATTCAACTTGAGTTAGAAAAAGAGTTTGTAGTTTATAGTGACGCATTCTACGTTAGTTTGGGGTGTGTGTTGATGCAAGGATGGGAAAGTTGTGGCTTATGCATCGAGGCAATTGAAAGTGCATGGCGCAACTACCATACCCATGATCTTGAGCTCGTGGCGGTAGTGTTTGCGTTGAAAATTTAGAGACATTACCTTTATGGTGAAAAGTGTATTGTATACACGGATCGTAAGAGTTTGAAGTATTTAATGACATAGAAGGAGTTGAATCTTAGGCAACGTAGGTTGTTGGAGTTGTTGAAGGATTACGATTTGACCATTGAGTACCATATGGGTAAAGCCAATGTTTGTGGCGGATGTTTTGAGTAGAAAGGCCTTGTGGAGTTGAGAGCCATGTTTGCTAGGTTGAGTGTGACCCACGATGGAGGGTTGTTAGCGAGTTGCAAGTGAAACCTTCGTTGGTACAATTGATTAAGGAAAAGTAACGTATGATAAGGCACTTGTACCTCGTGTCAAGGACATCATGGATGGAAATTCTATAGATTTTCACTTAAATAGTGATGGGGTTTTGTGCTTTAAAGATCAGATTATGGTGCCAAGTGACGAGGAGTTGAGACGAATAATTTTGACCAAGAGATACATGCTAGTCCTTATGCAATTTAGTTCTGAATATTATGTATGCAATTGAATTGGCTTGGATGATTGCTTTGAGCTGGAAATTTAACATGTGAGCATGAAATTGGACTAATGAAGGATTGGTAATATTAATTTTAATATAGACCCCATAATTTGTAGAAATTATGTTTTGGTCCCCAATGTGCATTTTTAGCAATTGAACCTATTTTGAAATCTGATTTCAATGTCACGTTTTCACTAAAGCATGTTCACCTTCATATATTAATTTAATGCATTTAGACAAGATAAAAAAATAGACCAGGTTTAGGTTATTAGCTCGGGTTTGCTTGACAAACCTAATGTGATACTTTTAGTTTGGTTTCAGCTAGCCGGGCTAAGGGGTTACATTTAGTGGTATCGAGCCAGTTTTACGAAAAATTGGGATATTGTTGATGATTGTACAATGCTATTTTCTATGTACGATGATTGTTTGTATGTACGGTGCTTGATATATGGCATGTTGAGGTATTTTTGGGGACACATTGCCTTATTATTACAATTGTAAAATGACTTTGGTTTGAAATGAAAGTCTTGGATCCTTGCTTGAAGTGCTTTGATTGTTTTGTTTTGGTGTAATTATCATACCTTAGATACGTTTTTATACGATGCTATCGAGGAGAGAGTTAAGATCAAGCGTTAGTACTACTGTTGGAGGGTAGAGAGTTGAGGGCGAGATAGCACATCCTAAGAGATTACTGCCTCCTCCGCCTAATCATCCTAAGAAAGTGAAACAAGTACCACCTACACCACCTGGTCTAGTGTATGGTGATATGAAGCCTTTGGTTTAGGTGATGACTAGAGCGTTCTAAGCTACGATAGATGGAGTTTAGGTACTTGTACCGATACTTGTTATTACTGTTAATCCGAGGTTTTTGTTGGAGTGTCTGCGCAATCTTAGAGGATTTAAGTTTAAAGGGTTGGCACCCAAGGCATTCGAGGAGTGGTTTGCTAGCACAAATTAGATTCTAGTTCATATGGGGTGCAGTAATGACCGTAAGCTGGGATATACGGTGTCTCTGTTATAGGTTGATACATACAGTTGGCACTGTCATGGGACCCAATGATGTGACTTGGGAATTTTTCCAAGCTGCCTTTAGAAAGAAGTATCTGGAAGTTAGATACTTGGATGAGAAGAAACGTGAGTTTATGGCCTTGGTTTAGAGTGGTATGATAGTATCTGAGTATGAGGTACAGTTTGTGAGGTTGAGTCAGTATGTGCCTGAGTTGATGTTGGATAAGAGGCATCATTATGACCTATTCCTTTATGGATTAGAGAAAGATGTTAAGACATACATGTTGGTCACTGATTATACAAATTTGGATGTGTTGGTTACATGGTCGAAGGACATTGAGCAAAGTTTGGGTTAATCTTATCGCATTGGAGGTTCGGGCTTAGGGAAGAGAGCTGCGAATTTTGGTTCCGGTGGTGAACAATTCAAGAGACACCGTGATAGGAGGTATCGCCCTGAGCAGAGACGGGGTAGAGATAATACTAAGCGTGGGCCGTAGGGCTAGGGTACCCAAGTTAGTGCATTGTACAATGCATGTTGGATATATGGATCGCGAGATCACATGAGGCAAGATTGTCCACGGTTGGCCAGGGAGGGACATGCTCCATCGGCTGTTATTGCTAATTCTTGTTGGAGTTGCAGATATGTAGACCATATGAGACATGATTTTCTATTGCTTGCTAGGGGTAGGCAGGCATCTGCACCAGTTGTCGTTTTATGGTTTTGATATGATTTTGGGTATGGATTAGTTGTCTGAGCATCGGGTGTGATCGATTTTAAGACCAAGCGAGTTTTATTGAAACTTGCTGATGATTATGAAGTGGTCGTCGTGGGTGAGAATATTAAGTTCTTCTCTAATATGGTCTCGACGATGGAGGCGCAGAAGTTGTTGGAGTATGGGTGTCAAGCATACATGGCTTATGTTATGAACCCGAATATGAAGAAAGTGCGGACTAAATATATCCGTAATGTTTGTGATTTTTTAAGTGTATTTTTAGAGGAGCTGTTTGGATTGCCACCGAATAAAGAGGTAGAGTTTTGTATTAAGATGTATGCTGATACATCTCCAATGTCGATTGCACCGTAACGCATGGCACCAAAAGAGTTGAAAGAATTGAAAATGCAACACCATGAGTTGTTGGACCGTGGTTTCATCTGACCTAGTTTTTTACCGTGGGGAGCATCGATGTTGTTTGTGAAAAAAAGATGGCACTTTGAGGATGTTCATTGACTATCGACAACTGAACAAGTTGATGATTAAGAATAAGTACCCTTTGCTGCGAATTAATGATCTATTCGATCAGTTCTGGGGTGCTATGGTGTTTTCGAAGTTCGATCTGAGATCTGGATACTATCAGTTGAAGGTTAAGGATACGGATGTGCCGAAGACTACTTTTTATACGAGATATGAGCATTATGAGTTTCTGGTGATGCCGTTTGGGTTGACGAATGCACCTGCAGCATTTATGGACATGATGAATCGGGTGTTCTATAAATTCTTAGATCAATTCGTAGTACTGTTCATTGATGACATTCTTGTGTACTCTCGTACTGAGGAGGACCATGCTCAATACTTGCGGATTATGTTGCAAACCTTCTTGGATAACCAGCTTTACGCCAAGTTGAGCAAGTGTGAAATTTGGACTAAAGAATTGGTTTTTCTTGGCCATGTGGTTTCAGCAGAAGGTATCCGGATAGATCCAAAAAAGGTTGAGGCGGTTGTGAATTGGAAGCAACCTAAGTCAGTAGCAGAAGTTTTTAGTTTCTTAGGGTTGGCCAGTTATTATTGTTGCTTTGTGGATGGGTTCTCAAGGGTTGCTACTCCGTTGAACAAGTTGTTGCAAAAAGATGTACGGTTCGAGTGGACGGAAGCTAGACAACAAACTTTTGAGAAGTTGAAGGAAGCTTTTACACAAGCTCCAATCTTTATTCAACTTGAGTTAGAAAAAGAGTTTGTAGTTTATAGCGATGCATCCTACGTTAGTTTGGGGTGTGTGTTGATGCAAGGTGGGAAAGTTGTAGCTTATGCATCGAAAAAGTTAAAGGTGTATGAGCGCAATTACCCTACCCTTGATCTCGAGCTTGCTACGGTAATGTTTGCGTTGAAGATTTAGAGACATTACCTTTATGGTGAGAAGTGTATTGTATACACGGATCATAAGAGTTTGAAGTATTTGATGTTGCAAAAGGAGTTGAATCTTAGGCAACATAGATGGTTGGAGTTGTTTAAAGATTATGATTTGACAATTGAGTATCATCTAGGCAAGGCAAATGTTGTGGCCGATGCTTTCAGTAAAAAAGCTATTGTGGAGTTGAGGGTCATGTTTACGAGGTTGAGTATGACCCGTGATGGAGGTTTGTTGACAGTGTTACAACTAAAGCCATCTTTGTCGCAGTTTATTAAGGAAAAGTAACCTTATGATGAGGCATTGATACTGCATGTCAAGGACATCATGGATAGAAATCTTATGAATTTTTACTTTAATGGTGATGAGGTGTTGTGTTTTAAAGATCGGATAGTGGTGCCTAGTGATGTAGAGTTGAGGCAGATGATTTTGACCGAGGCACATGCTAGTCTTTTTTCTATGCATCTCGGTAGTACCAAGATGTATCGAGATTTGAATGAAGAGTACTATTGGGTGGGTTTGAAAAAATATGTGGCTGTTTTTGTTGCGAGATGTATGGTATGTCAGCGTGTGAAGGCTGAACACCAGTTTTCTTCCGGGTTGTTGCAACCATGGAGAATTTTAGAGTGGAAATGGGACAGAATCACCATGGATTTTGTGTCGGGTTACCTTTGACACCGACTAAAAAGATTCTATTTGGGTGATTGTTGATCGATTTACGAAGTGTGTACATTTTCTGCCAGTGCATACGATGTATACCTTGGATAAATTGGTAGATCTGTATCTTACTGAAATTGTGAGGTTACATGGGGTGCTCAAGTCGATTATATCAGATAGGAATCCGTAATTTACAGTGAGATTTTGAGAGTGTTTGCATCAAGCTTTGGGTACTAGCTTGAATTTTAGTACTTCGTATCATCCTCAAACGGATGGTCAGTCTGAACGTGTGATTAAGATTTTAGAGGATATTTTGAGATGTTGCATCGTTGAGTTCCAAGGAACTTGGGAAAGGCAGTTGCATTTGGTGGAATTCACGTACAATATCAGTTATCAAGCAAGTATAAAAATGGTACCGTATGAGGCCTTGTATGGTAGGAGGTGCCGAACTCCTTTGTGTTGGGTTAAGGTTAGGAAAAGTATGTTTCCATGCCTGATGTGTTGAAAGACACGGATGATAAGGTAAAGTTTATTTGTGATAATTTGAAGGCGGCCTCAGATAGACAGAAATCCTACGAGGATTTGAAGCGTAGAGAGGTTGAGTACGCGGTTGGTGAAAAGGTTTTCTTGAAAATCTTACCTTGGAAGAAGGTTTTGCGCTTTGGGTGTAAAGGTCTTGTGGCTTATCGGTTGAGTTTTTCTCCTGAGTTGGAGAAGATTCATGATGTGTTTCATGTATCCGTGTTGCAGAGGTATCGATCAAATCCGCCGCATGTGATGCTAGTAGAAGATGTTGAGTTACAACTAAAATTGTCTTTTGATGAGGAACCAGTGGTGATTCTTGACTCCAGTAGTAAAGTTCTTCGTGGCAAAACGATTGAGCTTGTTAATGTGTTGTGGCGACATCACGGTGTTGAGGAGGCCACGTTGGAGAGTAAGTCGAACGTGATTGAGCAGTTTCTGCATCTGTTTCTATCATGTAAATTTTGAGAACGAAATTTCTTAAGGGGGAGAGTTGTAACGCCCCAGTTTTGTGCCTAAGAGTTTTTAGGTGGTTTAGACGATCCGATGGATCAGATTAGAAGATTCGAGTCAGTTTCAAGATTAAATGGAAATAAATATTTTTGAGTGAGGAAAAATATGGAAAAATATCCTAAAATCATTATTTAATATGAGAATGATTTTGGTAAAATCAATTTCACAAAAATGAGTTTTGAAAAGTGACATTTTGGGTCAGTGACCAAAATGTAAAGTTTTAAAACTATTTTTGGTGATTGTTTTGTAAAAAGGACAAAATTTAGAATCTTTAAGGAGCTATTTGGCCAAAGTATAATATCAGACATTCTCTTTTAATTGGATAATTTTAAAAAGGTTTTAAATTAAATAAAAGGCTTGAAGAGATTAATTTCATAATTAGTTTTAAAAGAAAATTTACGTAACTAACTTTTCACCAAAAGCTTTTCTCTCAAATTCTCTCAAGCCAAACACTCTTTTCCACTTCAATTTTCTCATGTAAGTACTTTATTTTAACATTCTTTTGTTTTTAAATGAATCTTTAATGATTTCCTAACAAAACCTATTTGATTTGATCTTGTTTTCTCAAGAAAATTCATCCAATTAGGAGGAAAGCCAAATTTACAGGTGAGCTTCGTTCTTCTCCTCTAATATAAGGTTCTTTATTTAAATTCCCAAGTTATTGATCCTTTACATATGTTTTCTAACTTGATTTGATGACTTAATTATGGAAAATTGGTTAAATCAAGGTTTACTTGTTTAGATTGATGGATTTTCGTATAGGCTCTGTTTTGCTAAGTTCTTGATTGATTCTAATCATGATTTTGATGTTTACTAATGTTAATAAGTGACCTTTAATATTGAAATCCCGAAACTATGTGAATCTCTAATTTTCTAGGTTGTTAGTTGTGAGTTTATGAGGAGTTGTGGAGGTTTAATGAATGCTGGAGGTATAAGGATGATGCTATTGTGTTTTTAGATGTTAATTGATTTTAATTGATGGGTTAAAACGTTAGGTTTTGGCCGATTTAGGTTTTGAAGATGTTTGATGTTGATTTCGGTTGTTGTGGAGTGAAATTGGGTAAAGGATGTTGTGGATTTATGTGAATTGATGTTGTTAGGCTGTTGAATGAATTTTGATGCATTGAATCCTCTATTTTTTGTGGATAAAATAGGGGCGGTTGGTCTTCAAGCTTGAACGAAAGTTTCGGAAGCTTTGGAGGTGTGTTTACCGTATCGATGAGCAAGGCTTTGCGTGTCGATGAGTGAGAATGTGTCTTATAGCTTTTCAAAGGTTTGAAATTCGTGTTTAGAAGTTTAGATCAAGCTTGAAACGCTGGTCTAAGCTCGAAAGTAAGTAAATGATGAATTCTTTCTCTCGAACTCGATTTTGCAATTGGTTTTATGTACTTGTTTTGATAACCTGATTACTCATTGTATATGCATGATTTGAGCATCGGTTTAAAATGCATTGGATGATGTTTTATGTTTTGAGCGCTCCTCACTAATCATTACGTGCTTACGCAATTTTTTTATCATCAATGCAGATTAGTGGATTGAAGGGCAGCAAGAAATCAGGGAAGGATATCCAAGGACTTGTTTGCAAAGTATGGTTTGAAATAATACATAGTAGTAATAAGGGCAATGTGTCAATTGTTGTTTTGGGAGGGTTATTTGATAGACTCCATGTTTGGGCAATTTTTAATTGTTGATTTGTATTTGTATAGGCTTATAGTGCTTGAATGTGGATGGATTTATGTTTTGGATGTTGACTAGGGAGCATGCCTATAGACTTTGTGGATGATCGTGTTAGACTTGTTAGGATTGCTTAAAATGCTGGTATGTTGTTGTCAAGCATGCTTTTGATGTTTTATGTTGTTTAGGAGATGTTTGAATTTGTTTGGAGTGAGCCAAAGAGTCATATGTTAGACCTAGAGGTCAGTAAGGCCTCCGCATACCGGTACGGGTACCCAAGATCGGTACACGGGGTCTGGGAAGACTCAATTCATTGAAATTTAATAAGGGGTATCAGTACGCCTAGCCACCGTATCGGTATGTCTTGAGGAAATTTTGTACTGGTGTTGGTACAAGGGATTGCATATCGGTACATCCCCTATGTTTCTGAAGAGACGTACCGATACTCAGGGTATCGTACCGGCACACGATTTGGTCACTAGAATTCTGGGTTTTTAAGAAATCACAATGGGGATCGGTACGGGCGGGTTAACATACTAAATCAATACAATTATACGTGTATCAGTACATGTAGCCGTTATGGTCGTTATGCTGTGCCCGTATCAGTACGCCCTGTTGCTTTTGTGCATGTCAGCCTGTTGAAGTTGGGAATTATACAATTTAGTCCCTGAATGTTATGTATGTAATTGAATGAGCTTGGATGATTTCTTTGAGTTGGAAATTTAACACGTGAGCATGAAATTGGACTAATGAAGGATTGGTAATCTTAATTTTAATATATGCCCTGTAATTTGTAGAAATTATATTTTGGTCCCCAATATTCATTTTTGAGCAATTAAACCTCTTTTGAAATATGATTTCAACGTCACATTTTCGCTGAAGCATGTTCACCTTCAGATATTAATTTGATACATTTAGACAAGATAAAATAAAAGATAGACCCAATTTAAGTTATTAGCTCGGGTTTGCTTCGGTAAACCTAATGTGATCCTTTTAGTTTTGTTTTAGCTAGGCTGGGCTAAGGGGGTTACAAGCTCTCTCTTGCTAAGGTTAGCCTTGCTGGACCTAACTTGTACGTATTTTCTTTTGCAAATGCTACTACTCGAGACTGGGTTTTAGAGAATGGTCCCTGACACATTCAAAATAAGTCTCTGGTTTTGCGTAAGTGGGAACCTAATCTCAAGAGGCTTGATTTTGACTTGGCTAAAATGCCTATTTGGGTGCAATTGTATAATATTCCCCTAGAGCTATTCAATAGGAATGGATTGAGTTATGTCTCAAGTGCTTTAGGAATTCCATTGTAAATGGATTCGATCACTGCAACTCGTGAGCGCCTGGGATTTGCAAAAGTATGTATTGAAGTTGTTGCGGGGAATAAAATTCCAAGATCCATTCCTGTTAAAATGCCAGATAAGTCAGTAGTTTATATGAAGGTTAAGGTTCTTTGGATGCCTGCTTGCTGTTCTAATTATTGTATTTTTGGACATTCGGATGCCTTATGCCCTGAGAAACTTGCTGAGAAGGCTCATGAGAAGGTCATTGAATGGAGGGTTAAATAAGGAAAAGCTCCTATTGGAATGCCTTTTTTTATTGAGCTAGTTGCTATGCCTGAGGACATTAGTGCCCAGAAAATTAATGTTGAGCTAGGCTTAGGGGCTGAGGCCAGAAGAAGTGCTTCTGGTCGGGCTGAATCAGATGCTGTGCTAGTTTCTTTATCTGAGGCCATTAGTGGCTCTACTCCAAAGGGGGCTGGTGTTGAGCTCGCTGCGACTGAGGCCACTAGTACCTCCTCTAGTGTAGATCCCATTCATGTTGAGCTAGTTAAAGGGGCTGAGGTTAACTGTGAAGAGGTGCAAAGGGTGTTAGAGTTTTAAGTATTAGCTGTAACTGTAACCATCCCAACTGAGTTTCTTCTATTGTAGAGTCCAGAAGTTCGAAAAGAGAAAGGTAAGAGAAGTAAGGGCAATCCTGCTTTTGTTGGTTCTAAAAATAAGTTTTAGGTGATTAATAGTGTGGAATCAGAAAATCTTGAGGAGCCTAGAAAGCCCAAAATTGCTTCCCTTGGTGTTGCCATGCTATTGAATGAACTAAAAGCTAAAAAAGTGGACAAGAGAAAGGTGAAGGGTTAAATTCAGTGGTTCTGAGGGGATAACTCTTGCTCAATGGCAATTGCTTTTTGGAACGTTAGAGAGTTTAATCACCCACAGAAGCAGAGGAAAGTTCTGCAACATATGGATAAGTTGCAAGTTGATATTCTATGCTCAAGTGAAACTAAGGTCATGGAGGTAAAATTCTTTGAAATTTTCTCCCACTTCTCTAATTCATGGAACCGTTTTAATAATTACAACAATATAGATTTGGGGAAAATCTGGATTTTATGTAAGAAAAGCTTGCAGTTTAGTTTAATTCACTCTAGTAGCCAGGTTCTCACTGTTCAGGGGTTACTAGAGAGTAATATGGTGACTATATTTGCTGTTTATGGTAGTAATAACAGTATGCAAAGAAGGGAGTTGTGGCAGCAATTGCAGCAAGTTACTTCTCTTGTTGGGGGATCAAGCTTGGGTTGTGGGTGGTGACTTTAATGTCACTCTCAAAGTTGATGAAAGCTCTAATTTTGAAGTTATTGGCCCTTATATTACTTATGATATGGAGGAGTTTCAGGTTTGTTTGAGTGAGGTAGGACTGAGTGACCATCCCTATATTGGTCCTCTTTTTACGTGGTCCAATAAGCAAGAGGATAGTTACTTAGCAAAGAAGCTTGATCGGATACTAGTGAACTCTCAATGGCACATTGATCAGCCTTGCTCTCATGTGGAATTTTTTTTGCTCCCCTGGTATCTGATCATAGCCCAGTAGTTCTCAATATGCATATAGAGGCTCCAGTTCACAAGCCGAAGCCATTCAATTTTTTTAATTTTTGGACTCAACACCCTGATTTTGAAAGAGTTGTGACTGAGTCTTGGGCTGAGCCATTTTCTGGCACCCCTTTACAAATTTTTTTTCTTAAGCTAAAGAGATTGAAGGCCTATCTGAAAGATCTAAATCAGGCACACTATGCTAATATTTCTAGTAGAGTGGCTGAGAAAAGACATTAATTAAAAGGTTTGCAGTTTGCTAATTTGTTAGTGCATGTGGCCAGAACTAATATTATAGCTGAGAAGCAATTACAATTGGATCTTGCTGAGTTAGAAACTGCTGAAACTCAATTTTACAAACAAAACGCTAAGGTTGAATGGCTCAGGGAGGGAGACCAGAGAACGAAGTTCTTTCATGCTACTGTTGCTGCTAAAAAGAAAAAAAATACCATCAATTATCTCTTGAATGATGAGGGTCAGAAGGTAACTACTTTTGAGGGTATTTCAGTGGAACTTCTCCAGTTTTATACTAAACAGATTAGAGTTGTGGATAAGTTGGTCCTGGGATGTAGTGTTGATGATTTGAGAAGCATTTTGCAAGTTTTTGTTCCATATTCTACACAGGAAAGTTTAGTTCGAGATGTGACAAATGAGGAGATCAAGGCTGCTATTTTCAGTCAAGGCAAGGATAAAGCCCCAGGACCTGATGGCTACACTTCTTGATTTTCATGAAAGCTTGGGCAATTGTTGGGAGTGACTTCATTAATGCTGTGAGATACTTCTTTACCTCATCTTCTCTTTTGCTTGCTTTTAATGCCACTGTAGTAGCTTTAGTGCCTAAAATACCGAATACTTGCAAGGCTAGGGACTTTAGACCTATATCATGTTGCTCTGTCATTTATAAAGCAATAACAGAAATTTTGGTTGAGAGGTTAAAGGAGTATCTGCCTGATTTAATTACAAAGAACCAATATGCTTTCATTAAAGGCAAAAGCATAGTTGATAATACACTTTTAGCACAAGAACTGGTCAAAGGGTATGGTAGAAAGTTAATTTCTCCTAGATGTGCCCTAAAAGTTAATTTACAAAAGGCCTTTGACTCTTTGAACTGGGATTTTCTAATCCATATACTTGACGCTCTATTGGGATTCTTAAAAGATTTAGAAACTGGATTAAGGTATGCTTTACTGGGAGTAGATTCTCTCTTGTTTTGAATGGCAATTTAGTTGGTTTCTTTAAGGGGGAGAGAGGGATAAGGCAAGGGGACCCCCTCTCCCTTTATCTCTTTGTGCTTACCATGAATATCATTTCTCACATTCTGGATATAGCTATTGTACATGAGGTATTTCAGTTTCATCCTAAGTGTAAGAAGATGCAGTTTACTCACTTGTGCTTTGCAGATGACTTGCTCATCTTTTGCAAGAGTAATCTGGATTCTTTGTTTGGTGTAAAGAGTGTCATGGACATGTTCTATACTCTCTCTGGTCTGAAATTAAATATGGCCAAGTCTGTGCTCTTCACAACAGGGATCTGTCTAGAGCAACAAATTAATCTGGGGTTACTTATAGGATTTAAATTAGGGAAGTTGCCAATGAGGTATCCGGGCATTCCCTTAGTCACTAGGGGTTTAACTGAGAAAGACTGCACTGCCTTAATTGAGAAGGTACAAAGTAAGTTAAGGCAATGGTCCAGCAGACTTCTCAGCTATGCTTGTAGGTTAAAATTGATAAATGCTGTCATTTTCAGCATTGTGAACTACTGGTGTAGATAGGTAGTGCTCCCTAAGTGTGTAATTGCCAAGATAGAGCAGATTTGTATGCGTTTCTTCTAAAAGGGCAAAGATGAGCTTGCTTCAGGGGCACGAGTGGGATGGAAGATTATTTGTACTCTTAAGAGTGAAGGTGGCCTCGGTGTGAAAGACCTTGCCACATGGAACAAAGCTTGTTTGATACATCTAGTTAAGGATTTGCTCTCTGAAGAAGGGTTCTTGTGAGTTGCTTGGGTTCAGACTTATGCGTTCAAGGGTAGAGATTTTTGGACTGTTGATTGTAAGCAGCAGTTTAGTTGGAGTCTTAGAAAAATGCTCAAACTGCGGCATGTTTTGCAAAGCTTGCTCCCAGCAAGTCTCTTGAAAGTAGGAAGAATTTGGCATGCTATTAGAGTTGAAAGCCCTGGGGTATTGTAGCATAAAATTGTTTGGTTCATTTTGAGGGTGCCAAAGCATTCAATGATAACTTGGATGGCTATTCTTAATCGGTTGCCTACATTGGATAGACTACAAAGAATGGGGATAAGCATTGCCAACTGTTGTTTGCTTTGTGGTTCTGATCAAGAGACCAGAAATCATCTCTTTGTGGATTACTCCTATTCACAACAGATCTGGGGAGCAGTTCTTGCTTTGTGTGGCCTTACTAAAAGAAACATGGACTGGGATGGTGAATTGGAGTGGTTATGCTCTCGTTTGAAGGGTAAATCACTGATAGTTTTCATTCTTAAGCTTGCGTGAAACTCTTATGTGTACCACATTTGGGAAGAATGGAACCGAAGGAAATTTAGAAATGCTAATAGGGATTATAACAGTTTAGTAGATTGTATTAAGGATACTGTTTGTATACAAATTCAAAGTAGAAACATACAGATGGATGATGTAAATAGAAAAATCTGTGCGGCTTGGGGAATTCCTTAGGGATGGCCTCCCAAGTGCATGATTATAGGGTTTGATGTTACGGGGGCATTCCCTGTTTTCTTGGATAATACAACACACCACTTATCCCAAAAAAAAACTTTTATTCCCAAGTTTGTACTTGAACTAGGCATTTTCCCCAAAGTTAGTACCAAAACTTATACATTCAATCAATTTGGTTCATATTTACAACAATTCAATAAATTTTATATTTTATATTTAAAAACTACATTAATTTACTCTTTGTTCTTCTCTTAAATTGTTTGTTGTTCTGTAAAGAATATATATTACTCTTTCGGTATAATAACAATTTAATAATAATTTATTTTTGTTTTACAAAAAATGATTAAATATATGAGATTTTTAAAGGATTTGACTAACATATGCCACAAAGCATAAGATAAGAGTGATGTATTGAGTAACTATTTGGATTTTACTTTATTACAAAACCTCATTTAATATAATTTACTAGAAAAAACACTATCGTTTTGATTTTACTTTATGACACCTTTATCATATGCCTTGTGGCATAGATTAGACAATCTCATTTTTAAATGTGAAGTGTTGAATTTATTGAATTGGTTTGAATTAGGACTAAATTGATAGAATGCATAAGTTTGATATCATCTTGAGAGAATGTATCTAGTTCAAGTATCAACTTGGGATTATAAATTCTTTAGATACCAACTTGGGAGAGAGTGTCTAGTTCAGGTACTAACTTGGAAGGAAAAACTCTTTAGGTATCAACTTGAGAAAAGGTGTATAATTCAAAATACGAAATGCATATTTAAGTCTAAAAATAATAATAAAATAAAGAATATAAAAATAAATGTTAAGATCAATAAATTAAGAATATTAAAAACTTAGGGAACTTATAGGAAAGAATATAAAAAAAGTACCTGGTAATAAAGTTAATGTTAGACATAGTACTTAACCTAGGTCAAAAGTTACTGTGATAATTATCCAAACTATTTAAGGAGGGTGGTGACGATGGGAATGACGGTGGCAATGGTGGTGGAGCCACCATTGAAAACACCCACGAAAGACCCGTTCAAACGGGGATTTGTCGGCTTGGTAAGGGCTCTCACCTTTGCCCCCGTTACCCATCCAGCACATCCCCCACTATTATTGCTTACTCCAAATAAAGAAAAAAATAATCCTCCGGAAGTTTATACCTCATAGTCTTTAACCAACGGCTACACATTTTGACTAGGGAAAGAAAGTGCACGTAATTTTTTATATTATAAAATAGTCTAAAACCAAGGATTTTGTCTCCCGACTCTTAAGAGGATGTCGAAAACGTCACAAGTAGATTATACGATCTTTAGAGATTGCAGTATAGTCGCATGATCTAAGATACTGTGTGAAGAGACACAGAACGACTTCATCTATTAATAGATCGAGTAATAAGTCACATCTGATTGAGGAAAATTAAATATTTTATCTTCGATGATTTCCGAAACCATATCCTTAACCATATGGAATACTAATGAGGTTTTTAACAACGGGAGATATATCATGTGTGCTTTAGTGGAAGAAGTAATGATTTTGTTGGTGTTTTGGAAGAGGATCGAAATTCGGAGCATGTTTCATCCACGCACCGCACATGGGTCCAGCAATTTCTTTCACTTACATTCGCAGTGGAATCTGTCGAAAACATGATCTTCGATTAACCTATAGCTTATTTGCTCACTTTTTTTTAATCTTTGCTTGTTATCATACATTTACAGTACGACACGACACGACACGAAATTCCTTATCATGTAAGATCATAGACACTTTTTTTTGCTCAACAAAAATATTTTTTATTAAGAGCAAAAGCTTGAGAGTGTGCCTTGTTAATAACCTCTTTAATCTAGAATGGAAAAAAAGAGTACATACTCCCAAGCAACCAGGTAACAGAAAGAGTCTCAATACGAACCATGATTACAGACTGCATGACCACGACCAAGGCCTCAACAATTTGAACCCGAATACAAAACATACTGCCCAGTTCTAAACAAATGGAAAGATAACTCATAGCCAACATGTAAGTTACAGAAACATCGACATTAACCAAATAGTTCAAAAAGTAAAATTTTTGTCACTGTTTATTTTGGACCAGTCCGAACATTTATAAAAAAGCAGCATTTTGGCCTCCGTGATAACGGAATTGACAATCCGTGTGTAATTCTATTTCACCCTCTGGATATATATTCAAAAGTAAAAAAATTCAATTTGAGTAGAATTACTTTCTATGCAAGTTTCCTTTGTAACCAAGCAACTTATTCATATAAATAAATACTAGAGATTAGGGTTAAAATCATCAGTTGTAATGTCTTTCGACATAGTGAAATTTTCTCTTTCTCTGAGCGTGATTTTTCTATTCTTGGATTTTTCACGTAACTTTTGTTGTTTATTTTTTTTTGTTTTTTACGATCGTTTGTTCTTCGTCATTATCATCCTGACAATTATAACATGTACAATGGTGGTGAGTGAGCCTTTTAGGTATCCTATAACATAATGCCAAGTTCATAAAGTTTAACCTAACCATTTGCATTAATGAACTTGGTTACATGAATTTTCACTTAAACTTTCATGGAGTTTAATAGCGCAATCATGAACGAATGGTTAGTGGATCTTTTGACACAATAGTTTCTGCTAGAAGCGTGCTTTTTCTTTTACTTTTGATGTTAAACAATGGAATCTTAAATTAAAGAGACAAGTGGGAGTTTTGGGGGTTAAGTGGAGGGGCCATAAATTTCAACCCAAAGACGGAAATTGCCTTTTTGGTTTAGGGTTAGTGCCCTTTTGGGTCACTCAGGTGCCCCTAAACTCACTTTGGCTATCACTTTTATGGAACACCATGTAGGACTCACCACAACATGGTTGCCCTATATATTTACACAAAAGAAGAAATATTAGGGAAAGATTTTGTTTCACGTCTTCACCTTTTCCCCACACCTTATATCGACCAAGCAAGCTTAACCCAAAATTGTTATCATCTAAGTTAAATTAATTGCAACTTTAATTTGATTTAAAGACTTTGATTAACCGATTATCAGTTAGGCTAGCTGGATGAGACCCTAGGTCACTTAAGCATGTTACTTAAACAAAAATAAAGTTTTGATCTTGATATTGTAAACGGAGAAGAATTAGTTGGAAAGATTGCCCTTATAGTGATATTTTTAGTACTTAATTCAAATTACTTAGTCAATGAATCCATGGTGAACAAAACTCGACTTGATTTGACTAGAATCATAATTTCATAAACTCGACTTGAAAAAAATTTCAAATAAAGTTTTAGTCGTAAAATGAAATTCGAATAACTTGAACATTTTAATAATTAGTATATCCATTTTCAAGTTCGATTCAAGTCCCTCAACCATGCTTGATACATGTATATCACATATGAAAAATATTTATGCATATCGTATATGGTTACATAAAATTGTTTAAATTGGAACTAATTAGTATCGTAATATTATAAATATTTACAATTAAACTTAAACAGAAATTTGAATAGCTCGACTTGACTTACATAAACTCAAACTAACTCGACTAAAAATATTTTAAATAAAATTTGAGTTATAAAATAAAACTTGTCAACCCGACTAACACAAAATTTTCCGATTCAATCAAATATTCACATCTAAATGAATCGGATACCAACATTCCTTTCTGCCTCGTAATGTGCCTCTTAGGGCATGTTGAAAGTTTAAGGCAAAACCTCTAAAATGGTTACCAACAATAATCTTTTCGAAAGTTCTACCGTTCTCCTCTCTCTCTCTCTCACTTCACTTTTCTCATAAATTTAAGGCTTAAAGGGCTACTTTTAGTTTTGTAGTAGTCTCAATTTATCGATTTCGTCTTTATGTTATTTTGTATCAATTTGGCCCCTAAAGTAGTCGAATTGCATCATCGTTTAGGGTTTAAGAATATTTTTATATTTCATAATCACTTTAGATTGATAAAATTTTCTATTATGGTTTAAGATTTTTGAGATTTAGAAATTAGGATTAGAGTACCAGTTAAGGAACAAACGATGATGCAATTCAACTATTTCAAGGGCTAAATTGATACGAAAATACTATAAGAGCAAAATCGATAAATTGAGACTTTTACATGAACAAAAGTAACCTTAAGCCTAAATTTAATCACCAGCATTAACTGTGATTTGTCCTTGAATGATTGGAATTATAACAATGTCCCTTTCATGCAATAAAGACCTCTCTCAAACCCCATATACCACTGCCTTATAATCGTCAAATATGTACGTGGAATCGACATGATGTACATCAATGCAGAGTGATTACTTTAACAAGTGGTCTTAGTGAAAAAATGATATTTATCCTAAAAAATTCAATCCGAGCAACTGTATCTGTAATTTGTGTACTTCGTCAAATGGTTAAAAAAATATGAACAGATACTACTTTATAATCACTTTCTAGTTTAAGGTTCGAGCAACTTTATCTGTAATGTGCGTATTTTGTCAAATGATTAAAAAATATGAACAAATACAACTTTATAATCACCTTAAGATTATTCAAAAAAATACATAATGGTTTTCGACATGTGCAATAAGAATGATCGTATAGAGTTAAAAAAAGACGAACTCAAAATGAGTTAAACTAAATACCTACAAGAAAAAAATAAAATATTAGTTCTGAACTAGTGATATATCACATGAAAAAGCAAAATAATATTGCACTTAATAAATTTTGAGTTATGTTAAGCTAATTTTTATTCAAAAGTCAGTTTTTTTGTACATAATAAATCAACAAACATTTATTTTTTAAAAAAATTAAAAAACTTATTTTAATAAATTGCACATAATCTTTAA
This sequence comes from Hibiscus mutabilis, assembly GCA_019671005.1. Lineage (NCBI taxonomy): Eukaryota > Viridiplantae > Streptophyta > Magnoliopsida > Malvales > Malvaceae > Hibiscus > Hibiscus mutabilis. The sequence continues at coordinate 6,729,353 of CM033751.1, read as the reverse complement.
ATCGTTGGGTTACATTTTTTTGCTAAAATTAATTTATTGATAAAATTAAATCTTACAAATGTAACTTAAGTTAAGTGCCTCGATGAAATATAAAAATTAATTGACCTTCGTGTCGTCTATGGTTTTAAGTTGAAACACGTTGGGCATTTTTTGTTGTTGTGGTCCATGTATTTAAGCTTGTCAAAAGACACCTGATATAGTGGATTAACCACTGCCTAATTAACTTCAATTATGCAACAAATGATGTTAGAACAAGTTTGATGTCGATCCATATCTAATTTATTAATCTTTCTAATTTCGTTTAATATGGCTCGATGCATGTCATGCAGAGATGAATTACATAGATGATGATTCAAAATTTTCTGATTCATCTTAAGAGGAATGAGTTCAAATCGTTTTGTCTACAAGGTATATGTGCATTGTCAAAGAGTTAGAAATATGTATGAACATTTACTACCTTGTAATCGCGTTTAGAGTATTCAAATAAAATTTCTGATTCAATTACTCTTCAAATAATATATATAAACAAAGACTACCGTATAATTATCTTTAGACTATTTAAAAAATTCTATTAGTTTTGATATCAATAAAATTACTTGTTAGGTCCCACCAGTTTTACTATTAGATAAATTAAACCTTATTTTTCATTTTTGGTTTAAATACTTCTTAACTCTAGTTTTTCATTACGGTTGAAAAAGTACTTTTCGAGTCCAAATCACTTTTTTCGCTTTTGAGAAGAAAATTAATTTTCAAACCGGACGCAAAAGATACAAATTTGTGCTTGACGTTTTTGGAAAAAATACTTTAAAATATAAAATTATTAAAATACCCTCGTTTATTCTTCATATCTTGCAGTTAATTATACTTTCTAATATATTTTAAAAATAACATTTAAATTCATCATAATATTTTTGACAACAATACTATGTCAATAAATAATTAAACCTTAGAACTTGTTAATTTTAAAATTAATTAATATGTATCCCATGGTTTCACCCTTATATACATGTAGATTTTAGGTAGGGTGTAGTTGTAGTATGAAAGTCCTAAATAATTATTGGGGGTGAATGTATGTATAATAATAATAATAATATTTTTGCTATTATTATTAGTCGTAGGCCGTATTAACTGTCAAACAAAGTTCTCAAGAAGAATAATGAGATGGGACATAAGAAGCATATGCTAAGACACAACTCAATTGTCTTTCCCTTTCATATTTTTAATAATTCCCTTATATCCCGCCTCTTGCAACCCATATATTTCAGACCTTGAATTATTGCAATTTGCTACCCTATGAATTATGAAAGTGTATATAAAATCCCACTACTATAAAGTTAATTTAATTCAAACCCTAGCAAAACTCTCAGAAATTGAAAAAAAAAGAAAATATGTGAAATTGCTTTTTTACTAAAATAGAGAGTATTATATTTCCAAGGTAAATGTCTGAATTTAAACTTATACAAGATGAGACAATATGAGTATTCTTATCACTCGGTCAATTACTAAATCTCAATTTGCTTTTTAATATAATTAGGGCTGCATTTGGTATAATCAGGGGTAATTCTAGACATGGGCGATGAAAGCAATCGTACATGGCACCTAAAAAAGAAGGATCTAAAGATAAGTTAAGTCAAACAAAAGATTAATTATAGACTATTTGTAAAACACATGAGAACAAACAAATATGTTTTGTACTTTATAGATTTTGAGCTTTGTTATTTTAATTTTTTATTCAAAAGTTAACGTACAATGCACACATCAAGTCAACAAACATTATTTTTTTTTTGAAATTGAGAGCCACACTTTGTGAGAACAATTAGTCGGAGGTCTATTGTGGAAACAATTATCTTAACCTAATTTATTTTATTCACTACGTTAATATTCAAAATTTTAACTTTATATAAAATACTTAACGACTTATCTCACTATACCGACCGATATAATTACTGCAAAGAAAGCTTTGATGAAGTGTTTTACAAATTAAAGAAAGAATATTGTTGTTAAGGGGGCTATACTAGTTGATGATAATTGACGTGACTATATAAAAAATAAAATAAAAAGGAAAAAAACTCGAATAAGAGACGAACCATTGCTGTAAAATGGGACCTTGGAAAAGAGAATTGATGTGTAGAGGACGGTCCATCATATAGTATTATTTTTGTACCAAACTGTCAACTCTTTGGGCTGCTATCGAACATCAATGCTATCATAAATGGCTACTTACCAACATACTTTGCACTCAATTCCACAGTAAAAAGCATAACCTAATTTCAGTTTTCATTGAAATATATTATTATTATTATTATTATTATTATTATTATTATTATTATTATTATGGGTTTGCTTTCAACATTTATTCTTCGTGTTGTATAAAATTAGTTGTAAATTCAAAGCTATAATTTTTTTTTATTTTTTGAATAATCTTAATGTGATTACAAGGTAGTATCTGTTCATATATATCTTAACCTTTTGACAATGCACACACACCCTTAGTGACGGATGCAAGTGCATTCTGCCTTAAGTTCACACATTAAGGCAGATAAAGTAATTTGATTTTGAGTCTTATAGGATGAATATCATTCGCTTTTTCATTAAAACTACTTATTAAATTTAATTTTATTTTATTTTTTAAATCACGAATTCTTTTTATATAAAAAATGGAACTTAGTATATATGTCACAAAACCTTAAAAAGGAACACACGCGCACAAAGTTTCTTTGCGTGATGTGGTCAAAAGCAACTCCACAATCATCTTTGGACCGCACGAAGTTATTTTAATGTAGTCAAATAAATTAATGAAAAATCAATTGAACCCCTACTCGAAAAGTGGGAACAATGATTTTTTTGTTGTTGAAAATTTATCATCGAATAAGCTCCTGAAATTGTAAAAAAAAATAACTCTACTAATAATTGTTAAATTTGTTGACGTAGCAACATCTGAGTGGTTGAAAAATATTTTATTTTAAAAATAATTAAATATTTTACAAAATATGTAAAAAAATCCTGAAATGTAATAAAATATTATATAATTATTTTAAATTATAAACAATTATAAAAATAAGAATTTTGAATTATAATTTAATTAATTTTATTTATTTAAAGATATAAAAATAATTAGAAGTGTGATAAAAGTGAATAATTTTAATATTAAGACTCGAGTGTTACCTGTCAATATACCTAACAGACGTCAATAGAGCTAACTATTTTGCGATTTTGGAGGCTTAATTGATTATGAGTGAATTTAGATTATTTATATTTATGAAAAAAAAATCTATTTTTTGTGATGTAATCAGAAAATATTGATTTTCTGAATGAAAAACATTGTTTGAAGATGCAAAACCGATCATCAAACTTGAAACAAACTCTAAATTACACCACAACTCACTTAATTATTGGTTTAGTAACAATTATATCACTCTTATTCTAAAAGTAGCAATTGAGTCACTCAATTAAAGGTTTAGAAACAAACATGTCATTTTTCTTTAAAAGTAACAATCTAGTCACTCAATTATAGATATACGAACAAACATGTCACTCAATTAAAACATTGTGACAAACAAATCACTATGATATTAAAATTGAAATCATGTCTTTGTATAATAACAAATCTAGTCCCTAAAACTTTATGTATTCTATTAAGTTGGTTCTAATTCGAAATAATTCCATTAGTGAAGTGATTGTGTCAAATGGTAGGCGACGTTAAGGTCAAAATGAGTCTATTCCATTAGTCTATCAGTTTTCTAGTAGTGAAGTGTCTGTGTAACACTCTCGACCTGGATATCACATTTAGGCCTCAAGCCTAACCTAAAACCATAAACTTTCTCAATTTGGTTTAGCTCAAATAAAATACTTTCCGAAAATATTTAAAGCCAATGATTGAAATTATATATGTATATATATATATGATTAAAATGTTATAAAAGAGCTCCGATTAAATTTAAAATATTTGAACATTCAAATTGATTAATACAATTTGCAAAGTAAGAAATACATACTCCACCATGTAAGGTCTATGAATACGCAGCCCACTAAACACAAGTATCGTACTCTAGAAAACATCACATGTTGGAATCTCGTACTGATATTGCTCCTCGATCCTACGCACATAAACAATGAATCCGAGCGCTGAGCTTACAAAGCTCAATGGTACACATCTACTCTACTATACTTCATGCTAATCATAAACATAAGCATGCAAGCTAGTACGAGCAATAAGGAGAGAAAAATAACACATGGCGCTACCACAAGTCGCCTAAACACATGCTCTCATCATAGCAAAAATCATACATGGCACACGAGGCCCAACTATACTCATAACATGGCAATATAACATCATATAGATATGATGCTACCTCTAGCCGCCAAATCATATAGCATAGAAAGAAAGCATAAGCATCTCATAGCATATAAGCATTATACCACTATATAGGAGTGAGGCTCGGTACCACTAAGCATCGGGATCATACACTCTGAGTGAGGCCCAGTTCCACTAAGAATCAATATTATACACTCTTTGGGGTGAGGCCTAGTACCACTAAGCTTCGGGATTATCACCCATGCTCAGAATCTCTTATCAAGCATCTTCGAATGAAGCACGATTCCATTAAGTGTCGGGATCATATATTCAGAAATCTTTAAACATGGTGTTACAACACACTATTTCTCTCACTGGGTATCTGAACCGTCGATCAAGATAACTCAACCATCTAGGTGTCTATATCAGCACATAGCAATGACACATCTACCACACAACACGCAGTATCACATGACCCACCAAGGATCCATACGGTTGCTATTACCATCAAGTCACCCAACGTTTACTAAGTTATAAATTATTATGGAAAGGTACATTAATCATTCTCATTAATTATCTTTATTAATCCATATTATCTCTTTAATATCCCACGCCAATTTCTATATTTACATTAGCATTATAGATTATTCCGTTCGACGGGTACTGATACTCAAACACGAGTATCAATACGGTACCCCTGGATACCAGTACTCACAAGCACACTGATACTAATATAGCTTATTAAAAATCCTTAATTTCCACAAGTTCTGGTACGGGCTAACCCGTACCGATACGATCCTCATTTGCATAACAATATGACCATAGCTCGTACCGATACCCTATACACGAATTCATACAATTTCTTTAGATTACGATTTTACAAACGCTTAGTCAACCCTTAAAGCTTATGAAAGTCATTATTCAATCAATTAATATTAACTACTAGCTTCATAATTATTTAATCGAGTATTTATCGATATTATCCCTTAAGCATGATTTCCATCAAATCACGTTGATCCATTTGAACAAGCATACAAAGCATCACAATTTATCAACCAATCAATCAATAATCAAATAATCTCACGGTATCTCAAACGACCCTAGACGATCTCTAAAGCCTCCAAGAGTCTCATCATATTCGTAACATCACCATGCATCTTATAGATATCAAATCTCATACTATCGGTCTCCAAACATGCATATTCATCATCTACCTATTTTGTAGATACTAACACGCAAAACAATCACATTTATGATGCTCATTAAGCAATAGGAGTTTGAGGTGTATTAACCTTAAGCCAAAGCGATAAATCTCCATTCAAGCTCCTCCAATAATCTCTTTAATTCCAATATTCGAGTCTACTAATTCCTCGGATAAAACAAATATGACTACCTAAGTCATTTCACTTTATTATACTACTTTAGGGGATAAACTGCGTAAAAACAACTTACTGGGTTCAAATTTGGAAAAACAGACTAATACAATGGACTCAAAACATCGAGAAACCCTCGGATAAGGTCTTTCAGAAAAAGTCAATGGTTCGGTCAACACGACCAATAGTTCGGTCAATATGACTCAACTCGTTCTGGCACAATTCGGCTCAACTCAACTCAACTCGGTCTGAATTAGCTTGACTCGGTCTAAGTTGATTTTCCTCAAGCAGAAACACGCCCAAGCGCAGTAGACGGCGCGTGTATCGTCCTCCCTCGTCAGACGACGACCAAATTTGACAAATTAGCAGATCTCAAGCTAGCGGTTCCAATAATGGTGATGACTCTCAACGGCAAACAATGAAACTTGTTGAACGAGCTTCGTCGGATCTTTTTCCCCTCACCCTAACAAGTGACGACGAAACAGTAATGTGACGACCATTAGAGGGTATATCTCGGCGAGCTTTATCAGATAACGGTCGCGGTGTAGCCCACGAAAACTCTGACGATGGCGAAGCAAGGTTCAAAACTCCTCCCTTTACTTTTTCTCTCTTCTACTATTTCTCATTCTCTTTAATAAAGTCTTTCCCCTTTTCCAACCACCCACCAACCCCATTTTTAAATTTAAAAACCCATCTCCCAATATTAGATAAAATAATTTAATAAAACCAACCATGTTCTTCTTTTTCTTTTCCACAAGGCCCAATACCCGGGTCCGAAACCCAAATGGCTAACCCGATGATCAATAGTTTAAATGATCACTTTTTCATCTTTAATTATGCCTCTAAAGATTCGAATATGATACTGATATGGGCTTTATTATGTGTTTTTCGTGCAGATCTTTAATTCTGGAAAACACACTGAAAAGAGGCAAAATTTTGCAAATTTTATCTAGAGTCAAGGCTGGGCTAGTGGGCATGAATCTGGGCATGAAAGGCTGATTAGACGCCACGTCAGCAATTCTAGAATATGACGTCAGCAACGTCAGATAGCTTATCAAGACGCGTTTTGATAGCTTATCAGACAGATTTAAAATTTAAACTTGGGATTATCTTTTGTTTAGGATTAAAATTTGAATTTTATTTAGAGATTTATCTTTTATCTTTTAGGGTTATTTTTAGGGTTTTAAGATACTATAAATATCCCCTATGGGGTAAGCTATCAATCATCTCTTGTTCTTGGCTTGTTTATGTTTTTAAAGCTTTATAAATTTCCTTTCTCATACGTTATTCTTTTAAGTTGTTTTTTTTATTTTAATGCTAAGTATGATATCTTCCAGAGTCATGCTTGGCTAAATTTACCATTAGCAGATAGCTAAGCGAAACCCAATTCATTTCGTGAGAATTGCAAGAGTTCTTCATACCTTCAAACTTCTTTCTTGATTTTCGACATTATTGGATTGGCAATCGGCTTTTTCTTTAAACATCTCAACTCCTTCATTCCAAAAGCGCGCATTGGTTTGATCTACCGTTGGGGACAAAGTAGGCTTGTAGCAAATTCAACTCCCTAAGAAAAAAACTTAGCGGCGGTCTGCTAAGGGAAATCAAGATCGGATACGATTCTCGTTGAGAGAAAATTATCCGAGCACGGGCTTTTCCAGCACAGAATATAGCATTGGCATTAGCATCGATTGCCGTCGTTAATCCAAAAAAATGCTAAATTCTAAGGATTGACCTTGGAAAATTAGTTCACCATAGAGAAGAACAAGTTACAAGGGTTGGGCCTTGTAGACTGTAACCGGCAAGAACTCGAAGTAAAATCTATTTCAGTGATCAAAACGAGTTGAGACGACGCAAAGATGAAGGCTATATATTATCATAATTACTTTCAACTATTTAATTTCCTTTATTTATCATTTTCGTTTGCATAGATTTATTCAACTCATTTCGCTAAACCCTTTTTTTACTTGCAGATTTCTTGGTTAAAGATCAATTCAGACCAATATTGGAAACTCCTTAGTCTCTGCGGATCGACCCTTCTTCTCTATACTACGTTTTTATTTATTTATTCTGAGATTAAGGAATATTTTATTTGACAAATACGACGCTTGTCAAATTGGCACCGTTGCCGAGGACTACGGTAAAGTTACTAATATTGTTTGCTTTGATTTATGACCAGGAAGAATCTGAGCAAATTTGCAGATTTTGAACTGAAAATAGAAGTAGTTGCCCGAAGGTTACACGCACGCACACTTCGGGAAAGAAGATAGCGACAACAATGATTCCAACAAGAACTAGAATCATCCTCCACAACCGAAACACACTTTGAGGACACCAACAAGGAACATATTCCAATGGATGACAAAGATCAATCTATTCGCCAACTTGTTGCGACACCACATAACCAACAGCCATTGTGCATTACGTTCCTGAATAGAGAAACACCATTCGCGCTTAAGACGGGCGTGATACATCTTTTACCCACCTATCATGGTTTGCCGAGCGAAAAACTGTATAAACATCTAAAAGAATTTCATATGGTTTGTTTGAGTACAAAACCACATGGAGTATCTGAAGACCAAATAAAACTTCGCACTTTTTCTTTTTCTTTAGCTGATATTGCCAAGGATTGGTTATTCGACTTACCTTCCAATTCTGTTACAACATAGACTGACATGGCAAAGCTTTTTCTTGACAGGTTTTTCTTACGGCCAAGGCAAGTGAACTAAGGCGGAGCATCTTAAGTATCCAACAAAAGGATGGTGAGACGTTATATGACTACTATGAGAGATTCAAGAAGTTGTGTGTAAATTGCCCACAATACGGGCTATCGGAACAAACACTTCTTCAGTATTTTTACGAAGACATATCTTCAATGGAAATGAAGATGATCAACGCAGCAAGTGGTGGGGCACTTGTGAACATAACCCCAACAGCGGCAAGAACTCTAATCTCTACGATGGCCGGGAACTCCCAGCAATTCCGCCCTTCTAGTGAACCCTCTCGGCGGGTTCACAAGGTAAGTAATGTTTCATTAGAAAATAAAATTGACATATTGGCTGAAATTGTTCAATCCCTCGTTGCAGATAAAAAAGTCGCGACTAGACTTTGCGAGATATGCACGAGTCTAGAACATCTAACGGATTGTTGCCCGATGATACAAGAGGAAGACGCTGTCCGATTAAATGCCATAGGCAATTTTCCCGGACCTCCCAGGGACAGTACAATTCCCATGCCAACTTCTATAATCTGGAGTAAAGGGACTATCCAAACTTTAACTATAGACCAAATCCCAAGCCGAATCAAGCTTATCAACCACCTGCACCACAACAATATCAACCGTAAAAACCATCGTTGGAGTCAATTGTCGAGTGTTTGGCGATATCTCAGAAAAAGTTTTAAATAAAGACCAAAGCCCATCTACAAGAGTTAGATAAGCAAATGAGCCAACTGGCTCAGACAGTAGGTTGACTCGAGTCCTAAGGGAAATTACCTTCTCAAACAAAGCCGAATCTGAGAGAGAATGTTAGCACCATCACTCTCCGAAGTGGTACCGTTGTCACATCAAAAATCGCAGAGAAAGGCACCCAAAAGAAAGATGAAGAGAACGCGCAATCCCCCATCCAGTGTGACACATCAAGTTCGTCCTCTATTATCTCTCCCTACGCCGTGCCACCTCCTTTCTCATCGAGGTTGGTAAAGCGAGACAAATAAGCTGAAGAGAAAGAGATCTTGGATATGTTCCGAAAAGTTGAAATCAATATCCCACTCCTTGAAGTAATCCGAAAAGTACCAAGGTATGCCAAGTTCCTAAAAGATCTATGCACTAATAAAAGATGGCTTACCGGAATTGAGAATGTGAATTTGGGGGAACATGTCTTAGCCATTTTTCAACGAAAGCTTCCGCCAAAATTAGAGGACCAAGGTATGTTCGTTATTCCCTATAAAATCAGTAAGATCGGAATTAAACATGCCATGTGTAATTTAGGCGCTTCTATAAATGTTATGCCTCTTGCCTTGTACAACTTACTTTCTGCTGAGCCTTTGAAGGAAACGAAAGTGACGATATAGCTGGCTGATCGGTCCATAATAGAGCCAGAAGGAATCTTCAATAACATCCTAGTAAAGGTAAATAAACTTACTTTTTTGGCGAATTTTTATGTCATCGATATGGAAAACGACCGATCAAACACTTCTTCAGAAATCCTTCTCGGTCATCCCTTCCTTAGTACGCGAATACAAAAATTGATGTAAGAAGCGGAATTCTTACAATGGAGTTCGACGGTGAGGTTGTTAAGTTTGACGTTTACAAAGCAATGCGATATCCAGATAATGTTGCTAGTATAAATTTTATTGATGTTGTTGAACCTGCTGTTGAAGAATCTATAAAATCTAACCTTGTTGATGATTTATACAGAGAATTGGAGGACTTTGAAGTAGAGATCAGGAAGTTTGAGAAAAAAATTTCAATTAATTCTGATTCAATCCATGTACCCTCAACAACTAAATATTTCCCTTCCATCTTCCAGGCACCAAATTTGGAACTAAAATTACTGCCAGATAAATTGAGAAGTAAAAAAAAGACATTTTGTCAAAAAAAATGAAGAAACTATACAATCATAAAATTTCTCATAGGGAAATTCTCAGTTGGACAAAGCGCAAGAAGTGGACGAAGTATTTTTCGCAGTTCCTGTAGTCTGAATCAGGTCGTCGAGCTAAACGACGTTAAATAAAGCGCTAAATGGGAGGCAACCCATTTTATTTTATTTTATTTTTAATTCCTTTTCATTTTTAATTTTATTTTATGTAACTTTAGTCTAAAATTTATTTTATTTTTAGGTACCCTAAAATCTTTTGAATCGAATATAATGCAATCCGAAGATATACTCCACGCATGGTTCAGTGGGAGAATGACCATTTTACTATAGGTGCATGTTAGCGAAGCTCCCACCATCCTTAGGTGTATGTTAGCCAAACCCAACCCACCCGTCAATTCCATTGCTTATCCCAACTATTTTATCACTTCCCTTTTCAATTTTAAAATCCCGTGGACCCCACGCTTGGATGATAAACCATGTCTCATATTCCCAAACAACTTTCTTTTATTTTCTTTATCCTTATTTTTATTCCCATCACATATCCATCTCTTTCAAATTTTAAAACCCCCATGGACCCTACACCTATTTGACCAACATTGTTCCCCTTTTCCCAAACAAATTCTTCCTTTTCCTTTCACCTAAAACTCCTCACGTGCTAAATTAAACCTACACCTTTTCTATTCTTTTTCTTCTCAACCGCATACCCACCTTCATTTTTCACCGATCCTCATCACTGATCCTCCATTTTTCACAATGGTGAGAACAATGCGTCAAGAGAACCGCGTCTTCGATTTTGCGCCACCATCTCCTCGCCGCGATAGGCGACGACAACAAGCATCCCCACCTCCTCCGGTCGAGCCCGAACCATCTCTTATTCGCGTTGCCGCCCCGTCTATGCTATCCATTTCTGCCGACCATTCCCTTTGCGCATCACAACATTGTGGCGTCACCATCGCCTCTCACTCACGGCAGAATCCTCCTTCACGACCGGCATCGTTGTTTCATTCAATGCCCACTTCTAATTCATCTCAATCGATGCCCGCGGTTGTCATTAAACATGAGGAGTATCTATGTTCCTTATCTTATGCTTTAATTTTTGTATTGGGGCAATACACTTTAAGTGAGGGGGTGGAAGTTGCATCAAATTTCACTTTGCTTATTCAATTGGTTGGAATTGAGTTTTTCTTGAATTGATGTATTGAAATTGATGGTTGCATATCTTATTTTTCACCTTATTTCTTTATTTTTATTGTGAATTTTAATCTCGTTTTTGTTAGAATTTAGGAAGCATGATGGCAATTGCCATGATTAATTTATTTTTCTTTAAAATTTTTGACATTCCATGCCTTTGTTGGTTAAATTGATAGCATGACTTAGTGCAGTTAACCTTTCATGTGAGTTTTGAGCCTAATGAGCATACATTTTCATTCTTGCTCTTTGTTAATTTTGAGTGTGCCGACTAATTCTTTGCATTCTAGAACTTGTGGCAATATGCTTGTCGAGACTACACGATCGAATATGATTCTTAGTGTGATAGAGACATTAGGTTTTAACCCCTTTCTCTCCCCAAAAAATGGCATACTCTTTATTTATTTACCCCTTAGATAACCAATTTTGAGCCTTATCATTTTCTTTGATTTACCACATCTTTAACCCAAACCGATTTTGTTGTTTTTCCCTCTTTTTGTCACCCTTTTTCAAGAAAAAGTTAAGGTTATTCCGAAGCGAAAAAAGAGAGATTCGAAAAAAACAAACAGTGCAGTTTGGTTTGAACAGTGCATAAAAAATGCAGTGCAGTTTGGTTCGAACACTGTAGAAAAAAATACAGTACAATTTGATTCGAACAGTGTAAAAAAAGTATAGTGCATAAAAGGTCGAATAAACTATTCGAACAGTGAAAAAATAGTTTGGTTCGAGTAGCAGAAAAAAAAAGAGAAGTTCGAAAGAAAAACTAAGCTATGATTGTTTGATTTTCCTTTCTCTCATTTTCACTTCCCTTTGAGTACTTCTTTGGAATAATTTTCTTTTTGTCTTGAATTTTTAACCCGATCTTTGGCCTTTATCCTACCCGAACCTTAGCCCCATTACAACCCTTTTAAAGACCTCTTGATTATTGCATCATGTTCATACTTAGTAGTGGAGATTAGATTTAGTTACAAGCTTATGGTAATGCTTTGATTAGTTAGGCTTGAGCGATTCCTTTTACCCGAAACACTTGAGCGGAATGAGTGAACAAATGTGAGGAACTAAGCCTTGCTTCTTTGAGATTAATGAATATTTGGAATGTCATGCTTTGATATTACTTGCTTTTAATTGTGCCTTTAGCTTGATTGCTCTTGGGTTTTATCAATTGCTATGATTTTGATTTGCTTGGAAGTCTTGGGAATTTTGGGAAATTGAAATGGCAACTTGAAATTCTTGATGCATCATTTGAGAAATGCTTGAGGACAAGCATTGAATAAGTGAGGGGGAATTTGATTAGTAGTTTAAATGATCACTTTTTCATCTTTAATTATGCCTCTAAAGATTCGAATATGATACTGATCTGGGCTTTATTATGTGTTTTTCGTGCAGACCTTTAGTTCTGGAAAACACATTGAAAAGAGGCAAAATTCTGCAAATTTTATCTGGAGTCAAGGCTGGGCTAGTGGGCATAAATCTGGGCACGAAAGGCTGACTGGACGCCACGTCAGCAATTCTAGAAGATGACATCAGCAACGTCGGATAGCTTATCAAGCCGCGTTTTGATAACTTATCAAACATATTTAAAATTTAAACTTGGGATTATCTTTTGTTTAGGATTAAAATTTGAATTTTATTTTGAGGTTTATCTTTTATCTTTTAGGGTTATTTTTAGGGTTTTAAGATACTATAAATATCCTATATGGGGTAAGCTATCAATCATCTCTTGTTCTTGGATTGTTTATATTTTTAAAGCTTTATAAATTTCCTTTCTCTTACGTTATTCTTTTAAGTTCTTTTTCGTTATTTTAATGCTAAGTATGATTTCTTCCATAGTCATGCTTAGCTAAATTTACCATTAGCCGATAGCTAAGTGAAACCCAATTCATTTTGTGAGAATTGCAAGAGCTCTTCATACCTTCAAACTTCTTTCTTAATTTTCGGCATTATTGGATTGACAATCGGCTTTTCCTTTAAACATCTCAACTCCTTCATTCCAAAAGCGCGCATTGGTTTGATCGACATTTTGATCTACCATTGGGGACAGGAGTAGGCTTGTAGCAAATTCAACTCCCTAAGAACAAACTTAGCGGCGGTCTGCTACGGGAAATCAAGATCTGATACGATTCTCTTGAGAGAAAATTATCTGAGCACGAGCTTTTCCAGCACAGAATACAACATTGGCATTAGCATCGATTGTCGTCGTTAGTCCAAAAAAGTGCAAAATTCTACGGATTGCCCTTGGAAAATTAGTTCACCATATTGAAGAGCAAGTTAAAAGGGTTAGGCCTTGTAGACTGTAACCGGCAAGAACTCGAAGTAAAATCTATTTCAGTGATCGAAATGAGTTGAGGCGACACAAAGCTGGAGGCTATATATTATCATAATTACTTTCAACTATTTACTTTCCTTTATTTATCATTTCGTTTGCTTATATTTATTCAACTCATTTCACTAAACCCTTTTTTTACTTGCAGGTTTCTTGGTTAAAGATCGATTCAAACCAATATTGGAAACTCTTTAGTCCCTACGAATCGACCCTTCTTCTCTATACTACTTTTTTATTTATTTATTCTGAGATTAAGGAATATTTTATTTGACAAATACGACGCTTGTCACCCGATATTCAGGTCATTATAACTCTCTCTACCTTAAAATAATTCTGTCCACAAAATTTGTTCTGGTAAACCATAAAAGATACCAAAACTTAAATGACTATGCAAAGATCTCGATTAATTTCCATTGCGCTACTATGATCCCTCACAACACTTATCAATTATAACCATTGTCTTCTAACGATACAACATAATCTTAACTGATTCTTCCTCTTAGAAGGGATCCATCTTCACTTGATACATTACAGATGACAAGCAAAACCCAACGGTACCCCAGAAAACTATCACACGAACACATCATTAAGGAAACTTAACTTATGCTGCAGAACTCAAAAGGTTGTGGCATAAAAAATCTTTCTACAACTCCACACTATCTAAAAGAGTAGGAGGTTACACAGCCATTGCAGCTAAAGCGAAATGAATCCTTTCGTGGTGATTCGCTAAATGAGACTCTAACTCTGACGGTAACCCTTAACACTATCATTGCTTTCCTGGTGCAAGACTTCTTAAAACGAATGTTGTCTCAACTCATCTAAAAAACTTACCTTAAACTCGGCATGATAACACATAATGGCAACTAGTACAACCCCCACTAACTCGCTTCACGCAAAAGAAGATTACCTTCCAAACTCAATGTCTAAAAATACGTCATCTACTCCCTCGTTAGGGTCTGTTATCGCATGGAAATCCCACCAAAGGATAAGATTCCATCACAAACCTTGAATCTCATGTCAAAAGGTAACATGTACACACCATATTTCCGTACAACCCAACCCACAAACAATCTAAGAAGACTCTTTATCTAGATCTCACCTTTACCGAAAATATCAAACGGTGCCTACAATAGACTATATCATTACTCAGCGTAATCCCATTAAAACTGTGCACTCACAAATCCTCTACAAGACTCACGGTCATTTATTTAATTTCTACAAGGGAACATCGATGTATCACAACAACTTTGAAGAACTCAATGTTAGACTTCCAATTGACGACAAGTCAACCACTTATCACTATCTCAAACATACAACTCTACTCTATCTCCCAAAGCACGTGGTGAAAGTTTGGTACAAACTGTCGCTCTCAAAATTCACCATATACTGACCATTATATTATATAGGGAGAATCTCTTGCCTTGACATATCTTTCTCTAGAACACCCACAACAAGACCTCAAAGTCCATTAGAACCATCGAACCTAAAATTTGACCATAACACTGAGCCCACTTAATTATAAGAAATTGATACTTCTCATGGCTTTCAAAACTAACCAATCCTCAACATGAAGCTTAACAATTAAATCACACAGGTATCGACACTGGCCGATCAGTATCGACACCAAATAAAACAAGTATTGGTACCATATAGAGCTAGTGTCAGTACTTTCTCATACAATCATCATTTTTAATCTTCGATCGTCCTACACAGACAGCATGATACTCTAACCCGAACTAACGCCGTACAATTTATCACTTAACAAGTTCACTTTACTTATGTGGTGATCGATCAACAGCTCTTAATTAATTCGACTCATGTTGTTGTCCAAATCTTTAATTATTTAAAGATCAAGCACCCAAAATTCCTCGCTATTTAGGTAGGCACACCCTCTCTCTTCTAGCACAAAAATATAGCCCTGACAATACAACAAAACATCCTCGAAGATTTTGACATCTTACTTAACTCTAATCGAGTCAGCATCACTGTCACAGCAAAATGGTCTCACGCAACTCAAATATCCACCAAGGTTTCTCGGCTTCTTCCAAGAAAAATGTAATACAAATCAAAAGCATTTATGAAGTGTAATATCCCAAATTTTGGCTAGTGACTAAATTGTAAATTTTGAAAGTTTAGGGGGTTAAAGTATAAACCTTGGAAAAGTTTAGGGACTAAAGTGTAAATTTCCCCAAAAAGTAATTTTATTCAGCAGAAGAGTGAATCGGATCGAAATAAGTACCTTGATATCGATTTTAAGAATTAAGATGCAGAAAAAGGTACCGAATTTGGATCGAATTGAAATTTCAGAGGTTGTTCCATAAGCCATGGAAAAGTCATAAAGTAATATTTATGGAATAGAGGCTGGTTGGAAATGAACTAATTTAGTTGGATTGTAATGGGATGTCAATTTTGGAATAACCTAGTAAATAAAAACTAGTTGGAGGGCAAATTGGTCATTTTGCCCCAATGGCATTTTTGAAATATTTAAAAAGTTACAAGGGCATTTTTGGAAGAAGGAAATGGAAGATTTAATCTTGGCCCTTGATTGATGATAAGATCAATCTCAACCGTTGGATTAAAAGGGTATTTTAGTAATTTCACTATTTAAATGAATTTAAAATTCATTTATACTTTACAAGTGGCTTAATTGGATGAAATAACAAAGATGAAGACAATTCTTCATCCCAAAAATTCGAAATTTGAGAGGGGAGAAGAGAGAAATTTTTTCTAAGTTCGATTCAAGCCCCGAAACTCGATTTTCAGTTTGATTTGGATCAAAAGAAGGGTCGAGGTATTATGAAGGAAATGATCGAGTAGAGCTCAGTGAGGCAAGCTAATAAATGGCCCAGGTGAGTGTATTTTTATTTATTTATTATTATGATATGAGATAGACTTGTGATAAGTCAATCTCGAAGGTTAAAGGTAAATGATTTGAATTATCTGAAATGTTTGAATGATTTATAAATGATTTAGGGTATGAACTACCCAATGCAAATTTCTATATATGAAAGTGATTTTTTATGATTTATTGGTATTATTAATAAAAAGGAAAGTTCATATTATTGAAATGTTGAATGCCCATTGTATGTCTATTGAGAGTCTTGGTATATTGACATGCCAAAGAGTTAGAGTATATTGGTTTAATACTGCTACTAAGCAGGCGATACATTTAATACTACTACGGTAGGTGAGACGGTGAGTTGTGTTTTACAACTATGATCCAGTGAAGGTTATTAATGCCGTTAAGTTACGGTAGTATTTCTAGTGATACACTAGCATTGATCTATTGATCCAAACACAACTGATTAGTTGTTGCGGGAACATGTGCATTACTCATCATTATACATTTAATACTGCTACGGCAGGCGAGACGGTGAGTTGTGTTTTACAACTATGATCCAGTGAAGGTTATTAATGCCGTTAAGTTACGGTAGTATTTCTAGTGATACACTAGCATTGATCTATTGATCCAAACACAACTGATTAGTTGTTGCAGGCACATGTGCATTACTCATCATTAAACTCGCATACCATGGATTCTCAATTACATTACCTTGGGCTATGAAATGAATAAAAAGTAACAAGTACAAGTGATCTAAAGTAAAGTGAAAAGTGATATGATTCAAATGAAAATAAGTGATTTACTGGATATTTGATTTAACGTGACATTGCCTTATATATGTATATGAGATGTTGATTTTTACAGGTTACATGACAAAGGAACGACTTCGATAAGTCATTCTATACGATTTTAAATTCTTATATGTTATATTCAGTATTTTATTTATTATGCAATTTTTATTAAAATTAAAGTTCTTTAATTTGATTTATAAGTTTTGCCTCACTAAGTTCGTACTTAGCGTGTATTTGTTTCACACGTAGATTAAGATAGAGTATTTGAAGAGGAGTCGAGCATGCTGATCAAGCTTCAATCTGCAAAACATCAGTAAGATATTCTATCTTATGATAATCTCTAGTGGGCATGTAATTATTTAATTGCTAATAGAGTATGATGCATTAAATTAGACTAAAGGATAGATAAGTAATCAGTTTTGATGATACGTTAAGGGTGTTACACGAAGTCTCAACCCCTGCTTCCTTAACTAATTATACGGTAACTAACCTTTCCATACATAAGACCATTATCTCGTCAACGCTAATATTTCCATATTCTTATAAATTCACATGTGTCACGCTAAGCATCAACTTACATTCGAGAGATAACACGATAGCCCCCACCTTATCATAGCTGAAATAACTCAAACGTCACTAAAAAAAATCAATGTTACCACAACTTGCCCTAAGCAGAGAAATCCACATTCCAAAATTCATTTTGAAACTACTAGCCTCCAACACTTTAATCGTAACTATCTTACTCTCAAACCAATCCTGAAAAATACACAGATATTTCACAATTAGTTAAATTAGTCATCCACCTTAGGAGACAAGTAACAATCTTTTACTGTCACTTAACAAACTATCAACAGTTTAAAAATCACCTAAACGAACCAACTTCTTACTAGCGAACAAGCATGGTCCTCCCTTGGCGAAACACTTAGACAAAAAACCTCGTTTGATTTGTGCTTTCGCAACTAAACCTCTAACTTTCTCAACTGGGTCGGTGTCCTCTGACAAGGGCGATGGGCAATAACATCAAACTTGGCCTTACCTTAACATCCACTCATATTCTTGACGGATATGAAGTCCTGACGACTACTCCAAGAGGCATAAACAAACACTTTGATAGTCTGAAAGCTCTTGAGCGTCAAATTGCACATATTAGCATCTATCGAACGATCAAACATGTCTCACAACCCTATTGTATCATTCTCAAAATGACTACCACAAAAATCACAATAGAAATGCAATGGTCCAAACATTGTTATTACTAAAGGTTGGGTTCCCTCGAGGTCTCGGAGCCTCGAGCCTACTCTCAACATTACTAGCTAGCATCGTTCTTGGTTAACCAAAGCAATTTCCATGATGCAACAACTCTTCAGATGGTAGCTCTAACAAACCCGTAGAACGTCTAACTTCGATCATATTCTATCGAACTAGTGGATCTCAAATCTACTATCTTTGAGAAATACCCTTGAAGAGGGCGATGATACTTCCCAAGTATCAACAATACTCATTTTGTGTTAATAAAGAGTATTTCAACCAACGAGCATCCACTTATTGATTTTGAAAATGGGTTATATGTACTCATGTCAAAGACGTTATTCTTGTATAACGATGAAGATTCTTTGCCACAAACTCTCATAACATATCTGAAGGCTTCAAAAATGACTATAACACAAAATGAAGATACCATTTAGGTGGCGGGAGAAGGATACATCCTTGACTCCGACATTATTCAACTAACTCGCATCTCAACAATTTGAGACGACCTCGCCTTCAGAATCGTTTCCATGAGTGGCTCAACATTTAACTCGGCCCTCATAGCCACGATCATAACCATCTTAGTGTCATAACATTGGACACGCTATCATAACTCCAGTCTTAAAGAGTACAAACTTAATTTAAGGGCTTGTATTCATTAGATACCTTACTAAAAACCTATACCACCATGGGGTTTCCTAGAACCAGCTAAACATAAGCTCTAATGCCACTAAATGTAACACCCTTAACCCATATGTCATATATTAGCCTCAAGCCCAAACCAAAATCATAAAATTTCTCAATTTGGTTTAGCCCAAATAAAATACTTTCTGAAAACATTTAAATCCAATGATTAAATTATATATATCTGATTAAAACGTTACAAATGAGCTCTGATTAAATTTAAAATATTTGAACATTCAAATTGATTAATACAAATTGCAAAGTAAAAAATACAGACTTGATCATGTAAGGTCCTATGAATACATAGCCCACTAAAAACAAGTATCGTACTCTAAAAACACCATATGATAAAATCTCGTACTAATAGTGCTCCTCGATCCCATGATCCAACAATCAACCTACGTACGAGAACAACGATTTTGAGCGCCGAGCTTACAAAGCTCAGTGGTGCATATCTACTCTACTATACTTCATGCTAATCATAAACATAAGCATGCAAGCTAGTACAAGCAATAAAGAGAGATAAATAACACATAACGCTACTACAAGTCGCCTAAACACATAGTCTCATCACAGTAAAACATCATACACGGCACACGAGGCCCAAACATACTCATAACTTGGCAATATAACATCATATAGATATGACACTACCTCTAGCTGCCAAATCATTTAGAATAGTAAGAAAGCGTAAGCTTCTCATAGCATATAAGAATTATACCATTATATAGGAGTGAGGCCCGGTCCCACTAAGCATCGAGATCATACACTCTAAGTGGGGCCTGGTTCTACTAAGCATCGGGATCATACACTCTTTAGGGTGAGGCCAGTATCACTAAGCGTCAGGATCATACAACCATGCTCGAAATCTCTCATCAAGCATCTTCGAATGAGGTTCGGTTCTACTAAATATTGGGATCATACATTCAGAAATCTTCAACCATGGTGTTACAATACACTCTTTCTCCCACTAGGTATCTGAAACCGATCGATCAAGATGACTCAACCATCTAAGTATCCATATCAGTACATAGCAATGACACGTCTACCACATAGCATCACACGACCCACCAAGGATCCTTACGATTACTATTACCATCAAGTCACCCAATATTTACCAAGTTATAAATTATTATGGAAGAGTACATTAATCATTCTTATTAATTATCTTTATTAATCTATATTATCTCTTTAATATCCCACGTCAATTTCCATATTTACACTAGCATTATAGATTATTTCGTTTGACGAGTACTGATCTAAAACACGAATATTGATATGATACCCCTAGGTAATGGTACTCACATGCATACCGATACTAATATAACTTACTGAAAATCCTTAATTTCTATAAGTATCGATACAGGTCGACCCATATTGATATGATCCCCAATCTCATACTAATACGACCAAAGCTCGTACCGATACCCTACACACAGATTCGTACCATTTCCTTATATTACGATTTTACAAACGCATACTCAATCCCTAAAGCTTATTAAAGTCATCAGGGTTTTCTACTAACGTATTCAATCAATTAATATTAATTGCCGGCTTCATAAGTAAGTAATTGAGTATTTATCGATATTATCCCTTAAGCATGATTTCCATCAAATCACATCGATCTATTTGAACAAGCATACAAAGTATAACAATTTATCAACCAATAAATCAATCATCAAATAATTATATGGCATCTCAAACGACCCTAGACGGTCTCTAAAACCTCCAAGAGTCTCATCATATTCGTAATATCATCATGCATCTCATAGATATCAAGTCTCATACTATTGGTCTCCAAACATGCATATTCATCGTCTACCTGTTTTACAAATACTGACACACAAAGCAATCATATTTATGATGCTCATGAAGCAATAGGAGTTCGAGGTGTACTAACCTTAAGACAAAGCGATAAATCATCATCTAAGCTCTTTCAATCATCTCTTTAATTCTAATATTCGAGTCTACCAATTCCTCTGACAAAACAAATACGGCTACATAAGCCATTTCACACTATCAGACTACTTTAGGGGATAAAGCACGTAAAAACATCTTACTGGGTTTGAATTTAGTGAAACAAACTCAGAACGCCGAGAAACCTTAGGGTAGGGTCCCCCAAAAAAGTCAACGGCTCAGTCAACGTAGCTCATCTTGGTCAACAGCTCGATCAACACAGCTTGGCTCGGTCAACGACTCAGCTCAGATTGGTCAATAGCTCAACTCGGCTCAACTCAACTTTACTCAATTTCCCTAAAGCAGAACCATGCCCAAGCGTGGTAGGTGGCGCGTGCGGCATCCTTCCTTGGTGAACGACGACTAAATATCATAGATCAGCAGATCTCGGGCTGACGGTTCCAACGGTGGTGATGACTCTCGATGGCAGCCGGTGAAACCTACTGAACGAGCTTCACCAGATCTTTTTCCTCTCACCCCGACAAGTGAAGGTGGTGATGGCGATGTGGCAACCACCAGTGGGTTCATCTCGGTGAGCTCTATCCGATGACAGCAGCACCCACGAAAGCTTTGACGACGGTGAAACAATGTTCAAAACTCATCCCCTTACTTTTTTTTCTCTTCCACTATTTCTCTCTCTCTGTAATAAAGTCTTCCCCCTTTTCCAACCAACCACCAACCCCGTTTTAAATTCAAAATCCCATCTCCCAATATTAGATAAAATAATTTAATAAAACCCAACATCTTTTTTCTTTTTCTTTGCCACAAGGCCCAATACTCGGGTTTGAGACTCGATTTGCTAACCCAATATTCGGGTCGTTACAACTGTCCAGCTATCACATCTGTTGATTATTGGACTGATGGACAATAGCATGAAGTGTGTGTCAAGATGACGCGATGCTAAATTTTTTAAATATGAATGATTAAGTTTATCAAATTATTTTAATTTGAACCAAATTAATCGAATGCTTTAGGGACTAAAATTGTGATTATACCAAGTTCTTGTTTCAATTTTAATGAGAGAGTGTCTTGTTTGTCACAAAATTTTAATTGAGTGACATGTTTGTTCCTAAACCTATAATTGAGTAGCTGGATTGTTACTTTTAGAAGAAAAGTGACATGTTTATTCCTAAACCTATAATTGAGCTACTCAATTGTTACTTTTAGAAGAAGAGTGATATGTTTATCACTAAACCTATAACTAAGTGACCTCTAGTGTATTTTACCAAAAATGGGGATTTGTGTAATTACAGATGAATAGTCGACTTCAATCGAGAATCTATGACCTGCCAAAACAAACTTAGAAGAAGCATAATGATAATAGCAATACAATCAAAGTCATCTCAAGCAGATTTGAACATCAAGACATGATGAAGGGTGGAACATTGTTTACCTAGTTGGAAAAAGTTCAATCCATGTCTAGGCATCACTTTGGGAGCTGAGGGTCCCAACAAAAAAATTTCTCGGCAAATATAATTTTATTAATTGAATCATACGCATCTTAATCTATTTAGGTGTCTCGTTACAAAACTCTCTAATCCTAAATAGAGAAAAAGAGTACAACTCAAACAGCTGAGGGTCCCAAAATTCTTATACCAACCATGTGAATGCTCCCTCCACACGCACACAAAAGTTTCCACTTCTTTGCTGCAAGGAGAGAAAAAAAATCCTATTACCGACAACCAATTGATCTAGCGAGATGAAACAATAGATCCCTTAAATAAGATTAATGGTTCGAATCCTTACGTTGTGAATGAAGAAAACTGGATTGAGAGTGTCGTTCTCGTATTGGGTTTCTACAAAACCTGATCCGAATTAATCAGATGCCGACGATTATTTTTTTTTCCATTTTCTTCGTATGCAACCATCAGCATGACGAGAAGAAAAAGGGTTTTTTTTTATTTGTATAAATCAAAAGTATGGTAAGCTGTGGAAATCATGATGATGGGAACAGAAGAACCAAATTTATTAATGCAAGAACAAATGAAGATTAGAAAGATCACATGTGACGATGGAGTGGAATGAGAGAAAATAAAAAGGTGAAACTTGTGGGTTTCCAAATTCCCAAAAAGGTTTTTTTTTATAGGGTTTGTTTGTTTATGCAATTTGTCATTATGATCGTGGTGTAGTCAATTACTAAAGTGAAACTGTTAGGCTTCTTTGATTCCCTCTTTATAATATCTATAAATATTCGTATCGCATTCGATCGGGTTGATTAAGTTAATTATTTACTCACTAAATTGTAATAAATATCGGAGTTTAAGTTTCATTAACAGTTTTATTTGATAAATGATTGTATGTATCACTTTTAATAAGGGTAAAATTTAAAAAAATCATTAGAGAATAAAGATTGAATTATAATTTTTCGAGAGAAACAAGAAGTAATAGTACTTTTTTTCACTGAAAGGGGGAATTTTTAACCCTTTATATGATCCTAGGGTGAGTAAAACTTGACTCGAAAAAATTAAATTTTTTGACTTGATTTGACCCAAAAAACTTAATTCGACTTGAACCGAATCAGAAAATTTTTCAAATAAAGTTTGAGTTATAAAATGAGACTTCGAATAACTCAAAATTTTTAGTAATTAGTGGATCAACTTTGAAATTCGAGTCGAGCCCCTCAACTTTGTCCGATATATCTAGATTGCATATGAGAAAATATATGTATATCGTATATGGTTATAGAAAGCCATTTAAATTAGAACCAGTTAATATCGTAACATTATAAATATTTATAAATAAATTTAAACAGAAAAATAGTACTCATCAATTCGGTTAACTTAAAATTTTTTACTCGACTCGATTGAAAGTTCACCTGAACGGTGCCATATGCTAACCCTAGACGAAGATAATCTTCTCTCACCTATTTTATATATAGTTTCCTTTTTTCCCCTCCTCAATCACTATGGAATTTTTTTCCAATATTGGTGGGGTTAGGAAGGACCTTGCCACATGAGGATTTCGCCCTAAAATAATCTTCATATTAGAGTGTTAATTTCTAAGGTCAAATAGCTTGTTAGGGCAGGTAAAAATGTTTTGCTCTTTTTCGGTACCTCTTTCTGTGTTTCAATATTAAAAAATTAAATTTTAAGTCTTAACTCTAAATTTTAAATCCTAAGCCTTAAACCTTAAAAATATACCCTATCTAAAATTCCCTAAACCCTAACTTTAAATATTAACCCAAAACCTCAAACCTAATTTTTTAGTGAAAGGCATAAATAGAGGGACCGAAAAAGGACAAAGGATTTCTATTCTGTTAGGACACCCATTAAGTAAGTGACATTTTTTACATTTTAGCGATTTAATTGATTTAAAAAGGAAAGATTTGATTGAATTATTTAATAATTTGCGAAAGAGTTGATAAAAAAATTGCAAAAGAGACCTAGAATAACCTTATTTTACTGTAATATATATAAATTAAGTACTAAATATGTAATCAAAATACATCCATGCAATTGAGTTTGAGTTAAAGAAGGGTGTGAAAGGAATGAAAGAAGTGATCAAGTGAAACCTTCAACTGGTGGGGTAACAGTGGAAAATGCGTGGCCAACATAAATCATGGTATCTTTCATGCTTGATAGAAGTGAACTTGTTGAGTAATTATTACTGGCAAATATTAGGGGTGTTCATAAAAATTCGAACCGATATATCGTATTGAAAATTTTGAAAAATTAAATTAAAAAGTAGGTAATCGAACCGAAAAATTTCAGCCGAAATAATACGATAATTGTTCCGATAAAATTAACGGTTAAATGGTACGGTAATAGTTATAATTTTTTAGGAAACAGTTAACCAAAAATTCACCAAAATTAAAAAAAATAAATTTATAAGATTTTATAGTTTTACCCTATTCAATTAGCCCCCAAAAGACTTTGTCCTTTTTATTAAAATTTACCCCGTTCAATTAGCTCAAAAAATGAAAAAAAAAACTCATTAATAACTTTAGGGTATATCTATTTGCTTAACACGAAAAAGATTCTAAATATAATTGGTACAAGTAGTCGTTGTTAGATTAAAAAGGGGCTAACCCGGCGTTGGTTCTTTTTATATGGGTAAGATTCTAGGCAAGCAGTTTCTTCAAATATTTCATTGAAGGTATGATTTGTTTATATCTTTATGTACATGAGAGAAAGAAATAGAAAATCCAGATTTTAGTGTATTTGTTTTGGAGGGCTATCTTTAACCCTTATAATGCAATAAAGTTAAGATAGGAATGGACAAATTGTTTCCAATAATATAATAAATTTAGATATTTTTTTCGTAAAAAATAGTAATAAATATGTTTATTATTTATAAAATTATGTGTAAAACAGTTTACGGTTAACCAAATAACCGTACCAAATAAATCGGTTAACCGTTTAAGCGGTAACCGTTTTAAACGGGACGGTAACGGTTCATCAAAATGTCAAACCGAGATCTACGGTAACTATACCGGTACGGTTAACCGTCCATGAACACCCCTAACAAATATATATTGCAACTTAATTTAGCTATGTAATATATATATATATATATATGAAAACTAAAAATTATCACAATCATTTTAGTTTTAGCGATTTAGTTTAGGTTATATGATTTAAGAGTTTAGGTTTATGGGGTTAGAATTTAGGGATAATGATTTTTTGGGTATATTCAATATACTGGCAGTGAAAAACTTTTATAAACACCCAAAAAACCACTATCCCTAAATTTAGCTATGTAATATATATGGGAAAAATATTTGATACACAAGCTTCGTAAACTTTAGTTTATACAAGCTTGCTAGATTTATAGTTTAGGGTGTTAGTATAGTGTTTATGTTGTGAGGTTTAGAATTTAGGGTTTAGAATTTAGATTTTGGAGAAGGATTATATAATAGTTTTTTACACAGATTACGTATCAAAATTTATAACTCATATATATACCATTCATGTCATTTAAAAAAACTATTGTTAGGCCTTGTTTGGTAACAACGGTTTGAGTCAAAATTAGAGGTTTGTGCCAAAATTAGAGGTTCGACCAGTCAAATATGCTATTTTAGATGTTTGGTGAATAGATGATTGTAATAGCAGATTGAGGTGAAATCTCTCAAGTTAAAAAAGCTGCTAATATGAGCTTTTTGAAATTAGAGGTTTTGATATAAGAGTTGTATGAACTCTTTTATTCTTAATAATTACAAATAATATCCAAATAACCTAAATTTAACCTTTGTTATTTTCATTTTCATTTAAATTTAATAATTATTTAAATTGTATTAAAATTTTTATATGGATTCCTATCTCAACATTTGCTTTAAGAATGTAATTGTCTTAATCAAAAAAATAATTATATAAATAATAAATTAATGTATATCATTAAATATGCTTAGTAATGTTATTTAAAAATAATAATTTTCATTGTTCCCACCACCAAGTGTGGCAGGGCTGGTTGAGGCGGAGGGCTTAAGGTGCTTGGTGGAGGAGCCGGACGAATTGAGATGCAACGGCGAGGCCACTGATGTGTGTTTCCATTTGCAGGACGACCCTGGTGGGTGAAGGTTTGGACTTGTTGTTTTATGATGTGCTTTATGTTAGGCATGTAGCAGTTATTTTTAATGTGTTTTAAGCCAATGTTTTTCTCGTTCAACTTCTAGTAATATTGTTATAGGTACTATTTTTCGTCATTTAAATTTAGAAGAATTTTTAATAAGGCTTATGGTGATATATTTTTTATTAAAAAAATAATTTTCATAATATAATTAATATTAATAAATACAAAATATTGATAACTAATAAACTATTTAAATAAATATTGAATATAATCATGTCCTTATATGTTATTTTGCTTGTTCAAATAATTAAACAGCTATAAGCTATCAGTTAATTTTACCAAACACTTTTATACAATCAGCTAGGTGTAGCGACTTTTTTTTGAGATATTGCTAAAAAAGGAAAATTAAAATAATTTTTTTGGTTTTTGTTTATTTTGAAAAAAATTTGTATTTGAATTTTTGAATGTTGGGGATTTTTTGAATTTTCTTGAAGTTTGAAATTTTTGTGAAATGTTTTTGAAATTTGATTTTTTTTGGGTATTTTTGAAAAGTTTTGAAAATTGAAGATTTTTATTTTCGAAAATTCATTTTTTGAAAAATACAGACTAGAGGTTTTAGAAAGATAAAAGAGTGGAGTCGTTACCGATCATTTTTTAAAGGCAGACCGGACACCAAAAATGAAACTAGAGATTCTTTTGAAAATGGGCTCGGGAGTCGGTTACGGACGGAGAATGATTAGCTCCCCCACACCACCCAAAAATTGGTACCTAGTCGAATATAATTTGCCTTTAATTGGAAATTTGTGAGTTCAAATTTTAATTTAATTTAAGATCCGTTTAAAAAATGCGAGTAAATTTTAAAAGGCCCGTTATTCGATAGTAAACGAATGAACCACCATCACTGCGACTGATACTGGCCCTATTTACTATCGAATAAAAGGGCACCGCATTAATATTAAATAAGTCAGATGCGAGAGAATAAAATAAAACAAATATGTATATACGAAATAAAATATAAATAAAGACGAAAATTAAAAATCCTGGAAAAGGACCGGATCGAACAAGATAAAGGAAAAATCTGGAAGAAGGACCGGATCGAGCAAGATAACTATCCGGAAAAAGGACCGAATCGAACACAAAATAAAAGCATAAAATTAAAGAGCGAGAAATTAAATACGGAAATTAAAATATCCGGAAGAAGGACTGGATCAAATATAAAAACAATCGGGAAAAAAAGACCGGATCGAATAAAAGAGCGAAAATTAAATAAATAATTTAAATTGCTGAAAAATAAATGCGGGAAGTAAATTGCGGAAATTAAAATGCGAAAAAGTAAAGTGCGAGAAAATTTAAAGTTGAGAAAATAAATGCGAAAATAAATAACTTAAATAAATAAGTATGTAATATATTATATACAATAATACATATATAATAATAAGGAATATAGCAATAATATGTAATGTAATAATAAGGAATATTACTACATAATATGATGCAATAAAATGATACTAATATGTATGTATATATGTATATATATCTAAAATACGTACTATAATATATAGTGTATAACATATTATGCATATACTGTACATAGGATAGTATATAGTATGTAACTTATATATATATATATATGTATTTATATAACTATAATGTATATGATATATAATGCGACATGTATAATTATAATAAATATACATTAGGGACTGAAATATATGAAATTAAACAAAGGAGGCTGAAATTAAAATAAAACAAGATTTAAAGAGGCTGGAGTTAAAACGAAAAAACTAAGTGAGGGACCAGAACTGGAATTAAACCATGGCTACAGTGTAAACGAGAGAAAAAAGGAAGGACCAAGGTAGTAATTTACCCATCGACCCAAGTGCACGGATCTTTCCCTCCGGGTCGGGTCACCGCACAGGTCTGATGTGGCCAAAACGACGCCGTTTAACAAAATATATAAATAGGAAAAAATCTAGGCAAAATTTTGCCCGATATCACATTTTGCCTCTTCCTTTTTTACAACCAGGAAAAAAAGGGATTGCTTTCGAATTTGGGGAGCCCTAGCCTCGGCTTCGTCGGCCATGCTCGACCACCAAAAACGCCGGTGCAAGGCGGCTTCCTCCCGAACACGTAAACGCCTCAAAAACCTCCCTTGTTTTCTTTTGATTTCAGATCCAGAAATCAAACTCAGTTTTTTGTCTCTTTTTTTTAAAAAAAAAACACTATTTTAGATCTTAAAAACAAACTTTGATTTCAAAATTAAAAAAGACTTCATTTTTAGAAAAGAGATTTTCTTAAAAAAACCTAATTATCACAATTTTTATGTGCGAAATGTAAAAAGAGAGCCAATAAAAAAATGAATACCTTGGAATTTTTTGTATTGATTTCTTGAGGTTTTCCCGTCTAGCCTTACATGGGTTTGCACTTGGGATTATATAGCCAGTTTACATTGCAAAAAAAAACAAAAACAAATGTATTTTGGTTGCCCTATTGCTATTGTTGGGGTTGTTGCGGATATTGTCCATGTGTTGTTGTTTGGTGCAGATTCGGCAAGAGGTTCGTACGGGAATAGGGGACCAGTAGTCCTTTGGCCGAATGTGTGCATGTGACGCTGCTTCTGTTGCTGCTCGGCGGCTGGCGTGGCTCCAACGTGGCCTTGAGTAGGGGAGCTAAAGGGCCGCTTCTAGAGGCTTCTAAGTTGTTGGCGGTGGCTAAGGGCTTGGTTAGGAATTAGGGTTTCCAATTTAGGTTAACCGAGTTGGGTAAACCGGGTTAGGGTGGTTGGGTCGGTTTGGGTAGGGTAATTTGGGCTTTGGTTGTATTGGGTTAAGCAGTGGGGCCGAATGGGAAACTTGGGTTGTGGGATGATTAGGAAATGGGTTTAATTTGGGCATGTATAAAACTGTAAATGGACATTAATGGAAGGATTTTGGATCTAATATATTTTTTTGGACTATGGATTTTTTATATATTTATTATATATATAAATATTGATTTTTCGGTTTAATGAATTCGAATGAATCCCGAACAAAAATGGTGATTACAGCTACCCTTCTTTGCTCATTATTGTGAAACGGCAATAGAGCAAAGACTAAAAGAACCATTTTTGTTCGGCGAAGCTGAAGCACCTTTCCTTGGCACGACCCTTTTCAAACTCTAACTGATCCATCTTCCGACTTCTAGAGAAATGGAACTCATCTGTTGATTCGCTATAGCACAAACGGGGAGTCAAGATCTGGTCAATTCATTTACTTCGTCATTCTTTCAAAAAGATCAAACCTGCAAGAGTAAAAAGAAATCTGTTTCATACTGAGTATCCACATATTTTTATTTAATTGTAAGACTAAAAGGATTGGGTAAAGAGATGTTTAAATATGGGTGATCCGCTACGCCACCGACAATGAGACAAGATCGGGTGATTGCATTGGATTGGATCAAGATACGACTCTGACGAAGAGGCATGACCCAGTGATTAGATTACGATCAAGCTACAACTCTAACGAAGAGGCATGATCTGAGTTAGTTGGGCGATCAAGCTACGACTCTGACGTAGAGACATGATCTGGAGAGTTAGTGGTGATCAAGCTACGACTCCAACGAAGAGGCATGATCTGGAAAGTTAGTGGCGATCAAGCTACGACTCTGACGAAGAGGCATGATCTGGAGAGTTAGTGGCGATCAAGCTACGACTCTGACGAAGAGGCATGATCTGGAGAGTTAGTGGCGATCAAGCTACGACTCTGACGAAGAGGCATGATCTGGAGAGTTAGTGGCGATCAAGCTAAGACTCTGACAAAGAGGCGTGATCTATAGAGTTAGTGGAGATCAAGCTATGACTCTGACGAAGAGGCATGATCTGAAGAGTTAGTGGCGATCAAGCTACGACTCTGACGAAGAGGCATGATCTGAGGAGATTTTAATCCATTACACCACTGACGATGAGTCAAGACCTGAAGATAGATTTGATCAAGCTACAACTTTGATGAAGAGGCATGATCAGGTGATTAGAGTGCGATCAAGCTACACCACTGACGATGAGTCATGATCTGAAGAATAGAGGTTGATCCGCTACACCACTGACAGAGATCAAGATCTGAAGAGAAAAGTTTGATCAATCTACACCACTGATGACAAGTCATGATCTGAGAATAAGTATGATAGATCCGCTACACCACCGACGACGGGGAAGGACCTAAAAATAGAAGTAAACAATAGTTAGTGATTGTTCAATCAAATTTTGAGTTTAGATTTTGCTTCTTTTGCTTTGAGGGTCTGCCATTTCATGTTTGGTGTTGTTATACTCTCTCTTTGGGGTTTCAACTTCTTTGTTGGTTCGGCTTCCCTTCGTGGTTGAGGGCTTGCCAATTTTGTTATTGTTCGCCATGATTGAGGCTTCACGTTTTGAACCTGCTTTTCATGTATGAGTGAAGTAAATGCACGTAGTATGAATGCATCTAACTTGATGTGTATGATGCATTTAATACGAATGCATGATAAGTTAAATGGCATGATGTTGATATGAACGACATGTAGTGTAGTTGGCCATAATGTTGACTTCAAAGGGGATGCCCCGTGACTTTTTGGTTATATTGATGGCTCAATCTTGTTTTTGCCCCAGTTCTATCTCGTAGACTAGATGAGCTGTTGTCTTGTATGCACTGATGCCCCAACCTCTCGTGGGTCGACCATCTTCTTCTGAAATGTTACCTTTCTAGGTGAAGGTCAACTAATGAATGTTTTCTTGAGCTGAGGCAGCAATCTGAGGGCTCATTTGTGGTTGGTCTCTAAACTTTTAAGCTTCTTTATAAGTAATGAAAAGAAAACTTTTTGTTTCTCAGAATACATGTTCTGATTTCACTATGAGATGCTTATTAAGAAAACTGAGTTTTTCCCTTCAAATTGGGATATATCAAGCAATATTGAATGCCCCGAATATCAAGTACGCGAGCAAAACTAAAATGACTTACCGAGAATTGCCCCAAACAAATCATGTGTCTAGGAGACATCGAAAGCTGAATTGATATTTGAAGATGTGAGGTGCATTTTAAGCTATTTTTGGTGTTTGACCAACTTAACTCGACATGTTTATTTTTGTCTTATTTTTGTTTGGGAAATTCAATTCATCACATTCTTTTGTTTCGAAATAAATGATGGAGCAAACAACAAATTCCCGAGCTACTCGGCATTGTCATGATTTTGAAAATATTACCATCACTCATGAAGGAGGGGCTTCGATTAGAATAAGGTTCAGCGGAGTGCCCCAAAAATTCCACACTCTTATCCGAAAAATTCATATTACCAGGTTTTGAACACTGAAGTGCTTTTTGATTAACTTTTGAAAAATGCCTACTACCAGGCTTTGAAATGCTTTTTGAAAAATGCTTATTACCAGGCTTCAAAAGTTAAGTCAATTCATTTTGTTTTGAAAATGCCTATTACCAAGCTTCAAACATTAAATTGCACCGATTTATTATTATGGGTGGTCCTTAATGTGAAATGCGAGTCACACATTCGTGATCTCCGCAGCTTAGGATTTCAATTAGACATAGGTTATTCGGGCTCAACCTTCTGATCAAAGTTAATGTCCCTTGTGCAATTGATATACGGGGATCCAATAGACAGATATATACACAAAATAAAGAGAGAGTTGAGAAAAAATGCATTATTTCATTGAAAATTAAACCATAGCCTTAGGCCCTTACAAAATATCAACACCGCTTTCGGGCTTAAGCAGGTGGATTTGATTAACATGCATTACTCAAAAGAAGTTGAAAGCATCAAAAGGACCTACTGAGATTGATTAGAATAGATAAGGGAGTAAGATGAGTTCATTTCTCAAAGAATTCAACTTCTTTGTTGTCCATTAGACCTTGAACAATGTCTTTGAACTCGTGGCAGTCTTGAATAACGTGTCCTTCTTTGGCGTGGAACTCGCAGTACATACCATTATGCCCCTCGGGTATTATCATTCCCTGATCGATCAGACCCGCACCAAGCAGCTTCTTCCAAACCCAATTGAGGGGTGACTTGACTTCCGATACCTTGGACTTAGTTGTACGGTTACTTTTATCAGAGATTGCATTCACTCCACCAGTATGGTTTGCCAGGGGTTAGTGGTCGTAGTTGGCCCACTGGATTTGTCCAAACTTATGACCCCGAGCTTGATCATCTTTTCCACGGCCCTTTTGAAGCCTATACAAGTCTCAATCAAGTGTCCTACTTGATCATCATGGTATTCACATTTTGCGCTAGGATCATACAACTTTGGGAAGGGAGGCTGCAGTGGTTTTTGATAGAAGGGTGCCATCACATGGATATCGAATAGTTGTTTATACAGTTTTCTATAAGAGATTGGCAATGAGGTAAATTCCATCTTCTCGGCGTTTCTTCTTTGACTAGAGTCTTGGTTCGAAGGACGTTGGGCACTTGGCGTGGCCTTTGGTTGTACCACTATGATAGGCTTCAAATAACTAGCATTGTAAACTCCCGAAGAGTTCACTTCATGGTCTTTCTTTGCATGCGAGGTCTTTTTGTATGACGAACTACCTCCATCATCGATATTGCCAGTCTTAACAGCATTCTCAATGAGCTCGCCGGATAACACAAGGTTGGCAAAGTTGGTAATCGTATTGCCTATTAAGCTACCCAAGACTAGAAGTTTGGACAAATGTAACCACCGTCTCTCTTTCGCTGAGCGGGGGTTGAACTTGAGCCGCCACGTCTCTTCAACGCTGGGCATACTGTCTGAAGCTTTCATTTGACTTTTGTTTCATGTGTTGTAAGGTCCAATGATCTGGCACCATATCAATGACATGTCGGTAATGTTCTAGCAAAGTTTTGGCTAAGTCTTTCCATGACTTTATCTAATGCCGATTCAACTGATTGTACCACCATGTGGCATATCCTAAGAGATTGTCTTAAAAATAGTGGATTAGCAGTTTATCGTCTCTCCCATACCCAGTCATTAGTCGGCAGAACATGGTGAGATGTGCACGATGGTAGCTCGTTCTGTCGTATTTCTCGAATTATAGGACCGTGAACTTAGGGGGTAAAACCAAATCTGGGATAAGGTTGTGTTCATGGGCCTAAAATCCAACGAATGTGTCAGTTACCTCAATGTCTTCCATCTTTTCCTCGAGCTGCTTGCATTGATCCTCGATCTATTTGGAGGTTTCAACTTTAGGTCTCTCCATTTCAATTAATTGGTCCATCTCCAAGACGAAGTTTTCGGCTTGATTGCCCATGGGCTTGACCTTCGATGCGGAGGGTAAATTTATAGGGAAAGAGGCGCCGACCTGATAAAGTGGTGTTTTCCCCCGAGAAAGTGTTACTTGAGGATCTGATTGCCCCCTAGTATGAGAATGAGTAAAACCCGGTAGATATGTAGGAATTTTGTTCCCGTCAGTGGGATTGGGATTTGTCGTAGGATTTACAACAGAAGTCTCTCATTGTCCGAGGATTTTAAATCCGAGCATTTGGGCAATTTTGCCTAGCGTGTCTTGTTGAGACTTTTTGAATTGTTCCACCATGTCTTGTCGGGCCTTAGCTAATTGCTCTTCCATCTTTCAGGCCAGATCCGCTTGCATGTCCCTTTGGATTTCTTTAATTCGGTCCAACCTTTCTTCGTTCACCATCTTGGTTTTGTGTCAGGTTCCGTAGGGGTGCTGAATTGGCTGAATTTTCTTTTGATCCAGAATCACTGCCACGAGACATCCCAAAAATTTGTCTCGGTGTTTTCAAAATGAATGCATATAAATGCAAAATAAATGCCCTAAATGCAAAGGTACTGATTTAGACATGGTTTCCAATGAACAACACCCACGAATATATGGGAGAAATTTGTAACTTCGAATATTGCATTTAATTGACATCTAGGTCACTAGATTTTCTCTCGATTCATGAACGATTTCTACTGTGTCCACCATTCTCGGGTCAATACCTCATGACGTAATACAGATAAAATGTTGATATTATGTGAATGAATATACTGATGTGATGTCAAAAGAAAACACAGGTTAGCATTAAATATTTACATATAAAAGACAAAAATATACCCAATGTGTTTTAGCACGAAATGAACCTTATTTGCAGGATATTCTAATTTGCTAGGGTTACCGCATGGCTCTAAAGGGGTGGGCTTCTTGGGTTCTACATGCAGTTTTGGTGCTAAAAGGTACTCGAATTGTCCTCACTGTCCCTTTCTAAAGGGTAGCAAGGCCCCCGTTCATCACCCATTATAGGCTCCTTTCAATAGAGCTCAATTTAAGGGGACCTATTCCCTATGTCCATACGAGAAAACAATATTTCCATGAAAACATAGGGTACTCGAGCCCGAAGGTACTTACTAGGCACATACGAAGGAACAATATCCTCACGAAAGCACTAGCGTTTCCCCCCACTTACACAAACGAGTTTATATGTCAAATTTTAAAATGCGTTAAAATAAAATCGCATTCCTAAAAAGATGTTAAATTAATTTAAAAATAAACTCACAATTTCCAATTAAGGAAAAAGTTATTTGACTCGTGGCTTGACTCTCTTCTTGTAAAAACAAAATTTTGTTCCCCAGTGGAGTCGCCAGCTGTAGCGACCTTTTTTTTGAGATATCACTAAAAAGGGAAAAATAAAATAATTTTTGTATTTTGGTTTTTGTTTGTTTTGAAAAAAATTTGTTTTTGAATTTTCATGAAGTTTGAAATTTTTGTGAAAAGATTTTGAAATTTGAAATTTGATTTTTTTGGGGTATTTTGAAAAGTTTTGAAAATTGAAGATTTTTATTTTCGAAAATTCATTTTTTGAAAAATACAGACTAGAGGTTTTAGAAAGATAAAAGAATGGAGTCACCACCGATCATTTTTTAAAGACAGACCGGACACCAAAAATGAAACCAGAGATTCTTTTGAAAATGGGTCCGGGAGTTGGTTACGGATGGGAAAAGATTAGCACCCCCACACCGTCCAAAAATTGGTACCTAGTCGAATATAATTTTCCTTTAATTGGAAATTTGTGATTTCAAATTTTAATTTAAGATCCGTTTAAAAAATGCGAGTAAATTTTAAAGGCCCTGTTATTCGATAGTAAACGAATGAACCACCATCACCGCGACTGATACTGGCCCTATTTACTATCGAATAAAAGGACACCGCATTAATAGTTAAATAAGTCAGATGTGAGAGAATAAAATAAAACAAATATGTATAAACGAAATAAAACATAAATAAAGACGGAAATTAAAAATTCGGAAAAGGACCAGATCGAAAAAGATAAAGGAAAATCTGAAAGAAAGACTGGATCGAGCAAGATAAAAGAAATATCCGAAAAAAGGATCGGATCGAACACAAAATAAAAGCATAAAATTAAAGAGTGAGAAATTAAATACGGAAATTAAATATCCGAAAAAAAGACCGGATCAAATATAAAAACAATCCGAAAAAAGGACCGGATCTAATAAAAAAGCAAAAATTAAATACATAATTTAAATTGCTGAAAAATAAATGTGGGAAGTAAATTGCGGAAATTAAAATGCGAAAAAGTAAAGTGCGAGAAAATCTAAAGGTGAGAAAATAAATGCGAAAATAAATAACGTAAATAAATATGTAATATAATATATACAATAATATATATATAATAATAAGGAATATAGCAATAATATGTAATGTAATAATAAGTAGACATGGCAAACTTGACCCGAGAACCGAGACCCGATATGGATCCAAACAAGATAACCAAAACGTGACCCGAAACCCGAAATGAACCGAACCGAAACTGAAACTGATCCGAATTCTAGAAGAACCGATATTAACCCGTAACCGATTTGACCCGAATCGAAAGTAACCCGAAATTAATTTGCTCAAAACTATCTAAATCGAACATCAACCCGATTTTAACCCGAAATAATATATGTTTTATTATCTTTTTTATTATAATAGTACCAATAATCACTACATTTGATAAAAAGTATGAGGGAAAAGTAAAATCCTAATATACATATTCTAGTCAATTGCAAAGAAAGAGGGGAAGTAGAAGGGCCCGGGAAAGTAGAAGGAAAAAATATGAGGGAAAAGTAAAATCATAATATACATATTCTAGTCAAATTTGATAATATATATACACATATACTCGAGTCAAATTTTTAGGTAATATTTCAAAATGCTCATCATATGTATGTGCATAGGGATGTAAAAACAGGTAATCGGATGGGTTTCAGGTTGGGTCTTGTCAGGTCGGGTTAAATCGGATACAGGTCATTTCAGGTCGATTTGATGTTTCGACTTGATTTGGGTCGGTGCGGGTCATTTTCAGGTCGGGTGCGGGTCATTTTCAGGTCGGGTTCATTTCAGGTTGGGTTCATTTCAGGTCGGGTTCATTTTGAGTCGGGTTCATTTCAGGTCGGGTCAAAACAGTTTGTGCCTGAATCAGTTAATTGACGGGTTAATTCGGGCTCAGGTAGACTTCAGGCCAGGTTTATTTCAGCTCGGGTTCATTTTAGATTGATTTAATTTCAGGTCGGGTTTATTTCAAGTCGGGTTCATTTCAGGTTGGGTAATTTCAAGTCGGTTTCATTTCAGGTCGGGTTAATTCAGGTTTCGAATTCGTATTAAGTTTGAGTTTGGTACAAATGGTCGATAGACTTTGGGTTGGGTCATTACAAGTGAATTATTTAACACCTTTCACGAACACGAATCACATTAAAAATAAATATTAGGTAGAATATGTTATAATTTAAAATATATATAATTGTGTCTAAATTGAATTAAACTAAAATTTAAAAGTGAATGTTAGGCCTAAAATAAAAATTTTTAAACTAGTGAGGACCTAAAGGGTAAATAATCACTAAGCAAAAAATCAGGCGCAAATTCCTAATGGCCAATTAATTATTGGATCAAATTTAAAAATATTCCATTTGAATTTTGGAGGGAAAGAACCCGCTTGTTCTTTTAGGTTGGGGAAATTTTATTTTTTAGTCATTATAACTTTAGATGTTTTTTTGTTTAAGTCCTAAATTTTTACATTTGGCTTTTAATTTAATTCAATCGAGTCCTAATTTAGGTTATAATTGAAATTCGAGCTTATTTTTAGAATTCTTATAGGGACTTTATGATTTATATGGTTTGGAATAAATTACAAAAATTATAGGGTTTGGACTAAATTACAAAAAATAGAAATAAATATGGTTCAATTTTGGATAAAAATATAATTTTATGGACTAAAATGAACAAAAACAAAGACTAAATTATAAAAATTAGAAATAAATATGGGTTGATTTTAGTTAAAAGTAACTTTTTAGGGACTTAAATAAAAAAATATCATCATATTAAAAATATTTGACTAAATTACACAATTTAAAAATAAATAAAGATCAATTTTGGTTTAAATATAGATTTATAGGGAATTAATTGAACACTAAACTCTTAAACCCTAAATGTCATCCCTAAGCCCTAAACTAATCACATAAACCTATAGGCTATGCCTATAACCCCTAAAAAGTATAATCATGTAACACGTATGAGACGTATTCACGTTTCAAAAAATATATATGAACTATAGACCATATAGGCAGACTATAGTAATAATTGATAATAACATCATCGCGTATGATATATTATATATAGATTATAGACTATATAACACTTGAAAATAATCTCATAGACTAAGATAAACCCTAAACCTTAAACTATACAAATTAATTTCATAACCCAAAAACCCTAAAATACACTATAAATCCTAAACTATTAATACTAAACACTAAATCCTAAACTATAAACCTAAGCCATGAAAATTAATCTTATAAACCAATAATCCTAAACTACACCATAAACCCTAAACCATTAACACTAAGGCCTAAACCCTAGGCCATAAACCAAAAGTGGGGACCAATTTCACCACAAATATAGCCTAAAACCAAAATTAGGGACCAATTTGACAATTTGAAAGTGGAGAAATTTTGAGAGTCAAGTGACCAATTTCACCATAAAATATAGCATAAAACCGAAATTAAGGACTAATTTGACAATTTGAAAGTGGAGAAATTTGAGAGTTTAGTGATCAATTTCACAATTTTACCATAGAAATAAATATGGATCAATTTCGACTAAAAATTAATTCTTAGAAACTAAACTGAACAAAAATATCAACATATTGAAATTGTTAGACTAAATTACAAAAATTAGAAATATATAGGGGTCAATTTCGGCTAAAAGTAAAATTTTAAGGAATAAATATCACCCTGGGGTGGGGATTGATATATCCGAAGTCCAAACCGCGGGGATACTTGTGACTAAATTGAATTAAACTAAAACTTAAAAGTGAATATTAGGACTAAAATGTAACATTTTAAACGCAACAGGACCTAAAGGGTAATTAATCTCTAACGTAAATAATAGGCGGGCAACGAAGACTAGCTACTAATGAATTTTATTAAAATGAGCTAATTAAATTAATCCTAAAAATGAGGATCTAAATCTAAGACACTAAAACTGAAATTAGGATTCGATTGAATGGAAATTAAACTTAGCATGCAAAATAGAGACCTAAATGAAATGCTACCTAAAAATAGAAGGACCTAAGGTGTAA
This sequence comes from Hibiscus mutabilis, assembly GCA_019671005.1. Lineage (NCBI taxonomy): Eukaryota > Viridiplantae > Streptophyta > Magnoliopsida > Malvales > Malvaceae > Hibiscus > Hibiscus mutabilis. The sequence goes on along the minus strand of CM033751.1, from coordinate 6,689,978 downwards.
ATATACCATAAGCTAAAAAGGTGGGCAGATTCCTCCTAGCGGGAGCAAATTAAAGGGCGGACTAAATTAAAAATGGCGGCTTACTCCCAATTTCAATGCTTTAATTTTTTTTTCAAACCCTCAAATGCTTTAGTTAATAATTAATAATTGAATTGTTTAATATAATTAATTTAATGGTTATAATTAATTTTTTAAATATAATGATTATATTTAATTTAAAAATAAATTTATTAATTTAACGATCATAATTAACAAAATGATTTAAATTTTAAATAATTTGTTTTAAATTTATTAATCTCAAATTATTAATTTAATAAAGCTTTTAATATTTTATATATTATAATTTATAAATATAAAAAATTAAACATATTAATTTAATGAGTTACTGACTTAATGTTGTTGCTATTTCTGATTGTTGCCTGTTGTTGGTTGCTAGCTATTGCTGATTGTTGGTTGACTTATAGTTCTTTTTTTTCTTATCTAAGTAGTTGCCCTTGGTTTGATTATGCTGTTTTCTTAGTTGAGAAGTTACTTATAAGTTAACCATGATGGTAGCATTTAGATCTTTTGAGAGTTCGATGAGAAAATTTCTGGCACCAAAGTCGAGCATTTAGCCTAATAAAACTTTGCTATAAGATCTGAGAGCTTAAATTTTCACACAACAAAACTTTAAGTTGTAATCAATTCAGTATTATCTTGTTTCTTAATTTTAGTTTGTACTTTGTTATCTAATACTTACGTTAAATTTCATAATTTCAATTTGTACATTTGTAAGTTTACTAAGTTGTAATACATTTTTAAGTTGTAATAAACTTCTGTTTTATTCATTTATACGTTTACTTACATTTGGTTCTTATCAAATCAAGTAACCAACAAAGAGTTGCCAATCTTCTCTAATAAATTTTGGTCAAGTTAATAAGAAAAAAAGACAAATTCATTCAAGTTAAGGTGTACTTTACCCAAAAGATAATTAAAAATGACTATGTCTTTTATGTATAAAAATAGAAGCATAATATAACATGTCATTAAAAATGAATTTAAGTATGTTAATTCTTATTAACTTGATAAATTATTTATATTGAATGAGTTAGTACTATTACTAAGCATATTGAATTATTTAACAAATTTTCAAACTTAGTAGTGTCAAATGATTATACTTTTTTGAATAAGAGTGTCAAATAATTATCTAAATCTAATCTTTCCTTTATATCTATATATATAATTGATTATATATGTATATACAACAAAAAGATTATTTAACACTTTAAATTGATTTAAGAAATTAATAGTTTACATTTATCAATACTTTAAATTATTTAACACTTTAAATTGATTATAAATAGCTATAGGATTGTATCGGGATTCGTTAGGTTCAGGTTAAATGATTAATACCAATGATGGTTGATTTTGAAACATTGAATGATTGGAACTAAACCTAAATGATAATATTAACAAATAAAAAGACATTTTTTACAAGAATATATGATTAATTCTTTATATAATATACACGATTAGATTCACACCCAAGTCCAACTCAAAACGAATTGGCCCAAAAATTTAAAGACTGACCCGACCCGAACTGATCCGAACGACCCGATATCGACCCGACTCGAAAACATCTGATCCGATATTGACCCGACCCAAAAACAACCGATCTGATATTGACCCGAATCACTGATCCAATACCCGAATCGACCCGAATCATCATAGAACCGAACTAAAATCCGAACCAGACCCGAACCGATCCGAATCTAAACCGAATACAGAGAAACCCGAAACGAACCAAACCGAAACGATCTGAACCGAAACCGAACTGAACCACCCGTTTGCCACCTCTAATAATAAGGAATATTACTACATAATATGATGCAATAATATGATACTAATATGTAATGTATATATGCATATATATCTAAAATACATACTATAATATATAGTGTATAACATATTATGCATATACGGTACATAGGATAGTATATAGTATGTAACTTATATATATATATATATATATTTATATAACTATAATGTATATGATATATAATGCGACATGTATAATTATAATAAATATACATTAAGGACTGAAATATATGAAATTAAACAAAGGAGGCTGAAATTAAAATAAAACAAGATTTAAAGAAGCTGGAGTTAAAACGAAAAAACTAAGGGAGAGACCAGAACTGGAATTAAACCATGGCTACAGTGTAAAGGAGAGAAAAAGGGAAGGACCAAGGTAGTAATTTAACCATCGACCCGAGTGCGCGGATCTTTCCCTCTGAGTCGGGTCACCGCGCGGGTCTGATGTTGCCAAAACGACGATGTTTAACAAAATATATAAATAGGAAAAAACTAGGCAAAATCAAACAAGAACAGATACTATTAGACCCTTCTTTAGATAGATTTTAGCTAGATTCTCTATTCCTTTAGATAGATTCTCTATTCTAGATAGATTCTCTATTCCCAATTCCTTTTTTATTTTAATATGGAATACTGAAAATAGCGGACAAGGGATGAAAATCTCCCTACGGATCTATCATACATGAATAGGAAAAAAATACCTGAATCAAACCCATCACCCTGGCTTCACTTAACCTTAACTCAGGTGAAAAGGGGGCAGAAGCCTTGTTTTGTTATTTTAGTTAGGTTTAAGTCTGACGAGAATAATATTCTACGACAATCAAGTCATTTATTTTCAAACCAACCCATTTCCTATCTATTATTTGATTGACTAATCCTTTATATTATAATGTATGAAGGGTCAAATGCTTTGGTAATTCCTCATGGGTGGATGAATCAAGATAATTTTGGATCAGAGTTCTAGATTTTTGTTCATCCCTCGCTGAAATAATATCTCGGGGTTTGCAGCGATAACTTGGTATATCTACTGTACGCCTATTAACTAAAATATGTTTGTGGTTAACTAATTGGTGGGCTTGAGGAATAGTCGAAGCCATACCCAATCGGAAAATGATGTTATCTAAACGCATTTCAAGTAATTGTAGTAAAACCTGACCTGTTGACCCTTTGGCTTTTCTGGCAATCCGAACATATTTAAGTAATTGTCGTTCTGTAAGGCCATAATGAAAACGCAATTTTTGTTTTTCATCTAAACGAATACGGTATTGAGATTTTTTACCAGGGCGCGATTGGTTTCTAAGATCGCTTCCGGCTCTAGGCCTTTTACTAGTTAGTCCCGGTAAAGCCCCCAGACGGCGTATTTTTTTGAAACGAGGCCCTTAGTAACGTGACATAAGGACTCCTTATTAATTTGAATTTTGTTGAAATTTTATAAACCGAAATTAAAACTGAACTAAATGAAGCGAAATCCACTGAATGATTGTACTACAAATATTAATGAGATGAATTGGATCAATATCCATACTTTTTGTATTGTATATAATGTATACAAAAAATCAAACAAAATAAAAATATATAAAAATATCTAAAAATAAAAAGACAAAAGATAATATATATATAATAACAATATATATAATATATAATAATATATCTAAAATAGATATAATATAGAAATAAATTGAATATAATATTCAATATATAAATAAATTAAACCAAAAACAAAAAGAGTTTTCTTTTTTGTTTTCTTGATTTATTCTGCAAAGATCTAACTCCTCAAATTTTATCCCTAATTGGAAGTTTCTACGACATAATAAACAGATTGTTGACCTTTGGAAAAAAAAAGGGGAAAAGCTTTTTCAATGTTCTTTGATTTCAAAGATTTCAAAAAAAACATTATAAATCATGTAAAAAGTAAAAAAGAAAACAAATAGGGAAAGCCGGCTATCGGAATCGAACTGATGACCATCGCATTACAAATGTGATGCTCTAACCTCTGAGCTAAGCGGGCTCAAATATCAAATAATAGAAATTTTGTATCCATAGGAATTCAACAAACTATTATGATCTTATCTATTAACTATCTATTAGTTATTCATAATTACTATGAATTCTATTAGTTATTCATAATTACTATGAATTATTAATATGAATTATAGACTAGAATTTAGAAAAACTAGAATTTAAAATTTTGAATGTCATACTTAATATAACAATATAACATATTTATTATAATAAAAATAATGGTATATTCGATCTAATATTCAGTCTAATGTTGATAGAATATAATAATTAAGATTATAATAATTATATTTTATTATATTTAAAAAATGATTTTAATTATTTAATTCTATTTGATTATTCTATTTAGTTTAGAGTTCTAAATAGAGATAATTAGAATGAAACTTTTTTAGACAAAAAATAATCGAATTATCTTCGAATTCGAAATAGAAATGAAATCCAGATCATTCATAATGGGAGACTCCTTTCATTTGTCTTTTGTTCACATCATAAAGGCGGAAGCTAAGACGAAAAAAGAATCGACCGTTCGAGTATTCCACCAAATTGCCTAAGAAAACTGAGAGTAAGAGTAGCATATATATGTTATGGAATACCCATCCATATTGAATTGCGAATACAGAAATGATAAAATATTTTCTGATTGGACCAAATAAAAATAAATATGGGTCTCCAATAGAGACGAAAGAAGATAAACAAACAAGAAAAGAAATAAAAAATAGGGAAAGACCCTTAGATATAAGAATCACTATCTATATCTACTAAATCGCATAAAAAGAAAGAAAATAAACAAATGAAAGAAAGGGGAAATGATGGAGAATGGGGGCATCCTAATGAGATCCTAATCTCAAGACACAAGGGGGATATGGCGAAATTGGTAGACGCTACGGATTTAATTGGAGTGAGCCTTGGTATGGAAACCTACTAAGTGATAACTTTCAAATTCAGAGAAACCCTAGAATGAAAAATGGGCAATCATAAGCCAAATCATATTATTTTACGAAAATAAACATAAACAAAAGTTCAGCAAGCGAGAATAATAATAATAATAATAATAATAATAATAATAATAATAATAATAAAAGAAAAGGATAGGTGCAGAGACTCAATAGAAGCTATTCTAACAAATGGGGTTGATTGTTGGTAAATGAATCCTTATATCAAAATTCCAGAAAGGATGCAAGATATACCTATATAAATTATAAATAATAATAAAAAATAGGTATACTAACGAAAAACTATCTCAAAAAAGACGACCTGAACCCGTATTTTTATATGCAAAATCTATTTATATGAAAAATAAAAAGAATTGTTGTGAATCGATTCTAAGTTGAAGAAAGAATCGAATAGAATATTCATTAATCAAATCATTCACTCTATAGTCTGATAAATCTTTTGAAAAATTGATTAATCGGACGAGAATAAAGATAGAGTCTCATTCTACATGTCAATATCAATAATGACAACAATGAAATTTATAGTAAGAGGAAAGTCCGTCGACTTTAAAAATCGTGAGGGTTCAAGTCCTTCTATCCCCAACCCCAAAAAGTCTGTTTGCTATCTATTTATTTTATCCTATCTTTTTTTGTTAGGGGTTCAAAGTTCCTTCTGTTTCTCATTCATCCTATTCTTTGCCATTTTACAAGCGTATCCTAGCAGAATTTTGTTCTCTTATCACATCACAAGTCTTGTGATATATTGTGATATACATACAAATCTCTTAAGCAAGGAATACCTATTTGAATGATTCATAATCCATATGATTTCTCATATGGAAATTTACAAAGTATTCCTTTTAAAGATCCAAGAAATTTCTGTTCGAGACTTTTCATTTAATACTTTTTTTGTTTTTTTTTGTTTTCATTTTTAATTGACATAGACCCAAGTCATCTAGTATTATGAGGATAATGCGTCGGTAATGGTCGGGATAGCTCAGTTGGTAGAGCAGAGGACTGGAAATCCTCGTGTCACCAGTTCAAATCTAGTTCCTTGCATATGATTCATTTGTATGAGTATATTCTCTACAAATTAATTGATATGGATCGACATAATACATACTTATCTAGCTAAGTATCTGGGAGTAAACCCTCTTTTATTTATTTATTTTATTTATTTTTTCCATTTTGTATTTATTTTATCTTTTTTAAATGAGCAAATAGTATATTCTAATGAGTCTATTATAATGTAGTAAAAGAAAAAAATTGCTTATCTTTCCTCTTCTTTTTTATTTGTTCACACTGTGGCTCCTCACATTCAAAAAGAATGTTAATACTTCATACATATTTTATCATATTTTAATAAAAGATGGTTCATTTATTAAAATATTAAAATAGTTGGTTGAAAGGCCCAACCAAAAGTTTGGTCTAGAGGAGTTCAAGGCTAGAAATAACCAAGACTCATCTCAGGTACAGTACAAATAGAATTCGATCCCATTTCATTTATTTCTTTGTATTCTCTTTCATATTCCATTTCTCCATTCCCTTCTATGCGACTCTCTAGAGTTCATCTAAGTGATGTGTGCGATACAAAGTTCATGGTACAGAACCCTTGTTGTTCATTCTATTGTCTCGGCTCTCAATGATGTATTATCTTTTATTTCTTTTTATTTATTAGCCTATCCATAAGAATACGAATGAAACCTCAATTCCTCTGTTTGAGCTAGAAGAGAATGTACAAATATTCCTTGAATATTCGAAGTTGTAATTTTGTTTCTTATCATTCAATGAGCGTCTTGTATTTCATAAAAATTGGGGGCAATATAATCCTTACGTAAAGGCCACCCTATCCAACTTTTCATAAGATACGTCTTGTAATTTTGGGCATTAAGATATGTTTCAGTCGTGGATGATTCTCATAAGAGATTCCCAACATGTCATAAGATTCTCGTTCTTGAAAATCTGCACTTTTCCAAACCCAGAAAACAGACAGAATTCTAGGGTTACTCCTTGGAGTAAATACTTTTATACATACTTCCTCCGGTTGATCTACACCATACTCAATTCTCGTAAGATGATACACACTGGCTAACAGTCCATCTAGTGCTACATTATAGGCATATTGGGAACGGAGATAATTGTAACCATATACATATAAAATAACAACAATGGAATGCCAATCCTCAGGCTTTATTTGTAAAGTCTCTATTCCTTGGTAATCAAAGCCCAAAGATCTATGAACCAGCCCGTGTTTGACTAGCCAAACAGACAAACGACCCTGCATATTTTTTATCTCTCCCGCACTTTTCTTTTGTATATGTAATTTGTATAAGATTTTATTTTTTATTTGTAATTTTTATAAGATAAGTATTTCACATTTACGATGAAATCGAATTTATAAAGATTAATTCATTGTTTGTTATTCTGTTTCTGTAACAAAAATCTTACCTAATTCACTAATTTGTAGGAAGATAGCGAACCCTTGTAGTTGAAAAATGTTTCAAGAGAAATCTCTGAAGTAGATGGTGGTTGATAGAGTAATCCTTGATTATAGTTTCCAGTACGAGTACTGCGTACAAGACAAAACTTGTGATTGGTAGTAAAACACTGATCCCCCTGTTGAGATCTAATTCGATCTTCATAGGTTTTGCGAGATATTTTCTTACGAAGTTTTGTTATAGCATCTATATCTGCCTCAGGTTTAGGGGGACAGCCCGACAAATAGACATACACAGGAATTAGCTTATCGACTCCCCGAACAGTACTATAAGAATCAGTACTAAACATCCCCCTTGTAATTGTACACGCACCCATAGCAATAACATATTTAGGTTCAGACATTTGTTCATATAATCTCACTAAAGAGGGAGCCATTTTCATTGTTACTGTTCCAGCTGTTAAAATTAGGTCCGTATGTCTAGGACTCGATCTTGGTACCAGCCCATAACGATCAAAGTCGAATCGTGAGCCTATTAATGAAGCAAATTCAATAAAGCAACAACTGGCACCATAAACAAGTGGCCATAAACTGAAGAGTCTTGACCAATTTGAAAGATCATTAATGTAGTTGAAATAGCTGAATTTTGGGTTGTTCGATCAAGTAAATGAAATTTGATGGAATTCATACTCAATGTTATTATTATTTTGACTTTTTTCTTTCTTTTTATTATCTGAATATTCAGGAACTAAGACCATTCCAATGCCCCTTTTTGCCATGCATAAACTGAACCAACAATTAGGATAAGCACAAAAATGAAAGCTTCTATGAATACGGGTACCCCCAATACATCGAAACTCATTGCCCATGGATAAAGAAAAACCGTTTCAACATCAAAAACTAGAGCAAACATATAATAACATATTCGAAATTGTAACCAAGCATCACCCATTGTTTCTATACCCGATTCATAACTAGAAAGTTTTTCTGGACCCTTTCTAATCGGGGTTAAAACTCCAAAAATTAGAAATGCCAAAATAGGAATAACACTTGATATTATTATAAATGCCCAAAAATATCATATCCGTAAAGTAGAAACATAGACGAGCTCCTATGAATTTGAAAAATAGATTGGATTAGTCGATTCGACTTGGAATTCATTGTGAAGTCATCCACAACTATTTGTTTAGTCAAAACAACAATTCAGTTTGATCGAATCGTCTAGTTTCGTTTGTTTGTTGTGTTTCCATGTTGTGTTTTAAGATTTATTGATTGGAATTAATCCTATTTTATTTACATTACACCTATTTCTTTCGATTTAATTTCGATATAATACTAATTTGTATAGTAATAGTATAAATATATATTTATACTATTATTATATAGTAATATAGTATATAAATCCAAAACAAGTAATACTTTTACGTTTTCACTTCATTTCGATTTCGGATTTTTCTAAATTATTTTTCTAAATAAAAGGAATAAAAGGAATTCAAATATCTAACTAATATCTAATATGTATTAGAATTTTATAAATAAAAAAGCCTTCAAATTCAAATTCGGAAATTCTATTTATTTATTCTATTTATTTTATTCTAAATCTCAATTTTTTATTTTATATCTATATCTATATATATTTCTATATATTATATATTATTTATAATTTATATATATTTAATATATTTATATATATTGAATTGAATATATATTTAATAGATTCTGTATGAAATTATGTTTATGAAAAGATCTTTCTTTGTTTTTCAAACTCTGACGTGTCAACAAATCCATACAATCGTGTCAATAAATTCATACAATTAAGGTGCTCTTAGATCCGTGCGACTCATTAATAGATTCGATTTGAGTTGAGTTGAATTAGGTTGGTTTTTTTTATTTTTTTACCTTTACCGAATTCGTGTCATAATTTTGACTCCAAGGATTCACACAACTCTTTGATTACGGACAGTAAAAGAGGAAAAATTCAATTTCTATTTATATAGAATCAATCTAAAATAAATCTACCCACGGGGATTAATTAAGAAAATGACGTTTTGTTTATTTTATTCTTATCCAATCCAAGAAAAAAAAGAGTGATTGGATTCATTTAAATGTGCTTTTGTTTTCAAGTTTATGCTCTGAGTGATCTCCTTGTGACCTAGCTTATAGGAATGATTTTAACCGGGCAACTGGAAGATATCAGTTCCAATCAACAAAGAATACAATAATTAGCAAAAAAACTATACAAATTTTTTAGTTGTTTTTGGATATTCTTTATTGTTTTAGTTTGCTTTAGTTTTAATAATATTATTTTCATTTTTATTAATTTACTGAATATTAAAAATTAATAAAATAGAAAATATAGGGCTATACGGACTCGAACTGTAGACCTTCTCGGTAAAACAGATCGAACTGATTATTATCAAAATGATTCGGCCTATTTCAAAGACCCAACATGCATTTTTTTTGCATTGGGCTCTTTCATTAACTGATAGAAAGATCAGCTAGTCTACCATATAATATATTTTTTCTAAGAAAAAGAAGAAGATGGTTCCGCGTGCTCTGATTCATTACTGATACAGGAGCACTCCAAAAGTGTTTCAAAGAAAGAAATGGTTATCTTGATGTAGGTCTGCTTCTGGCCTAGATCAACCTGAGTTAAATGGAGTCTCTATCATCCTGATTAAAAAATCGAACGTGAAACTTCATACACCTTAAGATTCATAAGACGAAAAGAGCATTTTTAAGGTCCTTATACTCATTATGCCTAGAATTGAATAGACTGGGTATTCACCCTATCAATATCTCAAATCAACAATGGGTTCGATTCGGATCCTGCCTAAACTAAACGGCACCCGAATCGGACCGAACCATTTGTCAGGTTATTATTCTCTTGTTTTGTTCTTTCAAAGTAATGGAGTAAGACATTGATTTCTCAAAATGATCAATTCTTTTGATTGCATGATAGACTTCCCTGAAAAACATTGGCGCGCGTGTAAATGAGGTGCTCTACCAACTGAGCTATAGCCCTTGTATTTGTGATACATAGTTTATCATATTATGTAGATAATTTCTTTTCAAGATAAATATTAGATGATCCAACAACATAATCATACCTTTTTGGTCAGTTTGATTGGTATTGCTTAGAAGTGATACTGGATTTATAATCCATCGATGTGATAGGTCCTTTTTCTTTCTCTTTATGATTCCTTATGATAATAAATGACCTACTTAACTCAGCGGTTAGAGTATTGCTTTCATACGGCGGGAGTCATTGGTTCAAATCTAATAGTAGGTAGAACTTATTAGATACCTCGATCCCGGTGTCTAATAAGTTTTTCTACCCACATTCTTTTATTGATTTTCTATCTTTTTCATCATATTCTATTTCTGTTTTCAATTTTCAAATTTTTTGTTAGATCAAAATCTGATTTCACTTTTGATTGTATTTGATTCTATTTAATCGGCAAAATCAAAATGGGATGTATAAACGAAAGTTCTGTTTATACGGAAATTCTTTAGATTAACCAACTAGTTACGAAATTGCGTTGATAGCCTCTACTCGTGTCCTAGCCTGTCTGAGAGCTAGATTTGCCTCAATTGTTTGCCTCTTGCCTTCAACTTTCCTCAAGTTAGCTTCCGCTATTTCAAGAGCTTGCTGAGCTTCTTGTGGATCAATGTCACTACCCTTCTCCGCATCATTTACTAAAATAGTGATTTCATTGTTTCCTATTCTAGCAAAACCACCCATCAGAGCCATCATTAACCATTGGTCGTTAAGGCGTATTCTCAAAATACCTATCTACAGCTGTGGCAATAGGCGCATGATTTGGTAATACGTCAATTTGTCCGTTATTAGTAGATAAAATGATTTCTTTCACTTCTGAATCCCAAACAATTCGATTAGGGGTAAGTACACAAAGATTTAAGGTCATTTCTTCAATTTGCTCTCCATTTCTAAGTTCGTAGCCTTCGCAGTAGCTTCATCGATGTTACCTACCAAATAAAAGGCCTGTTTAGGAAGACCGTTTGATTCTCCGGAAAGGACAATTTAAACCCTCTAATTGTTTCTACTAGGCTTTACCCGGGGAACCAGTAAATACTTTCGCTACGAAAAAGGGTTGTGATAAGAAACGCTCAATTTTTCGTGCTCTTGCTACGGTTAAGCGATCCTCTTTGAATAATTCATCCAACCCAAGGATAGCTATAATGTCCTGAAGTTCTTTGTAACGTTGTAAGGTTTGCTTAACCCTTTGCGTAGTTTCATAATATTCCTCACCAACGATTCGAGGCTAGAGCATAGTTGACGTTGAGTCTAAAGGATCTACCGCGGGATAAATACCTTTGGCAACTAATCCTCTTGATAGTACGATAGTAGCATCTAAATTCGCAAATTGTGGCAGGGGCAAGGTCGGTCAAATCATCCACAGGTACATAAACTGCTTGAATAAAAGTTATGGATCCCTCCTTGGTAGAAGTAATTCTTTCTTGTAAAGTACCCATTTCAGTACTAAGGGTAGGTTGATAACCCACAGCGGAAGGCATTCTACCCAATAAGGCAGATACTTTGGATCCCGCTTGGACAAAGCGGAAGATATTGTATATAAATAGAAGTATGTCTTGTTCATTAACATCTCGGATATATTCTATCATAGTTAGGGCAGTCAACCCAACTCTCATACGAGCTCCTAACGGTTCATTCATCTGACTGTAGACTAAAGCCACTTTTGATTCCGCAAGATTTTGTTCATTAATTACTCCAGATTATTTCATTTCCATGTAAGATCATTTCCTTCACGAGTCCATTTACCTACTCCGCCAAATACAGATACCCCCATGAGCTTTCACAATGTTGTTGATCAATTCCATAATAAGTACTGTTTTACCTACCCAGCCCCCCCAATAGTCTGATTTTAAAAGATCGACTACTTTAATTCCTGTTTCAAAAATAGATAATTTTGTATCTAATTGTATGAAAGTGGGCGCAGGTTTATGAATAGAGGATGTTGTGCGAGTATCTACAGGACCTAAATTATCAACGAGCTCTCCAAGCACGTTAAAAATTCATCCTAGGGTCGCTCCGCTGACTGGAACACTTAGAGGATCTCCCGTTTCAATTATGTTCATTCCTCTCGTTAGACCATCTGTAGCGCTCATAGCTACAGCTCTAACTCGATTATTTCCTAATAATTGTTGTGCCTCACAAGTTACATTAATTTGTTGACCGGCGGTATCTCGAACCTTAACTACTAAAGGTTGTAAATATTAGGCATCTTGCCCGGGGGAAAGGCTACATCCAGTACTAGACCGATGATTTGAGAAATATGTTCCAGATTTTCTTTTTCAAGAGTGGAAACTCCAGGAACAGAAGTAGTAGGATTTATTCTCATAATATAATAAAGTGAAATATGTCAATTTTTTTTCGAAAATTATCTAATACAAAATAAATCATCGACATGAGTTTGATCGGTTAATTCAATAAGAAATAGGGGTTAGTGCTCGATTTCGTTGGTACCATACAATTGAATGCAATTCAATTGGATTGTTTCTTTATTCAGTTAGGAAGTGGATAAATAAAAATTTTGAGAGAGTCTTTCATTTGTCTATCATTATAGGCAATACCATCCATATAATCTATGGAATTCGAACCCGAACTCTATTTATGATTCCTTATTTCTATCGCATTTTTCTATCTCATTTCGTATTTTATTTTAGCATATCAATTCTTTTACGTCCAACCTCTCCACATTTTCCATCTATATTCCTTTTTTTTCATTTCATGAACGGATTACGCCTATTTTCACATCTAGGATTTACATATACAACATATATTACTGTCAAGCTGTCAAGGGTGAATTTATTATTTTGTAGTAGTGAGTTTAATTTCTTATTTCTTATTATTGATTTCTTATTGTTGAGTTTATATTATATAATTTTATAATTTATATTAGATATTAGAATATTAATTCTAATTAATTCTACTATTATATATTTATATATTCTAATATATATTCTAATAAATATTCTAATTATTATATTTTATTTAGAATAATATAATTTTATTTATAATATATTATATTAATATTTAAATTAATATTTTATTTAAATTAATATTTAATATTATTTTTATATTTCTATTACATTTATTTTCATTTATTTTATTTGCATTTCGATATCACATTTTGCCTCTTCCATTTTTACAACCAGGAAAAAAAAGGGAATGCTCTGGAATTTGGGGAGCCCTAGCCCGAGCCTTCGAGCGGCGCGACTTTGCCGGCCATGCTCGACCACCAGAAACGCCGGTGCAAGGCGGCTTCCTCCCGAACAGGTAAACGCCTCAAAAACCATCCTTGTTTTCTTTTAATTTCAGATCCACAAATCAAACTCAATTTTTGTCTCTCTTTTTTTTTTTAAAAAAAAACACTATTTTAGATCTTAAAACCGTTTAGCCTTACATGGGTTTGCACTCGGGCTTATATAGCCGGTTTACATTGCAAAAAAAAACAAAAACAAATGTTGTATTTTGGTTGCCTATTGCTATTGTTGGGGTTGTTGCGGATATTGTCCCTGTGTTGTTGTTTGGTGCAGATTCGGCAAGGGGTTCGTACGGGAAGAGGGGACCAGTAGTCCCTTGGCCAGATGTGTGCATGTGACGCGGCTTCTGTTGCGGCTCGGCGCTCAGATTCAAACTATTTTCAAATCAAAAAGGAAATTGTTGGAATTGGTAAAATTCTTTCAATCCAAAGTATATCATGCGTGAATTAATCGTTCATATGATTCTTTGATAGAAAGAAAAAAAGAGAGAGAAAAAGGACATGTTGTTGCCATTTTTGAAATGATTAAATATCTTAGAAGTAATGTCTAAACCCAATGATTCAAGGAAAAGATAAAAGATCCTAGAACAAGGAAATACCTTTTTCAATTTTCTCAACAACTAGATTAAAATGAAGAATCGAAATAAATTCTAAGCGAGGCAAACAAAAAAGGGGTTAGAGACCACTCAATAAAAGAATGCCTAAGGATTTTTTTGAGCATTTTGAGAGTTGGCTCCGACGTGGTCAGGAGCAGGGGAGCTAAAGGGGCGGCTTCTAGAGGCTTCTAAGTTGTTGGCTGCGGCTGAGGGCTTGGTTAGGAATTAGGGATTCCAATTTAGGTTAACCGGGTTGGGTAAACCAGGTTAGGGTGGTTGGGTCGGTTTGGATAGGGTAATTTGGGCTTTGGTTGTATTGGGTTAAGCAGTGGGGCCGAATGAGAAACTTGGGTTATGGGCAGATTAGGAAATAGGTTTAATTTGGACATGTATAAAACTGTAAATGGACATTAATGGAAGGATTTTGGATCTAATAAGTGTTTTTTTACTATGGATTTTTTGATATATTTATTATATATATATATATTTGATTTTTCGATTTAATGAATTCGAATGAATCCCGGACGAAAAAGGTGATTACATCAAATCAACTAATGCAATCAGTTGTCACCTAATGCTGATAACTAATAAACTATTTAAGTAAATATTGAATATAATCATGTCCTTATATATCATTTTGCTTGTTCAAATGATTAAATTGCTATAAGCTATCAATTAATTTTACCAAACACTTTTATACAGGTAGCTAATACAATCCGCTAGTCAAATCAACTAATACAATAAGCTATCAGCTAATGTAATCCGCTATCCGCTAATTGTCAAACATGATTTAGTGTATGATTAAAGATTTATTTAAAGAAACAACCATGATTATTCTAGCACTAAGAACTGGTCGATTCCTTAAGTAAAGCAAATTTTGGTAATGTGAATGGAACAAATTGAGTTAGAAGGATCGTCACTGTAATGAATCTATATAACAACTAATTCATATTAATTGATCAATAGATCGAATACCCAATAATTATAAAAAAATCTATTAAAAAGGATAAAATCAAAGCACAAGTTGCAACAATGGAGTAAAATCATATCTTTGACTTTGTATAATATTATTCTCTTGATTTTCTACATCGTTATTATACTTGATTGAAAATTTTCATCTCTCTCTACAACAGCAATATAGACTCTGGAATCTAATCCTAGCGTTGCAATGTGTATCATGAATCCAAAATTCTGGTCAATGTTGGAGAAAAAAGGAAAATAGAATAAAATAATTACTATTCTTTCTGTCCCGCTTGAAGTATTACATGAACATTTTTTTTGGATTTTTAACTTTGATTTTTTTATTATTTAAATTTTATTTTTGATAAAAATATAAAAATATATTTTAAAAATATTCAAACAATTAGTTTTTAAATATATATTTTATAAATTTTAATTAATTAAAATATTTATAAAAAATTATAGTTAAAGTTAAAAAAATTATTAAAAAATATCAACATGTGACGGTTTTAGTGGTATAGAAAGCACTATACTTTAAAGTTATAATAGAAATACATAAAAATCAATCATCACAAATACTAATTGTATTCTGCTAAACCAAAATAAATCTATACCAAACAAACCCACTGTATAAAATTTGAACTTGAAATGATAAAATTATGTACAAGTCCCTCTAAACTTATAAAATAAATTAATAATGGTAAAAATTGTATTTTGATCCCTTAAAGATAAATCAGAGTCACGTTACTTAAAGGACAAGAATCCTCTGCCACTTTTCGGTGCCCCTTTCAATGCCCTAACACTCAAAAATTAAATTCTAAGCCCTAACCTTAAATTCTAAACTATAAACCCTAAAAAATACACCATACCCTTAATTCTCTAAACCCTAACCACTAACCCTAAGTCTTAACCCTAAATCTAGTTTTTTTACTGTGGGAGCATAAAAAGGCACCGAAAAGGGGCAGAGAATTTATATTGGTTACTTAAACAATCAAGCCTAGTCTGTCAGCTGAAATTGTGCAAATCAAGATCGTTCATTTTTTATTTCATTTTGAGCCGTCGCAATCTTTTTTTTAATAGTCTCAAAGTGATTATAAGGTAGTATTTGTTCATATTCTTTTAACTTTTAATAACATACACTTTACAGATAAAGTTACTCGAACTTAGATCTACTAGGATGAACATCATCTCTTTTAAAGCAAAGTGGCAATGTTAATCATAGTTACGTCGGAGAACATGGTGACACCAACAAACGTTGTTAATCACGTTTCCATGGAACAATTCCAAAGTGAAAATTACATTGGACATTGCAAAATGGCAGGCAGGGAATTGGATGAAGAGGGAACTCGGTGCGGCTATTCAAAGCAAACAAGTATTTGCTCGATGAAACTAAAATCAGTGTGATTTGAAAACCCATAGTGGAGCGCTCGACACAACGCGGAGATGCAAGCTAGAGACATTGCCCTCAACCACCAGATTTACGTACTAATACTTTCTGTCCACACAATCTGTTTCCTAATTAATTCGACCAATAATTGCTTTTTTTCTCTTCCCGAATTTGTACGTAACATCATCACATAATTCCATGCCTTCGCCGGCCCTGAACTGCTTCCTCCGTCGTTTCATTCGATCAACTACTCTTGCTAATGACAAATGAGAGATAGAGTTAGAGCCTATGTGAAGATTGTTCAAGTATCGGATTATCAGTTCGAGTTTAAAACTTGATTCGACATTCGCGTGGTTGAACAAAAATATTATGTCCGAAAAATGGGCATGGGGCTTGAGTGACTTTAAGACAAGGCCAAGAAGTAAATTACAAGTGTAAAGAATTCTTTTCCTTTCTATATTTCCGTGGAAGGTTGATAATGGAGAAGGAAAAGCCTTGGATTAGGAGACTTGTCAGATGTCTTGCTTTTTGTTTACATAGCCATGTTAGAGTTGTTCCAACAGCCCGTGACAAATTGGCCTTATCAACACATGTAAATTATTGTAATAAAACAATGACAATCAAGGAAAAAGATGCACAATAAGAGTGTCTAGTCTATGTGTATATATATACCCATGTTTTGCAATGGAACTGCAAGCAGCCTCGGCCCTCATTGCACGCCGGAGAAGGGGCTGCAAAATATCTGGACTGGTTATTTGGACAGGATCTGTCTTCCTCCTTGGGAAGGGATTTTAGTTTTTCATGCAAAGAGTGAAGGAGAGGTTCAATGTTTATTGTTTAGATCCCATGTGACTATAGCCCACTTGTTTTTCCCCCAACACGGGGTGCTACTTTCAAATTTCAGTTTTCTTTTAGTTCTCCATATTTTATCCTAAAAGAAAGAATTGAATCAAAGATGAAATGATAAAATATTTAAGGTATACTACAGTGGTAGTCATTAAATTTTTAGGATATTTTTACTTTGGACACTGAAATCGAAAAACTACCATCATAGTCACTAAGCTTTTAATTTGATTTCATTATGGTTATTGTCGCTAAGAAATATTGACGTGACATGTTAAAGTCTTTTTCCCAAAAGAATCCTAGCTTTCTAAATTTATAATCGTCGCCAAATTTATTATGGTTATCATCGATCAATCCCAACGGTAAGAATGATTCGTTAGGCTAGAAGATTAATATAGTTTGATTTAAAGTTGATGTGGTGGTTAATAATGACATATCAAAAAGTTTTAATTTTGATTGAGATTTTTTGTTTTGATTCACCAATATTGTTAATCGCTAGATCAACTTGAAATCAAACCATATTAATCTTATAGAAGACTTTAACGTACCACGTCAATATTTTTAACGGGAACTAACAGTGTAATGATAGTTTTTCAATTTCGGTGACTAAATTGAAAACACTTGAAAAGTTCAATGACTACCATTGTATTTTACCCAAATATTTATTATATCTAAGTGTTCAGTTGATACCATTTCACTCACTTATATAATCAGTTTCTTTGTAAGAATGAATGATTGGATTATATTAATAAAGTCCTTGCCGTGACTAAATCCATGTGTTTAAGAAAATTTTATTTCATTATTTATCTAATAACCACAAGCTGTTATCATTATACACACCTCATTCCCACATCAATGATACAGTTGTTGCCTGTGACTCCAGGTATGATCCTGATTGCTTGATTATTATTTAATCATTTTTAATCCCTAATCAACCTTTTAGCATGGCACATGCAGATTCATGACAGGGAAACTGTAATCAACTCTGCCAGATTAACAGAAAACTGCCCAACTGATTAATTTATAATTAAAAAATGCATAGAAAACCTGGAAATTGAAATGTTTTTGAAGTCGGTGTCGTAAGCAAATGTTGATCTTATATTATTTTGGTTTTATAGAAATTAATCGTGTAAAGTTAGACCATTGATGAACTACTAGTTTTCTTTAAACATACTCTAGTTTTCTTTCAAAATAGCCATAGTATGCTGTTTTTACTTTTTATTTTTTAAGTTAGCCGGCTATTTGTAATCATTTATAGGTTGATTGTCAATCGTCGGTGTTCATTATTTCTATTGCTTTTATTTATTATATTTTTTAATTTTTTATTTTAATAAGAATCTCTGCTCTTATGTCACGTTTTTCCTCTACCTTTGTGACACGTTTTCTTTATTTTGTAGTTTCGTTTCATCTGTCGTTTTGGCATGATTTCAGCATACCTTAGTGATCGTTTGGTGCTCACACAAACATCTTCACAACGCTAGTTTTTTATTATGATTCTGTCGATGGTCATAGAAAGATAGATCCCTCCTCTGTTGATGGTTGTTTGCTGATGTAATCAGTCCTAGGTAGCGGAGCAATCTGATTGATAGTTTGGCTCGCTCACCACTCATTTGTCATCCCGTAAAGCATCTCGTTTGGACAGAGACATGGAGATTCAGGAAGGCTTCTAGATTTTGACGGTATGCTAATCTCTATGGAAGTATTTACTTTTCTTTGCACTTTTGGGTTTCTGTATGAGATTTTGGTGGACTAATCCTCATTATTCTCCCTTTTGCATGCATTGTATTTGTAATATCTTCCATGTTTTTTTTTTAAATTTAGTTGCCATTGTCAAAAAAGACCATTGATGAGCTAGTTTAGACGAAGAAAAATCTTTTACCCCTTTTCGGTGTCCATTTCTATTTCCAACACAGAAAAATTAAATTTTAGCCCTATCCTTAAATCTTAAATCATAAACTCTAAATCATAAACCCTAAAAACATCATACCCCAAATTTTCTAAGTTGTAACCTAAACCCTAATCATAAACTTTAATCTTAAACCCTAAATCTATTTCTCTAGTGTGAAGCATAAATAGGGGGCACCAAAATAGAAATATGATTTCTATTAAGGGGAAATTGGGAGAATAATCCAAATTGTCTATAATATTTGGAATATAGGGGATGTTGGGGGATATTTGGGGATCTACGACAATTTCTACAGTGTCAGTGGAGAAAGCCATCTGCAGGCGGCGTTCTGGTGTTATTTGAAGAGAAAAATATTTAAAAAAATATTTAGGGAGAACTCCACCTACATGTGGTGTTCTGGTTTTTTTATATATTTTTGATTCACGTGTATGACAGATTTAAAGAGAAAAATATTTAGAAAAGGGAGAATGCCACCTAAAACTGCCGTATATCCCTAAATATCCCTCAACATCCCCTATATTCCAAATATTAATTCCTAAACACCATATATATTCAACGGCAGTTTAAACCTGCTCGATGCCTTCGGAGAATATTTTTAAGGATATTATTGCCATATTAGTTCATAATAGTCAATTTATATTTGAAATTCAAAGTTATTAGGATCTTCCTTATCGTTAAACACATTATCGATTTAATTAATAGAAATATTGAATGATGAGTCACATAGGAGTTTTCTTTTTGGCAAAAAGGGGAAAATAGCCAAACATCGTAGTTATAAGACTTCTTTTTCTTTTTCGACGTAGCATTAATATTTTAACATCTCTTTAAAACATGTCATTAATAAGTTTTAATGATTTTAGACCGATGGATATTGTGATCAACAAACACTCAAGAAATAACGAAGAATAGATAGATGAAAAAGAGAGAAATTGGATTCAAAGAATTCCAAATGTTCAAAGAATGTTCATAATAGTCAACTGAATGTTCCAGCTCATCATTTCCCTCCAACTCAACAGACTCTTCAAGGTGAGATTCTAATGAGGACTCAGTAGTGTCGACTGTAACATTGCCCCCTTCTTCCACAGGAACCTTGTCCTCAAGGTTCTCTATAGTAATTGGCTCGGTTATCTCATGGTGTAAGAGTGGCAAGGGAGTGATCTGCTGTAGGGGTTATCTGCGACATGGCTTCAATTGTGAGATATGAAACGCCGGATAAATCCGAGATGCTTCAAGTAGCTTTAACTTATACGCAATAGCACCGACCATTTTCTCCACCTGGTAAGGACCAAAGAACTGAGGACTAAGTTTTTGTTGTCGCCTCAATCAAATGGACAATTGGCGGTATGGATGTAACTTGACATATACCCAACTTCCCACTTCCAATTCGAGTTCCCTGTGATGTTTGTCGGCCTGATTTTTCATGCGACTTGTGCCTGCCATAAATTCTGCTTTAATACTCGAAGTATCTCCTTACGTTCTTGAAGTTTCTGGTGCACTTGGTCGTTCTTAGCGCTGCCTTCCAAGTAATCTACCATGGTTAGGGGATCACGACCATATAATGCCTTGAAGGGTGTCATACCTGCTGAATTTTGGTAGGCCGTATTATACCAATATTCTACCCAGGTCAAATATTGCTCCCATTTACTAGGATCGTCATTCACCATGCATCCTAAGTACATCTCAAGAAAACGATTTAACACTTCTGTTTGGCCATCTGATTGAAGATGATAAGCCGAACTCATGCATAGTTTCATCCCTTGCAGCTTAGCCATTTCTGTCCAAACCTCACTGATGAAGATTATATCCCGATCACTTACCAAGGACTTGGAAATCCCATGCAGCTTAACCACACCCTGAACCAAGACTTTAGTCACGCCTTTACGGTCAAACTTCTTTGGGAGAGCAAAGAAATATCCGTGCTTAGTGAGTCTATCAACCACTACCAAAATAGTTTCCTTACCATTTGATCGTGGTAATCCAACTATAAAATCAAGAGCAAGATCCTAAATACCTTATCAGAAACCAGTAAGGGTTGAAGTAGACCTGCTGGTTTTAAGCTTTCACTTTTCATTATTTGGCAAATCTGACAACGTCGCATATATTGTCGAACATCCTGCCTCATGGTCTTTCAATAGAAACTAGCTGACAGTCGACGATAAGTTCGATTAATTCTTAATTGACCCCCTATATTTGATCAATAAAATTCTCAGAGTAATAAGGTTCGCAAGGCTGCTTCATTTGGTAACATAATTCTGCCTTGAAACAACACCAAACCCCCTTGGTCGACATAGTCTAGTTGCTCTTGATTACCCTCATGAATTTTCTGAGTCAAGTCCTGAAGTTCAAGATCTTGCACACTGGCCATACGTATGTCCTCAAGGACCCCAAATAATGGTCGAGAAAGGGTCATAGAACTTGTTGCCACGTCCATCGACAATGCATCAGCCACATCATTTAATTTTCTTGGGCGATATCGAATATCGACGTCGTAGCTAATCAATTTAGATAACCATCTCTATTGTTCCGGTGTTTGGATCGTTTGTTGGTTGAGCTCTCGAAGGGACCTTTGATCTGTGATAATGCTAAACCTTCGACCCAATAAATATTATCACCATTTCCCCATGGCCTGAGTGATAGCGAACATTTCACGATGATATGTTCATGCATCCTGCATCCTCGGGCTTAACTTTTGACTATAAAATGTGAGTGGTCTCCCTCCTTGCTGTAGAACTGCTCCTATTCCTACCCCGAACGTATCAGTTTTGACAAAGAATTCCTTATCAAAATTGGACAGTCTTAATACTGGAGCCGAGCAAAGACATTGCTTGAGGTGATCAAAAGCCCTCTGTGCCGATTCAGACCACTCGAAAGTTTCCCCCTTGCGCAATAAATCAGATAATGGTGTTGCAATGGTGGAAAACCCTTTTATAAATTTACGGTAGTACCCGACGATCCCTAGAAATCCTCAAACACTCTTTACCGTCGTGGGTAATAGCCAAGCGCGAATGGCTTCTACCTTTGTAGGATCCACTGCCAAACCCTCTTGAGATATTACATGGCCTAAATAGTCTATTTTTTCTTGATCGAAAGCACACTTTGACTGTTTTGCCACTAACCCATTATTCTGCAATGTTTGTAACATCTGTCGAATGTGCCCAAGGTGTTCCTGCCAGGCCTGACTATAAATAAGTATATCGTCTAAGAACACAAGAAAAAATTTACACAAATAGGGACAAAACAGATCATTCATGGTTATCTGAAAGGTCGAAGGAGCGTTGGTGAGATCGAACGATATTTCAAAGAACTCATAATGACCCTCGTGTGTTCGAAAGGCAGTTTTTGGCACATCCTCAGCTTGTACTCTAATTTGATGGTACCCAACAAGTAAATCAAGCTTCAAAAAGTATCTCGATCCTCTTAATTCATCAAATAGCTCCTCCATCATAGGGATTAGGAACTTGTCCTTCACGGTAACAGCATTCAACGCCTTGTAATCAACACAAAATTGCCAAGTATCGTCTTTCTTTTTAACCAACAAAATAGGAGATGGAAAGGGACTTTGACTCTTACGGATTAGATGATGTTCTAGTAAGTGTTGCACTTTTCGCTTCACTTCTTATTTCTGATAGTAAGGGTATCGATAAGTCTTAACATTCATAGGTTTGCTCGATGGATCCAGATGAATTACGTGGTCATGCTCCCTCACTGGTGATAACCCTATTGGTGCCAAGAATACATCAGAAATTTTGCCAATAGCTTTCCCATGTTATCCTGCGCGATAATTCCAGGCGTCTCTGATTCCTAACCCAATTGGAGATAATAACATTGTGTTACGGCTTGAGTGTCTACCATTCGACGCAAAGATTGCAAACAAAGGAGTTATAGTTCGGATCCAGCCTCCCCTTGCCATAGGTACTCAATTTTTCCTTGTCGGAATTGAAATTGTAACTTAGCAAAATCCATCGTCATTGGACCTAGCGTTGCCATCCAAGCACCATTTCTGTTCCTTCTAACGGTAGCACATAGAAATTAGCATGCACCTCCGTTCTTTGTACTCAGATCTTGTGATTTCGAACACAGCCCTCACTGCGTAGCTTCTCTTCATTCCTAACTAACACTAAAAAATTTAGGACTGTTGTAATAGGTAAACCCAAATATCGAGCAGTTCGAGCTTGCACAAAATTATGTGGGCTACCTTTGTCAATCAAAATGCTAATAGTGCACCCTTTGACTTTACCCCGCACCCTGAGGTTATTAGGTGTTACACATCCGGCCAACGCGTTGAAGGACACCAAACATTGTTCATGACCGTCTTTCTCACAAGGACCTCGATTTTCTTGTATAACCTCAACAATTGCCTCTTTCGGACTGCTCTCGGTATATTGATCTTCATCCAAATAGAATAACTAGGGTTCTCGACACTTGTAGCCCGGAACAAACTTTTCATCACAAAAATAGTATTGTAACGACCCAGATTTCGAAATCCAAAGGTCATGTTAACCCGAAGTATGGGCTTCGTGGTTGGGCCTTGATATTTGGGCTTTGAGAGCCTTTTTGGGCATGTCTTAGAACCTTGTGCTTTGGTTGTTGGTTTATTGTTGGGCTAAGTTGAAAGTAAGAAGGGCAAATGGGTAAAAGCATAATTAAAGACAAAGAGGGATGATGGGGGACTTTATTTTCTGCAAAAAAGTTTGAGGGTGAAGTCACCCTTGTCCTTTGTTTTCTTCCTCTTTCTCATATTCATCTTCCTACCCAAGTTTGCAGTTCAAGGTGGATCTTTGAGTGTTTGAGAGAGGATCACGTTTTGACAATGAGGGGAAGTTTGATGAGCATCAAAGGATCTGCACACCAAGGTAAAGATGAGTTAAAACGGTAGAGTTTGAGGTTTTGGTGGGGTTAGTGTGGATGAACGTGAATGGATCTTTGAAGGCTTCTTCTTAAGCGTTAGTTCAAGGTTAGTACACTACTAACTCCCATAGTTTCCTGGAAATCATGAAATTAAGCTTTGATGCATGTATTGGTGTTTTTGGCTTGGTTATACCTTGAGTGGTTATTAATGGAAAATCATGGGATTGATGTTGCTATGGCTTTAATTCGGTAGTAATCCACCTAATACTATCACCATAACTTATAGGAATGATTTGGGGTTTAACCACGGGGGTTAAACAAGGTTTTTATGTGAAACCCGCACCTAAAGTTCAAAAATTAGGCTCGCGTACCGGTACTGGGGCTAGCGTATCGGTACGCCTTAGTATAAAAGGGGAGATGGTTGTGAGGGGTGTACCGGTACACCTTCCCGTGTATTGGTACCCCTTGCAAGTCAAGAATTCTAGTAACGCTTTCGCGTACCAGTACACAAGGGTCGTATTGGTACGCACTATTACATTGCCTAGGAGAGGCTTAGCGTACCGATACGGGGCGATCTTAGTATCGATTTGGAGTACAGGTACGACACGGAACATATCAGTACGGCTTAGGGTCTAATTCTTTCGAACCTAATTGGAGTATCGGTACTTATGGGAAAGTACCGATACCTAGAGGGGAATATCGATAATCACCTTAGAGTATCGATACTCGTTGGGAAATCTGCCCAAGAATTTTGAGGTTACGTTTAGGGGTGCTATAAATCGAGGCAAAGATCCTTGGGGGTCCGTTAAGGTGTAAAATGAATATTAAAACTGAGAAATAGAGATTTAAACCCAGTGTATGAATGAAATGGCTAATGAATCTTTATATATTGGGTAAGCTATGTGAGGTGGTAACCCATAGGGATCCTAGGTGGATCGATTGATGCTGTGTGGTAATATGGGCCCTTGTTGTGTGCGGAAGAGACACCTATAAGGTTAAGTCTTATTGAATAATAAGATAAATTAATGAGAACGGCTAATGTGTACCTTTATAACATACTAATAAATAGATAAGCTCAATAGGGTGGTATAATAATTGATAGAAACCATAGGGCGATGGTAAGTGTGTTAGAGCTGTGTGTAGTAAGACCCTTATGTCGAGGTCGAGGCTGTGTGGTGGCTAGGATCCTTGCTGTGTGCTGATGGGACGCTTATATAGTCAATTCATCCATTGTTGTTGGGATTTGGAGACCCTAAGTGTGTTGCAACACCTTGAAGACTCCCAAATGTAGGATCCCGATGCTTTGTGGACACGGGCCTCATTCGAAGATGCTTGATGTGAGATTCCAAGCATGAATATAGGATCCCGATGCTTTTGGACGCAGGCCTCACTCAAGTGTAGGATTCTGATGCTTTGTGGATGCGGACCTCACTTAATGTTGTTGGTGTTATCTGTGGATGCTAGGTAAACGTATGAGGTACTTGTATGTGCTGTGTGCGTGATCATACATTCATAATGATATGTGTTTAGGCGGATATGGTAGCACCATCGTTATCTTGCCATGATATCATTCATATTGCATTGTTTTATTTATGATTTGCATAAGGCATGGTTGAGTGGCAGTGTATCCACTGAGCTTTGTTAGCTCAGCGTTCAGAATCATTATTTTTGTTCGCAGGTTTGTAGGTTTGACTCGTTCTTGGAGGAGCACCATCAAGGAAGGATTCCAGCACCTTGTCTCATCAGAGAACAATATTTAGGTCATTGGTCGTAAGGACCTATTGTATATTGTAAATCGTATTTGGATTTTCAAACGATCGAGTCAAATGTTTATAATATAATTTTTAAAAGGAGCTCCACTGTATATGTTTTCGAATATTTATTATGTTTTATTGGGTTGTAATTAAATGGATTTTCATAATGGATTTGTGGATTGGGCTAAACTAGGTCAAAACTGTTGGTTGGGTTTCAGGCGTGAGGCCCAAATGTGACATCTGGGTCGTGGGTGTTACAAGTATAGTCCTTTTTCTCTGTATGCTTGAGCCTCGGTGGCGGATAATATGCTAGGTTGAATAGAATGGGAACGAAATATGGTTGCTTCCAAAGATGGGGGTCTACTTGGTATGGCCTTGGGCCCTAATAGAGTTGGGGCAAGTGTGGACAATAGAGCATGCAGCTTGGGTGTACTATTACAACCTACAAATTTCTTTGCTTCACCGATCTTAGCTTCATGGAAGCGTGCCAATGCTAAAACATCCATCACGGTCGTGGGCCGTTGGGCTAAAACTTAGTGTTTAATATTGGGAAACAAGCCCGACACAAAATATTGAGTCAGAAATCCCTCAATCAAATGAGCCGTCGTTCGTAGGGCCATTCCTCAAACTTCATTTGATATTCTTCCACCGTCGATAGTTGAATCAACTTGGTTAACTGCCCTTCGGGTGCTCGATCTCGATCATAAAAAATCAACGATGAATAGCGTCGACCAAATGATTCCAACCAGCTAATTGTCATTGTTGTTGCATCCAATGATACCATTTTTTGCCGTCCCCAACATCTTAAAAGAGGCCATGGTAACCCGGTGATGATCTTCCGTGTTATATAACTCCGAAGAAGTCTTAGGCAGAGACGAGCCATTCCTCTGGGTCCTCGCCAGTGAAGATTGGAAGTTTGACCTAGACAGGTCATGGTGCAAACGGAAACACGTCGTCGGACTCCACTTTGATTTTGGCTTTACCTCGATTCAACACTGGTTCTCCTTCCCCAGTCTGTGATTGTTGAACTGTCAGCCTCATAGCTTGCGATATTGTTGCCAATTGCTTGGCCATATCTTGAAGCATCCTTTGGGTATTCTCGTTCCAACGAGTCTGATCTTCAGCATTCTTTTGAAGATTAGACAGAGCTTATTCATGGCGACTGGTAGTATCTTGCAAAGCTTTGATGGCGTCTGTGTTATTGAGCATGGTTACTCTCAACGTAAGCACCAAACTGTTGTGCTCAACAAACACTCAAGAAATAATGAAGAATAGATAGAAAAAGGGAGAATTGCATTCAAAGAATTCCAAATGTTTAGAGAGTTTTCATGCCTTCACTAATTACAAAGCATTTCCTTTTATTAGCTAGACATCTAGAACCGGACAAAGTCAGTTAGTGCCTTTGGAGCCTTCCTCTCTCTTTTACCCTGCGTAATTCTTGGACCTCCTCAACTGAATGTTCCAGCTCATCATTTCCCTCTAGCTCAGCAGACTCTTCAGGGTGAGATTCTAATGAGGACTCAGTAGTGTCGATCGTAACAAATACATATGAAGTTGATCAATATTTACAAATTATTTTACCCTAGTTGTTTTCATTAGTCCCCACTATCATTGTTGCAAATTGGAAAACTAATGGGGTCATGTGTTTGCTCAAGACTTGAGAAATTTTAATGATTTTGCACATAATAAGTTTCATAAAAATTTTGCCGCAACCATTTTTATCTATAGAGCTTTACATTTTCAATTATGTTTAGCTGGGGGCAACACTGGTTTTGATGTTGGTCATCAATCACCGGATCTGTTTTTCTTTATTTTTTTAATTTTAAATAAAAATAATTATGTTTTTATAGCACTTTTTCTCGACTTTTTTAGCATGTTTATTTTTGTCTTTTGGCATGTTTTCTTCTTCTTCCTCATTCTTTTGACTGTTCTTTTTATTTTATGTTTTTCTTAAGGTTGGATTTGATGAACGTCACGACTGATCAAGATGACGCTTATTTGTAATTCTGCTGATCTTCCCTACTCAGGACCCTCGGATTGAATTTAGATACGCGGTTTGCGCTCGTAGATAGTTTCTCACGACGCTTGGCTCTGATTTACAGTTCTCGTAGATAGTTTTTCACGACCCTCAGATTTGTTCGTATCTATTTTTCGTTCGAGTCTTTTAGATGATTTTTTAACCTCTTCCATATATAGTTCTTTATGATCAAAATTGACTAGTTTTAAGAAGATTGTATATTTAGTTTACGATGATAGTTATAAATTCTTATTATAATTTTGGATATTTTCTTTTTTAATAAGATTAGTTACTTCTATTTTAAAAAAAAAATGAATGCACGTCGTTTTCCATTTCGATGAAACAACACTTGGTGGTGATTAGATTTGAGCAGGCTGATGCAGGATAACATTTCTCCAGGCTTCAATTTCCCATCAATCTTCTCAATTAGTGATGGATCTTAGGCACAACATATTAGCTGCTATTAGCTGCTGATTAAACCAAAACTCGAGTCGCGTCAAATCTTTTAACACAAAATCCTCTTAAGACTGGTTCTGAAATATTTTTTAAAATTGTTTTTGGGTCAAAAATACTTTTAGAGTTAAAAGCAATGTAGAATAAATAATTTTTTGGATTAAAAGTATTTTTCAGGTTAAAATTACTTTTCAGCTTTATTTGAAAAGTGTTTTTCAAATGTTGAAATTTCTAATACTTTTAAACAAAATTATTCACTTTCCTTCATTTAAAGCACGAATTCTTTTATGTTTTCGAAAAGAAAGTCTTAAAAGCATTTTACACCAACATCAAATACTCAAATATTAAACCAAACAATCTAAAATAACTTCTCAAAAGTACTTTCACACCGCAATTTTAAAAGAATTTTTTTTTTTCACGAGACATCTAAAAGTTAGTTCATTCGAGATAAAATTAAGAGAGATTTGAGTTGGGTTAAAAGGTCAATCAGACAACTGGATTGTTGTTAAACTTCATAATACATAAAAGTAATTATTCAAAGAAAAAGCCCATTTGGATCTTCTATGGTCAAAACTATAGGCCATTGTCAAAGCATGGTGGCCATTGATGGATTACATGACCCCATGATCTTACCTAGTGGGAACCACTTAGATATGGAAGATAAGGGTTTATTTCGGAGTTAATAATGTCCCCCCCCCCCTCTGAACCACTTAAAATTTCACCTCTTCTCTTAGCTGTTTAAAGGGTGTACCTTATTATCAAATGTACCATCACCTTACTAAGGAACCATTGCCATTGGCATTCTTAATGCAGGTTTTAGCTTTATTTAGAGGGGCATATTGCGATATAAATGTCATGAGTTCGAATTTTGGTATTGTGAATAGAGCAAATTAAGTTGGGCCTTTACAGTACTCGATTTAGATTAGTTAAAAAAAATATTAATGGCACACTCGATGACTTTAATTGGGAGGAGTCTAACGTATAATAAGCTTAGGGTACGACTAAAAAATGAAAAGTTTTGATACTTGTCAAAGAACTTAAAATGTTAAAACTTTTTTTGAACTAAAATGTTAAGACTTTTAGATAACATTTTAGGTTGGATTTTTTCGTAATTTTTGACAAGTTTCGATACTTACGAAATAAGTTTCGATATTTGTTTTTCTTATAACATTTTAGGTTATTAGATAAAGTGTCAAAACTTATCAAAAATCACAAAGAAAACCTAAAATGTCATCTAAAAGTCTAATATTTTAGGCTCTTGAGTAAATTTTGAAAGTTACCTTTTTTTTTAGCGGCACTCTAGATCTACCTAACCCATAGTCACCTCTTTAACTGAGGATAATACGGAGGTATCAGAGACAAACATTCGAGAGAGGGGGGCCTTTTGCCATCAATGCCAGCACTTGTTTATCCTCTCCATGAACTGGCATGCGTAGAAATGCAAGATCCGCCCACGTGAATTATTGTCTTTTGCTGAACATTTCTGGCTTGATGTCTTTGTTACAGTTGCTGATAATCTTGTCAAATGAACATAACTTAGTTCACAACTTGCCAACGCCTGATTCAGGGTGGTAAGTACTATTTTGTACTGTTGGAACAGTCTTGAAATGAAAGATCTTGATTTGGATTAATGTAAAGTACTCTTTGGAACTTTTTTCCAGGCCATGTCTCTGAAGGTAACTGACTCAGCTTGTTTGTCTTGGAAGGTTGAGATATTTGGATGTTCGAAGACCCTCGGTTTCTGCAATATCTGTTGAATTGTAAAATTCTTGATTTAGAGATTTTTGGGAATCTTGGATTGAGAATTTGAAAGAGTTAAACAAGAGATAACGAACAGTCGTGGTATAAGAGAGAAACTATAAATCTTTTCTTATATCAAAAATATAATAATACAATATATATACTAATAAAAATAACTAATCCTAATTAACAGCTATGATACAACCAATCCTATTTAACAATTAAGATACAAATCTGTTAGCCCCTCAAGTTAGAGCATATAAGTTATGTATGCCCAACTCGGAAATGGAACCTTGGAAGGAAGAAGGTGACAAAGCTTTGGTGAAGCAATTTGCGAGCTGGTTGTGAGTCGAAACAGGCAGCAACTTGACAATTTATTTTTGAACTTTTTCTCTGATTAAATGGTAGTCAATCTCGATGTGCTTTGTTCTCTCATGATGAACAGGGTTCTCTGCAATTCTAATAGCAGAGAGATTGTCACAATAAAAATTTGGAGAAGAAATCTGAAGTTGTAAATCAGAAAGGAGATAATGAAGTCATTGTATTTCACAAGTAACAATTGTCAAAGCCTGATATTCAGCCTCACTAGAAGATCGAGAGATGGTTTATTGTTTCTTGAATTTATATGAAACTAAAGTTGTTCCCAAAAATACACAAAAACCGTTGGTAGATTTTCTAGAATCTGGACGAGAAGCCTAATCTAAATTAAAAAAAGCATTCAATTTTACTGATTGTCAGCAGAAAAAAATAATCCATGACCTAGAGTACCTTTCAAATATCGAAGGATTCTATGCGCAGCTGTCATATGAATGTTAGTAGGAGCAGATAAAACTGAGATAGTTGCTGAACAGCAAAAGCTATGTCAGGCCTGGTGTTAGTAAGAAATAAAAATTTTCCCATGAGCCTTCTATATGAAGTTATATCTTGTAAAGCATCTCCATCAGATTTAGATAGTCTTTTAGTAATGATAATAGGAGTGGAAGCTGGTTTGGAACTCAAGAAGCCAGTCTCTTTTAATAATTTTAGAGTGTACTTCCTTTGGCAAAGGTTTATTCTTTTAGCAGGCCTAACAACTTCAAGCTATAAAAAATATTTTAAATCTCTTAAGTCTTTTATTTTAAAAGTATCATGAATTTTTTTTTATGAAAGCTATCTGAGTCGAACTTGAACTAACAAGGATTATATCATCAACATAAATAGCTAATGCAATAAACTCACACTCTTCACCGTTAGTAAGAAGATTATGCATTATTTATATCTAGTTGTTGTAAATTCTTATTTTGTGCCACAGCTACTGCCATTAAAGTCTTAATTGTAGTAATTTTAACAACATAACTAAAGTGTTGAGCAAATCAACTCCAAGTTGTTGAGTATAACCTTTAGCAGTTAACCTAACTTTATATCTATCAAGAGTACCATCAGATTTAAATTTAGTTTAAAAAATCTATTTACACCCTATAATTTGTTTACCATGAGAAAGAGAAACTAAGTCCCAGGTATGATTATTCTCTAATCCTGAAATTTCTTCTTTCATAGCAGTTTTCCAACATTCATGCAAGACAACTTGTTTGTAGGTTTTGGTTGAGTTAACATGTCAACATCAACATTTACTTGTTTTTGATCTGAACAGATTAACTTGAAAATCTTTATATTTTTGTGGCATCCTAACATTTCTGGATGGTCGACCAACGGAAGGAGCAGGCAAAGACTGATCTTGAGAACAAGGAGCTGCAAGGGCAGAATTAGTACCAGGAACTAAACTCCTTACAGATTTTAGAATATTTGAGTGAATATATGTACTAACATTATTTTCTGAAACATCAATACTTTCTGAAACAACTAAAACAAAATCTGAAATAAAAGAAAATCCAAGAAAAACACACCTAATAACTCTAAAAATGCAGTTTAGTTTTAGCTTTAGGCAAATGAGAAACATATGCAAGGCAGCCATGTATTTAAAGAAACAAAATTGGTACACCAGAAAAAACCATATTGTTTCCTAATTATACCAATCGTCTTCCACAGTCTAGTATCCTGTATACAACAGATATCAAGTGAGAAAAGCAAAGAAATATTGGTACCTTCAGTTAAGTGAGAGACAGAGACCAAATTAAATCCAAAAAATAGTATATGAAGACCATATTGCCAATCATCCATTTTAGAGAAGTTTTTTGAAGTATTGTTCGTCGTCGGTTAAGTTAAACGTAAACCCTTCGACAAATTATATTTTCGAAGTGTTTGTGTATCGTTTTAACCCAAAATTTTATCTTTTGTACTGGCCATTGGCTTTGGGAGTGCACGAGAACCAGCCAGCTAAAATGGAAGCCTTAAGCTGATAATAAGTAATATCCCATTATCATCATTTTCTGCCTGAATTTTCTCACTCGCCAATATCATTTGCCTCTTTTTTTTTTGTTTTTCTTTTTTTATAGTCCTCATATTGCACGAATGGTTTGGATAGCATTGTGGCAGACACCAGGGAACCCACAGGAAACTTCTTTCAAGATTCCCAGCAAAGTCAACTGGGAATATGAAAACTACCTACTGGATTCTCCCACCACATCCATCTTTCATCATTTTGGGTTTAATTATACATTCCATCCCCTTGTTTAGTAAAACCAACAAGTTAATTTAGTTTAATTTATTTCAATTTGACTGTGTGCTTTACGGAAATCGGTAAGTTTATCCAGTGGCGGAACTTAGAGTAAGAGTTTAAAGAGTCAATTTTTTTTTATTTTAGAGGCTTAAACGAAAATTTTCAAAGAATTTGAGTGTTTAACTAAAATTTTTAATAATTTTGAGAGATTTAATCATAATTTGTAAAAAAAATTTGAAGGAATTTAATTAAAATTTTGAAACTTAATATAATTTTTTATAAATCTTGAGGGGGCTAAACTAAAATTTAAAAAAATTAAGAAAAAAAATCGAATTTCTCACAATTTTGGGTGTCATGACCCTCTCTAGTCCCATAGGGGTTCCGCCCCAAAGTTTATCCAACTATTGACAAATAAATGAACTTGAACTGAGTTTTGCTCATTTAATCTTTAGATGCAACATGTCATCCTTTTAAATTTATATCAATTTTAAATTTAAATAAACTCACGTGCATTTACAGATTAAATTGTACGTATTCGTATCAATTGGACTATGCCATCTTTTACCACTAGGAGTAGTCCTTGCATTCAAGTATGTGTCCGAATTTTGCTCATTTATTGCATAGAAATTAGATTGCCGACTTTTTTCTAATTCCTTGTATATAAACTATTGAATTACTGATTTTTAGGTCAACGATGTAATGACGTGATTTAACATTGTTATTCAACTGGACTGATTTGTCTGTTTCTGTAAAGTATAAGGGTAAAATTAAAAAAAAATAGACGGGCTAACTTTTCAAGTTTTACAAATCAAAAGTATAAAATTCACAATTAAACCATGAATATTAAGGGTCTTTTAATTATTTCATTGAAGATGTAAGTAGTTCTAAACTGACAATTAATGAAATTGTTTTGTATTTGAATGGGCCTCAAAGGAGGGCCCAACAATTGGGACTGGGTCAGACAAAAGCCTTCTTAAATCTAATCAATAGGCTTTGGGAAGTGATATGATTTCTGAAGTACAGCAAGTGAAGCCTAACAGGGTTGTGTTGACCAGGCTCAGCTTTAAGGTATGTTTTGCAGCTTTTAAAGTCAAAAAGTTAGTTTGAGATCAAAAATAATAATAAAATATGTAATTTTTTAGGTCAAAAGTGTTTTTTAGTTTGGTTTAAAAAGTATTTTTAAAAAGTTGAATTTTATAGGTTTTGGCTTTTGTAAAAACAATTTTAAGTGAATTTACTTATATATCCTCGTTTATATCACCAATCATTTTATACTTTCAAAAAGAATGTCTAAAATAAATATTTTATTTACTTAAAAGTACTTTTTGACAGCAATATCGAACACTCCTATTTTAAACCAAACAATTCAAAAATACTTTTCAAAATCACTTTCTCACCGTATTTTCCAAAAACAATGCTAAACTGACCCTAAGTCTGCTTGAGTACGAAATTGTCAAACGTTTCAATAAAGATGTCAAACGGATGTTATATAACGAGTAAGGTGAGTATTCAATCGAGTTGATTAAAAAAATTTCAGTTAGTCGAATAGATGAATTTTATTTTATGACTCGAAAGACACGTTAAAATCTCCGAGGATTGAGATTTCTAGTGATTCTGCTTTGCAATAGTGAGGAGGAACTAGAAACTCGAAGCAATTTCGGCTTAGGGTACTAAATGCATGCGGAAGAGAAAGATAAGCCAACCATTTGCAACAAGAGGTAAAGTTGGTAGTGCTTGAATTTAGAGGAATTATTTTGTTCGTTTTACGATCTATATTCATAACTCGTGGTTGTATTTTCTAATTACACGTTTTAAATCTTTGCATGGAGAAGAAGATGATAAATGAACCATTCGCAACAAGAGGTAAAGCGGGTTGTGCATGGACGTAGAGGTGTTTCCTTTTATAAATTCTAGGTATGTTTTACGATCTATGTTCAATGTTTTGGTTGTCTCTCTTAATAATGCGTTTTTAATTCGAATCTAAAATTTCTACTTAAAGTGTAATATATTTTATCACTGCATACAACACTTGTTAGCAGAAGAAAAAAAATTGAGCATCTGGTGTGAGTCGTAGTATTTAGTATTTGTTATTTTTATTAACCGTTGATAATATATATTTACAGATAAACTATTTAAACTCGTATTTTCTATGAATAATAACATTACATTTTTCATTAAGAACACTCGTAAGGTTCGCAAAGGAAAAACTTTAAATGATGCAATGTCTTGAATTGCTTAGAATACATGCATCTATTTTTTTTGTATAAATAAAATAAAAATATTAAAAAACTGAAATTTAATATTTGGAAGTATGGTTTTTAGAACCAAATAATCGGTGGTTAGGTGTGATTTATGATAAAATTGTAGATTGAAAAGGCCATTGGAAACAAAACCGATAAATTAGGTAAGACCCCATGCAATATTAAGTAATTCCATCCATGCTACGCCACTAATAGTGTGTGAAATATCAACTAATAATTAGACGGTGATTGATTTTTAGGATTGTGAAATGTGAGATTCCACCCGATGACGGAACTCAACATTATATATTGAAAGGTTATTTAAAAAAAAATTGAGAGGTAACAATATAAATTATATATTTTTAGGGGTTAAAATATAATTTTATAATTATCTCAATTTAAATTTTTAAATTTTTAAGGGGAGTGACTCCGTAGGTCTCCATTGAGTACTGCCACTGATTCCACTGTTTTAACTAACATTTGCTGAAATAAATATAGGGAAAATGTCTGTTTTAGCTCTAATTTTGTAGCAAGTGGTCTAAAGTACACATTTATAAATCCCTATCCATAAGTGAATAAGTTAATTTATTGGTCTAGCTTTTATATAAGTTACTGAATTCTTTTGATGTTGGACGTTATTTTTAAGAGAAAGTTTTGTTTTTCTTCATATCTTTGAGTTTAACTTCTTTGTTTTATGTAAGGGTTTTTTATTGTCTCTACTTCTCTCTTTATGTTTAGATGTATTGTAATTCTGATTTCTTTCATTATTTTTGTTAATAAAATTCAGTTATTGTTGTTCAAAAAATAGCTAATACAAGGGATATGTTGTAAATGAATCCAACATGACATAGAGATATTTGTTTATATTCATTTGTTTATTTTAATTTTTTTTAAATAGATAAAATTATATTTTTGCCCTTGAACTTTATTAGTTTAGTTATTTTAGACCTTTAACTTTTATTACTTTTTTTACCGTTAACTTTTTTTTGTCAAATTGATCCGAGCATGATGAAATAGTAATAAGTTATTAAGTTGACGCAGCTATTTTTTCCTTGTTGATGTTGATATAAACTATTTTTTCCATTTTGTCACGTCATAAAATATTTGCAAAAATATTAAAATTATATTTTTAAAGTTTATGCCGGTATTTCAATAAGGACAAAATAGCTATTTTATATTTTTTATGACTTAGCAAAAAAGGATAAAATAGTTAAGGATAATTTAACAATGTTATTATTATTTCGTCACATTTGAGTTAATGTGACAAATAATGAAAGATTGCAACCAAATGAGATGTAATAAAAATTTAAGAACTAAAATGATTATATTGATTAGAGTTATGGGTAAAAAATTATTATGCCAAAAAGTAATAAAAATAAAAATGATGAGTGAAAAAGAATTTTTAAATGTATTATGATAAACTACTCATAAAAATTACAAATTGTTAAAAAAACATAAAAGATAACATTACAATGCAAGATAAAAAGAAAAGAAGAAGAAGGAAGTAACAATAAGCATCTAAATAATAATAATAATAATAATAATAATAATAATAATAATAATAATAATAATAATAAATTGTTATTATAAAATATAATTAGATTAGAAATTAAAATATATTTAGATACGACTCACACATAATAAAACTTATATTAGTCTAAAATGAACACTCGCATTTACCGAGTTCTATTTTAGTCATCTAAAAACATATGGAGTAACTTTTTTCATGAAACTCAATAATAAACGTGAGCAGGGATGGTACGTAATAGAGACCGGCAGAGGACACGACCCGCCAAAAATTAAAAAATTAAAAAAATTAAGATAGAGTAATGGTAAAATTATATTTTAGTCATCTAAAAACATATAGAGTAATTTATATTTTCCCCCTACATTTAAATATTTTTAAATGATCATCTCAATAAATAACATTGAGTTCCTCCACTGAATGTGAAATTTACATATGATATTTACATACAATAAGAATTTAACCTGGTGTATATAAAAAGGTTATATATATAGGCTTTATCTAACCTATGAATAGATGCATAGATTAAGGGTCATTAAAGAGCTTAAATTAAATATAAAATTCTATTGAAAAATCTTTATCATTTAATGTATTATAAAATCCTAAAAGATTTCATTGAAAAAAAACTCTCATTTAATGTATTAGTTAGGGTTTAGGTTTTATTTTAGGATTTAGGGTTTAGGGTTTAGTGTATAGTACATAAGGATTTTAGGGTTTAAGGTTTATGATTTTAGGGTTTAGGGTTTATGGTTTGAGGTTTTAGAGTTGTGGTTTAGGTTTAGGTTTAGGGTTTTGTAATACATTAAATGAGTGTTTTTAATGAATTCTTTTAAAATTTTGTAATACATTAAATGATAGATTTTTTCAACAGAATCTTATATTTAATCCAAGCTCTTAGATAACCCTTAATCTATGCATGTATGCATAGGTTAGACAAACTCATATATAGAGAGAGAGATTCTAATTGTATAGAACACATACTAAAATTGTATGCTGGGCAACATTATAATGTCATGCAATTATTATGTTTGAATTTTTTTTTACAATCATTGATATTCAACCTATTGGTCGATTAGTTTAGATTGAATGTTGTAAATGCTTGTTATGGAGACGATCATCCAAATCAGTTTTATCCATTTACAAAATCAACATTCTAACTTTAGTTTAAAGAATCTAAGGACTCATCCCACTAAATCGGTTAATAATCGGTTGCTTGGATTTCTTTTACTCATTTTACTTTATTCTTTTATTTGATTTTTTTTGCTCATTTTACTTTGTTCTTTTGTTTGATTTTTTCAATTAAAATATATTTTAAGAATTTCCTAAGCTAAATCCCCCCCTTTTTTTCAAGTCTTATCATAAAGGGCAGTAACTGTATAATCATGAGACAGAAAACCAAGATTAATGTTGTAATATTAATTTACCAATCATGCTTAACTAAGAATTTTTCACAAAATTAATCATTCTTTCCCAATCGATCAAAATAGTTGAAAAAGCAAAGAGCAAATAATTGTGGTGGTTGGCAGAGTAGCTTAATAAATGTGGAATTTGGAAAGAAGGAAGGAACTTACCGGAAAGGCCAGATATTTTCCCACCTTTCAACAACAAAATAAGAATCTGCCTCTTGAATTTGTTTTCCCCTTTAATAATGTGCTTCTTTTTTTTTAACAGTCTTAATATTATTATAATATAATATTTGTCATATTCTTGCTAACCTTTTTTATAACGAATATACATCTTGAAAATAAAGTTGTTTTAACTCGGATGTCCTAAAATAAACATTATCTCTTTTCTACTGAGGCCATTTGTTGAATTCTTTAATAATTCTAATTGATCTTCAATAAACACTTTCTTATCGGGCAAAAATTTTATGCCCTTTTCGGTGGCCTTTATATGCCCAA
This sequence comes from Hibiscus mutabilis, assembly GCA_019671005.1. NCBI lineage: Eukaryota > Viridiplantae > Streptophyta > Magnoliopsida > Malvales > Malvaceae > Hibiscus > Hibiscus mutabilis. The sequence continues at coordinate 6,651,662 of CM033751.1, read as the reverse complement.
CACTAAAAAAATAAATTATAAACCCTACACCCTACATCCTAAAAAATGCACCATGTCTCATATTCCCTAAATCCTAACTTTAAAACCTAAACTTAATTTTTAGTGTGAGGCATAAATAAAGACACCAAAAAGGTAGATAATTTCTATTCTTTCTTATCCGCCAAGAAAGTGGGAGGGAGTTGGATCTTGGTTGATATATGTGATATGTCCATATCTACCACTTAGAAATTTCGTTTACTATTTTAAATTTCGAAAATCTAAATATTTCCATTAGTAGGTATAACATAAATGTATGCCATTTTTGGTTTCTTACATGATTAAACAAGAGAATGGTTTCTTCTATTACAATTAAGATCTGTCACAAACATGTACGAGCTAAAATTGGTATTCAGTTTGCAAAGTATGATTAATAATAGAACAGAGAGACACAATTAAAATGAATCGAAATTAGGGGTCTTGTGAGGTATTTATCCCAATAACATATTTATATTTTTAATTAAAAAATAGGGGGACAATTATCCCTAAATAAAAAATATTTTTTATATAATACAGTCCATTTTATGGTCCATGTTCATAATTTATGACTCTCTATCCAACAATATTAACTCCAAGATTTGAATCGATCCTTGTAGGTAAATTTGTTTTCTAATTAATGATGAGAAATGCATAAAAATATTTTAAATGGGTTTTAAATTTAGTTAATATACTGTTTATATTAAATATGATAACAAATAATTGTATTTATTCTTATTAATATTTAGAAAAAATATTAATATTATAATATTTTTTTAAATATGTATAATAATGGATTCTTTAAACGTATACAAACCGTCATAAAACGTTATAAAATATTAAATGTAACACCATCGGCCCGGATGCTACATTTGGGCCCAAAACTCAACCCAAAACCATACAATTTCTCAACTTAGTTTAGCCCAAATAAAATAATTACCAAAAATATTTTAAGCCCACAAATCAAAATAAATATAAAAATGATTAAAACGTTACAAAAGAGCTCCAATAAAATAAAACATTTAAACATTTAACTTGATTAATACAAATTCAAAATAAGGATTACAGTCTCATACAGGTAAGGTTCTATGAATACACATCCGACTAAATACAAGTATCATACTCTGACAATGTCGCTTGCTAGAATCTCATACAAATAGTGTTTCTCGATCTCGCGATCAACTTACGCACGGAAACAACAATTCCGAACGCTGAGCTTGCAAAGCTCAGTGGTACACATCTACTCTACTGTACTTCATGCTAATCATAAACATAAGCATGTAAGCTAGTACAAGTAATAAGAAGAGATAAATAAACATGTGGCGCTACCGCTAGCCACCTAAACACATGCTCTCAATATAGCAAAACATCATACATGGCCCACGAGGACCAATCATACTCGGGATCTCACCAAACCACACGAGTGAAAGCACACAAGGTCATAACCATAAAATCTAGAGTGACGCCCGCGTTCACAAAGCATCGGGATCATAAACTCCGAGTGAGGCCCGCGTCCACAAAGCATCGGGATCTTACGCTTATGGGAATAAGGCCCACGTCCACAAAGCATCGAGATCCTCCATCCATGCTCGGAATCTCTCATCAAGCATCTTCGAATGAGGCCCGCGTCCACCAAGCATCGAGATCCTCTATTCGGAAGTCTTTAAAGTTTTGCAACACCTAACTCTGGGTATCCGAATCCCACCAAACAAAGACTCGTAACCAATCAAGTGCCCACACATGGCACAACCACATATGATCCACCAAGGATCCATACAAGTGTCCTACCTGGCACACAACATCATACGACCCACCACAGGTCCCTATTGTTGCTATTACAACCAATCAAGCATTACCGAGTTGTTACATTTTATGGAGGAGTATACAATTCATTCCCATCAATTATTTCCATCAATCCACATGTAATACCCGAATTTTGACCGGGCTTAAGAGTTAAATAATAAATAAATAAATAATATAAATAAATAAATGAATATAATATTATAAAAGCCCAAATAAATAAATAAAAGTCCAAAAAAATAGTCCATATACAAAGCCTAAATGATCCAAAACCCAAAATGACAAATATGCAAAGCCCATTTATCTTTCTTAACCCATTTATAATAAAAGTCCCTCCCAAATTCAGTAAAGGCCCAAACTAGCACACTTGTGCTTCTTTTTCCCGCTTAAACTAGCCATGTGGCATGTTGCCATTGGCCTATCCATGTTTCACCCGGATCAAGCCATGTTGGGGACAACTGTCAACAGCTTATTAGCCCTGACGTCAGCATTTACCCCTGCTATAAATACCTTGGGGAGAGAGAAAAAAATGTTAATAATGGCAGTAATAATTACCCAATTATTACTCAACTAATTGAAGAGAGAGGGGAATTCGGAGAGTCTCACCAGAAATACCAGGAGTCACCGGAGAAGTTGGACGAATCGTCTCCGGAGCACATCAAAAGTCGTCAGAAGGTAACTCCTCCTCCTGATATTATTTTCCTGTAACAAAAATAAAGAAAAGTATTAGATCTATGCTTGAAACTAATTAAAACAGTAAGGAAAAACAAAGATTCTTGAAAACCTATTTTAAAGTTTTTGGAATATATTTTGAGTGGTTGTCGGAGAGGATTTTAGGATTTGGAGGAGTCAAAAATGATAGGAATAATTAGGTTTTTGGGTAGATCTAGGGGGAAGTCGGGAGATCATGTTGGATCGAGTAGTTTAAGTGGAAGATTCAGGAAAAATGAAGGATTTTAGATATTTTAGGGTTTTGGCATAGCGGCCGTAAATCGTCTCACGGTGGAAGACGGTGGCCAGAATAAAGGTAGGGGTGATCAGAGTTTCAGAGATGCCAGAGAAGATGACCGGAGACGATGACCGGAGGAGGTCAGCATCGCCTCCAGAGGCCGGTAAACATGTCGAAAAGGTTAAGGGTAGTGGTCCTAGATCTAGGGGTGGCGGCTAGGGTGGAGTAAGGCCAAAGTTCCAGAGTTTTGTTCGGTTTGGGATGAACAACTAAGAACATGATAGGGTTTTAGAGTTTTTTTATCTTGGGAAACAGGTTAGGAGAGATGTTTTAGTGTTCTTAGAGATCGAAATGGTGAAAATATGAAGAATATAGATGAATTGTGGGAGAATATGGGAGTTTGATCGATGGAAAATAGAGAATAAGGGTGTTTTGGTGTTTGGGAAGGATCGAATGGAGGTTTTGGATGGTTTTGAGCAAGAACATTGATGAATAAGGGGATTTTGATCGAAAATGGTGAGGTTTTCTGGGTTCAGAAGTGTTAGAGCTGAGAGAATTGGGTGGGAAGAGAGGGAGAAAGAAGAGAGAGTGTGTGATTATGAATTATGGCTGGGTTGACTCGTTCTTAGGCCATTTATAGGCCGAGCTATACGGCACCGTTTTGGTGTTGGGCCAACTTAACCCGCTCGTTTTTAAACGGGTCGGGTTTGACCTGTGCATTTATATACTGGTATCCTTTGTTTTTTTCCCCAAAGCTTTACCTCTTTCTCAATTTGGTCCTTTCCTCTCTTAATTTGGCTCCCAAACTTTGAAATTTATTCAATTTAGTCCCCTAATCCCTTAGTTGAGCCTCACAGTTTGTACTTCTTTCAATTGAGTCACTATAGTTTTGTAATTGGATATAATATTTTGTATTAGTTCAATTTAATCGCCAAAATTAATAAAATTAGTTTTAATGTTCAATTTCTTTTAATTTAGTCATTTATTCAATTTTTTATTTAATTAAATACAATTAATTTATATGTTTGGTGCACATTTCAAATTGAGCATGTAGTTTTGTATGTTAGATAAATAAACCATCTAGTTTAATTAATAGAGCCTTTAGCTTAGGTTTTTTAAATTAGGGTTTAATAATTAAATAGAGTAGATGATTGTAGTAATCAGATGTATATTAAATATAATTTTAGAATCTAAATTTGGATGATGTTCCATTGTTTATAATGGGGTGTTATCACAATATGGATTTTAATAAATTATATTTAATATATGTAATTCACTTAAAATTGAATATTAATTTAGTTTTTTAATTAAAATTAAATAATTGATTAGGATACATTGTAGATAATTAAATGTATATTAAATTGAACCTTTGGGACCCAAATTTGGATGGTGTTCCATTGTTTACAATGGAGTATTATCTTAACATTGGTTTTAAAGGAGAATATTTAATATACATTTTCACTTATAATATTAATTAAATAAATTGTTAGGACCTTAATTAGGACTAGAACTTTAATTAACTAGAAAGATTTATCAATTAGGAATATAATTAATTTAAAGGCTTTAAATATATGGAAGATGTTCAAGCAATTGTCATTTTCTCATAAAAGTCATTATATTAATTGATATTCATAGCATAAATAACTAATTAATTAGAGCCTTTTTAGGATTAATACTTAAAATCAACAAGACAATAAAATGACATTCATAAAAAATCTTTTATGCTGAAAATTCATTTTTAAATATGAATATGGGTGCCACCTAATGAGGTGCTTTTAATTTCATATTCCAACAAAATGAATTTCCTTATAAAAAGATATCTGCATTCGAAATTTAAATTTAGTTAATAATTACAGGATAAATTAAATTCAAATAATTATTCGAAATGCCAAAATGCCACGTAAATTTAAAGGTACCAATAATGGGCGTCCGTAGGGGTGCTAACCCTTCCCTACACGTAACCAACTCTCGAACCCAATTTTTAAGACAAAATTTCTAGTTTGTTTGGTGTCCAGTCTACATAGAAGTGATCGGTGGCGACTCCAAAATGTTTTTTAAAGGATAAATAAAGGAAAATCTAATTTAATATGAAAACCCTAAATTTTCAAGATTAAATTAAAAATGGCCAGAAAACCCTAATTTTTTAAAAGATCGATCGTCAGGCTATTTTTTCACGTCCTATTTCAAAAATGGTCGCGACAGCTTAGCAACTCTGCTGGGAATTTTAAAAAAACTGAGAGTCAGGCCTAATTAATTTTACGTGGCATTTTAGGACAGTAATTTGAATTTGATTTTTTCCATAATTATTGGATGAATTTTCACGAAAAATGAAAATGGTTTTTTCTTGTGTAATATAAACTGTCATTCATGCATAAGCCTTCTCCCCGGGCTTTTCACCTCTAAGTGGGAGTGAGGCATGATCTTACGTGAGTTATTTAGCTTTGTGATCAGAATTTTGTCCTCCTTACGGTATACCAACCTTATACACAGTGAGGTTACGCTTTCACTATAAGAAGCCGTATACTCCCGAATCAATGTCTTGATGTAGTCCACTAACGACAGTTCGGGTACCAGAGTCTAGATCGAAAACCACATGCTATAATAGAAGCCTACCCCATTAGAGCCAGACATGGACCTAGGATAGGGTGTTGCCGGTTTAAATACATTTCTCTGGTTATTTTTCATGTGCCTTATAAATGGTTCTCTGGTTATTTTTACGCAGTAAATCGTTTTTTATTTAGTAATTATTTTTGTTTACAAGTATATTTTTACCATACTGAAACAGTTCTTTTGTTTTGTTCTATGTATTTTGCATCATAATTGTATTCATAGGGGTATTAAGTTCAAATTCAATCGAACAGGAAATGTCCCATACAGCTGAAGGGACCGATAGACAGGGAGAGGATAATACCGTAGTCTGGTCATGGTCTAAGGAAACCAGTTCTTCAAGGGAGACGGTATTAGGGGAGATTATGTATCATGAACTAAGGAAGTTGCGAGAAATAATTTAGGACAAAATAATTGTTTACCGGAGCTCAAAATTATGTAAGAACAATAGGACAAAACTATAAAGAAAGCTTTTCAGTTAGAGTTTGGGGATATAGTAATGTTGTTGGACGTTCCAGTCGATCGAGAATTAATTAGGGCTATGACGCAGTATTGGAACTCGATATATAATTGCTTCACATTCAGAGAAGTGGATATGACACCGACGCTGGAAGAATATGAGGCTTTGTTACATTGCCCAAAATTTGAAAAGGACAATATTTACACGAGAACCCCTAACAACTCAACCTTTAGAAGAAAGTTGAAAATGGTCACCGGGAAAAATGAAGTTTGGGTTAACGAAAAATTAAAGCAAAAAGGGAACGATGAAATAACTGAGGATAATGAACGCATACACTTGAAGGTAATTCAAGAATTAATTTTAACGAGCGATGAACCAGAAAGGAAAAGAAGTATGTACGCTCTGTGTATTTACGGATTAGTGTTATTTCTGAGGACCCTAGATTATATTGATCCATCAACTCTCGGGTTGTTTGAGCGCTTAAAGAACAAGATAAATCCAGTGCCAGCCATCTTAGCATAAACCTATAGAACCTTGACCGCTTGCAGAAGAGAATGGAATGGAGATTCTGGGGCTGTGCTTAATTGTTGGAGGTGTGGTTATGAGACCACAGATGGGTTGCACTCTATATGGCTCTTAGATTCTGTACTGATTATTCAGCACTAGAGGAACATCTTGTAGCCCGTCTGATTGAGAAAATGATGGAAGAACAGTGGAAAGAACATTTTCTGAATATAAAAGACTCGGAGATTGTCTGGAAAGCCCCTTGGCTAAATTTGGTAGGTTACATGTACTGATGTGGGAAATTCGATTGGGTTCGCTGCCGAGAATTTGAGGAGGAATTGCCTATTGCCCATTGTTAGTGTCCTGACAATTCAGATCAAGACAGTTCATTCCTGCAACTGCTGGCATAGAGGAATTTGAGTACATGCATAAGACGAAAGGCTACAAGACAAAAATAAAGAACGTCGTAACAGTATGGGAAACACCAAGGAGAGTAAAACTTCAGGATAGATTAGAGGTCATGCAAAATTATGCGCAGTGGAAGGCTCGAAGGGCTAATGATGGCATTCAACAGAAGGAAGTTGGTAATACTGGTCTGATCAATGAACGCGTGAGAGATGCACCCTCAATAGTGGAGAAGTTGAAACATGATCACGAGAAAGAGTTGAAGGGGTATGAGAAACGAATTGAAGAACTAAAGCAGAAGCTATCCATGGCATCGTTAGACGTAGATGTACAAAAAGGTAAGAAAAAAAGAGCTTTATGAACAGAATTAAAAACTCAGTCAAGAATTAAAGGATTTAAAGGAAACTCATTCAGAGTGTAAGAAGATTAAAAAAGGAAGCACAAACACGATAATCAATGATTTGTCTAAACAGTTGGATAGGGTTGTGAAGGAGATGAATGATTATAAGAAAATGTATGAGGACAATGCAAAATCCTCTAAGAAAATGATCCAAGACTTGAAGGAATTATATGATCGTGCTAAAAAGAAGCTAGAAGGAAAAGAAATACAAAATTCAGAGTTTTTGACTCAGAATATGAAACTGGAATAGCAGAATGAAGAACTAAGGGTTCAGATATCGCAAATAGAACAAGTACTCACAGGGCATTACAATGAGGGAAGAAGTACTACGGATGAAGAGAAGAGAAAAAAGAGTTGAAGGAAAAGGTGGCTGAGTTAGAGAATGCAGTTTAGGACTTAAAAGGAAAGCTCGCAAACTTTAAAAGTGCACTGTATCAAGAAAGTAGAGCGTGGAAGCAGAAGTACAAAGTAGCTCAGCGTACAGTTCAGGAACAAAATAATAAACTAGTTATCTTCAAGGGACGAGTAAGAAGTAAGGAGCACTGCGCAATATGTCCAGCTACTGTCGAAGGATGCTACCAATTTGCTGCAATGCCCTGACGTTAATCTAGAGCTTGAAGAGATAGTCGACCGTCTACTGAACGAGATAGTTAATCTAGGAGTTAGAGCTAGTAGTTTTCTGTAGTTAAAATTATCCATTTCCTGTATTCGACTTTTTCTAGTTAAATAGATGTTTTTCTAAAGATTTGTCTTTGAGCTTAACACCCCTAATGCATTCTGCATTCATTCATACAACAACATATGATATTACTATTTTATTAATAAAGGTTTTAATAAAGAAAGGTTCTATGACAGTTTGTTTTTGAACCACAATCATTCTGCATTCATACATAACACGTTTACGCTCTAAGGCCATGGCTGTTGAATATAGAGTTGCTAGTCTCGAGAATGATCGTGTTGAGGTACAGAATAGATTCGACAGGATTGAGCAATCCATGAGGGATCACTTTGTTCAGACGCAGAGGGATATTATCAGTCACCTGACTGCCTTGCTAGGACCAAAAGAATCTAGCAAGGGCAAGGTACATAAGGGTGCCGTAGACAATGTGAATAAGCAAATAGACACAACATCTCATATGAAGGAACAACCTGAAGGACCACCTTCTATAAAGAATATCCAAATTAATCTAGCTAGAGCAACCGCTAGCCACCCAGTCCATATTGGAGCAAATCTTAGAAGTGACGACGAAGTTCTAGATCTAAATATGGCCAATGAAGTCGAGAAGATTCGTGCTGAGATCGAGAGGAAGTATGAGGAATGTTGTAAGGCGCTAGAAGACAGGTTGTTGGAGACGTAGAAAATGAACAATCAGGGGTCTAGTGCTGTTGATTTGAGTTTGGTTGCTGATTTGATCCTTCCACCCAAATTTAAAGCACCTAACTTTGAAAAGTATGACGAGACGACCTGTCCGAAAGCACATATTACCTTGTACTGTCACAAAATGGCCGCTTAATTGAAGGATGAGAAATTTTTGATTCATTGCTTTCTAGATAGCTTAACGGGCTCAGCAGCACGCTGGTATGCACAATTAAATCGAGTTAATATTAGGTCTTGGAAATACCTTTTTGGTGCTTTTGAGGAGAAGTATAAACATGTATCTGAAATGGTTCCTAGCTGAGTCATGTTGCAGGCTATGAATTGGAAACCAATCACGAGTTTCCGCCAGTATGCACAGAGGTGGAGGGAACTGGTAGAACAGGTGCAACCGGCATTGTTGGAAAATGAGGTCAACCACATGTTTGTAAATACTCTGAGGGGACCACTCTTCGAGCATTTGATAGGTAATGCTACTCATAACTTTGCTGACATGGTGATGATTGGTGAATTGATTGAAGCAGCAATTAAGAGTAGAAGATTAGAAAGTGGAGAAAGTTCTCGTAAGACTTCTAAAAGGAAGGACAATGAAGTTAACAATACGATTGCTTATGAAGCCCCAAAGAATGTTACAATTTCATCAGCTGGTGCATCGAGAAATTCGTAGAATTCAAACAGGAAGGATTCTCGTGGCCCGAGAAATGACAGGATAAACTTCACACCTCTATCAATATCATACACGAAGCTATATCCACAGTTGTTTGATGCGGATCTGGTAAGACCCTACTATTTGACGCCCCTTCAGCCTCCATACCCTCCATAGTATGATCCGAAGGCACACTATGAGTATCACGCTGGGATCCCGGGGCATACAATTAAAAATTGCACAGCATTCAAAAAGGTGGTCTAGAATTTGGTAAATACTGGTGTGTTGAAGTTTGATGAGCCTAATATAGTAGTGAATCATTTGCCAAATCATGGAGGACGAGGGTTAAACGTAATAGAGGAGAATGATGAAGCCAAGCGGCTAAAGACTGATGTATCTGAAATCAGATCACCTTTTAAATGGGTATTTGAACAGCTATACAATGCTAGAATGATACAGATCGATATGAAGGTTGAAAAAGAAGTGGAGTCAAGCATTTGTTGTGAATATCATCAAGAGGATGGTCATGAGATCCAGTATTGTGCTGGATCAAAGGTAAAACCATCGGTAGAAGTGGGAAAATGGGAAAAATCTGATGAGGAAACAGTGAATGAAGTCGGGCATTTCACTAGGAGTGGGAGATGTTATTCTCCATAAGTTTCTAAAGAGCCAGAAAAAGAGAAAGCGAAGGCCCAGTGGTACTAGAAAGAATATTTTGGGAGGAACCAGGCCCAAAAATAAATGAGCCCGTCACCGAGGAGCAAGCTCAAGAGTTCTTGAAGTTCCTAAAACACAGCGAGTATAGCACTGTTGAGCAGTTAAAAAGACAGCAGGCTAGGATTTCTATTCTTGAATTATTGTTGAGTTCGGAAGGGCATCATAATGCTTTGATTAAGGTACTAAATTAGACTTTTGTTCCAAATGATATATCAGTACATAAGCTAGATAGGATTGTGAATCACATAGCTGCTGATAACTATATAACCTTTAGTGATGATGAGATCCTGGAATGAGAGATGAGGTCTGTCAAAGCCCTAAATATCACAACCCACTGTAAGAGGCATGTTTTTCCAAGAGTATTGGTTGATAATGGGTCAGATTTGAATGTTTTACCAATGGTGACTTTACAAAGGTTGTAAATTGATGATTCCCATATGAAGACCTACAAGAACACAGTGAGGGCTTTTGATGGAACAACCCGAAAAGTTTTGGGAAAGATTGGGGTGCCATTGTTAATTGGGTCGTGCTTTATAATGTTGATTTTGTTGTCATGGACATAAAGCCAACTTACAACTGCTTGTTGGGAAGACCTTGGATCTATTCTGCTGGCGTAGTGCCATCATCCTTGCACCAAAAGTTGAAGTTCGTGATTGAAGGGAAACTAGTGAGTATTAGAGCTGAGGAGGACATTATTGTTTCTGTGACAACTGAAACTCTGTATATTGAAACTGATGGAAATACTTTAGAATGTTCGTTTCGAGCTTTTGAATTCATAAATGCAACCTTTGTTGCTGAAGGAAAGCTGATGCCCTGCCCGAGGCTATCAAATTGCACCAAGATGACGGTTCATGAAACACTTGGCCGAGGGGCAAGGGCTGGAAATGGACTTGGAAAGGATTTATAGGAGTGTTAACATCTTAAGCCCATTTTCATGAAGAAATATCACTTTGGGCTTGGTTTTAAGCCTAATCTTCAGTAGAAAAAGAAAGATCTAAAAAAGAATGAGGATCGAAGAAGGGCTTGTTTTTTGGGAACTGAAACAACTTGGGAGCCCATGGTATTTCCAGACTTGACAAGCATCTTCAAGTCACAGGGGTTCATCAATGTAGAGAAACAATTGGAGAAAGACAACCAGGAGACGCTGAGGATCCAGGAAGAAGAGATATTTGGTGAAAGTGTGGGAAAGCTGTGCATTAATGGTGTATTTGAGGGATCCCAGCCTGGCATGTTTCTGGAGGGAATACATCCATGCTTTCCTGGTGAAGCCTTGAACAATTGGACCTTCGAAAATCTTCCCCTAGTCTTTAAGAATAAAACAGAGTAAATGTCAAGAACCACCTCATACTTTTGCCTACGAGTATGAGGGATTATCTGTAAATGGCTATCATGAAATTTTACTTTCAATAAAGATGTTTTTGTCGTGATTCTCAAATGGCAAACATGTTTCTTGTTTTCTGCATCCTTTCCAAACATATATTATTATTTTCCTTCCAGGTCTTCAACTATTAATTGTATGAATGATTCTGAACCCGACCCCAAATTAGATTTTGAGCGGCCAGAGTGTTCAATAGAAGTTAATGAGGTCGAAGATGAGACAGAGTGTGAAATCCCTGATGAATTACTGAGGTTGGTGGAAAAAGAGGATAAATAGATCTTACCTCATAAAGAAGATATAGAAATTCTGAATCTGAGTACAGAAGAAGTTAAAAAGGATGTGAAGATTGGTGTTGCCTTCTCACCAAAGATAAAACAAAAGTTGGTCGACTTGTTGCGAGAATTTAAAGATGTTCTTGCCTGGTCTTATCAAGATATGCCAGGATTGGATACAGATATCGCAGTACACAAATTACCAATAAGGCCAGAATGTAAACCAGTTCAGCAGAAGCTTAGAAGATTAAGACCAGAAATGGTATTGAAAATCAAAGAAGGGGTACAGAAACATATTGATGCTGGTTTTTTTAAAGTGGCACAATATCTGAAATGGGTGGCTAATATAGTCCCGGTGCCAAAGAAAGGCGCATGTGCGTCGATTATAGAAACTTGAATAGAGCAAATCTAAAAGATAATTTCCCTCTGTCTCACATAGATATTCTGGTGGAAAATACATCAGGACATTCATGGTTCTCCTTCATGGATGGTTTTTTTGGATATAATCAGATAAAGATGGACCCAAAAAACATGGACAAGATGACATTCATAACCTTGTGGGGAACATATTGTTACAAAGTAATGCATTTTGGATTAAAGAATGATAGGGCAACATACCAACGAGCCATAGTGACTCTTTTCCATGACATGATGCACAAGGAATTTGAAGTGTATGTAGACGATATGATTGCCAAGTCCCAGACTGAAGAGGAGCACATTCAGAATTTGAGGAAATTGTTTCAAAGATTGAGAAAGTACCAGTTAAATTTCAATCCGAATAAATGCACTTTTGGAGTTACATCTGCCAAACTCCTAGGCTTTGTGGTTAGCAGAAGAGGAATCAAAATTGATACAGACAAGGTGAAAGTGATTCAGAACTTGTCGCCTTCATGTTCGCAAAAAGAAGTTCGAGGATTTTTAGGAAGATTGAATTATATTTCTCGGTTCATTTCTCAATTAACTGATAAATGTGATCCAATTTTCAAGCTGCTTCGAAAGAATAATCCAGGCGAATAGGATGAAAAATGTCAGGAAACATTTGACGAGATAAAGAAATATTTGATAAATGCTCCAATTCTGGTAGCATTGGTTACAGACAGACCACTTATTCTCTACTTGACTGTTCACGAGAATTCGATGGGGTGTGTTCTGGGGCAACATGATGATACAGGAAGGAAAGAAAGAGTCGTCTATTACTTGAGAAAAAAGTTCACAGAGTGTGAAGTATGGTACCCTCCAATTCAAAAGTTATGATGTGTTGTAGTCTAGGTAACTCGTAGACTTAGACAATACATGTTATACCACACTACTTGGTTGATATCTCGTCTTGATCCATTGAAGTTATTAATGGAAGCACCAGATTTGACTGGAAGATTGGCTCGATGGAAAATGTTGTTATCGGAATTTGACATTGTGTATGTAAATCAGAAAGTAATAAAAGGAAGTGCAATAACATATTTCTTGGCTAGTCGCGCTTCTAAAGATTATGAGTCCTTGAACTTTGACTTTCCAGATGAGGATGTGATGAACATCTCTATGGAAGAAAGTGGAAGTATAGAGAATGATGCTTGGAAATTATATTTTGATGGAACAATTAATGCCCTGGGACGTGGGATTGGAACAGTGTTGATTTCCCCAGATAATACACATTATCCTTTCACAAGTAAACTGGAATTTCTGTGCACTAACAATATGGAAGAATATGAAGCTTGTGTTATGGGTCTGCGAGCTACTATTGAAAGGAAAATAGAGATTTTGAAGGTATATGGAGACTCTGCATTGGTGATTTACCAACTTCATGGAGAATATGAAACAAATGATGCAAAGTTGATTGAGTATCGAAAATTGATCCTTGAGTTAGTGAAAGAATTCAAAGAAATTACTTTCATTTACCTTTCCAGAGAAGAAAATCAAATGGCAGATGCCTTAGCTACACTGGCTTCGGTATTTTTAGCAAACAAACCAGAAGATATGGTGCCTATTCAGATGCAGAGTTACGAAACCTATGCTCACTGTTATAGCATAGAGAAAGAGGCATATGAAAACCCATGGTATTATAACATTATGCAGTATATCAAATTTTAGACTTATCTAAAAAGGACATTGATACTGATAAAAGGACAATCAGGAGAATGGCTACATGGTATGTGCTTGATGGTGAAATCATGTATAAAAAGAAGAAAAGATCAGAGATTATTAAGATGTGTTGATGTTCGAGAAGCTAGAAGTATCTTGGCTGAAGTGCATGATGGAATATGTGGGACACATGCCAATGGTTTTGCAATAGCCCGGAAAATTATGAGATATGAGTATTATTGGTTGACCATGGAATGAGACTGCATTGAGTATGCCAGGAAATTTCACAAGTGCCAGATATATGTAGACAAAATCAATTCTCCCCTAGTACCTCTTCACACAATGAATTCACCATGGCCTTTTGTAGTCTGGAGCATGGATGTCATTGGTCAGATTTATCCCAAAGCTTCTAATGGACATCGTTTTATCCTTATGGCCATTGATTACTTTACCAAGTGGGTAGAAGCATCCTCCTATGCAAATATCACCAGATCAACAGTCTGCAAGTTCTTAAAGAAAGAGATCATTTGTCGCTATAGATTACCTGAAAGAATCATTATTGATAACGTCACTAATTTCAATAATAAGGTGGTGACAGAGGCGTGTGAGCAGTTTAAAATTCTGCATCACAATTCTGTAGCTTACCGTCCAAAGATGAATGATGTAGTGCAGGCAGCAAATAAGAATATTAAGAAAATCATAGAGAAGACGACAGATGCCTACAAAGATTGGCATGAAAAGTTACCATTTTCATTGTTTGCATATCGAACTTCAGTGCGAACTCCTACATGGGCAACGCCGTATTCTCTCATTTACGAAATAGAGGCAGTATTACCAATTGAGGTTGAAATTCCGTCTCTTCGAGTTTTGTCTGAAGTAAAATTGGATGAAATAGAATGGGTACAGACTCGGTACAATCAGTTGAATCTTATTGAAGAAAAAAGGTTAAAAGCTATATATTATAGTCAAATGTACCAGAAGAAAATGATGCGGGCTTATGATAAGAAAGTTTGGCCCAGAGAATTCCGAGAGGGTGATCTAGTGCTAAAAAGATCTTGCCAGTACATAAAGATTTTCGTGGGAAATAGATGCCTAATTGGGAAGGACCTTATATTGTCAAAAAGGCCTTTTCTGGAGGAGCGTTGATCTTAACTGAAATTGATGGTGAATAGTTGCACAAGCCAGTGAACTCTGATTCAGTTAAGAAATATTACGTCTAGAGAATAAAAAAGAGATAAAAAAATAAAAGAAAAAGTGGAGTGAAAACCCGAAAATGGCACTTCACAAAATGAAAATCTAAGGTGAAAACCCAAAAGGGTATCGAAAAAATGAGGGTTTTCAAGATGAAAACTCGCAAAAAGAGTCTTGAAGCCAAATGAGGATCTGAGTTGAAAACCCGAAAAGGGCAGCTCAGATGTATTGTGATTAGGCATCCGACAATTAAAACCTTTCGGACACCCGGTATTTTGAAAGGGATTTCACATCTGTAAATATCTCGACAATGTTGAAGTCTGCTGGACAAGGGCTCAAGCTCAAAGCTACATCTGGTCGAAAGGGTTGCTAAATCCTTTATGCTATCGATACCCGAAGATCTGACTTTGTTTCTTATTTTTCTGTTGTTATTTTGGTTTGCCATGACTCTTTCAAAAAATCTATTATATTTCTATCTGTAAGCCTCAATAAAGTTCATGATTTCTCTTCCGAGCTTTCTGTTAATACTTCTAAAGCATTATGAAAATATATTAGCATAATTCATGAAAGCAGATAACTTCTTGGTATTACTGTGTTTAAAGAATGCAAGTGAATCTTAGCACTCTAGGTTATTGAAGAGGGGTGTATAAAGAAAAGTTTGAGTAGTATATTGTGCCAGCAGAAACAGAAGTGAATGAGATAAAGAAATGCCTGAGTCAAGCAGTATCTAAACATGTTTAAGTGACAGGGAAAAGAAAGAGGTGAAAACCCGAAAGGGCGCCAAAAAACAAAAAAGAAAAAGAAAAGAAAAAGGAAAAAGAAAATAAGTGAAAACCCGAAAGGGAGCCTAAAACAAGCCAAAGTGAAAACCTGAAAGGGCGCTTTGAGAAAAGCAACCTAAAGTGAAAACTTAAAAGGCGCTTTAGAGCATATGACCAAAAATACAGAAAGTGTTTTTGAAGGCTAGTCTGGAATATGAGATGAAGTATCAGTGTGGGCTAATAATTAGTGAAGAAGCACAGTTAAGTGGAACCAGATTAGTTACCCATAAAGTAGAAGCTGCTTTTTGGTCCCTAATGAATCATTGTCCATGCATCATACGTAGAAATTAGGGTCATACTAACCCTCATCAAAGCATTTTAATCTGTTTTGGCAGGAATTCGTCAAGAATGAAGAGCTTCTAATGAGAAGAGTTTGTTCCAAATTTCATAATGAGAAGAGCTCGCCCAGCAAAAAATAAAGAGCCCCTAATGAGAAGAGTTCGCCCAATAAATAATGAAGAGCTCCTAATGAGAAGAGTTCATTCCAGAATTCCTAATGAGAAGAATTCGCCCAACAAATAATGAAGAGCTCCTAATAAGAAGAGTTCGTTCCATAACTCCTAATGAGAAGAATTCGTCCAGCAAAAAATGAAGAGCTCATAATGAGAAGAGTTTGTCCCAGAGTTCCTAATGAGAAGAACTCGCCCATCAAAGAATGAAGAGCCCCTAATAAGAAGAGCTCACCCAGCAAAGAATGAAGAGCTCCTAATGAGAAGAGCTCGCCCAGCAAAGAATGAAGAGCTCCTAATGAGAAGAGTTCATCCCAGAGTTCCTAATGAGAAGAACTCGCCGAGTGAAAAAGAAAGAGCTCATCTATACTCATGTCACAACCATTATTCACGCATATAACGATGAAGATTTCTTTCCATAAACTCTCATAACGCATCTAAAGGCTCCAAAATAGTTACACCATGCAATAAGAACACCATTTAGGTGGTGGGGGGAGAACACATCCTCAAATACGACATCATTTAACTAACCTGCGTCTCAACAATCTGAGGCGACTTTACCATCGAAATTGCTCTCATGAGTGGCTTAACACTTATCTCGGCCCTCTCGACCACAAAAATAACCATCTTAATGTCACAACATTAGTCGCACCATCAGAATTACAGCCTTAAAGAGTACAAACTTAATTTAAAGGATTGTATTCACTAGACACCTCACCATAACACCTATACCACCCTGAGGTTTCCTAGAACCGGCTAAACCTAAGCTTTGATACCACTAAATGTAACACCATCGACCCGGATGTCACATTTGGAGCCTAAAACTCAACCCAAAATCATAAAATTTCTCAACTTAGTTTAGCCTAAATAAAATAATTACCAAAAATATTTTAAGCCCATAAATCAAAATAAATATAAAAATGATTAAAACGTTACAAATGAGCTCCAATAAAATAAAACATTTAAACATTTAACTTGATTAATACAAATTCAAAATAAGGATTATAGACTCATACACGTAATGTTCTATGAATACACAACCCACTAAATACAAGTATCATACTCTAACAATGTCGATTGATGGAATCCCATACAGATAGTGCTCCTCGATCCCGCGATCAACCTATGCACAAAAACAACAATTTCAAGCTCTGAGCTTACAAAGCTCAGTGGTACACATCTACTCTACTGTACTTCATGCTAATCATAAACATAAGCATGCAAGCTAGTATGAGCAATTAGAAGAGTTAAATAAACATATGTCACTACTGCTAGCCACCTAAACACATGCTCTAAACATAGAAAAACATCATACATGGCCCACAAGGCCCAATCATACTCGGGATCTCGCCAGATCACCCGAGTAAAAGCACACAAGGTCATAACCATAAAATTTGGAGTGACGCTCGCATCCATAAAGCATCGAGATCGTACGTTCTGAGTGAGGTCGGCGTCCATAAAATATCGGGATCCTACACTCCGAGTGAGGTTTACATCCACAAAGTATCAAGATCCTACACACATAGGGATGAGGCTCGCGTCCACAAAGTATCAGGATCCTCCATCCATGCTCGGAATCTCCCATCAAGTATCTTCGAATGAGGCCCGCTTCTACAAAGCATCGGGATCCTCCATTCGAAAGTCTTTAAAGTGTTGCAACACCTAACTCTGGGTATCCGGATCCCACCAAACAAAGGCTCGTAACTAATCAAGTGCCCACACATGGCACAACCACATATGATCCACCAAGGATCCATACAAGTGTCCTACCTGGCATACAACATCATATGACCCACTACGGGTCCCTACTGTTGCTATTACAACCAATCAAGCATTACCGAGTTATTATATTTTATGGAGGAGTATACAGTTCATTCCCATCAATTATTTCCATCAATCCACATTATCCTATTAATTATGGTAATAATCGCTTTGTAAAGCATATTCATCAATTTCTATCTCGAACTGGCCTTTAAACCAATTTATCGAGTATTTTTTAGTATCAGTCCGTTTATATAACCCCCGCCTTCAACTAACAACATAAGCCATTAAGCCTGTCGGCATCAATATTAATTACGAGGCCCTATACTACCCCTAAAGCTTATGAAAATCATTATAGGTTGTTGCTAGCGCATTTAAATCATTTAATATTAATTACCGATTTTTAATCATTTAATTGAATAATTATCAGTATTGTTTCTTACCAATATTAAATCGAACATAATAATTTATTCAGGTAATACACGAGGCACCATCAGGTATCAATCAGTCAACCAATCATATAATTAGATAATCATACGGATATTCAAACAATCCTACATGAGCTCTAAAGCTCATAACAGACTTGAACATTCTCAAGCTCATCAAGCATCTCAATAATTACCAAACCTCGAACTATCAGTATCAACACATGCTTATTACTCATCTCCTAATTTGCAACCACTAACATGCAATGCAATTACACTTATGATGCTCATAAAGCATTTTAAAGTTCGAGGTCTACTAACCTTAAGCCGATATCACTAAAATCCTCATCAGAGCTTCTCAAACAATCTACATGATCTGATGTCCAAACCCGAACAACCCTCGTATATCAACAATTACGAAAATACATTAATTTCATGTATCTTCTATACTGCTCACAAGGTCAAACGCATAAAAATAGCTTACAGGGTTCTAATTTAGCAAAACAGACTTCGCCAATGGATCCAGAACGTCAAGAAACCCTCGAGTAAGGTCCTCTGGAAAAAAGTCAACAGCCTGGTCAACGATAGTCTATGGCCTGGTCAACCCCTAATGATCTGGTGTGGCGCAGGCGCACAGCAAGCTGGGTGTACCCTAGGCACCTGATCCTGTACGGGCGAGTGCATGGGGAAGATGGTGCACCCGTATGATGTGGTCTAGTGCGGATGAGTGCACCGTATCCTTGGTGCACCAACGAGGTGTTATCCCGTGTGAGCGAGCTCACGTACACCCAGGTGAGCCCACTTCAGTGGGGTGCGGTGCACCGCAACATGGTGCACCCGCCTGGCCAGGCGCACGCCCACCCGCAGCGGTGACGTGTGGCGGCGCGTGAGTGGCCCTCCAGTGACCAAACGACTGCGGTGAGCTCCGATCCGATGTTTTGGCACCTCCTAAGCTCGCTAGTGGCGACGGTTTCCAGTTTTGAGCACTGGAAGCTTGCTTTTCGATGACTCATAATCTTCTCGAGCACTACCACAGCGAGTGACGGCAGCGTAGAGACCCTCGACAGGTGCGTCTCGGAGAGCTCTCCCCGGTGGCGAAGACGGTGAAGCGAACGGAGATGCAGATCACCCTCAAATTGAGCCAAAACCCTCATTTCTTACAAAACCCATTTTCTTTCTCTCTCATACAAAAATATCTTCTTCTTCTCCCATTTTTCATCTCATTTTCTCTCTCTCTATCATATCAGCCCCTTTATTTTAAACTCTTCCCTTTTTCTTTTCTTTTCCTCTTTTTTTTAATTACTCCCCACATAATATCTTTTTAATTATCACAAAGCTCAAATCCAATTATCCTTGTCTCGGCTTTCCAACATAAGGTCCAATAAATTGGGTTCGAGGCCCAAATTTTACAAAGCGCAAGATTCGGGTCATTGCATTAAAAATGAAGGGATACAATTGATGAAAATTATAAAATGAAGCGTCAAGGAAGTCCTAATATCGTCATGTATATCCTTGAGTTGTGTGGTCGTATTTGATCGATGTCGTTTCAACACATTTGCCGGGATAGAAATAAGGTCGCGGATCGTTTGATAAAGTTGGTTAGGTTCGATGCTTTCGGCATTAGTCTTTATCTTGTACCTCATTTGACGGTAGCAAATTTGTTGAATGCCGATGTAGGTGATTAGTTCAGTTTCGTTCTTTTGTGATTTCAATAGTAATTTTGTCTAGTATGTGTTTTTTCGAGTCCTTCTTGTACGTTTTTTTTATAATCATTTTATGTGTATTATTTTTCTCTATTTAGGTTTAGGGAAATTTTTTAACGAAACACATAATAATGAATCCTTTTTCACCAAAAAATATTATAAAATACGAAAGCATAAAAATGTCATAAAATGAAAATTATAATAGGAATCTTACATTATGTAATTAAGGAAAAAGGTGGTATCGATTATTTCTTATATTCTGTAATTTTGACATCATTAAGAATGTAAAATTATCCGTTTATGAAGTTATATTAGAGATTCATTAATTGATCAAGTGGTCAAAAATGATCATATTGTCTTATTTTGTATGAGTTCAAATAGGGGTAAAGCCAAGAATTTTAATTTGGGTGTCAGAATTTAAAATTTTTATAAATGAATTTTTTTAAGTAGGTAGGAACAAATAATAAGTGTCAATTTCATTTTAAGGGTATCAATATCCATTTTAATTTATGTTAATTTGATTTTAATATTGTTTTATATTAAAATTATAAAGTAAAAATGAAGTACATTTCATTGACAGTCATTTACCTCTTAGTAAGAGCATCTGCTGTGAGAGGATTAGTCACTGCTATCGGTGGTGGATACATTGGCTCAAACCAAAAAAAAAATTATAGAAAAAATTTTTCTCCAAAATTTTTAAGTTAACTTCGCCCATTAGATAAAATCCAGACATTAAACTTGAAAATGTATTTCTCTCTTCATTTAATAAAAAATATATAATTAAGAGTAAATTTATTATAAATTATATACAATCGGTCTATTTTAAGCCTAAGTTTTAAAATTTTAAATTCTAAATTTTAAACATCAACCTTAAATTCTAAATGCTAAAACATAAACCTTAACCCGTAAACTTTGAATAGCATGTTAAAAAACTCTAAATAAATTTTTAAATATAAAAATTAATAAAGCTACAAAAATTAAATTTTACACGACACATACATTAAAATATTTTACTAAGATTAATCTCGAAAATATAAGATAAATAAAAAAGCACATCAAAAAGTGAAGTAAATATTAAACCATTTTAGCTACCTCCAGCTGGTTGTACTGCATAAGCCGCATCCACTTATTTTCTTTCTCATCTCAGATCTAATGAATTAAATGTTTTGCACTGAAAATTAGCTGCTACAGTTCATATAGTTTTCCCCTTATTATCATCAACACACGTATAAAAATCTTCTGTAATTTTTGGTTCTTTTTTATGTTCTAACATCATAAAGTTATATTCTAAGATCTAACTATAAATTATAAATTATAAACCCTAAACTTTAGAAAATACACTATATCCATAATTTTTTAAATCCTAAAGTCTAACCTTAAACTTTAATCTTAAACTTATTTTTTTGTGTATGGGGCTTAAATAAAAAAATCGAAAAAAGGCTAAATATTTCTATTCTCGACCCACAAGCTAGTTTTTTTCCCTTCTTTTAGGTTCAAATTCTACATGCTAGCTAGTTATTGGTCACTTTCACTCGACAAACTCTCATGCTAAATCTGTTAAACAATTCATGGAAAATCAATAAAAAGAGCTTATAAATATTGAAATAATATATATATAACCCAACATTCGACAAGACATAGATAACTTTCCGACCTAATTTTGATATACTATGATTTAACAGATATTTTGTCCTCGGTTTATGAAAATGGGGTGCGTAAGTAAAACAAGTAATATAGAAGAATTTTAGCTTCTTCTTCTTCTTGAAGTTACTGTAAAATACTAATCTTAACTTCACTGATCACCAACTTTGACTCTACTTCGAACGTTCGATATAATTCGATTCTGAATATAAAAGAAGTCTATGTCATTTTCGATCTCTAAAAAAGAAGAGCATTTTAATAAGCGGCGTGGCCGGCGTCTGGAAACTGAAAAGTAGGCTAATTGAATGAAATGTGGGTGTTGGTGGCGACCTCCAACTACCCGGAACCCCTCTTCACAACTGCCCGTATTTATACGTAAAATATATAATATTGGTAGGAAAAATATTTTATTGACGGTGGAAAAATAAAGTTTTTATAAGTCTTTAGTTTTAGGGTTTAGATATCCGGTTAGGTTTAAAGGTGTAAATTTTAGAGTTAGGAGTTAAGAATTTATGGTTTAGAGTTAGAATTTAGGGGTTATGTTTATACTAATATAGTAATATGGTTAGAAATTTAGGTTTTAACCTATAAATTCTAAACATAAACCTTACATTGTAACAACCCTCAAATTTTAAACATAAAGTACTTGTAAAAAAAATTTGTTTTCACCATCAGTGCATGATATAATTACCCATATTAGTACGTGTAAACATTGATTATTCGAGCTTTTAATAAGTTATTGTTTTTTAAATGAAAAACCGTTGGCTTTTCTTGTTGTTTTCTTGGTCTCAACCACATTGATTTCATCCTACATAAAGCCAACGAACAGCTTCTATTGCTCGTTGCCAATTGCCATCTATTTTCTTCACTCGTTTTAAAACATTAACGTCTTCCTTTGCTAATTTTCTTCCTATGGTCATGGGGGCTCACCGTTGTAATTTTCCGCCTATCTCGAAATGTAGCACCGAGGGGAGATCGAATCAGACGGTCGCTGCGGATTTAGACGGAACCCTTCTCGTATCAAGTAGTACTTTCCCTTATTACATGCTTATTGCTCTTGAAGCTGGCAGTCTTATAAGAGCACTCCTTCTCTTAGCAACCCTTCCGTTCATGTATTTTGTTCACTTCTTCGTCTCCGAATCCTTGGCCATTACCGCCTTCGTTTTCATCACCTTCGCCGGGTTGAAAATACGAGACATCGAGCTAGTTTCGAGGTCCGTGTTGCCCAAGTTTTATGCCGACGATGTTCATCCCAAGACCTGGAGAGTTTTTAGCTCATTCGGGAAAAGATACATTATTACCGCGTCTCCTAGAATCATGGCGGAACCATTTGCCAAGATGTATTTAGGTGCCGACAAGGTTATTGGAACCGAGCTGGAAGTGACAAAATCAGGCAGGGCGACCGGTTTCACCACTAAACCAGGATTTCTCGTTGGTGAACACAAAAGGACTGCCGTCTTGAAGGAATTTGGCACAGATTTGCCAGATTTAGGCCTGGGAGACAGTGAAACTGACCATGATTTCATGTCATTATGCAAGGTTCGGTCTCATTAATTAACACTCACACCCTTTTACTGTCATAATTGAAACATAAGATTAAATTTGTCCTTGCAGTAGGGTTGTTGGAGTATTTATGATCTATATAATGTTTTGTTTGACGTGTCCCCTTGCGTCTTTCCCCGCCTCTAGAGAGCTGCTGCCTTTATTCAACTAACAAAATTTAAATTTCAGTGGACCCAGCATACAAATTAATCACTCATGAAAAGATTGTGAACCACAGCATGCAGTTTCACAATGTTCAGGCCATTTCTTACCAGACTCAACTTTTACATGCCCCACCAGCCAGTGGTGGATATTCGATCGAGTCGAGTCAAAAAATTTATAGTTATTCGAGTTGAACAATCGTATTTTATAACTCAAACTTTATTTGAAATATTTTCTTTTCAAGTCGAGACAAGCTCAGTCAAGTTGTCCGAATTTCTGTTCAAATTTAATTATAAACATTTATAATGTTATGGTATAATTAGTTCAAATTTAAACTGTTTTCTATAACCATTTACAATCTTCATATGTGATGTATGTGTGTATATAGGATTAAGATCCACTTGCACACAATGTAATGTAAAACTATGAGTTTTACACGTTATTGGATCATTAGATGAATTACTCCTTATCTCAATCATTTATTTCACTCATCCAATGATCCAAAAAAATATGTAAATATCTCATATATAGGGATAGGGTCCACTTACAATAAAACTCAATTAATTTTACATTTTTTTATCGTTGGATTAGAGTAATAAATGGCTAAGATTATTTCATTATTTTTTTTGTGATAATCTTCACATTTTCTACTGTGAATCTCAATCATGATCGAACTTGAAATTTGATCCACTAATTACTAAAAATTTCGAGTTGTTTGAAGTTTCATTTTATAATTCAAACTTTATTTGAAATTTTTTCGAGCCGAGTTTATGAAATTACAAGTAGAGTATTTTCACATCGAGTTGTGTTGAATAATTCAATTTTTTCGAGTTGAGTTTTGCACACCCCTACCGCTAGCCAATGGCGGAGCCACATGTATCCCTAAACTTTTCAAAGTTCACACACTTGGATTCAATTTTCTTAATTTTTATGAATTAGTCCTTAAATTTTATGATTTGTGCCTACCTTAAAATTTTGATATTTTTATGATTTGTTTGTGCTCACCCTCAAAAAATATTTTGACTTGTGCTCACCCTAAAAAAGATTTCTGGATCCGCCACTGCCACCAGCAATTTTTTGTAATGTTAAAACATAATAATTTACCCTTTGTGTGTGTGCAGGAAGGATACATGGTGCCAAGAACCAAATGCGAGCCATTACCAAGAAACAAGCTTCTCATCCCTGTTATATTTCATGAAGGACGTTTGGTTCAAAGGCCAACACCCTTGGTTGCCCTATTGACCTTCCTATGGTTACCTATTGGCTTCATCCTGTCCTTACTAAGGGTCTATCTTAACATTCCTTTGCCTGAGAGAATTGCTTGGTACAATTACAAGATCCTAGGAATCAAGTTGATTGTTAAGGGTACCCCTCCACCTGCACCTAAGAAAGGCAAAAGTGGTGTCCTCTTTGTTTGTAACCATCGAACGGTTTTAGACCCGGTCGTGACAGCGGTCGCCTTAGGCCGAAAAATTAGTTGTGTTACTTATAGTATCAGCAAGTTCACTGAGATTATTTCCCCCATTCGTGCTGTTGCTTTGTCGAGGGAACGAGAGAGAGATGCGGCTAACATCAAGCACCTTCTCGAAGAAGGCGACTTGGTTATATGCCCCGAAGGGACGACCTGCCGAGAACCATTTCTGCTGAGATTCAGTGCATTGTTTGCTGAACTCACTGACAGAATCGTGCCGGTCGCGATCAATGCAAAACAAACGGTTTTCCATGGAACAACGGTCCGGGGACACAAATTGTTGGATCCTTACTTTGTTTTCATGAACCCGAGGCCGACTTACGAGATCACCTTCTTGAACCAGCTCCCTGCAGAGCTGACTTGCAACGGTGGGAAGCCTGCCATTGAAGTTGCAAACTACATACAAAGGGTGCTGGGCGGGACATTGGGGTTCGAGTGCACCAACTTGACAAGGAAGGACAAGTATGTTATGCTCGCCGGAACGGACGGTCGCGTTCCATCGAAAAAGGAAAAAGAACAAGAAAAGCAGAAGGCTTAAGGAAAACAACAACAAGGATCAGATTTCATGGCCAAATTAATTTATATCATTTTGTCTATTTGTTTGTCATTATGTTAAAACTTTGTGTCTTGGCAAATAAAAATTGATTGTGATGTTGATTATAAATATAACAACTATGTATATCTTGCTTCTGTTTTGATACACACAAATGCCTAACAATATGGCACTGGTCTCTGCAACCGTATCTGCATCTTCATTCTTTCAAGGTTTATCTGACCGGTGGTACAGGCCATTCGTAATCGAGCTACAGGAGGCTGCTTCAGAGCGTGTGATGCGCCGCATTGATTCGAGTCATACGATCGTTTCGTCGTTCTAATTACAAAACAAAACAAAACAAATTAAACATGAACAGTTATTTAAAGAAAGTTAGAGGTGATCATAAACAATTCATGAAACAATGAGTGGTCCATCCAGGCAAGGTGAGCATTGACCAATGACCAATCCCCATTTTCCTTACTTGAATAAACCAGCTGGATTTCTTACATTCCCAGCCTCACAAATCAACTTAGACTTTGTTTTCTTGTTCGTTAATAATGCTGGTGGAGTATGACAGGAAAAGGATTGGACTCACCACCACCACTACTCTGCAATTGATCAAAATCTGACACTCTTATGTTATGCTAGCCTCCCTGTCAGGCAGCCGGCAGCCCCACAAATGCAGCAGCTCTTAAATTTGGTATGTTTAATGCAAGGACCGAGCATTTATTGTGTTGCTATCTTAGTAAAACCTCTGACATTTTCTTACCGGCCAGTAAATTGTTGTCTCAAAATCTCTTTTTCAGGAGTTTAAACTTGTACGCGGCAATCCAAAAATTTAAACTTCTTACTTCATTGATCAGTGTAATAATTTAAAATTAATTTATATTGTTATAATAATATATTAATTAGTGATAATTCTTCTGCAAGCAAACATGGTAAATAGCCAAAGACATATTGATATTGAATAACTAATTTGTTTAAATATGTTTGATTAGTGTTAACTATCAGATCAATTTTAAATTAAATTATTTTAAACTTTCGACAAAATTAATCTTTCCCATCGATGAGATTGATTGACGATCGTTTCGTTAATCGAAATTATGGCTTTGATAATACCTATAACTTTAAAAAAATAGAGTTATTTTTTGAAAGAATACTTTAACGAGTCACATTAATATTTCTTAGCGGGGTTAACAACACTACAATAGTGAACATAATGAATTTAAATTAAAACTTTAATGACTATAATAATAAAAAATTCAATTTCAGTGACCAAAGTGAAAGCACCCTTAAAATTTAGTGATTACCAAAGTAGTTTATCTTATATTTTAATGGTGGGTCACTTGACCCACCCGTCACCATGGTGCATCCGCCCCTGCTTGTCTAAAACCAACAATCTGATGGTTTGGTGGGATTAGATAGGGGTGTTCATTTCGGCCCGTAATTACCGGGTACCCGCTAATCGGGTACCAGGTACGTTGTTCATTTTTTATTTATTTATTTTAAAATTTAAAAATTTTAAAAATCACATAGTAAACACATAAAATTTAAAAGTTTATAGTACATAATTCAAACACAAAAATTAGTGATTTGAAGTTAGTTTTAATATATATATATATATATATTAAAATTTATCACAAAAAGGACATTAAAAATATTAATCTTTCGAATCTTGTATTAACAAATTAATACAAATAGTTTTAAAAATTTTAAAACTTAAAAGTACATAATACAAACATAGAAAGAATTTAGAGATTTAAATTTAATTTTACAGTAAAAATACTAAGGAACCTAAAATAAATATATAATTTAAAACTAAAAAATAAATATTTTAAAAGTACCGGGTCGGATCGGGAACCCGATTACAAAAATATTTGGCCTAGACCCGGCCCAACTACTCGGAAAAATCTCGGGCAGTGTACCATGCCCGATCGGGTAATTTTTTTAAAGGATTACCCGATTTTTAAGGTCCGGGTCGACGGGCCGGGTATTTTTGAACACCCCTAGGATGAGGCTAAGGATGGGCACAAGTCGGGTCGGGTTTGGATCCGACTACATCCTTAAAAAAGCTCAACCCGAACTAAAAATTATATATCTAAACTCGAACCCTACCCGGTTCATAAAAAAATCAATTTTAGGTATCTAATTGTAAAAAAATTAATTTTAGGGACTCAATTGCAAAAAAAAAATCAATCTTATGGACCTAACTATAAAAATATATAAAGAGAGAGCATTATTGCAAATATCCCAAAAATATAAGAGAAATTTACACTACTAATCTCTTTTGGGAACTTTTTAACCTTAAGTCGAACTCGACTTGACCTCACCCTTAATAAAAACATGACCCAAACCCGATTTTTTACAAAAAGAAAAAAAAAACATCCCGATCGGGTTGGGTGAAATTCTCATCCTTAGATGAGACACTAGATCTCTTAAGCAGGCAGGGATACGAATCTTGGTGTTATGAATTGAACAATTGGATTGAAAGGGTCGCTCCTATAATGAATCTATGTAATTATTAATTAAGAGTTAATCAATTAATAAGTTAGATATATGGAGGAAAGCTTATGGGCCTCATTCATCCTATAAAAACGAAAAATGGGTGTGGTATGGAAGTACATAAATGATGAATGTGGTTCAGTTTCTTTGTACGGATGAAATAAGAGGCTTTATAGCCCAACAGGCAAGCCTTGTTAACTGAAGCCCATATTTAAACTTTTTTGCGGGGCTTTATAATCCAAATGTTGTTCGAGTATACGAATATTGTTTTGTTATTTAAATTTCATTTAATAAATTTTTAAGTTGATTCGTATCAAATATATTAATTTAAGTTTTATTTAAATTTAATTATAATTATTTATAATGTTATGATGTTAATTATTTTTATTTTATATGTCTCTCTATCCATATATGATATATGTATATATTTCTTTTTTTTTTCCACATATGTAAGTACAATTTGTAATTTTATTTAGGCATAATACCAAGAAATGTCCTCTAACATTTGACTGAATAGTCACTTTGGTTACTATTATTTTTTTGAAGCAACCCACAGCGTTTTATTTTAGAACAAAATAGTTCATCTGTGGATGAAAATCATTAGTTAAATAACAGTCAAAATCTTGAAATGATGTGACAGTATCATATAGACAAATGTGCTAACTTGATAAAATATCATATCATCCAGAAAATAATCTTATAAAATTATGGGAAACATAAAATTATTTTTTGTTGACATGTTATTATGTCAAGTCAAAGTCATCTCATGGTGTCGATTATTAATTGCATAACGATTTCATCCACATAGAAATTATTTTGGACCAAAATAAAATATTGAGAGTTAAAAAGTACTTCAAAAAATAATGGGCCGAAATGACTATTCAGTCAAATGTTATGAGCATTTTTTTTTTGACATTATGTCTTTTATTTAATGAACCTGATATCATCTAAAATTATACAATATATTTATAATATTATTTTTTAAAAAGAAGAAAGTTTGAGGACAATGTGACAAGTATATGGTGGGCTTGTGGCAAGCCCATGGTCTAAACAATGTAGTTGTTTTATTATATTTCTATTATAAGAAAAGGTTTCAAACATAATAGATTTGATATTTGAAGCAATTTGTTGAAAATAATATATAAAAAATTCCATGGGAACACAAATTCCAACCGCATAAAGTTTAATTGTATATTTATAATTTTCAAATGCATGTATTCAAAGTTACCGATTATTTAATGAAGTTTTATATGATTTTTCAACTATGTTTTTTAATTGAATTTTATATTAAGTGGTTTCGTAATGGGAATAAAATAATGATCCAGGTAATTGACATTATATTTTGTTGACCTGTCGATGAAAGAAAAACGACACTTGTCTAAATTCTAGATATATTACATAAAATTCACTCTTATTGTGTTTGGAATTTGACTTTATAAATTTAGGGATGGCAACCGGGCTTGGAGAAACGAGTTTTTTGCCTTCACGAATTTGACTCAAAAATTTAAGATTTTGACCCAATTCAAGTTTAAGATATTTTTATCTCCGACTCGACGGCCGACACAATATAATAAAAGTATAACCTGACTCTGATCCGATCTTAAAATTTTAATAAAAATTCTACTAAATTTGACCCGTCTTGAAGAAAATTAATAAAAATATTAAATACAATATATAAAAATATAATAAATATTTATAAATAAACCAGGTCGGGTTGGGTCGGGAAATTTCCACCTAAATATGAACCCGACCCGACTCAAGATTCTTAAAAACTCGACCCGAAAACCTAAAAAATCCGATCCTACCGGATCGGATCAGGTCGGAACCCGCCAAATTTGTTTTTTTTTTTGTCATCCCTAACTTTATTATACATAAAAGGTAGGCTTATATCACAAATAAGTATTTAATTTTTTATTTATGTATTTAAAGTATTTTTTTTGTCAAAATAAGTACCTAAAGTATTTTTTTTGTTAAATTAAGTATCTAAGCTATACTTTTTGGTTAAATTAAGTACCTAAAGCTTTTTTTGTCAAAATAGGTACCTAGACTATTTTTTCTTCAAAGTTGATACATAAAGTGTATTTTTTTGTTAAAATAGGTACCTAACCTAAAGTATGTTTTTTTGTTAAAATAAGTACCAAATGTATTTTTTAACCAATGTCACATGACAACTTTTAGAAACCTAGATGAAAAATATATATACTTTAAGTACTCATTTGACCAAAAAATACTTTAGGTACTTATTTTGACCAAAAATATGTTTTACGTACTTACTTGACAAAAAAATACTTTAGGTATCTATTTTGACCAAAAAGTATACTTTAAGTACTTAATTTAACCGTTTATGATAAAAAAAAGTATTTAATTTAACAAAAAAGTATACTTTAAGTACTTATTTTGAGCAAAAAATACTTTAGATACATAAATAAAAAAGTTAATATATTTTAGGTACTTATTTGTAATATAAGCCTAAAAGATATATTACCAATAGAACCAGTTTCAATTAATTATTAAATTAATATTTATATATTTATATTATTTTTATTAAGAGACTTAAATTCGAACAATTTAATATATACAATTGTACGCAAGTTTATTGCTTAAAAATTGATCTTACTATGAGATCACAATAAAAATATTAAAAAGCTCGTCTCAGGTAAAATTCAACTGTGATATATCCAAAATCAATTTACAATTTAGAGCAAGAAACAAACAAACTGCACAAGAACTCGACACTTAACTAAAGCACAATCTTCATGCTGAAAAGCTTCCTTTTAAGTACTATATATATTTTTACACAAAACACAGTGCTCTGCCATTAATCTTCCCATTACACTTCCCTCTTCCACCTGCAATTTGCTACTTTGCTTGTTCCATAGGTGCACTCCATATGTTTTCCCTTCTAGCTGCTGCACCTTTGCCTCGACCCATCTCGACCCAGCCCTGTCTTTAGGCACCGTAAAAAGGCTCCCTATTTTAACCCAATCTACCGGATAAAATGCCATAGGTGGTAATATGGTAAAATTATAACCACCCCTCCCTTCAACTCTACCAACCACCCTTGAAACCATGTATGGCCCGTTATGTCCCCATTTGTTCCCATCAAATGTCAACGCAAATTCCTCGATGAACTTGAATACGAGCGGATGGTTCATGTCGAAAACCAACACCGCATTGTTCAGTCTCGTCCAATTCTTCGACACGCCGTCGATGCTTTGTGCTCCGATCGTGTTCTTCAGCCCTTTGAAGCTTTTTAAGACGATGAAATCCGTGTCCAAGTATACACCTCCGTACTTGTGTAACACTAAGAGTCGGATCAAATTAGAGAGATTCTGTGCCAATGGGATCCCACCGGGGTCCTTTCTACCACTCTTCATGTCGTTGAACCAAGCCTCGGCCGAGGTGTTCTTGACTAGAAATGGAAAGTCCGGTGTCACTGCCACAACTTTGAACCCGCGATCGATCAACGGTTTCAGGATCCGATAGCCTCGGACCGAGTCCATGGTTCTCGATAGAATCATCAAGCAACCGTGAGGGTGGGATTTGAAAACGCTTTCCACAGCCATGGTTTCCCTTCTCCCGAAGGACTCGACAGCTGAAATCCATGTCATGAAGAAGTGAACTTCACATCCATTGTTGAAGAATCCCAGTACTCGGCCGTGGAACTTCTTGGTCAACTCATCGGACTTGAAAATCCCGGACTCTGGTAGTTTTCTCCTGAATTTTCCGACCCCATCTTCTTTTCTAGCACTCAAGGAAGAAGCTAGAGAATTCCGACGTTCGTTATCGACTTCAACGATCGTGTTTTGTGTAGGAACCGTCAATGGTAGAGGAAGAAGAACATCGGAACTGGTTTTTCTTACAACTTTCAGAATCTGCAACGCTTGGGAATCTTGTTTATGAGTGAAAGCAGCCGGTTCCAGGGATGTGTTAGAAATGATACTATTTACCAACATGAAAAACATTAGAACAGCAAAGAAGATTATGGAAGCAAGAGGCGATTTGACTCGATTAACAAGACGGCAGCAGAAAATTTTCGCTGCCAGCATAGTGTAATATGGGTGGTGAAAAGCTTGAAGCTTTATCAGATTTTGAGAATTTCAGAAAGCCAGTTAGACCTTAGATAAACCTTTCATGGCGGCCAATGGAAAGAGGTCTTTTTATAAGTATACAAAAACGATACGTTCCAATGAAAGCATCTCCATTAATATAATTTCATCACAAACCCTCAAAATATGATCAATATTTTAAATTGGTCCAAAACTGTAAAACATTCTAACATATTGAGTCCTAAAAATCTTAGTATCCCTTTCATCAATCTCATCCATATATATCCACTCAAACCTGATACAAAAAAATCAAAATAAACAAATAAAGGGCAAACTACACCATATATCACTAAACTTTAAGTTTAGTATAGATTATACCATTAAATTAAAAATCGATATTATTTTAGCATTGAACTTTAATTTAGGCTTAATTATACCACTGAGTCATTCGTAAGCGATGACGTAGAAGGATTTTAACGATATAATTGAAGCCTAAACTAAAATTCAGTGCTAAAATAATATCGATTTTTAGTTTAATAGTTAACGCTTAAAGTTCAGTTTACCCATAAATAAATAATACACATGGGGTATGGTTAACAATTTGTTTGATTTTTCATGATATGGTAAGGCATCATTTTATTGAGAAGGATGGGTGTTGATGTGTTATAGAGTTGGGGTACTCACTTTATAGTGACTGCGTACGAGTTAGATGAAAAAGTCTAAATTTGAAACATTCTTTATATTTATCTATTAGGAATATAAATCATTTGCCGCTTTTCGATTCCTCTATGTATGCCACACGCTAAAAAAATAAATTTTAGGTTTAAGGTTAATGTTTAGAGTTAGAGTTTAAAAAATTAAAAATAGAGTGTATTTTTTAAAATTTAAAATTTAAAATTTAAAATTTAAAATTATAACTTAAAATTTAATTTTTTAATATTAAAATATAAAAAGCATCAATAGAAAATTTGGCCTAATCTGTTTATTGGCCCCATGTTGACGTAAGCCAGAGGTTAACGTATTTGACAACTTGGCCCCATGTTCTTAAAAACTGTTTATTGGCCTAATCTTTCGTGTGTCATTAGAACAGCAAAGAAGATTAAGGAAGCAAGAGGCGATTTGGCTCGATTAACAAGCCAGCAGCCGCAAATTTTCGCTGCCAGCATAGTGGAATATGGGTGTTGAAAAGCTTGAAGCTTTATTAGATAATTGAGAACTTCAGAAAGCGACCAATGGAAAGAAATCTTTTTATAAGTCTACAAAAAAAATATATGTTCTGTTATACTATCGGAACGATAATAGAAACGGTTACGAAAATAGAAAAGTAAATAATCACAATAATTCACCTGAAAACTACGAGCATGAGAGATTTTTACTATGTCAAAAAATAGATAATACAAATGATAATATCAAGTCATAATTTTTGGTATCTATTTATAAGGATATGTTGATTGGTTAAAAAAAATTATATATAAAAAAATTATACTCAAACTGAGTTTTCCAGCCTAATGTTTCGTGTGTCATCTTAAAGCAAAAACAATTGAAATAAGCAGGCCCTTGATTGGAACCTTTACAAATTGTGTGGAAAAATATAAGGTTTGAGAATTTGTACAACTAGAACCCTGATTAGCTCAGTTTTTGTTTTACCTCAACCGGGTATATGTTTGACTGTAACGTACACGCTGTTTTTTTCTTCTATACATATATTACCTTGTTTAAATAATTCATAGTTTCTGATTTTTAAATAAGAGATAATTGTGTTAACACACATTTGAACCCACGGCTTCTTAGCTTTTAGAATAATAATGATATCAATTGAATTAATATTTAATCAAATTACGTTTGATTTTTAATCTTAAGATTTTATGGGTTTTAATAATAAAAAAAGCTTGCTTTCGTGTGGAAAACATCCAAGGAATTAGAAGATCGCATGCTATCAATAATTTTTTATTTACCAAACATAAATTGTATTAACTCGATTTTCTTTGTGTTTTTTAATCTTTAAAACCCCTTGTGAGTTTTGATCCCGCATCTTCCCAAATTCCCAAATCAATATATCCAATATTTTGGGCTGGTGTATTTTATTGCCCAAAACTTGGGTCTAATTCTAGTTTTAGTCCCTTTGCTACTCTGAAATTGAGATTTAATCTTTTAAATCCAAACTTGGGGGAGGAGCTGTTTGTTATAGGGTTTGATCTCTGGACGTGTATGTCAATACTTAACATCTTAACCACCGCATAATTTGTCATAATATAGCATTTTTTAAAGAATAATATATAGCATCTTAACCACCACATAATTTGGCCTAATTTGATCATTTTATTTTTATAATGTTATTAGTAGGTTTAAATTGTTAATATACGTAGTTCTTGCTGCTACAAAGATGGCACAATTTCTTTTTAGAACAAATTTTTATTATTGATCGAATATGGTTGATTTGATTCTCACATGACCCTAACTGTAAGATCGAATAACATAAAAAATCATGCCATCACTTTAATGATAGCAACCAATTATGTCATCATTTTTTTAATACGAGTATGCTAGTTTCTTTTAAAGAAAAAATTCAAAAATACGATAAGAGTTTACAACTCAGGTAAACAAACTTGATCCGGACATATTCTAGAAACACAGAAATTAATGTCTCTAGATCATAAATAGGACCATATAAAGAAAAAGGTAAAAACCCTAACTCAAAGGTTCAAAACAAAATAGATACAAACATCACCAACTAATAATATTATCAATTTAAACCTACTAATAATATTATAAAAATAGAGTGATCAAATATGTTGAACTAGACAAAAGTGATTAAATCTCAAATTTTAACATAATAGGAGGACTAAAATCAAATTAAACCCAAAATTATTCGTATGATTTTCCACGGACAAAACTAGTTAATAGTTATCCCTAACTAGCTAAACCTTTTTTTCAGGTTCAAATCACAAAGATTATTAATGTAGTATAAGGCCTTGTTTGACAATTAACGGATAGCTGAAAGTTGATAGTAGATTACATTAGCTGATAGCGGATAGCTGATTGCTGATTGCATTAGCTGATATGACTAGCGGATTGTATTAGTTGATTGTATAAAAGTGTTTGATAAAATTAACCGATAGCTGATAGCTGTTTGATTATTTAAACAAGCAAAATGACATAAGGACGTGATTATATTTGATACTTGTTTGACTAGTTTATTAGTTATCAATAGGCATAATGCCAAAAAAATTTCCCTAACGTTTGATTGAATAGTCATTTTGGCTCCTATTCTTTTTTGAACCAATTTAACCCCAACGTTTTATTCTGGGTCAAACTGGCCCATATGCTGATGAAAATTGTTAGTCAACTGACGATAAACAACTTAAAATGATGTGACAAACCTACATTGCAGTGCACGACACGGTAGCAGTGTCATATAGACAAATATGATGACTTTACATAATGACACATCAGTCAAAAAATATTTTATAAAATTGTATAAAATATAAAAGATTTTTTCTTCTGACGCGTCATTCTGTCAAGTCATTTCAAGTTGTTTGTCGTCAGTTGACTAACAGTTTTCATCCGCATAGGAGCCATTTTGACCCAAAATAAAACGTTCGGGGGCACTTTTTGGCTTTATGCCTTATCAATAATAAATTGGTTCAAAAAAGGAGAATAGGGGCCATTTTGACTATTTAGTCAAATATTAGGGGTACTTTTTGGCTTTATGCCTTATCAATATTTTGTATCTATTAATATTAATTAGATTATAAAAAAATATTTTTTTAATATAACATTACTCAGGATATTTGAAGGATCTATATATTGATTTATTATTTCTATAAGTATTTTTAATACAATTTAATTAATTATTAAATTTAAATACAAGTATAAATATGTGAGAATTAAAAGAAAAAAAGTATTAATTTACAAATGTCACAATGTATATACGGGAGGGCAGATAATTAAAATAAAAAAAGTTAAATTTAGGTTATTTTGAGATTTTTTATAATTGTTAAGGTAAAATGGCCTTTATAACTCTTATGTCAAAACTTCTATTTTCAAAAAGATCATATTAGCAGCTTTTTCAAAATCAGAGGTTTCACCCCCAATTGGCTATTCACCAAGCATCTAAATTAGCGAATTTGACCGATCAAATCTTTAATTTTAACTCAAACTTCTAATTTTGGCTCAAACCGTTGTTGACCAAATAAGGCCTAAATCTATACTTTATTAGTAAATTATATGTAGGATGTCGTGTAGATATAACTATTTAATTATTCAATCAAGAAAGATGAATTGTTTGCAATCTTACAATATGAAATAGCTAATTGAAATTAGTATGGGAAAGTGATATGGGTTGTTGACCTTACAGGATTGAATTAACATTTGAATTTTCTTTCTTTTAAAAATATAGAAAAAACAATGTATTTCTAGAATAAATTATGAATTCTGGCACCGTCATGCATGTTTCATACAATTATTATTTAATTCTTACCCAACTTCATTTTATATTCTAAATTTCGGAACATGTAAATGCATGCTTCATTTGAGTTTTGGCACTAAAATATTAATTATTAGCTACATAATTAATGTTGGTCTCTAATCGAATTATTGGTAGATGAGACGTCACTTGGTATAGCATTTAAGTATCGTGCAAATTGTCACGAGAAGAGGCAAAGACAATAATTTCACATAAAAATATATATATATATATATATTAGGATATAAATACGGTGACACTATACATCCTACTAAACATATCTTTTTGGAAGAGAATAATGGCTCCGTAGTTTAACATTCATTAATAAACTTGCATATCTCTCCTTCCCGTCAGAGAGTTGTGTGGCAAGAGGTAATCTATCATCTTAAAAGATCTATCCGTCTCTGAAAAATCTCCATCAATGGATTCAGGAGGAATGGGTTCTCACAACAAGGCCGGCGATGGCGGCGTAGGGTGTGAGCAAGGTCGTCGTAGCAGTGATAGCGACATAGAAATCAAGTCCGTTAGGCGTAGAGGCTGGACGCTCTTTGTGGTGAATGTAACGCCCCGGTTTTAGGGCTTAGCGGTTTGGTGGTTTATTAGACGGTCTGCTGGACCAGAGTAGGGATTCGAGTCGGTTTCGGGATCATATATTTTTGGTGTTGGAAAACTTATGGAAAAATGCTCTAAAATCATATTAATTATGTATTTAATAATGGTAATATCGATTTTGTAAAACGAGTTTTGGAAGATGGACATTTTGGTTAGTGACCAAAATGAAAGTTTTGAAAACTGTGATTTCCTAGTGGCTAAAATGAAAAGGGTCAAATACTTAGAATCTTTAAGGAGCTATTTTACCAATTTGTTTCTGAAGGTTTCTCTTTTAATTGAAGATACTTTAACATGTGTTTTAATTATTGATTAAAGAGGATTTTTGTTTAAAGTTAGTTATTACTTTCCAAAACAAAAATCACGTCATTTTCTCTCAACTTTTTCTCTCCATAGCCAAGCACTCAAGTTTTCATCAAATTTCCAGAGGTGAGGTGGTTTCTAGCTTGATTTTATTGTTTCAAATTGTTTTATAAAGATTGTTTACACAAAATCTTACAATAATCATGTGTTTTCTTAGCTTTTCACAAATCAATTGAGGGAGAAACTTCACAATAGGGGTAAGGTCCGAGATCTCCTCTATTGTATGGTTTTTTACTGAAATTCCCAAGCATTTGATCCTTATTTTTGTGTTTCTAATATGATTTTGATGATTTTCTAATGTTTAATTGAGTTATTTGGGGAAAATAAGTTAATTCACGGATTGGATCTAATTTCCAGTAATTAAGGATGCTT
Source organism: Hibiscus mutabilis (assembly GCA_019671005.1). Taxonomy (NCBI): domain Eukaryota; kingdom Viridiplantae; phylum Streptophyta; class Magnoliopsida; order Malvales; family Malvaceae; genus Hibiscus; species Hibiscus mutabilis. Next base: position 6,614,000 of record CM033751.1, on the reverse strand, counting down.
TCATTTATATTTTGGATGTTTAATAATGTTGATAAGTGATTTTTCTCAATGGAATCCCGAAACTTAAGAATCTCTATTTGTTTATGTTGTTAGTCTTGAGGCTTTGTGGTGTTTCTATTGTTGTAAGGTTGCTGGAGGTGGTAGGTTGATTTGGATCTTTTTTTAGATGTGTTTTGATGTTGAAAGTGATGTTAGATTGATAGATATTGGCTGGGTTGAGAATCAAAGTGTGTTGGTTATGTTTTCGGTTGTTGTGAGGGTTAATTATGAAGGTTTTGTGGAAATCCGAGAAGGATTGTAGTTGATGTGTTTAGAATGCATTATGATGCATTAATCCTCTGTTGTTTTGTGGTAAAAACAGGGGCGGTTGATCCGGAAGTGATTGGAGAAGCGTTGGAGGTTTCAGATACTTGATTCCGCGTCAGCGAATCGAGGTTTCGCGTATCGGTGAGTAAAACATGGTTTAAAGCGTTTTGATGTATTGGAACAGAGTTTTGGGAGTTAAGGTAGAGCTTGAAACGCTTACCTAGACTCGAAAGTAAGTATAAAATGGTTTTACTCTTGCAGTCATGCTTGTTCGAATGGTGTTATGCACTTGGTTTTAATGTTCATGTACCTACTGTTTAAGCATGATTAAAGTATTCGATATACTATTTTTAAGCATTTTTGCTAAAGAATGCACATGGTAAGTGATCCTTGTAAGTATGGTTTATACTTGTGTTTTAAAGCATGATTGTTGCTTTGGATAAATAGCATGGTTCAATGCTTGTTAAAAACAGTGAGGTAAATGTTAAAATGGTTAATTATATTGGCAAGTGATGTGGTTTTAAAATTGTTATCGGATATAGTTGGCCGGCCATAGGATTGAGTGCACTGTAAATAAGTCGCCTTGGATATTGAGGGGTTTATACGGCATACCAAATACTCCATCCAAGTACCCTAACGGTTGAAGGGTTACATGGTACCGAAAACTCCCATTAATGGGTTAAGCATCTAACCAATGAAAGGGGTTGGTGTCCCCGTAGGTTGAAAGTGTACCCGATTGGTAATGTACCGCGATTGTGATTGTATCGCTATTCCGGCTGAGATGGCTTGAAGTGTTAGGTTAACACTTGTTGAATCTGTGTATCCGATGAACTCTTTTGTTATTGGACTTGTTTAATGATCATTGTTAAGCCAATATAATTGTTAATGCATCATTGAAATGTTTTATGTTGTATAATGTGATTTATACATGTTTCTCCTTGAGCTTTGCATTTGGTAGTAATGTATGAGAAGGCTTAAGTAGAGGGTTAGCAATGAGACTTGCTGTTGATTAATGATACATGTAGCATATGGCTTAATATGCTGGTTTTAATGATGTAAAGTGCATGTTTTAAAAAGGGCATGATGTTTTAAAGGATGATGTAAAGTAAATGGTTCTAAATGCATTGATGGTGTTTTTCTTCTGAGCACTCCTCACTAAGCGATGTGTGCTTACGCTCTCTTTGTCTATCAATGCAGAAAATTAAAGTCCCGGGAGGCAGCAAGAAGCAATGGGATCTTGGCAAGACTTGTTTCCAAAGTATGTTAGAGACTAGACTATAATGAATAAGGGCAATGAGGTGCTAGTTGTGTTTTGGAAGATGTTTTGCGGAACTCCCTGTTTAAGCATGTTTCTTTAGTTGTTTTCGGGTTGTAAGTAGCCTTTAAATATTAATTTTGGTGTTGGTTTGTCTTTTGGTGTGTACTTGGATGCAAAATTAGGAAGTATGCCTATAAATTTCTTTTTTGATGCATGAAGCCTTGTTGTGTTGTTAGAATTGTGATGCTAGTTGGGTTGTGATATGTTTGGCATGTTAGTGTTGTGTTTTAAGCATGTTGGAGTGGTTAGAGTATGCTTTTGGGATGAAAAACCAACAAAATGTGACATTACAGGTCAAGGAGTACCGATACGCGGGGGACCGTATAGGTACGGCTAGACATTTTTAGGCTTGAGGGATCGGTACGAGGGTTGGTGTTTCGATACGCCTAGGTCATTTTGGTCTTAGCGTACTGGTACAGCAAGGGGTGTTTCGATACGGGTCTCAGCTACTGGAAATCAACTTTTTCTTCCCAAACCCGTGTACCAAAACGCCCAGAGAGCTGTATCAGTACGATCATTAAGGTTTTTAAAAGTTTGGTATTTCAGTTAGGTGTACCGAAATAGGGTTTCAATCCGTATCGGTATGGGGTTACCCGTATCGGTACGGATGACCGTTATTTATGTTATTGTCACTTTGGGCAGTTTTATTTTCTTTACAATTTAGTCTATAAATCTTGTCAATGCGAATGTATGCGATAAAATGATCGGATTGAGTTGACATTTGAAATGAAAGATTGGAACCTGGCTAATTAAAGGTTGGTAACTTAAAAATGAGCTTTATTTGGTCCCTAAATTGCAAATGTGATCAATTAGATATTAAATTGATGCTCGATTGAGTTGGGGTTGCACCTAGTGTCCGCATGAACATGTAGGGTTAATGATTAGCATCTAGATAAAATAAAAAAGGAAAAAATGGACTGAGTTTTGTTGTATCTCTTCAGTTTTCTACGGTAAACCTAATGTAGCCTTCTTGGTCCGGTTGGGCGTCTAAGCCGGGTCAATGGGGTTACATTTGGTGGTATCAGAGCCAGGTTTGGTTCGTTTGGGAGGTTGTTGTAATGTTGCCATGTTTGATTTGTATGGTGATTGTTGTATGTACGCTGGTTGATATGTACGGTGATTGATATATAAATGTTGGCTATTGTATGTTATGTTGGGGAAGTTTTTGGGGTACTCATTGCCTTATTATTATAGGCTGGAAAGTTTTGATTTTTAGAATGAAAGTCTTGGATCATTGCTTGAGATTGGCCTGACTATTTTTGTTTTGAAATGATTATCATACCTTAGATATATTTTAGCACAATAGGACAGAGGAGAGAGTTACGATCGGGTACGATTGTTGCTGCCACTGGGCAGGATGCTGAAGGAAAAGTTGTACCTCCTTGAGGGTTGCCACCACCCCCACCTAATCCATCGGAGGGAGTTGAACAAGTGCCACCTGCGCCGGCTATGCCAGGGATTGATGATATGGCACCGTTGATACAGACTATGATCGGTGCTTTTCAAGCAGCAGTTACGGGTGTTCGGGTACCAGTACCATCGGTTGAGGGTCAAGGTTTGCCGTTTGAGCGTCTTCGTAGTTTGGGCAGAGTTGAGTTCCGAGGTTTGTTACTTGAGGCCTCTGAGGGTTGGTTGGCCAGTACTGAAAGGATATTGGGCCAGATGGGGTACACCGATGCTTGTAAGCTGGGTTGTGTTGTTTCCCTACTGCAGGGTGATGCTTATGCATGGTGGAATACCACGATATCCGGTATAGTGACCGAGGATGTGACATGGAAGTTCTTTTGCGAGGTATTTTAGAAAAAGTTTTTGGGAGTCCGATATTAGGACGAGAAGAAATGTGAGTTTATAGCTTTGGTGCAAGGTAGTATATCTTTTGCGGAGTACGAGGTGTAGTTTATGATGTTGAGTCAGTATGCACATGAGTTGGTTCCTGATGAGCGTACTCAATGTGATCATTTCCGCTATGGGCTTATGCAGGATGTTAAGACATACATGCTTGTTGCTGATTACACCGACTTTGATGTGTTGGTTTCGCGAGCCAAGGATGGTGAGCAGAATTTGGGTTTGGCATCTAGATCACGAGGTTCTAGCTCGGGTAAGAGAGCTATTGATTCGGGTTATAGCGGTGATTAGGCCAAGAGACACCGTGATAGGAAGTTTCGCCCGGAGCCGAGGTATGGTGGAGGTGTTGTGGGATGTGGAGTCCAGGGGCAGGATGCCCAAGTTAGAGCCCCGTTTAGCACTTGTTGGGTTTGTGGATCCCGGGATCATTTGAGGCGAGTTTGCCCATGTTTGACCAGGGAGGGTCAGGCACCTGCGCCTGTGGTGGCTAATGCTTGTTGGAGTTGTAGGTCAGGCGACCATCAGAGGCGTGATTGTCCGTTGTTGGCTCGAGGTGGGCAGGGTGCTGCACCTGTTGTTGCTCCGCAGCGTGGTCGTAGCCACGAATCATTTCAGCGTCGAGATGGTGGGCAAAGGACTGTGGCTCATACTGTTACTATCCAGCCTAAGGGAGGTGGACCGGATAGGGTGTATGCACACCGCGAGGGTCACAATGACACTAATGTGATTGTAGGTACTTTTACCCTACAGTATTTGTCGTTGTATTCGTTGGTTGATTCTGGTTCTACCCATTCATACATTTTGAGTGAGCATGCTAAGTTCTTTGATATACCTGTTGAAATTCTTAATGTGGGTGTTAGAGTGACTAGTTCTCTTGGGGAAACAGTCGTGGTTAAGAGGTTGTATCGTATGTGTCAGTTGATGGTTCAGGGACATGTATTTGCTGTGGACTTGATGGAGTTACCATTCCATGGTTTTGATGTGATTCTGGGTATGTATTGGCTGACCGAACACCGGGTTGTGGTGGATTTTGAGACCAAACGAATATCCTTGAGGTTGTCGGATGATTATGAGGTGGTGGTTGTTGGTGAGAATGCCAAGTTTTTATCTAATATTGTTTCGGCTTTGGAAGCATATTGAATGTTGGATTCAGGATGTCAGGCTTATTTGGCCTATGTTATGAATCCTGGATCAAAAGAGTTAAGGGTGCAGGATGTTCGCACCGTATGTGAGTTTCTAGGTGTTTTTTCGGAGGAATTACTAGGGTTGCCACCTGATCGTGAGGTAGAGTTTGGCATCGAGATTTTACGGGTACGGTACCTGTATCTATTTCTCCGTACCGCATGGCTCCGAAGGAATTGAAAGAGTTGAAAATGCAGTTGCAAAAGTTGCTTGACCGTGGGTTTATTAGACCCAGTATCTCACCATGGGAGGCTCTGATGTTATTTGTTAAGAAGAAAGATGGTACGTTGCGGATGTGTATAGATTACCGGCAGCTGAATAAGTTGACAATAAAGAACAAGTATCCCTTACCGCGGATAGATGACATGTTTGATCAGTTCAATGGAGCCTCAGTGTTTTTCAAGATAGATTTGAGGTCAGGGTACTACCAGTTAAAGGTGAATGAGGTGGATATTCCCAAAACAGCCTTCCATACGAGGTACGAGCATTACGATTTTCTTGTGATGTCATTTGGTTTGACCAATGCACCAGCTGCTTTTATGGACATGATAAACCGAGTGTTTTATGAGTTTTTGGACCAGTTTGTGGTTGTGTTTATCGACGATATCCTTGTGTACTCCCGAACTAAGGGGGATCATGATAGACATTTGAGAATTGTGCTTCAGACACTGTTGGCTAATCAGCTTTATGCTAAGTTAAGCAAATAAGAATTTTGGCTTAAGAAAGTTGTGTTCCTCGGGCATGTTCTGTCGGCCGAAGGAATACGTGTCGATCCGTATAAGGTTGAGGCTGTAATGAGTTAGAAAGAGCCTAAGTTTGTGACAGAGATTAGGAGTTTTCTTGGTTTGGTGGGTTACTACCGAAGGTTTGTGGAAGGGTTCTCCAGTTTGGCGGCTCCATTAACAAAGTTGCTACAAAAGAATGTTCAGTTTGAGTGGACATGAGATAGGCATCGAGCTTTTGAAAGGTTGAAGGAAGCCTTGACGCGAGCTCTAGTCTTGGTTCAACCAGAATCGGGGAAGGAGTTCATTGTTTATAGTGATGTGTTGTATGCTATGCTTGGTTGTGTGTTGATGTAGGAGGGTAAGGTAGTGGCATGTGCATCTAGGCAGTTGAAGGTGCATGAACGTAACTACCCTACTCACGATCTTGAGCTTGCAGCGGTTGTGTTTGCCTTAAAGATTTGGAGGCATTACCTTTATGGTGAGAAATGTGTGGTTTATACGGATCATAAGAGTTTGAAATATCTGATGACACGGAAGAAGCTGAATCTTAGGCAGGTAGATGGTTGTAGTTGCTTAAGGATTATAATCTGACTATTGAGTATCATCCGGGGAAAGCCAATATTGTGGCGGATGCTTTGAGCAGAAAAGCGGATGTGGAGTTGAGAGCCATGTTTGCTCGGTTGAGTGTGATGAATGATGGGGGTCTGTTGGCTGAGTTGCAGGTGAAGCCGTCATTGTCGCAGATGAATAAGGAGAAGCAACCGTATGATGGAAGTTTGGTACCTCATGTGGAAAATATGAAGGATGGAAATCCTACAGATTTTTATTTCAACGATGATGGGGTGTTGTATTTCAAAGGTCGAATAGTGGTGCATGAGGATGAAGAGTTGAAGCATACTATTATGACTGAGGCACATGCTAGTCCTTTCGCTATGCATCCCGGTAGTACTAAAATGTACCGAGGGTTGAAAGATGAGTCCTCTTGGGTTAGACTAAAAAGGGATGTGGCTGATTTCGTTGCTCGGTGTATGGTTTGTCAGCGGGTAAAGGCTGAGCATCAGTTTCTTTCTGGGTTGTTGCACTCGTTGAGAATACCAGAATATAAGTGGAAAATAATCACCATGGATTTCGTGTCTGGGCTGCCTTTGACGCCGACCAAAAAAGATTCCATTTAGGTGATTATGGATCGGTTTACGAAGTGTGCGCATTTTGTGCCAGTGCATACTACGTATACCTTGGACAAGTTGGCTGAACTATACATCTCTGAGATTGTGCGTTTGCACGGAGTGCCCAAATCTGTAGTTTCGGATAGAGATCTGCGGTTCACCACAAGGTTTTGGGTAAGTCTGCATCGTGCTTTGGGAACACGATTAAATTTCAGTACCTCATATCATCCTTAGACGGATGGCCAGTCGGAGCACGTGATTCAGGTTCTTGAGGATATACTGAGGTGTTGTGTTATTGAGTACTAGGGAACGTGGGAGAAGTAGTTGTCGTTGGTGGAGTTTGCTTACAATAACAGTTATCATGCTAGCGTACAGATGGCACCTTATGAGGTGTTGTATGGCAGGAAATGTCGTACGCTCGTGTGTTGGGCAGAAGTGGGGGAAAAGTTTGTGTCGATGCCCAATGTTTTGAAAGGCACAACTGAAAAGGTAAAGTTGATATGTGAGCGCTTAAAAGTAGCTGCAGATCGCCAAAAATCCTATGTGGATTTGAAGCGTAGGGATATAGAGTACGTTGTGGGTGATAAAGTGTCACCCTAGAAAAAGGTGTTGCAGTTTGGGCGGAAAATGAAGCTTAGCCCAAGGTTCATTGGACCTTACGAGGTTATTGAGCGTGTGGGTCCTGTTGCGTATCGTTTGAGGCTACCTCCGGAGTTGGTAAAGATTCATGATGTGTTCCACGTTTCGGTGTTGCGGAGGTATAGGTCGGATCTATCGCATGTCATGCGGTGGATGAGATTGAGTTGAGACCGAACCTATCTTACGATGAAAAACCGGTAGAGTTTCTTGATACCGGCAGTAAGGTGCTACGTGGCAAGACTGTAGAGCTTGTTAAGGTGTTGTGGAAGCATAGCGGTGTTGAAGAGGCCACGTGGGAACGCAAGTCGGATATGGTGAAACAGTTACTGCACATGTTTCCTCCAGGTAAATTTCGGGGATGAAATTTCTTAAGTGGGGAAGAGTTTTAATGCCCCAGTTTTAGGGCTTAGCGGTTTGGTGGTTTATTATATGGTCTGGTGGACCGGAGTAGGGATTCGAGTCGGTTTCGAGATCGTATATTTTTGGTGTTGGAAAAATTATGGAAAAATGCTCTAAAATCATTATTAATTATTTATTTAATAATGGTGATATCGATTTTGTAAAAAAAAGTTTTGGAAGATGGACATTTTGGTAGTGACCAAAATAAAAGTTTTGAAAACTGTGATTTCCTAGTGACTAAAATGAAAAGGGTCAAATAATTAGAATCTTTAAGGAGCTATTTTACCAATTGGTTTCTGAAGGTTTCTCTCTTAATTGAAGATATTTTAACATGTGTTTTAATTATTGATTAAAGAGGATTTTTGTTAAAAGTTAGTTATTATTTTCCAAAACAAAAATCGCGTCATTTTCTCTCAACTTTTTCTCTCCATTCTCTCCCCAACCAAACACTCAGGTTTTCATCAAATTTTTAGAGGTGAGGTGGTTTCTATCTTGATTTTATTGTTTCAAATTGTTTTATAAAGATTGTTTACACAAAATCTTACAATAATCTTGTGTTTTTTTTAGCTTTTCACAAATCAAACAAGGGAGAAACTTCACAATAGGGGTAAGGTCTGAGATCTCCTTTATTGCATGGTTCTTTACTGAAATTCCCAAGAATTTGATCCTTATTTTTGTGTTTCTAATCTGATTTTGATGATTTTCTAATGTTTAATTAAGTTATTTAGGGAAAATGAGTTAATTCACGGATTGGATCTAATTTCCAGTAATTAAGGATGCTTTCATTTATATTTTGGATGTTTAATAATGTTGATAAGTGATTTTTATCAATGGAATCCCGAAACTTAAGAATCTCTATTTGTTTAGGTTGTTAGTTTTGAGGTTTTGTGGTGTTTCTATGGTTGTAAGGTAGCTGGAGGTGGTAGGTTGATTTGGATATTTTTTTTAGATGTATTTTGATGTTGAAAGTGATGTTAGATTGATAGATGTTGGCTTGGTTGAGAATCGAAGTGTGTTGGTTATGTTTTCGGTTGTTGTGAAAGGTTAATTGTGAAGGTTATATGGGAATCCGAGAAGGATTGTAGTTGCTGTGTTTGGAATGCATTATGATGCATTAATCCTCTGTTGTTTTGTGGTAAAAACAGGGGAGGTTGATCGGAGTGATTGGAGAAGCGTTGGAGGTTTCGGATACTTGATTTTGCGTCGGTGAATCGAGGTTTCGCGTATCGGTGAGTAAAAACGTGGTTTAAAGCGTTTTGATATATTGGAATAGAGTTTGGGGAGTTAAGGTAGAGCTTGAAACGCTTACCTAGACTCAAAAGTTAGTATGAATTGGTTTTACTCTCTCGGTCATGCTTGTTCGAATGGTGTTATGTACTTGGTTTTAATGTTCATGTACCTACTGTTTAAGCATGATTAAAGTATTCGGTATACTATTTTTAAGCATGTTTTGCTGAAGGATGCACATGGTAAGTGATCCTTATAAGTATGGTTTATACTTGTGTTTTAAAGCATGGTTGTTGCTTTGGATAAATGGCATGGTTCAATGCTTGTTAAAAACAGTGAGGTAAATGTTAAAATGGTTAATTATATTGGCAAGTGATGTGGTTTTAAAATTGTTATTGGATATAGTTGGCCGGCCATAGGATTGAGTGCACTGTAAATAAGTCATATTGGATGTTGATGGGTTTATACGGTGTACCGAATACTCCATCCAAGTACCCTAACGGTTGAGGGGTTATATGGTACTGAAAACTCTCGTTAGTAGGTTAAGCATCTAACCGATGAAAGGGGTTGGTGTCCCCGTGGGTTGAAAGTGTACCCGGTTGGTAATGTACCGTGATTGTGATTGTATCGCTATTCCGGTTGAGATGGCTTGAAGTTTTGGGTTAACACTTGTTGGATATGTGTATCCGATGAACTCTTTTGTTATTGGACTTGTTTAATGATCATTTGTAAGCCAATATAATTGTTAATGCATCATTAAAATGTTTTATGTTGTATAATATGATTTATACATGCTTCTCCTTGAGCTTTGCATTTGGTAGTAATGCATGAGAAAGCTTAAATAGAGGGTTAGCAATGAGACTTGCTGTTGATTAATGATGCATGTAGCATATGGTTTAATATGCTAGTTTTAATGATGTAAAATGCATATTTTAAAAAGGGCATGATGTTTTAAAGGATGATGTAAAGTAAATGGTTCTAAATGCATTAATGGTGTTTTTGTTCTAAGCATTCCTCACTAAGCCATGTGTGCTTAAGCTCTCTTTGTCCATCAATGCAGAAAATTAAAGTCTCGGGAGGCAGCAAGAAGCAAGGGGATCTTGGCAAAACTTGTTTCCAAAGTATGTTAGAGACTAGACTATAATGAATAAGGACAATGGGGTACTAGTTGTGTTTTGGGTGATGTTTTGTGGAACTCCCTGTTTGACCACGCTTCTTTAGTTGCTCTCGGTTTGTAAGTGGCCTTTAAAGATTGATTTTGGTGTTGGTTTGTGCTTGGATGCAAAATTAGGAAACATGCCTAGAGATTTCCGTTTTGATGCATGAAGCCTTGTTGTGTTGTTAGAATTGTGATGCTAGTTGGCTTGTGATATGTTTGGCATGTTGGTGTTATGTTTTAAGCATGTAGGAGTGGTTAGAGTATGCTTTTAGGATGAAAAACCAACAAAATGTGACATTACAGGTCCAGGCGTACCGATACGAGGATGATCGTATCGGTACGGCTAGACATTTTTAGGTTTGAGGGATCGATACGAGGGCTGGTGTTTCGATACGCCTAGGCCATTTTGGTCTTAGCATACCGGTACAGCAAGGGGTGTTTCGATACGGGTCTCACCTACTAGAAATTAACTTTTTATCCCAAACCTGTATACCAAAACGTCCGGAGAGCTGTATCGGTACGATTATCAAGGTTTTCAAAAGTTTGGTATTTCAGTTAGGCGTATCGATACTACATGAAGGTGTACCAAAATGGGGTGTTTAATCCGTATCGGTACGAGGTTACCCATATTGGTACGGGTGACCTTTATTTCTATTATTGTCACTTTGGGCAGTTTTGTTTTCTTTGCAATTTAGTCCCTGAATCTTGTCAATGCGAATGTATGCGATAGAATGATCAGATTGAGTTGAAATTTGAAATGAAAGATTGGAACTTGACTAATTAAAGATTGGTAACTTAAAAGTAAGCTTTAGTCTTGAAATTTTCTGTAATTGCAATTTGGTCCCTAAATTGTAAATGTGATCAGTTGGATGTGAAATTGTTGCCCGATTGAGTTAGGGTTGCACCTGGTGTCCGCATGAACATGTAGGGTTAATGATTAGCATATAGATAAGATAAAAAGGAAAAAATGGACCGGGTTTTGTTGTATCTCTTCGGTTTGCTACGGTAAACCTAATGTAGATTTCTTGGTTCGGTTAGGCGTCTAGGCCGGGTCAAGGGGGTTACAATGAATCTATTCGGGGAGATACATTGGAATGGGTTATGGCAAGTATTTGATCGCCACAGAAAGGTGATTGATGTCTTTATCCCGAGAAAAAAAAACGAGAAATAGGTACCGATTTGGGTTTGTGCGTATAAATTCAATGGTGGAGGCTCAACGAATGAGAGATCGAGTTGATGGTTGGTAGATTTACGGTTCACGCATATCGGTTACATTTGCAGAAAGAGGAGTGCTATCGAGTAGTGGGAACCACCAAAATGAGGGATCAATAAGGAGGTGCGGCAATACAATAGAGAATAGATCGGCCAAGAGGAATGTGAAACAACAAGTTAAGGTGCAAGGGGTGATTGATGAGCGTAAACTAGGTACCTTACAGAAATGTACGGTAGGATGGGGTTGGCAATCGAAAGGCTTGGCCACATTGGCAAAGGAATTGTAAAATGAAGTTTAAAAGTGATATCGTTAATGCGAATTAATGGGTCTAAAGTGTTACTTATGTTATCCACTGATAACGCCAGAAATGAAACATTAAGGTTAGAGGTGTTGTTCAAATGGTTTGTAGAGGTCAAGGAATAGACACCTAAGAGGGATCGGGGTAATCGGCGAGCGTGGCTTACAATCCGTGGTATAACTATACACGCATGGTCAAAAAATTCTTTTCAAAATGTGGTAGGAATATGGGGAAAGTTATTAAAGTGCGAGGAGTCGGTTATTGAACCTACTTCATTTGAGAGAGGAGAAGTGTTGATAGAGACGGAGATTATGGACAAGATAGAGGGAATTATTGATTTCGAAGTAAGGGACCAGGTTTATCAGGTCCGAGTGCTTTAATTCAAGCCAATGATGGAGAATTCAGTTCGTCGTATTTGCATTAAGGAGACGGATTCGAATCTTTGAAAGAGAAGTTTATCGATACCGATGAAGTACGTTCTAAGAGAGAAAGTGGGAAGAGGAGAGATGATGTGTTGGAATAGATATTAGAGATAAGGTGAGCCTTTCTATAGTTAGTGATACAAGGGCTGGAAATACTTCTCAAACAGATGTAACAAATCTCCTTTGGAAGCAAAATGAGGGATATCGGACGAGGAGATAGGTTTTGTTATGAGGGTGAGGGTGGTGGCAAGGGACTGGCTGGTGGGAATGAGGGGTATAATCCATGCTTGGTAGAGTGCCCAGTGAAATATATGGGTGGGCGGGGTGAAGAATCAAGAATTGAGAGTAGAGGTAATTGAGAATGACCAAAGGGAATTAAAAGGTGGCGATAAGAGGGATAGACATGTAACATAGTTTGGTTTGGATTCTACTTTAGCTAGTAGGGATAAGAAGTTTGAGTCCAAGTAGAATACTAAGGCACAAAAGGTAAACAAGTTATCGAGATTAAGTGGGACAGAAAAATTCAGTGTGATGGATATAGAAAATGAACAATTTATTTTGCTGAAGGAAGCTCGAGCAACAATAGAATTGAGTAAACTTTTAGGGGTAAGTACGATTGGGAATGAGGAAATGATTGTTAGAGATATCGCTGCTTTACTGCAGCGACAAGAGCATCGACAATAGCAGCTAAAGATGAAGGTGTTGTCTTGGAATATTTGAGGTATGGGTTCACCCTTGGGCGTGATGGATTCTAATATGGCGGAAGTATGTGCTATAGCGGCTGTTTTGGGTATGTTGTTGGAGTTGAATTTTGGGACAGTTTCTTCCATTGTCATTGAATCTGATTCGCGTGTTGCGTTAACATAGGTGTAGCAATATGACACGAGGCCATGAAAGATATGGAATTGGTTTCTTTTGATTGACGAGGCATGTCGACAATTATCATGTGTTTGTTTTAATCATGTACTCCATAAGGCTAATAGCATAGTAGATGTTTTAGCGAAAGGTGGAGTGGATCGAGCATCGTGGTGTCGTGTAGTCTGTTGATTTTTGTTAGGGAGCCGAGAGGTGGAAGGGTGGCGTTGGTTTTTGGTGCTAGATTTGTGTCGCTTGAGGTATGATGTTTCGTTAGGTGTGGAGTCTTGCTCGTTATACACCGTCACGTCGTACTCTTTTCCTCCATGTTAGGTTTAGGGAGGTTTTTAATGAGGCGCGTGTTGGTGTTTTTGTATGATTCTTGCTCAATAAAATCATACTATTTGGATCAAAAAAATAATGGCTCTGTGACAAAATGTTGTACTGCTTAGGATTATTGAAATAAATAATACAAATATCTTATCGTATATGTATATATGGATGGTCATTTGACCCAGACACAACGGGTTCCTATTGGAAGCGTTAGTGAACACTTGGTATAATATATAACTCGAATATATTATAAACGAACCAAAGTATAAATTACAATTTACTTGCTACTGTAAGTTTACCAACACTACACGCATACTTAGGTTTTTACACACTCAATTCACTTTTTTATTTTCTTGTACACTCTGCACTCTAATACTCACTACATATTTATAGTCCTAATAACCGACCTAAACAAATTCTAGGAACTAATTAAATAATATTAAAGACAACCCTAAACTTCTCTAGAAATTACCATATGATTTTTGGTCTTCATGGAGGAGCTGCCACGTTGCCTTCAATTTTCATTTCCTAAGGATTCTTGAAGTTTTCATCTACTGCTACATTGTTGACGACATGTTTTGTATGTTCCTAGATAGTTCTTTTTATGTCTCTAGCATTGATTTGTTTTTAATTAAGTTTGATTTTCAACACTCCCCCTCAAACTTTTTTTTTCATTCTAAGCTTTTCTTTTAATCTGTAAAATGTATCTATTTTCAACAGTTTCGCAAAAATATTTGCCAATTGATCTTCTGTTCTGCAATAGACTAGCTCTGCATTTTTGTTCTTCACTTGCTCTCGTATGAAGTGATATTTTGTATCGATATGCTTGTTTCAGTTATGGGAGGCATGATTCTTTGCGAGAGATATAGTGGACTTGTTGTCGACATAAATTGTAGTTGGTCCTTCTTGTGCAAAATTTAGCTCGTCCAAAATATTCTTCAACCAAATTGCTTGGCAAGTGCATGCTGCAGCGGCTATGTATTCTACTTCATATGTTGAAAGAGCTATCATTTGTTGCTTCTTTGATAACCATGAAAATGCTACGAAGCTGATATGAAATGAGTATCTAGAAATACTCTTTCGATCATCTATGTCTCCCTCGTAATCACTGTCAGAATATCCAACTAGCTTTAAATTTTGTGAATGCTTGTAGAATAATCCATGATCCAACGTACTTTTGACATATCTTAAAATTCTTTTTGCTGCAATCCAGTGATCTTGTTTTGGATTCTCCATGAATTTGCTTACCAATCTTACAACATATGTTATGTCTGGTCGTGTGATGTTAGATACCTTAAACTTCCAACAATGCTTTTGAACAACGTTGGATTCACCGACTCTCTTGTTGAATCAACACTTAATTTCATGCTTGTTTCTGTTGGGGTGGCTACCGACTTGTAATTTTTCATTTCGAATTTGCTTAGGATTTGTTATGCGTACTTCTTTTGAGATAAGAAAATTTCTACTTCCATTTGCTTTACCTCAACTCCAAGAAAGTATGACATCTCATCAATATCTTTCATGTCAAATTCTTTAGTCATAGCTTTCTTGAAATCTTGAAACATACTTGGGTTGTTTACGGTGAAGATCATGTCGTCCACGTATAAGCACACGATCATGATATCACCATCTTTATTTTTTGTATATAGGGTATGTTCGTATGGACTCTTTATAGACCTATTTTTCCTGGAAATATTCATCTATTCTTGTGTTTCATGCTCTTGGTGCTTGCTTCAATCCATATAAGGCTTTCTTCAAACCATAAACCTTATTTTTTTTGTCCTTGTTTAATGTACCCAAGTGGTTGTTCGATATAAACTTCTTCTTCTAGGTAGCCATTTAGAAATTCTGACTTCATATCCATTTGATAGATTTTCCATTTGTTTTGTGCTGCAATTGCTGTGAGAAGTCTAATAGTGTCGATCCTTGCTACTGGAGTGAATACTTCATCATAGTCTATTCCGTGTCTTTGTTTGTAGCCTTTGGCAACTAGTTTATCCTTGTATTTCTCTACTTTTCCTTCCTTATTTGTCTTCGTCTTGTACACCCACTTGACTCCAATTGGATTATTTCCTTTTGGTAGGCTTGTGAGCTCTCACGTATCATTTTTCTATCAGTGCAATTCCTTCATTCATGGCATTCTTCCACTTGTCATCTTCAATTGCTTCTTCATATGTTATTGAATCACTACTTGCAAGTAAACAAAAAAGTGAAATATTTTGAGTTTTATAATCCTTGTACCTTTCTGGAACTTTTCTCTCCCTTGTAGATCTTCGAACTTCGGTCGGCTGTACTTTAAGATTTTTTGTTCCGAAATTATTTCTTGATGAAGACGATTCAGTCAAATTTTGTTGAGAACCTTAATCATTACCCTGTTTATCTTGGTTGTTGAAGTCATCATTGTCTTTATCTTCGTTAAAAAAAAGTTCTTCAACTTTCTTTTCTTTTGTGCTCCATCTCCAGTGTTCTGCTTCATCAAACTCAACATCTCTTGAAATTATCAACTTTTTTGTGAGAGGATTGGGGAGTATATAAGCTTTACTTCGTTCATCATAGCCGATGAAAATGCATTTCTCTCCTCTGTCATCGAGCTTCTTTCTTATTTGCTCAGGTACATGGACATATGTAATGCATCCAAAAATCTTTAGGTGGTCAATTCCTGGTATTTTATTGCCTCATGCTTCATTTGGCGTCATGTTCCTCACACTCTTTGTTGGACAACAATTCAACAGGTAAACTGCACATCGAACTGCTTTAGCCCAAAAATTTCTTGGTAGATGCTACCTTTTACCATGCTTCTTGCCATATCGAGAATGGTGTAATTTTTATTTTTTGCAACTATATTTTGTTGAGGCGTATATCGAACTGTCAGCTGATGAATGATACCATGCTCTTTGCAAAAATCTTCAAATAATATTACTGTATACTCGCCTTCTCTGTCAGATCTGAGTATCTTTAAGTATTGGCCACTTTGCTTCTCCGCCATTGCTTTGAATTTTTTGAATTTATTCAATGCTTTTGATTTTTCTTTAAGAACATGTACCCAACACTTTCTACTATAATCGTCAATAAAGGTCGGGTAGTTCATGTTTTCTCCAAGTGATTGTATGTCGAAAGGACTAGCTATGTCAGTGTAGACTATCTGCAATGGTCTTCTTGCTCTCTAAGATTTGCAAACTTTAAAGCTTTGTCTGTGTTGTTTTTCTTTAATGCAGGCCTCACACAATTGATTTGAAGGGTTGATTTCTGGCAATCCATTCACCATATTTGCTTTTGACAATAGCTTCAAGCCAGAGAATCCAAGATGCCCATACCTCAAATGCCACAACCATGAATCATCTTTAGTTGAGGACTTCGTGCATTTTACGTCTTCTGACTCAATATCAATGGTGAAGAGACGATTCCTCGTCATATTAACTTGGGCAACTAGTTCTCCATTATTATTCTTGATGAAAAGTGAGCAATTCTTCATTTGAACTTCATATCCTTTCTCTAGGAGTTGGACAAGACTAATAATGTTTCTTTTCATGGCTGGTACATATTAAACATCTGATATGTATTTCTTCTCTCCATTTTTCTGCATAATCATGATTTTACCTTTGCCTTTGACCTCTGTGTGCGAGTCGTCACCAAAAGTTACTCGTCTACAGATTATTTTGTCTAACGCCACAAAAAACTCATTCGACCACATATATGATTACTGGTACAATTATCGAGATACCAAATATTTTTCTTTGATTCATCATTTTCTTTATAAGTGAGGAATAAATGAGATTCTTCGATATTTTCTTCTTCAACTGTTGCTACAGTAATCCTTTCTTCATGCTTTGGAGTTGATCTACACTCGTAACTATAATGGCCATACTTATTACAATTATAACATTGTACATGAGATTTATTTCTTTATTGATATCCGCCTCTGCCTCGACCTCTATATCCTCGTCCACAACTTGGTGATTGGTAATTTTCATTTGCTTGGTTGGTAACATATGAACGACTGCCATTTCCACGTGTTCGTCTTCCATGATATCTAATATAGTTTCCTCCACCTCGTGTATAGCTGATGCCCGTTTCTGTCTTCATTGACGTGCAACTTGCTTTGTAGAACTTGCTCCAAATTTTCGCTCTCTTCATTTAGCTTTATTTTTTGTCATGGGCTTGGAGTGATCCCACAATCTCATCAACAGTCATTTAATTCAAATCTTTTGGTTCTTCAATTGCATCAACTACGTAATCAAATTTACGTGTCAATGATCGTAAAATTTTCTCTATCACTCTGACCTCATCGAGTGTTTCACCATTTCTTTTCATTTCATTTGCGACGGCTTTCACACGGTTAACATAGTCATCTATGCTTTCCATGTTTTTCATTTTTAGCATTTCAAATTCGGCTCTGAGTGATTGTAAACGTACCTTTTTTGCCTTCTTAACTTTTTGGAGTGATTTTTGTAGAGTTTCTCATGCTTCTTTCCCAGTTGTTGCTCCTGCAATTTTTTATAACACCCTTTGGTCTCTTTTACGAGAATCCTTTAGTTCTCTTTTTTCCTCATTTGTTAGAGTCGTTTCTGCTGCTGCATTTTCCGGCTTGATGTATTCTTTTATGACGATGTCTCAACAATCTTGCGAACCGAGTAGTTCCTTCATCTGAATACTCCAGTTGCCGTAATTTGTCTTTGTCAATCTCGAGATTTGTGGCTAGATCATGTGCTCCATCTTTTCGTGGCTTGAATTCGAACTCGAACCAAGCTCTAATACCACTTGTTGGAAGCGTTAGTGGACACTTGATATAATATATAACTCAAATATATTATAAACGAACCAAAATACAAAATATAATTTACTTGTTGCTGCAAGTTTACCAACACTACACGCACACTTAGGTTTTTACACACTCAATTCACTTGTTTGTTTTCTTGTACACCATGCACTCTAATACTCACTAGATATTTATAGTCCTAATAACCGACCTAAACAAATTCTAGAAACTAATTAAATAATATTAAAGACAATCCTAAACTTCTTTAGAAATTACCACATGATTCTTGGTCTTCATGGAGGAGCTGTCACGTTGCCTTCAATTATCATTTCCTATGGATTCTTGAAGTTTCCAGCTACTGCCACATTGTTGCCGACATGTTTTGTATGTTTCCAGATAGTTTCTTTTATGTCTCCAGCATTGATTTGTTTTTAATTAAGTTTGATTTTCAATAGTTCCCACCTGACCTGATCCTATAGGGTCGATTCCATAAGAGCAAAGTAGCAAGAACTTTCCAAAGGGTCATCAACCTAAAAACCGCCACAAAAATCGCTTCAAGCAATGAGATTGGGAACGGCTCCCATGGCGGCTCCAATGTTAAGAGAAGAGTTGGCTTGGACGCTCTGGTAGCCATGATTTTCGTCGGTGTCACTTCCATCAAAGCTTCTTACACCGAGCTACAAACGGCTCAACACCCTTATAACAGCGACACCATTCAAGTGGCCGACAAAGCTGTCGTGGAACAACTCAAAGTTATGTTGGAGCTAAAGCACAAGTTTTTAAATTAAGAGCTCGATGTCTCATCTCAAGTCACTTTAATGCTCGCTAGGATTCAAGAACAACGAAGCTTGATGCGCACTTAAGAGATCACTATCAAGAAGCTGGAATCTGATGCCGGAAAAATAATTACAGGCATTGCTTTACACCATAAACAGCTCAAAGGTTGCACTTTTTAAAACAAGTCCATGGAGAAGAAACTAAACGAAAGTGGGCATCTTTCAATGTTCGATAATATCAAGCTCACAACGTTGAATCCAAGTGATTTGGGCCAAGTTTTGTACTTTACAATGAAATCTGTTTGTAGTTTCGTGAGGTTGATGATGAAGGAAATGGAGATAGCAAAATGGGATCTTGATGCAGCTGCTAAAAGTATCGAGCCTACAAAACAAAGCCATCGTTGTTTTGTGTTTGAATCTTTTGTGAGTAAAACAATGTTAGATGGCTTCTTTTCTCATGATTTCGGGCTCTCAAAAGAGCAATATTTCAATGAATTCAAGAGCATGAAATCTGTTGTCCTGAAACTCTTTTTAGTTCAAAACTCAGATTCTTATTTTGCTAAGTTCACCATAGCTAAGTACCTCCAGCTTGTCCATCCCAGAATGGAATGTTCATTTTTCGGGAACTTGAACTTGTTATCAATGGCAGGTTTCCAGATACAGAGCCATCACCCGAATTTTATTATCAGAATGATCATCCAAGTTTGGATCATTGTAAACTACTTGAGCAAGTGTAATCTTCCCAATTCCCCCAATCGTTGGGATTGGAATCACCAAGTATCAGCACCGAAGCAATCACCCATAAAAAAAAGGTGGCCGGAGTAATGACATTATGAGATAAAAATGAGGTTAAAAGAGTTTAGAGGTTAAATTAATATTTTATTTAAAATTTAAGGGTCAAATTAGAAATTAACTATTTTGACCACGTGACACATCATCAAACTAAAGGGTGTTAACGACAAATTGACTAAAATAAAATAGATTGAAAACGTAAATAATAAAAATAAATGTTCCTCAAAATAAATGACCAAAATAAAATATAGCCCAAAAGTACATCCTTTAAAGTTTACAAATGCAAATAAATATCGTACAAATTGTGTTCGTAAGGAATGAATAGACCTTGCCCGTTTCGGTCTTGGGAGTTGGAACCCCTCTCAAATTCGTTGAAATGAACTAAAAATTGAAATCCTTGTAATCTGATGCTAACCCAAATTCATTGTTTGCAAGCCCAAAAATACGTTGTTTCTCTAAATGGGTTTCTGGAATTTGTTTAAGAATCCGTTTCAGAAACCATTTCCGGATCAAATCCAAATCTGGGCATCCTTTAAATGTCATTTTCATGCGGGATGGTCATTCGTTTTATTACAAAATCCCCCTCTCAATGGCCTCTCCAATCTTTCTGATTTGATAATAATATACAATGATTTGTCTTCATGAATGAAACTTCCTTCTACTTCCAGATTTGGATGATTGATTTTCAGTTAGCAATTTTGTTGACTACATAAGTGTGCAATACCCGGACGGTGGAGATCAGGGGATTTTGGTGAGATTTTTGAGTTTAGGCCCGGGTTCTCGGAGAGCTTGCCCCTATTTGGTGGTGCATGACCCCTTATAAAAGGTTTGGAAGAGGTGAGGACACGTGCCAACGGGAAGACAAGTGTCCTTAATAAAGTATCGTGGCTTGTGTGTCGATATGAATCACGTGCATCATCACGTGATCTGAAGTAACGTTCACATGTTGAGTTCACAGAAGGTCGTAATTGATTATTCGCGTGATCGTAGTTTACTGGTACGTTCGCATATTGAGTTAGCAGAAAGTTGTAATTATGTGTTCGCGTGATCGTGATTCGCTAGTACTAACAAATTTAATGTGTTGTTTACAACATGCAAGCATTCTAAATGTGGGCATTTGGAGTTGTTGAATATAATTAGTAGCTTTTACCTTTCAAGATTTGGGAACATGAAAGCATGGACGGATGTATATGGAGACTGAGAGTGACAAGACCTACAACTTTGGTTCTAGTTTATGTAATTCGACCCTTTCAATATTTTATTCTAGTTTTGTATTGTATAAAAGTTAGGGTTATTCATTATTCGGTTAAAATTGAATTAACCGATGCTATCAAAATTTATTTTGCTTACTTATGTGTTCAATCGGATAATGGGTTTTTTTAGAAAATAATAATAATAATTGGTTAATTTAGTACGAAACCGGTTGATTAACGATATTAACCAAATATATTAAATATTAAATAATTTATGCATTATGTATATATATATATATATAAGTATAGACCAGGGACGGAGCCAGGATAGAATATCATAGGGCCAAATTATTGAACTTAAAAACATAAGAATTTATTACGTATTTAAACTCAAAATTGATTGACAAAGCCTAACTTATCTAAAAATTAGAATTATATGAGCCTAAACTATCATTAGGATGAAAAATTGGAAGGGCGAATTAAAATTTTAAATACTTAATTAAAAATATTAAAAAATAATGTTTAATATAAATTTTTTAAAATTTAAGAGGGCCAAATTAAATTTTTTTAGAAAATAAAGGGCTTATTATGAAATTTTCAAATTGTTTGGGCACCAAGGTCCCCTTGGGTACTCATTATACCCGTCTATAGTATAGACCCATCAAAATGTCAAAAGATCCAACTATTTTTTAATTTGGACCCATAAAGATTTCAAAATTCAACCAAATTTTAACCCAAATAAAAAAATACTCAGATTAATCTAATACAACTAAAGAAAAAACAAATCCTAAAACTTTAAATAAAGATTAGTTAATTCAGAACTCACTGAATTAAGCGAACCTTATTCGGTTTAATTAATAATTTTCATACAAATCTTAATTTGATCATCTACATTGTGAATGACAAAAATCAGATTAAAAGATTGTCTAATATTAGTTACAAAACTTGATCATAATTAATTAACCAATGAGTAAACAATAAAGAAAAAGGTAAACTTCATCGGAGGTCGCTTATATTTAGATATTTTTTATTTTGGTCACCCATTTTAAAAAAATTATTCTTGCCACTTACGTTTTCGTTTGGTACTATTTTGGTCACCCGACTGTTAACACCCGTTAATACGGTGATGTGGCACGTTAATAAAAAATTTAATTTCTAATTTAACCCCTAAACTTTAAAAAAAAAATCATCATCTTCTTCTTTAGATCTTCTTCTTCTTTTTCTTCTTCTTCTTCTTCTTTTTTTACACAGCAATCCTTTACTGCAGCTTTGTCGGATAATTGGCCATGTCTCCCCTGCTTTGCAACACTTGTCAATTAAAATATTGTATGCAGCTTTGTCGGGATTAACTTCAACTTTTTGCATATTGTTAAAAAGTTTTAGGGCTTCATTGTACTTACTTGAAAACATAAACAACTTTTTTATAAGCAGTATACTCCAGCAATGACAGCTAGATGCCATGAAAGTGACGTACCTGTGTATATGAACATCTTGATTTTATATTTCATTAGCCTAATCATAATGTCATCACATAATGTAAATCTAAAACAAATGCTTATTTGTGCAACCCATTTAGACATTTCAACAAACATAAGAACGATAGTCATTTATCAACATACCAACCCCAAAAAAATACTGATGTGTATGACAATTAGGAGAAATCCCAGACTAAAACATCTCCTTATAAACATCAGTACCTTCTTTAATTTTTTTATGATCATATAAACTATATACGAAACAACAGTGGAAAAATATTCTTTTTCTCATTTTTCCTTTCACGTTTCTACTGTTCCATCAACAGTGGAGAGTGAAGAATTATTGTGAAGAAGAAGAAAAAGAAAAAGAAAAGGAAGACAAAAAAATAGTCTTAAAAACGAAGATGGTAAAAAAATAAATTTTTAAATTTTTAAAATTAAATTAAAAGTTAAATTTTTTTATTAATATATCACGTCATCGTATTAATGGGTCGAATGACTAAAATAATAGCGGACGAAAACGTAAATAATAAAAATAATTTTTTTTAACATGAGTGTCAAAATAAAACAAACTTAAACATAAGAACTTCCGGTGAAGCTTACCCCGAAAAAACAACAATTCTAAATAGAGAAGAGTCCCACTGAATGTTAACTCTCACTGGGCGTAAGCGTATCCAGGAGAATGCAGCGGCAGCATAGTACAGCTCATGCAGCACTGCACCATGCAAAAAGAGGCTTCTCATCTCGGCACGCAATCGATGAAAACATTCCAAGCACAGGCAAAAGGTGGCGCTCTCCAGCGAATCAGAAAAAAAATATTCACAGACCTTCAGCTCTAGAGTAATTAAACACGTGGCAACAATCTATTATTCAGAAACAGATTACATCCATTAGTTAATCGCCACTTGGCAACTCTTTATAAACACGAATGCACTTTATTAAATCCACCCGAGATTCTCTGATTCGATTTCAATTTTAAAGCTACACACGAAAAAAAGCGAATAAAGAGAGACAGGGAATTTACTGAAACTGCGGCCACCGCTTTGGGGTCGGGAAGAGAGAAAAAAAGGCTTCTAAACGATGTCGTCTCGTCTTTTCGACGACGACGGCTACCTAGGCTACGACCCTCGCCTTGCTTCCCGGCGATTCGAGTCGTACTCTAATTTCGACGCCAACTCAGTTCCCGATTCCCCTCCTGTGTTCAACAATCAATCTTACGGTACCGGAGATGTCGTGTTCGTATCTCAACCGATGCCGGAAACACATTCCCCGGTACCGATCTATGGTAGCGATGACGGATACTCTGCTTTATCACAGGAACAGAACGGGAAAGGATTCAATGGCGAGTTCGGAGGATCGGATCGGCCGATCTTGCCTCCGCCTGAAGAGATGGAGGCGGAGGAAGGAGCTGCGTTGAGAGAGTGGCGCAGGTAAGCTTGCGACTAGGAGTAACTTAGTTTAACTTTTCATTTATGTTGATTGACAGTGACACTCGGGAGTTAATTAATCAAATACTGAGCGGAACTTTCTATAATATTCAGAATTTAGAAGGAAATTCTTATTTTATGTAAAAATGTTGAAATACTAGCTTCACTAGAAAAAGAAGTTGATTAAGTGTTTGGAAATTAACCTGTGATGATCTAACGATGATTGAATATATGGTTTCACAGGCAGAACGCGATCCGGCTAGAGGAGAAGGAGAAGAAAGAGAAGGAAATGTTGGAGCAAATAATAAAGGAAGCTGAGGAATTCAAAGTTGAATTCTATAAGAAGAGAGTTACAGCTGCTGAAAAGAACAAAGCCTCCAACAGGGAGAAGGAGAAGGTGATAGATCAATCATAGTTGCTTACACCATCATTTCCATTTTGTGAAAATTTGTTGTTTTAATTTAAATTGAAGCAAAATTTATGTTCTTCAAACTGTCAATTTAGTGAATAGATGGTTAGAAACTAGGATATATGAGAAGCTTAGTCATTTACTTACTTTTTTATTGATTCTGTATCTTAATTAATTTGTTTTCCTATGTGGGGGAAGATTGTTATGGGTTAACATTAAGGAGTTTATGAGCTTGATTTATTGTGTTAATCCGGTTCTGAAGTTAATGAGACTACCAGTGTCGATAGTGTGTTTGCGCATGTTTATGTTACCTTAAAGTCGACATGAAGTTATGATGTGTCTCGCCATCCTAAATGGCAATGTTGGGGAACTTAAAGCATTGATTTATTGTGTTGATCTGGTTCTGAAGTTAAGGAGACTAAGAATATCGATAGTGCGTTTGCCCATGTATATGTTAGTCCACTTGAAGTTATGATGTGTCTCACTATCCTAAATGGCAATGTTGGGGAAGTTAGTTTAGCATTGACTATATTGGAGTTTATTGTGTTGTTCATTCTTCTTGGTAGTTGAATTGTCATACTCAATTGGATTGAAGTAGGTGGCCATGCATAAGTTCTTGGTACTAAACAAGTGATATGCATAATTGCAATTTAGTTGAACTTTGAAGAAAGGTAACCGGACAATGATCATGGTCGGGGCTGTTTATGTTTTGGGACAGCAACCCAGTGAGTTGTGTTTAATTTACATGGTTTGGATCATATGTGACAGAATTTTTTGGAAAACCGGGAGAAGTTCCATGCCGAAGCTGAGAAAAACTACTGGAAGGCAATCGCGGAACTCATCCCCCATGAGGTGCCAACTATAGAGAAGAGGGGAAAGAAGGATAAAGAAAAGAAACCGTCTGTTGTCGTGATCCAGGGACCTAAACCCGGGAAGCCAACTGATCTCTCTAGGATGAGACAGATACTTGTGAAGCTAAAGCACAACCCCCCTCCCCACATGAAGCCTAAACAGCCCCCGCCAGCAGAAGCCAAGAAAGATGCTAAGACCGCAACTCCTGCAGCCTCTAGTCCCTCGGGTGCTGGCCCAAGTGCTCCACACCCTAAGACGGCAACCGTAACTAATCCAGAGGCTGTTGCTGCTGCTTAAGAACCAGACCCGGAGTATCCATTTGACAAGTAATTTGTGTGATCATAATCTATGTAGTTTGTATAATCCTTTGCTCTCTGTTTTAAGGTTCTTATGGGCATATGAAATCAGACATGTATTCTGTCTTGTGTAGAAATTTTATGTGCACCACACCAATTTTGGTTGTGGGTGTACTGTGCTGTATGCCTTTGCGAACCGAACTTTTTTGTTCTTTCGGAACTTCTAGCTTTTAATCTAGTGGGCTTTAATAATGCCCAACCTGCTCATCCATTTAGCCCATCTTCGCCCGTATTATAGCCCATCTTTGTCCACTCTTTATTCATTTCGAATTTGGTTAGTAATATTTAAAAGTTTGACCTAGTTTATAAACAATCAGTTGGTCTAAAGGAGTGAAACACTAGATTCTTTAAACAAGAGTAAGAGTTTAAATCCTGATGTTGTGAATCTGAATTAATCGAGTAAGGGTTTAAAAATTAGTGGTTAAAGCAAAAAGAAAAGTTTGACCGATTTAATGTCACCCATGAATCAATTATTTATGTAGTTGAAATTTATTAAATAAAAACATTATTTAAAATGACTTTTTACATATGAATCTAATTAGTTTTTTAAAGAAAATCTGAGTGCTTATACACCGTTTTAGCATTTTTCTAAATGGATACTTAGGGCTATAAACGAACCGTTCGGCGGGAAGTTCGTTTATTTATTAAATGAACGAATATGAACAAGATTTTTTGTTCGTTTAATTAGATGGACAAACACAAACAAAGGACTCTTTCGTTTAGTTACGTTCGTGAATGTTTGGCGATCCATTCATTTATGTTCGTTTAAATTTATTCATATATATCTATTTATATTTATTATTTTTCATAACAAAAGTATAATATTTAAAAAAATTTAAAACATATAGTATTAAAAATATGAAATAAAAAGAAAAAGCTTAAACAATATTCAATGTATGGGAGTTCAGACTTCTTAAGAAAAAAATTAAATAATACTCGATGTTCGTTTGCGTTCGTTTGTATTCGTTTATCATTTTAACAAACGAACACGAACAAGCTACATTCCTTAACAAACGAACACGAACAAGAAATTATGTTCGTTTAATTGTTCGTGTTCATTCATTTGTTCAGTTAAAATTAAAGGAACGAATATAAACATATCATCATTCGTGTTCGTTCGGTTTACCTATGAATATTTCAATGTGATTTTTGGTATAAAGATTTCTCATGTTCCAACTAGTTAACTTAGACAACGCAAGAAAAGTATACTCTCTTTGTCCCACTCAAATTATCACTTTGTGGTTTTAAATTGTCTTACTCAAATTATCACTTTGAAAAATTCAACCAATTTTTTTAACACAAATTTACTTGGAAAAAACTTTGATACACAGGTCATGTAAACTTTAGTTTACACGTGCCTTTTAGTTTTAGGGGTTAGGGTTTTAGTTTAGGGTTTAAAGTTTAGGTTGTATGGTTTAGAATTTAAGGTTAGTATTTAGAATTTAGTGTATAGGGTTTAAGGTTTAGGGTTTAATTTTTTAAGGTTAGGGTTAGGAATTTATGATTTGAGTTTTTATAGACACATGCTTGTGGAAAATTAGTTTTACACACTCTGTGTATCAAAGTTTTACCCAATTTACTTTTCTATCATTTTTTAGTTTTCTAAAAAAACAAAAGTTAACTATCTAAGAGTAAACTTGTCATTTAAATTATATTACACTATACAATTTTTTCTTTTTAAAACTCCTTGAAAAGTTAACATGTGACATAATAACTGAGACAGAGGGAATAAAAGTTATAAGACTCTTACTTCAGAATTAGTGCAAGAAAATTTTTGTGGCGAAACTTGTATCGACCATCTGTTGGTCAACAACGAAATGTAATCGAATTAAGTATTAATATATTATTTGACACTGAAATTTGTTTTTACAATTAAAATTGATATTTATATTCTTCAAATTTTATATCTTATATTTGTGTCTTTTGTCAATTTGAACCAAAAAATATAACTACAAATTTTGGAGAAAAAAAAACTTTGATACAAAAGCTTGTTAAATTTAAGTTGTAAAATTTAAATTTTATGATTAGGGTTTAGAAATTAAGTTTTTAGGGTTTAAGATTTTAATCGAGGAAATAAGTTCAAATACCTGATAATAAGTCTGAGTTAAAAGCTACGACTCGTGTGAGTGCAGATAATCAACCATTTTTTATAGTTTGAGAAAGGCAGGAGCATTTCTAGGACAAGATATCAAAGTTCAACTATAAAATAGTTCTTGTTTTTTCTTCTCAAAATCTAATCTCATTCTTACATGTACTACAGATTACACACATTTTAAATGCTCCCTTAAATATCAGCTTCTTTAAGAAACAGGTTGTTTCTTCATCGTCATGCTGACTGAGCTTTCCCGTAAAATCGATATACACTTGGACGAAATCATTTGCCTCAGTCAGCTAGCGCGCTGGCTGGTGGGGGACGAGATTCCTCTCTCGCTGCTGATATCATTGTCGTCCATTTCACTCACGTCGATAAAGAAGGAATTGTTGTTTACACTTGGCTCGGAGCTGGCAGTGCTGCTCGTGGCAAGAGGAGAATCTGAAACACTTACGGTCCTGCTCCTTGTGGATCCTGATCTCACACTGTATATAGAGGAAGCCGGAACATTTGTCATAAGCGGACGCTGATTACCCAAAATAGTTCGCCTGATATCCTGCACAAGAAATGATTGAGATGTATCAACAAGCATCGAATTACGATTCATCGAGTTAACAGAATGCGTCGATGTACAGCAAGAGATCTACCATGTGTCTCATGGCCATGTCTAGAGACTTTTTGGATAGTGTTCTCCCAAATCCTGAGCTGTCGAGGGAAGTAGAAAATTTTGCAGCCGGGTTATTACGGTGATAGTCGTCTTGTTTCGGGGGTGCCAGCTTCCTCATATTTACCACTCTCTCAACCATCTTTGTCCCAATCACTACTGGACTCTCACTGTCACTAGCATTGGCATCTACTCTACGTATAGAACGAATGGAGCTCCCATTACCAATACTGCCACTTGATGCCCTACTTCTAGCAGGAGAGCAGGACTGACGTCTTGGTCTTCCATTAGAATTGGCCTCAACAGAAGATGATCTTGCACCGGGAGCTGCTGGCCTCCCCCGTGAGGCAGATGATGGTCTTTCTGGCAACGAAGTCCTTAAATTTGGTGGTGTTTCAAGCGAAAATCCAGGCATCTCAGATGGTTTCCAAGGCCTAGACTTTACGGTTGGAGATGTGCCCCGTGAAGGTGCTGAACATTTTGTTGTAGTGGAAGATGGTTTTGTTATGGAAGTTGCAGCAGGAACTGGTTTTGTAACAGATGTAGCAGGAGCTGATTTCATAAGTGAAGAAGTAAGAGAAGCTGATTTTGGTACTGAAGAGGTGATGTGAGCTGATCTCGTTACTGAAGAGGATCGGCCAGAAGGTGCAGCAGATGCAGTGAGTGTACTAGATGAGGAAGCTGGTCGACGTGTTGGTGTAGATGATCTTGAAGTTGACTTGGAAGCAGGCAATGAGGGTCTAGCAGTTGGCGTCAAAGAACGTGCAGTGGATCTAGTCGGAGTTAAGGCCCTCGCTGTAGAAGCAGCAGGTTTTACAGAAGGAAAGTTGGCTCGTGATGTAGGTGTAGAAGACCTTGAAGGCTTGGATGCTGTGGGAAGTGTTGGCCGGCCAGTAGGTGTTGCAGGTCTACTAGCAGATTTCGGACCCCCTGAAGAGGAGGGCCTTTTAGTTACAATATTGGAAGAGTTTACTCCAGCAGACACAGTTTGTTGCTTTAACGTCTTCGAAGCAGGTTCCTCCGGGAGATTTGGCAGCTGAAACCCCAAGGCAAGATAAATTTGCTAGATATGACAATAGGGAAGTAACAAAATCTCTAACAACAACATAGCAAATAAGGCCAGCAAACTATCATAACTTGACAACCCGATAAAGATGAAATAACACATGCCAACAAGGTTTAATGTTCCCGGTATGACATGATTCAAACTCAAACCCCTATTTTACAACTTAATTTTGTTAATCTGGACAGGCTGATCACGGCAGAAGGAAAAGGGTTGAAAACATCCGAAACTCAAATCACATAAGAGTTCTTACCCTTGTTTTCAGTGTGACCGGACGAGTGTTAGACATCCCAAGCTGGTTCATTAGAGTATTCTGTGATTCCATTTCCAAAGTGGGAAATAGTGGTGTACCAGGCGGAGTAAGAAGCCTGAAGACAGAAGATACCTCCCATATTAGTACAGACTACAGAGCAAAAGAAACAATCAAAATATCGAATCAAATCGTCACGATTTACATGAATTCAAAGTGCAACCATAAGGAAATGTCCATAAACTTTGCTTCACTGTCGAAGCATTAAAACATAATTACTAAGTTTTGAAATATAAGTTTCTATTTTTGACAAAAATATGGATCACGGGTGCCATTAGAATTGTCAACATAGCAGAAGCAGCAAATTTAACATAATCAGGCTATCATATCTTAGCACTCTCACAATTTATTGTCTGATGTATGATTGATCTGGACACTCTAAAATAAAAGCAAACAACAAATTTTAATTCTGCATTAGAAAAAAGTAAAGAAAAACTTTGAATGTCAAAATCCAAATTTTACAAAAGGCAAATGGAGGCTTTCTTTTAGAGATATAGAATGATGTGAAGTACTCCTTTTATGGCTTAATTGGTACCCACACCTTTCCCACTTAAAAGGAAGCTTTAAGATAAAATCAAATTATTGCTCATACAAACTTCATGATTTTTCTTTTAGTTTAAAAAAAAGCGAGAAAAGGAAACTTACTAAAGCACGTAGATTCAATTATCCAAAAACCTATAGCTCCTTAATAAACAACATACTGCTCTAAACAAATATAGATCATAAATTTTCACTGTAAAGCTAGCAGGATCGCCGAATACAGTAAAAGATCAACCAAAACAGCTAGAGAGATATCAGATATCTTTAGCATTTACCAATCATAATCAGACTTTTCATTCTCCGAATTCAAAAAATTTTCCGCCGCAGTCTTCCGAACAGGCAGCGCCGAGACAATCTTCGCTACCGGAGAACCTCCGCCGCCGCCGCCGCCGCCGTTGACTTTAGATCCTATACAAATCAAACAAAACAACTTCAGCCAACAGTCAACGAGCAATCAGTTTAAAAAAATCGTTTCATCTTCCACAAAGAAGAACCTCAAAATGAAATCGCGATCGTTTTTTTTTTCTTTTTTTCTTTACCTAAAGGAAGATTGAGCTGTTCTTCAGAGTTGTTGAGCGAGAGAAGATTGTTGTTCTTCTCTTTCTCCTTCTCTCGTCTCCGCATTTCCAGGAACAAAGCTAGCTCTTCGTCTCTCTCTTTCATCACCATTTTTTCGTTCTCTAAACAAATCACCAAATCCTCTGATTTTAGATCCAAACCTGAACTTCAAATTTCAAAAAAAAAGGTTGGTTGAACGAAGCAAAGAACTTATTAGTATTACAACGTCATTTCCGTGTGAAAGAGGAAAATATTTGATTTTTAAAGAAGAAAAATATATTATTTCTATTGTTTTTATTTTTGGAAGTGATCTGACAACGAACAGGTGATTGTCTGGGTTTTTGAGCTCTGAGGAAATTTGAAAATTTGAAGGTTGAGTGATTGCTATTACTAAAATGCCATTTACCTTGTAATGAGTATATTTTTTATTTTGTATACCTTCAGGGCTTTAAATCTTAGGGTAATTATTCTATGCACAAATGTTTATGAATATTTTGTTTATTCAATTGTTTTAATTTTAGGGTTTAAAGATTTTGTTTAGGGTTTAAGGTTTAGGAGTTTAAGTATAGTAGTTTTGAATTTAGGAGTTGTTGATAAAATTTTGAGTTTATGGTTAAATTTTATGGTTTATAGATTAAAACTTAAATTTCTAACCATATTACCCAAAACTTAAACCTTAAATTCTAACCATGACTCCATAAATTCTAAATCCCTAAACCCTAAAATTAAGGTACTTGTAAAAATAAAAAGTTTTCACCGCCCGTATATGGGATAATAATTCTAAATTTAAATTGTCTTAAAAAACAAAATGGCCCTTAAACTTTGTAAAATTTATCAAATTAGCCCTTTTTTTTTTACCAAACCGACCTCTAAACTTAGTAAGTTTGATCAAATTGGAACTTAAACTTTTTGGGTGTCAAATTGGACCTTGAACTTTTTATAGAACACTTGATATAAGTTCAAGGTAAACAATAGTTAAACAATCATGAATATACATATCAATATGAATTCCTTACAATGAAATAAATAGTAGATTTACTCGGGGATCGACCGAGGAGGTTGGAGGGCGATGCCCCCCTCCCCGTCCCTAGATTTACCCTCACTGAACACCACACTATGCACCATAATGTCACGAACTTCGGTTGCACTTATAAGTGTTCTACACACCATGCTATGCATTGTAGTGCTATTAACTCCCCCGTCGTAATGACCACAATAAAAACAACCACACTATGAACCAATTATAAAAGTATTATTTATTTTTATTTTTGTTCAATTTAGTTTCAAAAATTCTTATTCAATTCGAAATTGGGTCCTTAATATTGGATTAAATTATAAAAATTAGAAATAAATAGGGGTCAATTTTGGATCAAATAAAAACTTGAGGGACTAAACTGAATAAAATAAAACTATATTAAAAATGTCAGACTAAATTATAAAAATTAGAAACAAATAGTGGTCGATTTCGGATTAAATAAAAACTTTAGGGGACTAAATTGAACAAAAATAAAACTATATTGAAAATATCAGACTGAATTATAAAAATTAAAAACAAATAGGGTTAATTTTGGATTAATTTAAAACTTTAATGACTAAACTGAACAAAAATAAAATTATATTAAAAAAATCAAACTAAATTATAAAAATTAGAAACAAGTAGGGGTCAATTTTAGATTAAATAAAAACTTTAAGGGTTAAATTAAACAAAAATAAAAATAAATTAAAAATATTAAACTAAATTATAAAAATTAAAAATAAATAAAAGTTAATTTTGGATTAAATAAAAAAAACTTAGGGATTAACTGAACCAATATAAAACCATATATATATTTATTTGTGTAATATTACCAAATTTCATTTTGCTCTAGTGGTTGGGCGTTTTTTTTTTTTTTCTTATGACTTGGGTCGATTTCTCTTAGGTGCAAAACTCTTTTATTTTATTTTTTTGTAAAACGATTCTGTTTTAGGTGATATAAGCATCAAAATAATCTTATCAAAATAATGTTCCTTTATTTCAGCTTTTATATCAGTCATCATTAATTACGTCAATATACCATTAAAAATTTAATGCTTAATAGTTAAATAAGTGCTTAAACTATACGTGTAGCTCACTTTTAGTGCTTAAACTATTTTTAACTCATAATATGTACTTAAAATTTTTTTCCGTTATTATTTTAAGTGCCCAGACTTTAACTGCCACTATTTTAAAACCGTTAACTATTTAAAGTCTAACACGTGACATAATTATATTGTTTAAACATTTACTTTAAAAATTAGATATTAAGTAAAATAAATAATAATGGTAATAATAATAAATAATTTAACTGTATTTTATTTCTCAAGAGGTTAATCACAAAATTTACCCTAACCATTTCACTATCGGCTCTCCTCCTTCCCATATTTTCCCCTGAAACTCTCGACCATCACTGATAATTTTGAAGAAAATCTTGATTTTTGTCTTGTAATATTAGGGTTTAGGGTGTGAAAAGTTTTGATTTCCATCCTTTAACCCATAATCTCGTTTCGATTTGTTTTCGAACGAACCGTAAATCACTACAAATCTCAAAGTCTTGTGAGGAACTCTAATAATAGAAGAAGGAGAAGCATCAAACCAACAAATTTAAGAGGTAAAGCTTAAATGTTATGATTGAGTTGTCATTTGCAATAGTTTTCTATTTGTAACTTGAAGCAGAATATACTGAAATTGACAAATTTTGTGTAGAGTTCAGACATAAAGTGGAAGCACTTTTCTGCCGTTGGGGAATTATTTGACCAAAACAAAGAAAAAGTAAGGTGCACTTTTAATTTTGTTGTAGATTTCTTATTGAAAAATGGTGAAAATATATTATATGTGCATATCATACCAATAAATGACAAATTAGAAATTATAAAAAAAAATTGTTGCTGTTGCTTGTTGGATTGGTTTGTAAAAAATTAAATCCATAAAGGTGGATATTAAAATATTATTGTATTCCTTGCTATAACATTTAAAATATTAGTGTACTTACCATACCATTTACTGTTGTTTCTGGACTATGGAGTTCAAAAGTAATATATGTATATATAGCCTTACTTTAAGGATGACAGGGACGACCACAAACATATATTTTAATAGCAAACGATGTGAGAATATATTCTGAATTTGTAAGAACTAGATCAATGGTCATGTCTTTATCTGCATGACAATATTGAATATGATTCATTCTCATGCAATCTGTAGGGTCCATTTAATAGCAAATGATGTGAGAATATATTTTGAATTTGTAAGGGCTAGATCAATGGTCATGTTTACTATAAGCTTGTTGGTTTTGCATTAAATGTGTGGTATAGTTACTGTTTTGTAGTGAAAATAAGTAAGCTTGTGTGTTGTAGTTACTGTTTTAATCTTTTTAATTGTGTATAGTATTTATTTATTCGTTTGGTGGTCCACTTTAGAGAATGACTTTGAGGCATGGTGAAAGCAGTGGGCCTAATGTCTTTGACGAAGGTCCTGGTGAAGGCAGTAGGCTTAATGGCCTCGATCAAAGTGGGTCGAATGGACTTAATGAAGGTGCTGGAGATGACAATGAGCATAATGAGATTTATGAAGGTGCTAGAGATGACAGTGAATTAGATTGGGTAGATGGAGACAATATACTATCTGATGATGAGTTAGCTTCACTTAAGAACAAGCACACTGTAATAAATAATAAGATAAAAAATAAAACTATCAGTGTAGAAGACTTAGAACCTGATGTTGTATTGGAGATCGTAAAATTTTCCACTGGACTAACTGAAAAAGATTTAGGAGGTTTGGGTAGTGGATAGGATACTGAATACTTAGACTCCTCTGATATTGGTACCTACGAGACAGATTCAGATGGTGATATTGTTTGTAAGAAAAGTGGTAAGGTTTTTTTTAATGCTTTAGCTGTTGAGCCCAGATTTCAGTTGGGAATGATATTTGAATCTCAACAACAGTTGAAAGATGCCCTTTGTGCTTATGCAGTAGCTCATAGTTTTGATTTTAGGTATGTTTCAAATAGAAAAGAGAAAATTAGGGTTGTTTGTAAGGCAAATATGTATCCATTTGTGATACATGCGTCTTGGGATAAATCCGATGGATGTTTTAAGATCAAAACACTAGTGACTCAACATCAATGTTCTGTCGCTTATAAGAACAAAAGAGCAGATTTTAAGTTGGTAGGGAGACATTTTCTTCCTAAAATTAGGATCCTACCAAATTTAAAGGTGTTCGATATGAAAAGGCTTGCTAGAGGGAATTAAAAGTGGAATTACACAAACGCACTTGCTTGAAAGCTAGGAAATGGGCTTTAGAAAAGATAAGGGGTAGTGTTGTTCATGAGTTTAATAGGTTGTTTGACTATGTATTTGCTTTGAGGAGTGATGATCCAAATGGAACCTTTGATCTTATGGTTGAGAGGCCCACTGATTTTGCTACATCAAAATTTAGGAGATTGTATGTATGTTTTAGTGCTCTTAAGGAAGGGTTTAAAAAGTTTTATAGGCCTGTCATTTCATTGGATGGCTGCTACTTGAAAGGTTCATTTAAAGGTGAAATTCTCTCGGTTGTGGGTAGAGATGGCAACAATCAGATTTTCCCTATAGCTTGGGCAGTGGTTGAAGTGGGAAATAAAAAAACTTGGGCATGGTTTTTGGAACATATTCAAAGTGATTTCAACTTAGGAGATGGCTCTAAGTTCACTTTGATTAGTGATATGCAGAAGGTAAATTAATTCTTGCCAAGTTTATTACTTTTAATTTATAATTATTATTTGTGTGTATCTTATGTTAGTTTTTTCTGTTATTTTGAAGGGATTGGTTGAAGAGGTTCAACTATGCTTACCGAAAGTAGAACACAGATTTTGTGCTAGGCATATGTATGCCAATTGGAAGAAATCACATAAAGGTGGCGATCTTCAGTTGTTGTTCTGGTCATGTTGTAAGGCAACAACTCAGCCTAAATTTGAACAATATGCTTCAAGAATATTCAAGTTGAAGAATAAAGCATTCAATGATCTTATGAAAAAGGACCCACAACATTGGTCCAAAGCCTTCTTCTCTAACAGGTCGAAATGTGATGCCATAGACAATAATCACTCAGACGCATTTAATTCTACCATTTTAGGGGCTAGGTTTAAGTCTGTTATCTCAATGTTTGAGGATATCAGACATTATGTTATGAGTATGCTTGTCGAACACAAGAAAAAATCAATTAGTTGGAAAGGTGAATTGTGCCCTCGAATTGAAAAAAACTTGAAGTGCATAAAGTTAGGAGTGCTTTTTGCCATGTAATTTGGAATGGGGCTGAAGGATATGAGGTCATGTGTCATGAGGACACATTTGTAGTTGATATTAGGGGTTGGAGTTGCACTTGCAGGGTATGGGATCTAACAGGTATTCCATGTCCCCATGTTGTATGTGTCATATTATATAGGGAGGAAAGATTGGAAGACTATGTACTTGTTCCATACAAAAAACATGTATATAGTGACTTGTATAATGCTGCCATGCCCACCATTTCAAGTGAGAAATTTTGGAAAGACACTAAAATGGGCAACCTTCATCCACCATTGAAGAGAAAATTGCCTGGAAGACCAAAGCATAAAAGAATGGGAGAAGAAGGTGAAGTGCGTAGTGGAAACAAATGGACAAAACGAGGAGTAAAAATGACCTGCAAAATATGTGGGCTTAATGGACATAACATAAGAACATGTCCAAACAAAAAACAAACCAATGAAAGTTCAATTGTTTTTAAATAAGTTTATGTGGCATGTATATCTCTTATTAACTAATTTTACTTGTAATTGATAGGTTGAGACTGAAGATGTCCAAACAGAATCTGTTCAATCAGTGCAAAATGAATCTTCTTCACCAATGCCAACACCTGCTCCACCTACTCAATCTCTAATTGTTGGCCAAGCAAGGTCTACACTTGCAACGCAAATAACATCAAATAGGACACCAGGATTGTGCAGGGCATTCAGATACAATGTAAGTTTTCGTTTACTAAATAATAAAGCATTGCAATAATTGGTGATTTCACTATTGTTTTTTCATCTGTGACGTTTTTTACAGCTTCAAATCAGGGTTTCTTAGTTTGCTTCTACATCTCAACCAATTGCATCATCTCGACAACAGACTGTTGTTTCTAAGCCTCCTGCAGCATCTTATCAACAACATACTACTGCCTATGAACCTCTTGCAGTAAGGGCTCTAAAGCTGACCATAAGGAGGTCTCTCCCTAACCCAGACATATGGAAACCTTAAAAAACCAAGTGTTATTTTCTGGAATTTATGTTTTGTTATTGCAGTTAATGTATAATGGTGCCTCCCTGTATGTTTTGACTATTTAAGCAACAGTACTAGAATTTAAACTCTTTCATTTTGTTTCGAAGCATGAACTATTTAGGCAATATTATAAATGTGAAACATTTACTTTTTTTGTTAATTTTGTGTGGAGTCAACTGTTGCAACTCCTTTTGTGTATCAAACAAGTTATTGCAGATTATGAATATGAAAGTTGGTTCATTTCAGTTGTAAGAGTAATATTTCTCAAAGTTTGCAAGTTGTAGACAATTTGCGTAATTTACAGATTATATTAGAAATTGGTTATGGTTATGAGATGAGAATGCCATCGGTTATAAATGGCTTTTACAAGCCTGCAGTGTGATGCTAATAACTATTTCTTAATATTAGGGTCCATAATTATTTGAGTGTATGAGTTACTTTCTCTAGCTTATATAGACAGATTATATTAAAGTATTGCCCTCTGCACTTTAATTTGCTTCCAACACCTTTGCCATAGAAATTGGTTATGGTTATGCCATAGACTTCACTACTAAATGAAGCAAGCTGTATGAGTCTTGAACAAATATTTTACAGTCATTAATACTCCATAAATGAAAATATTTGATAAAGGAAAAAGCTATATAGACAAAACTCATCTTTATACTAATAACTCATAACATTTGATAGAAATAAACTGATGTTACTTTCATATGCAATAGTCTTATCACATTTAACAATTTGTGCTCTCTAAAGACCAAATCTTATCAAAGCATACATTATCCATAAAGTAAAAAAGTTATCTTATATGATCTAATCTTCTCTTTTTGATCTTATACTATTTTTCTCAGTCTTTTAACTTCATCGATCTTGATCAGCTTCTTCAATTTATTGTTTTCGGCTTTAATTTTTCTATTTTTGATCATCACCATTTCAAGTTGAGCTCTTAATTCTTCAACTACAGAATCATTGGCATCTTCCTTGTCATACCACTGGAAAAATTTACGACGACTCTAGAGAAAATTCAAGTCAAATACAGTGTACTGTAAACATAATCAATTTTTCGACCACCCTAAATTTACCACTGCAGTATATAAGAAAGTCTTTGAAAATTAAGAACCCAAAATTACCATTGCATATTATAAGAATATTTTTGAAAAGAATTCTAAATTTTGCAACTGTAATTTATAGGATTTTTTTTTTTTGAAATTGAAGAACCTTACATTTAGAAAACTAAAATTACCTTTTTCACTTGCGAACACTCATAGAATTTGTAACGACCCAAATTTCTCGAGTCAATAATGGACGTTGACCCGGGTCTTGGACCGACGTGTTGGGCTGTAATGGGCCTCCATACGTTGTGGGCTTGCTTGGTGGTTTTGGGCTTGGCTTATGTTGGGCTTAAGGAAGTGTATTATAGTAAAATCATAATTGAGGAAGACAAGGGTTGATGCCTCATTAAGGTGGGCTGCCATCTTTGTAAGAGGGTGAAGTCACCCTTGTCCTCTCTCTCTCTTCATCTCCTTCTTCTAATTTCCACCCCAACCCAAAGTAAAAGATGGAAACTTGTTGTGGAGGAGTGTGAATCTCAGATTGGCCATCAAGGGAGAGTTTATCAGCATCAAAGGATCTTCATTTCAAGCTAGACATCATTGGTTTTGGTGGGAGTTGGGTTTGAAGCTTGGAGCAAGGAAAGAGAGGTGGAAGAAGCTTGGTTGCTGCTTAAGTTCGTGAATCTTGCTAAAGGTCAGTACATCTCTGACTCCTACATTTCATGAGCCTCATAAGATGATTACCTTGCTTGGTTTTATGTTTATGGGTTGCTTAGTTAGGGTTCTTGAGCTTTAAACCCCTATAATGGTAAATCACATTTTTGGAGTTGATAATGGGTAAAACTGGTAGGAAATCACCTAATATACTCCAAATAACTTGTAGGAAAGATTTGAGACTTATTCATAGGGGTTAAGGGTGAGATTGGTGTAATCCCGAGCTTCAGGTTTCGAAATCTGGGGTCGAGTACCGGTACAGGGTGGCTGCATACCGGTACTCCTTTGTATATTGAGGGACGGTTTGTGAGGGGTGTACTAGTACGCCTCCTCGTGTATCAGTACCCCTTACGGGGTAAGAATTCCAGTAATGCTACCGCGTACCGGTACACAAGGGGTGTATCAATACACACCGTTACATTTTCTGGAAAGGCTTTGAGTACCAATACGGTACGTAGCGTATCGATAAGTCCTTAGGATGAATTCATTCGAATCTAGTAAGGGTACCGGTACCCATTGTGGAGTACCGGTGTGCGATGTTGATTGCCTAGGAGAGGCTTAGCGTACCGGTACGCGAAGGGTGGAGTACCAGTATAGTATTAGATCGGTACGAGGCAATCCCAGTACCGATACTGAGTACCGATACGGGGTAAGAACGTATCGGTACAGCTTGTGGTCTAACTCTTTCGAACCTAGCTAGGGTATCGGTACTCATGGGGGAGTATAGATACTAGGAGGTCGGTACCGATACTCACTTTGAAGTACCGACACTTGCTGGGCAATCTGACAAAGAAAGTTGAGTTCGCGCTCGGGGGTTCAATAATTCGTGGTAAAGGATTCGGTAGGTCCCTAAAGGTATAAAACAAACTCTAAAACTAAGAAATCAAGGTTAGCAACCCGTATGTGGATTAAGGGCTAATGGCTTAGTAACAGTTTGATAAGTTGCTTGGTTTGGTAATCCATAGGGTTCGTGGTGGATCAATTATTGCTACGAGGTAGCTTGGGGTCCTTGCTGTGTGCTGAAGGGACGTCCATGTAGGCTGGTTGTCGTGAGTAATGAGATAATCTAATGAGAAAGGCGTAAACGAATCCTACAGACACATATTAAATAATGTAACAAATGAGTCATGTCTTGAAGCATCGGTAATGGTTGGCTGGAAGCCTTTATCTCTCGGTGAGATGTATTGATGCTCGGGGGAGCACGTGGTATCGTATGAGTCTTGGTCAGGAATCCGGAT
Organism: Hibiscus mutabilis; assembly: GCA_019671005.1. Lineage (NCBI taxonomy): Eukaryota > Viridiplantae > Streptophyta > Magnoliopsida > Malvales > Malvaceae > Hibiscus > Hibiscus mutabilis. The sequence goes on along the minus strand of CM033751.1, from coordinate 6,574,358 downwards.
GTCTTAGAGTCAGTGCAAGGGCACTTAAATAAGGGGATGGGTATTCCGGGCTATGTGATCGAGTATATCCGACGTGTCCATGGGCTATGTGATCTGGATGCGGTCCGAAACCTATCTTTGGGCTATGTGATCAGGATATGGAAATACAACTTGAAGGGCTATGTGATCTCGAGTAACTCGATAGGCTATGTGATCTCGAGTAATCTTGTTCGGGTATGTGATCGCAGGATAAGACTGCTTGTGGCTATTGTGATCCAAGTATGCCTAGGACGTATTTGTGGCTATGGTGATCCAGATATGATCCTTACCCGACGGTTATGTGATCACGGGTAACCCGACGGCTGTATGAGCACGGAAAAAAATAGTAGGGCTTCGTTGGCCATTAGGGAATGTATGTTATTTACGTTGTAGTATGGATAAACGATGTTGACTAGTTATCCTTGGTCTATGTGATCAGGGTAGGGTTGTTACTCGGTGGGCTATGTGATCTCAGGTATGAGTTGTATTACCCTTGGGCTTTGTCATCAGGGTATAAGATGTAACTCGATGGGCTTTGTGATCTGGGGTATAGGCTAGATAACCCTTGGGCTATGTGATCATGGTATGAGACGTAATTCAGTGGTCGGTGGGACCTCGTTTATGGTAAGCTTGGGATAACTTGGTAGACTTCTTACATAATAGTGGTATCTTGAGACAGTGGTAAGCTCTAGCTAGGATAGGCTAGAAAATGATCCTTAGATGTGGAGAAGCTTTTCTGTGCACTCTTGAAAATACTATCATGCATGCTTGTTTTATGATATTCATGAATTGTGGTAGAGTAGAAATGTACCACTGAGCTTTGTTAGCTCAGCGTGCGAAATTGTGGTTTCTTCCATGCGTAGGTTGACAAGTTACGTTTGAAGGAGCACATCGAGGAGGATTTTCCAGCATCGATCCAATCTCAAAGTACAATACTTGATGTTTAGTTTGGATTGGTTGTATTCATAGGACCTTACCATAATCGAGTCTGTATTTTATTCTGATTTACTATATTTGGTCAAACATAGTATTTTAATTGGAACTTATATTCTGTAAACCCTTTTTAATATCATTATCTATGTAGATTTTACGGTAATGGATTATTTTGAGAATTCTTAACTTGGGGTTTTAAACGAGAAATTTTGATAGGTCGATTTTGGGTGACCCAAAAGTGATGATCTGGGTCTTGGACATAATCGGGGTGTTACAATTTGGTATCAGAGCCTAGGTTTAGTCGATTCTAGAAACCCTAGGGTGTTGTAGAGGTCATGGTAAGGTGTCTAGTGAATACAAGTCCTTAAAGTTAAGTGTACTTTATAAGACTGAGGATCCTGATGTGCCACCTTGTTTGTCGTGTTTCAGAAAAGGATTGATGGAAGGTGGAACTGGTAGTGGAAAGGCAAGTCACTTCCGCGACCTAACCTCTGCCCTTTTACGTGTGGTGCAAGCTATCCTGAGGCAATCCGAGATACCTCGCAAGACTTATGTAGAGAGGTTTCATCGTTTTGGACCTAAGAGTTTCGAAGGCTTGGGTGAGGATGACCCGATCAAGGCTGACCAGTGGTTGCGCGACACACAGAGAATCTTGAGACAGATGAAGGGAAGCCGAAAGATGTTCTTGATTGCATTGTTTCCCTTCTGAAGGGTAATGCACACGAGTGGTGGGAGACCGTAAAGTTGGGTCTAAAGCCTACGCTCCCGACATGGGACATCTTTATGGATGAGTTCCGAAAGAAGTACATCAGTGAGGTACATATGGATGAGATGAGGGACTGGTTTCTGCATTTGGTTCAGAGAGATCGAACGGTGTTTGCTTATGAGCAAAAGTTTTTGCGTTTGAGCCGTTATGCTCCAGAGTTGGTTGCCACGGAAGAGTTGAGGTGCAAGAGGTTCAGACAATGCTTGAATGTTGACCTTCAGTTGCATGTGACAGTGGGTCCGCTTGGGACATTCTCCAAGTTGGCCAATAGTGCAAAGGCACTTGAGCGGCTTTAGAGTTCAGCATCTAATCAGTTCAAGGATTTTAAAGGTCGTGATGCGGAGACCCCGAATATTATAAATCATCCTCCTTATCCGCACGAGAGGTTTTATGCTTCGAGATGTTTGAAGAGAGTTGCTTCAGTCCAGTCGCCGAGAGTCAGCTTAGGATCTAGATTGAGGGTTCGTATAGGCTCTTTGTTTTCTACGCCAGAATGGAGTGTTGAAGGTTTTGTTAGAGCACCACTACCATCGGCGTGCGAGCATTGTGACCGACATCACCATAGAGTATACTTTTTGCTTCGGAGGGTTTGTTATCAGTGCTGGGAACCAGGGCATATGGTAAAGAACTGCACAATCATGGATGATGACTCATCGGTTCAGTCTCAGAGGTTGGCTACTCCCTGACTTGATCAGAGTTTTGCTAGAAGCGGAGTTAGAGCACCGTCAAGCTATCAAGGTGGAGGTCCGGTGAGATTCACCGTCAGGGTAGGCACGCGAGACGTTGCTAGGCAGTCTGCAGCTCAGATTAGAGTTGACAGCGTTGCGACCGAGGATATGACAGGTAAATAAGTTTGTGTTGGTTTTAGTTGTTGTGTTAGCCGTTTAGCTCTTCAATTGTGTAATAGACCGGTTCTTGTAATATGCATCTCGGTAAATCTTGGGTTTGTTGTTACTTTAGGCGGCAAATAGAATTGCATCCTTTGCTAGATAAGGTTTTTTTCGTAGATGGTTGTTGAGAGGGCAAGTGCGACGTATGTTGTGAGTGAGAAGTTATGAAGTTTTAAATTGCTTGAATCTAGTTGTTAGTGTTGATTGTATAGGATCTTAACCTCTCTAAGGTAGACGTTGTGCTCCGTAGTGCTAGCTCAAGGAGGGTTCTATAGGTTGCAAGTTGTTTTTAGCTTGCGTTGTAGACATGAGGGTTAAGAGTTCCTAGTCTTAGTGTTGTGGGTGTTTTGAGGGTATAGAGGTACCCTTGGTAAGTGAGCAATCTTACCGGTTGATTATGGTTTAGAACCGCGATAAAGGTAAGGTTGAGTTCATTGTGTGTGTCCATCGCTTCGTGGCATGGTACTTAACGGGATCTTGTTGGAGACACACTTGTGCCAGCGACCATTTGGGTGTCGATGCGAAATGCTTTGCCGAGATCGTGTGTTGAGCTGTAGTACAATGGTGGAAGACCGATGACGGGTTTGTGAGATCGACGACTCTGTTACAACCATAGAACGTGAGAACTTCACGTGTTGTTGTCGGAGTAAGATACAGTAAAAGGGGTAAATGAAGGTTGTGATGAGCATGGTGGAGGTCCTAAGGGCGAGCCGTGAGAACAGCAGCTTAGCTTGTGCACCTGTTGAGCTAGATCTTGTGGGGTTGGAGAATTTTCCAATCAGGTTCGACCAAGTTGTTATCGGTTAAGGCAAGCAGTGCGAAAGTTACCAGCGTGGTGCAGCGGAAATATGGATCAATAGTGGTGTTAAGGGTAACCGGATGGTTACTTTGTAAAGAAATATTTTTAGACAAACCAGTTGGCGATCCTTGAGAACAGTCCGATGGCTTTCCACGTCTGATGGTTGGGACCGATGCCAGGGTAAGGAAGAAGATGTTTAGACCTTGCAAGTGGAATGGCTAAGTTTTAGGTTGCTCGTGTAAGTTCCCAAGTGACGATGGTCATTTCTCGAAAGCAATTAGTTGTATAGTGAGTGGTTTTCGATCGTGTGAAAGTAAGTTGGATAAAAAGAAGTTTCAAGTTCTGACTGGATGGGTCAAGTCTGGGGAAAAGAGCGGTCAGTTCAAGATAGATTATTGATAATGACCGGTTGTTGGGGTTTTGCTTGTCCTTTAATGGTTTGACTGTATATGGTTGTTGGACATGGTACGTTCCTGACAATGGTTTGTAGATGTGGTGCAGTGTTTTAAACGTAGATAAAGCCTAAGTTAGGTTTTGGTTGACGAATGCTAATAGAAAGGATTGGTTAACCGAGATAGAATTCCTTAGAAGTGAGCCCTTTAAGTTAATGTTTGAGCAGCGCGGCCCGAGGTTAGTTATGCTACCATGCTTAGCGAACTGTCATAAGTCTCGTTGGTTGTTGAAAAATGGGTCGTTAAAAATCTTAAGAGAAGCGTTAAGAGTGTATGGTTTAGTACTAGGGTTCTGTTTAAGGTGGGTTGAGGGAGAACTCTCCCTAATCAAGGTGACCCTACTTGAATGGTGAAGTGGTTAGATCTGTTTTGGTTACATCTCCCTTTCATCCATCTAAATTTCGAGGACGAAATTTCTTAAAGGATGGGAGAATTGTAACGACCCAGATTTCTTGAGTCAACAATGGACGTTGACCCAGGTCTTGGACCGACGTGTCGGGCCGAAATGTTGGGCCGTAATGGGCCTCCATACGTTGTGGCCTTGCTTGGTGGTTTTGGGCTTGGCTTATGTTGGGCTTAAGGAAGGGTATTATGGTAAAAACATAATTGGGGGAAACAAGGGTTGATGCCTCATTAAGGTGGGTTGTCATCCTTGTAAGAGGGTGAAGTCACCCTTGTCCTCTCTCTCTCTCTTTATCTCCTTCTTCTAATTTCTACCTCAACCCAAAGTAAAAGATAGAAACTTGTTGTGGAGGAGTGTGAATCTTGGATTGGCCATCAAGGGAGAGTTTATCAGCATCAAAGGATCTTCATTTCGAGCTAGATATCATTGGTTTTGGTGGGAGTTGGGTTTGAAGCTTAGAGCAAGGAAAGAGAGGTGGAAGAAGCTTGGTTGCTGCTTAAGTTCGTGAATCTTGCTAAAGGTCAGTACATCTCTGACTCATACGTTTCATGAGCCTCATAAGATGATTGACTTGCTTGGTTTTATGTTTATGGGTTGCTTAGTTAGGGTTCTTTAGCTTTAAACCCCTCTAATGGTAAATCACGTTTTGGGAGTTGATAATGGGTAAAACTAGTAAAAAAATCACCTAATATACTCCAAATAACTTGTAGGAAAGATTTGAGACTTATTCATAGGGGTTAAGGGTGAGATTGGTGTAATCCCGAGCTCCATGTTTCAAAATCTGGGCTCGAGTCCCGGTACGAGGTGGCTGCGTACCGGTACTCCTTTGTATATTGAGGGACGGTTTGCGAGGGGTGTACTGGTACACCCCCTCCCCGTGTATCGGTACCCCTTGCGGGGTGAGAATTCCAGTAATGCTACCGCGTACCGGTACACAAGGGGTGTATCGATACGCACTATTACATTGCTTGGAAAGGCTTTGAGTACCGGTACCGTACGTAGCGTATTGGTACGTCCTTAGGATGAACTCATTCGAATCTAGTAGGAGCACCGGTACCTATTGGGGAGTACCGGTACGCGATGTTGATTTCCTAGGAGAGGCTTAATGTACCGGTACGCAAAGGGTAGAGTATCAGTACGATATTAGATCGGTATGGGGCAATCCCAGTACCGATGCTGAATACCGATATGGGGTAAGAGCGTATCGGTACAGTTTGTGGTCTAACTCTTTCAAACCTAGTTAGGGTATCGGTACTCGTGGGGGAGTATCGATACTAGGAGGGCGATACCGATACTCACTTTGGAGTACCGATACTTGCTGGGTAATCTGCCAAAGAAAGTTGAGTTCACGCTCGGGGGTTCTATAATTCGTGGTAAAGGATCCGGTAGGTCCCTAAAGGTATAAAACAAACTCTAAAACTAAGAAATCAAGGTTAGCAACCCGTATGTGGATTAAGGGCTAATAGCTTAGTAACAGTTTGATAAATTGCTTGGTTTGGTAATCCATAGGGTTCGTGGTGGATCAATTATTGCTACGAGGTAGCTTGGGGTCCTTGATGTGTGCTGAAGGGACGTCCATGTAGGCTGGTTGTCGTGAGTAATGAGATAATCTAATGAGAAAGGCGTAAACGAATCCTACAGACACATATTAAATAATGTAACAAATGAGTCATGTCTTGAAGCATCGGTAATGGTTGGCTGGAAGCCTTTATCTCTCGGTGAGATGTATTGATGCTCGGGGGAGCACGTGGTATCGTATGAGTCTTGGTCAGGAATCCGGATGTCTTAGAGTCAGTGCAAGGGCACTTAAATAAGGGGATGGGTATTCCGGGCTATGTGATCGAGTATATCCGACGTGTCCATGGGCTATGTGATCTGGATGCGGTCCGAAACCTATCTTTGGGCTATGTGATCAGGATATGGAAATACAACTTGAAGGGCTATGTGATCTCGAGTAACTCGATAGGCTATGTGATCTCGAGTAATCTTGTTCGGGTATGTGATCGCAGGATAAGACTGCTTGTGGCTATTGTGATCCAAGTATGCCTAGGACGTATTTGTGGCTATGGTGATCCAGATATGATCCTTACCCGACGGTTATGTGATCACGGGTAACCCGACGGCTGTATGAGCACGGAAAAAATAGTAGGGCTTCGTTGGCCATTAGGGAATGTATGTTATTTACGTTGTAGTATGGATAAACGATGTTGACTAGTTACCCTTGGTCTATGTGATCAGGGTAGGGTTGTTACTCGGTGGGCTATGTGATCTCAGGTATGAGTTGTATTACCCTTGGGCTTTGTCATCAGGGTATAAGATGTAACTCGATGGGCTTTGTGATCTCGGGTATAGGCTAGATAACCCTTGGGCTATGTGATCAGGGTATGAGACGTAATTCAGTGATCGGTGGGACCTCGTGTACGGTAAGCCTGTGATGGCTTGGTAGACTTCTTACATAATAGTGGTATCTTGAGACAGTGGTAAGCTCTAGCTAGGATAGGCTAGAAGATGATCCTTAGATGTAGAGAAGTCTTTCTGTGCACTCTTGAATATATTATCATGCATGCTTGTTTTATGATATTCATGAATTGCGGTAGAGTAGAAATGTACCACTGAGCATTATTAGCTTAGCGTGCGGAATTGTGGTTTCTTCCGTGCGTAGGTTGACAGGTTGCGTTTGGAGGAGCACATCGGGGAGGATTTTCCAGCATCGAGCCAGTCTCAGAGTACAGTACTTGATGTTTAGGTTGGATTGGTTGTATTCATAGGACCTTACCACAGTCGAGTCTGTATTTTATTCCGATTTACTGTATTTGGTCAAACGAAGTATTTTAATTGGAACTTATGTTTTGTAAACCCCTTTTAATATCATTATCTATGTGGATTTTACGGTAATGGATTGTTTTGAGAATTCCTAACTTGTAGTTTTAAACGAAAATTTTTTATGGGTTGATTTTGGGTGACCCAAAAGTGATGCTCCGGATCCGGGACAGAATCGGGGTGTTATAGAATTTTTTTCCTTTACTCCAAGGTATATTTGAAGTTTTGAACTGCAAATTGGTGATCTCATTCCGCAATAACAATACACGCCCTTTGAACCATAAAACGATTTTGAAATTCACTAATCTTTCACAGCTTAACAATTCACACAAAAAGTGCTTCCACTTTATGTCTGAACTCCACACAAAATCTGTCAATTTCAGTATATTAGATTCTGGTTTAAGTTACAAATAGAAAACCATTGCAAATGACAACTCAATCATAATATTTAAGCTTTACCTCTTAAATTTGTTGGTTTGACGCTTCTTCTTCTATTATTAGAGTTCCTCACAAGACTTTGAGATTTGCAGTGATTTAGGGTTCGTTCGAAAACAAATCGAAACAAGATTATGGGTTAAAGGATGAAAATCAAAAATTTTCACACCCTAAACCCTAATCTCACAAGACAAAAATCAAGATTTTCTTCAAAAATGTCAGTGAGGGTCGAGAGTTTCAGGGGGAAAAGATGAGAAAGAGGAGAGATGAGAGGGAAAGGGTTACGGTAAATTTTGTGATTAAGCTCTTGAGAAATAAAATTACAGTTAAACTATTTATTATTATTATCATTATTATTTATTTTACTTAATATCTGATTTTTAAAGTAAATGTTTAAATAATATAATTAATGCCACGTGTTAGACTTTAAATGGTTAACAGTTACAAGATAACGACAGTTAAAACTTAGGCACTTAAAATAGTAACGGATAAACTTTAGACACCTATTGTGAGCTAAAAGTAGTTTAGGCACTAAAAGTGAGTCACAAGTATAGTTTGAGCACCTATTTATCTATTAAGCCAAAATTTAATAATAAAGTGACATAAACAAATCGAAAGTAAAATTTATTGTTAAAATTAGACCTTAGAAGTTCGACAATAAAAAAGAACAACGTAATAGTTTGGTGATATCGGTATAATTTATCCTTATTATTATTATTATTATTATTATTATTATTATTATTATTATTATTATTATTACGTGATTGGAATGAGTGGCAGTTGAGTAATTATGTTATAAAAACATGTCTATCTATAAATAATTTGAATAGAACATTCTTGAAGCAGCAAAGCTTATGGTGGACGATTGACTAAAAGATATTAGAATAATGAATTCAATAGGGTGAAAACCGCCGCAAGGCAACGGAAACTTCCCACGAAGTTGAAATTCAAAAACTCGGGAGAGCATTCAGAAGATGCTCAGTCTAATTAAAAACTTGGGGACATCTCGAGATAAACAAACGATAGCCAATCGGACGGCGAAGATTTAAACTGGGCGCAGCACAATGAGCCTCGTGAATCGAGTGGCGCCGGTCACTACCATGCCATGCATCTTTGTTATTGATGCGCCCCAGGTAAAACCCAGTCAAAATTTTGTGCTGCAGGGAGAGAGAAGTAGGGATGAACATTTTACCTGACTAAATTGTGTTTCGACCTGATCTAATAATATGATTGGGTCGAATTTTTTAATGAAAAAATCAGAGTCGAGTTGGATTTTTGTTAATGGTAACTCGAGTCGGGTTTAGAATAGAAAATATGCGACTCGACTAGGGACTAATTGTATAAATTTTTCTTAAATTTTTTTGTGGATATTTATAATAATATCCCATCTTTATATATTTTTTATAATTAGGTCTTTAAAATTAAATTTTTATTTACAATTTAGTCCTTTAAATTATATTTTTTATGATTAAATCCCCTAAAATTATTTTTTCCTATAGGTCGGGTCGGATTTAGGATATTTATTTTTGGGCGGGTAAGATTTTTAAAGAATATATTCAGGTCGGGTGCGGGTTTAGGGTATTTATTTTCGGGTCAGGTTCGGGTGGGCCGAAAACCCTGCCTGACCCGAACCGTGCCCATCTCTAGAGAGAACCCTTGGTAATAGGGGTGTGCACTGTGCAAAACTCGAAAAAAAATAAATTATTTGACTCGAAGTGAAAATATTTGATTCGTAATTTCATAAACTCAATTCAAATAAAAAATTCAAATAAAATTTAAATTGTGAAATGGAAATTCGAATAACTCACAATTTTTAATAATTAGTTGATCAGTTTTCAAGTTTGAATTAAGTCTCTCAATCTACCAGAAAAAATATAAAGAAACATATATGTGTATTGTATATAATTGTAGAAAAAAGTTTAAATTGTAACTAATTAGTATCATAACATTATAAATGTTTACGATTAAATTTGAACAGAAACTCGAATAACTCGACTCTACTTGACTAAAAAAATTCAAATAAAGTTTAAATTATAAAATATGACTCTTTAACTTGACTAACTCAAAAATATTTTACTCCAATCGATCGAATGTCCACCTACATGGTAATCTGCAGAGGTGGATAATGGAATTATTTTGGATTTGAATTTGGAAGAGTTCCAAACGCGTCTCCCCCCATACCATTTTAGACCCGTCTAAGGAGGTTCATAATTCAACTCGTTGATCGCTTTATAAGTGCAAACGGTGTCATATATATGTTTGTAAGTTGTTTGAGTTTGATTTGAATTCGAAAATTTGAATATATAGATCGTGCACATAAGATCAATCGAATTAAATTTGAATAGTTCGATGTTATTTTAGACTTATCAGTTCAAATAATACCATTTAATAGAGTTCGTGTCAAGTTTTAAGCAATAAATTTTTATTCGAATTTAAATGGAAACTCAAACTTTTTATTTTCTATGCTCAATTACTACCTATATTTTCTTTTATACAAGTTCGAATCTAACTTTTTATCCTGATCGTTAATGGGTGTTAATTTTTTTAACCAATCAATGCCGGACATGTGGCATATTTAATTTTTTTCAAAATTAAAAATTAAAAAAAAACTTTCAAATTTTCAAAAATCCTAAAATTTTATAATTTTTACGAAACAGTCCTCAAATCCCTAAAATTACCCAAACCCCCAAATCGCCGCCTCTTTGAGCATATCGGTTTGGTCGCCGAACCAAGGCGGTCATTTCTCCCAACACGGCATCGCCAAAAACAGCGAATGACGTGCAGCCGAACTTCGAACGCAAAATCGACGTTCGACTAGCACGCCGTTTGCTGTTTCCTGCGACGTCGTGTTGGGGGAAATGACCGTCTTGTTTCGACGATCAAACCGGTGTGCTCAAGGGCGGCGGTCGGTGGCAGAAGCGGCAACAATTTGGGGGTTTAGGTTGGGTAATTTTAGGGATTTAGGGACTATTTTGTAAAATTTTCAAAATTTTGAGATTTTTGAAAAATAGAAAATTTTTGGTATTTTTCTTTAAAAAATTATAAAAATAAATTAAGTATGCCACATGTCAAGCATTGATTGGTTAAAAAAATTTAACACCCATTAACAGTCAGGCACCTAAAATTATAACTTTTGAAACTTTGTGCACATATTTTTATAAAAAAATACTTTAGGCACCTAAAGTTTAAAAAAGACATACTTTGGGCACCTATTTTTCATTTAAGCCAATTAATTATTTAATTTATATATTTTGAAAACATTTTTTAATTTAAATTCCTATAAAATTTTATAATTTTATTTTGATCCATGAATCCTAACTTCATCCTGTTTGTTTTTAAATATTTTTTGAGCATTTTGTGTGATCTCATGGTAGCATTAGTTTATTTTATTTTATTTTTTTCTAATAGTTTGATAGCACATATCTTATGGACAAACTATTAAAATTTGGATCTTTTAAGATAACAACATTCCATTTTTTATTAGGACCACTCGAAGAGTTCTTTCCTACATATATTTACCCCTACTGTAAATGTGATAGAAATTTGACACAATTACATTTTTACCCTTAATGTTTGTCTTTTTTTTCAATGTTGTCCTCAAGCTTTTTGTTTCAATTACACCTTTATTATTTCATTTTTTTCTTCAAATTTATCAGTTTTGGATGAAAAACCTAACGTGGTCATTGACAAACGATTAATCAAAATTATTAATGTGACATTTTAAATATACATAATTATTAATGCGGTATTATTTTATCTTATATCATGTCAATAAATTATTTTAAAATTATAAAATAATTAAAATAAAAAACATTTAAAAGTTTATATACATATATATGTATATGTAAATTTCATTGCATATTTTTCTTCCTTAAATAAAAGCAAAACCATCTGAACCAAACCCCAACAACCCTCAACCATCATCCCTGCCTCATCTGTGCCCTCACAACACCACAGCCCGAGACCCTAACCTTGAACCAACCCCTTTTAACAATGAGATTCACTAATCGAACAAGTAGTTAAAAATATTTATATTATCTCATTTTATATGAGTTCGAATCTTATTATTTAATTAGAAAAAATTGTAAACAATAAAAGACAAAAGTATAATCATGCCTTGGAATTTATAGAAAGGTTGGGGCCTCAGCTGCACATGGTTCATGTGCAGGTCATTCACTCTTTTTCCCTATAGATGTTTGGGTCTAGAGTTTTCCATGATTGAATGGTCGGTGTCAGAGGGTTGTTTATTGGAGAAGGATGTTTTCAAATCCAAAACACGTGCCAACATTCATCAAAGCTTTGAAATTCTTGATCATCTCTCTCTGGGGTGAAATCATTTGTCAATTTAACAAAATATGAAAAAAAATCCTAGAAAAGTTCCAAAAATATATGCTAGCTGAAGAGATGTATCGAATCTTACAATATCATTATATATACCAAGATCTTCTTGATTGTGATTAGAGAAACATTGAATGTAAACCCAAAACTTAATTCAATCCATTCATACAAATAGTGATCTTGATAGATATTGAATTTCATCTTTTCCTTTATCTACTATTTATTTTTTTGTTTATCTATCGTTATCTGATTCATTGGTCGATTAATTTAGATTAGATTTTACAAAGACTTATTATGGGAAGACTATTCCAATTCAATTTTCTTCGTTCACAATGTCATGATTCAAACCCTTAATCTTACTTAAAGGGACCTAGCACCTCATCTACAATCGTCTGCATCAAGCCTAGGTTGATATTTAGGAAACTTTAGGTTCCCTAGCTCAAGACTATCATTGGACCAGCAGAACCATAAATCCAGTTATAAAAGTTTTGGTTAACATGTTGCCATCTAACCAAAAACACCACAAGAAATGAAGATGAGTGACCATAATAAAGATGGCATGTGAAATGTGCAAAAGATTGCTTGAAGATTTTGTCAACCAACATAAAAAACGCCATGGACTTTGAAAAATGGTCTCATTCTAGGACTATTTGCAGAGAAAGTTCTGCGACAGAATTCATATTCAAGATGTCAACAAGCAGATGAGATGCAAAGAATGTACAATTACAACATCTGGTCAAATGGCAATCAAGCATCATCGGCATCGCTCCCACTAACCAGAGCTTCATGGCTTACCAAGTAATTGCTTCCATTAGGACCCAACACCTTAAACCTGCTCCATAGTTGATACACACATTTGATAATATTGAAATATTACATACAACCAAAGGAAACAGTAAAATCATACCTCTCAAGAATGAACTTTCCTTCTTTGTATTTCTGAGTCTTCTCGCGTGCAAACTCCTGGAACAACGCACACCATTAGGAAAAAGGGTAAAAAAGTTGCTATGGAATTAGATTGAACTACCAACTCGATTGCTAAAACAGTTCTTACATATTTCCATCCCACAATTGAGCCACACTCAACACAGAAAATATCAACAACAGTGTGCATTCCGGTTATCATCATTCGCTCTTCTTTCTCTCCTACTGTGATATTCACACTGTCATGGATTACGAAAAAAAAATACGCATCATTTGAACCATTCATATAGGTAGAGTGCATATGATATAAGTAAAATGCCCCAAGAAACTCAATTCCGTCATAACCATTTTGCCTATTCCATGGTTATTCTTGCAACAATTAGCAAATTAGATTAGCATACTTCATTCTGCATATTGCATAGAGATGGGATGCCCAATTCATTCACTTTTGGCTGTCTGTTTTCCAATGGTTTCATTTGTGTATGTAGCATACTTACAAATGCATAACTTTCATTGATTGCAGCGAAGAAAGCATATATACAAAGCGAAAATTGGTTCTACAGAGTACATAAGAACCAAACACTTACACCTTATCAAAGAGATAGGCCTTTCCATGCCTGCAGTGGAAAGACTGAAACACATATAAATGATGAGATTAGCATGCATCTGTTGTTCAACAACACATGATATGATGCAAAGGGCAATGAAAAGCATGGCCATGATCAAGAGATCGACACGACACAAAATCCATCAAGCAACACAACCTCATTGCTATTAGTATATGCAATTTGCTTACTCTACTTCTTCCTTTTGTCTCGAATTTTTTTATGTTTTGTTTCATAGTTACAATATCAAGCAACATCTTAGCCATAAAACCGAATAACCGCCAACTCGATCAAGGAATGTCTATTTATGAATTGCTATAAATATGTTATATAGTAGCAGTGACTTAAATTCCAGCACCAACTAAAGCAACCATATAATCAAAAGAAGCAACAGTGAGCAGTCACTCATGTGGAGGCAAATATGAGGGTTCTTAGACTTCCTCTAATAACAATTTCTCTATCCATCAACGTTGAAGCAAATATTAATTCCATGGTTACATCCATAAGTGCAAAAAACAAAAGGGAACAATAATTGGATATAATGCAAATAGCATGATGCTTTATTGTTCAGTTATGTCCATTACTTTTGTCCCATTCCTTTAGTTTTCATAATCACAACAAAGATTCACCAAAAAAACCCACACATGTACGGATGCATGACTTTATGTTAGTGGGCGAGGGGACGAACTTATAAAATTTTGAGGGCGAAAATAAATTTTCAATAGAAATCACATAAAAAAATTATAAATTATATACGAATTTCAACCCATCCCCCTCCAGCTAATGTATGCTGATACAAATCAAAGACTTTTGTAGGGCAATAAATATGAGAAATTAAAAGAAAAAAGAACCTTGGACATAAGGTCATCAAGGAGAGCAAGATGGGTACTGCAATGCTTGCAGCTATAAATGTTCCCTTCAAGAGTGATCACAAATAGCCTTCCCATTCTTTTTCGTTTCCTTCTTTTTTTCACATTACCAATCTGTTAAACCTTCAGAAATAGCAAAAAAGAAACAATAACAAGATAGAAGTAGAAGAAAATTGATCGAGAAACAAACCAGAGATGAAGGGAAAGTAATGGCGGACGAGTTGTTGTTAAATCTATCTTTTCAGGTTGTTACAGCAGCAGAAATATCGAAATCCTTCGGAGCAGTGTAAAATCAAGCAGTTAATCTTCATTTATAAATAAAAATTAGGCATAATGCCAACAAAAAATCTCTTTTAATTTTTAACTGAAGGATTATTTTGACCTATATATATTTTTAATATTTTAATTCTTAATATTTTATTTTAAGTCAAAATGCTCTATTCGTAGATAAAAAACGGTTAGTCAACTGACAATAAACAATTTAAAATGAGTCGACAAAACGACACATTAAAAAGAATAATTTTATATTTTATACAGTTTATAAAATTATTTTTGACTGATATGTCATTCTGTAAAGTCAACACATTTGTCTATATAACATTGTTATGTCAGCCTGCAATGTCATATAAGTTTGTTATATTATTTTAAGTCATTTAATGTTACTTAAATAACATTTTTCATCTATGAACGGATATTTTGACTCAAAATAAAACGTTAAAAGTTAAAATATTAAAAAATAGTTATCAAAATGATTATTTAATCAAAAGTTAAGGTCTATGTTAAAAAAAAATCAAAGGTTAGGGCCATTTTTTTTCTTATGCCTTAGATTATTGGGTAAACTACAGCAATGGTCACATTTGTTTCACTAGTGTTCACCTTTGCCCATCAAATTTTAAAAAATAACGTTTTGGTAACATATGTTATCGTATTATAATATTTTTGTCACTTTTTTTACCGTTTTATAATGTTTTAGTCATCGAGTGTTAAATGTCGTTAGTTTAATGACGCGACGCATTAATAAAATGAATTAGTTTTTATTTTAACATCTGAACTTTATATAATTTATTAATTTGATCATTAAACTTTAGATAAAACACTCTTATATTTAAACTTTAGATACATATCAGTATAATTTTAGATAAAATAGTTTAAGTATTTAAAAAATGTTTAAATATATCCTAGTCTTTAAAAATATTTCTTTAAAAGCTTTTGAGACTTAAAATAATTTGTAATAAAAGACACGATGTAATTAGTTTATTATACCAAAATCATTTTAATCAAGAAAGCTTAACATTATGTCGAACACCTACGAAACACCGGTACAACAGACTTTCTAACGTGTCTACACTTCCCAACTATCAAACATACGTACATTGCTTACTTTGTACATCTCCAAAATATACTTCCTATCAACCCAATAAGCTTTCCCGATAGAAAAGAAGATAATGTTCATATTCGAACAGTTTTGTTTGTAAAGTGTATTATCAAATAATTAATAAAAAATATAAACTTGTACTACTTTGTAATCACCTTAAGAGTTTTAAAAAAATCCTTTCTATGACGAATATAGGGTATTCGTATGATCCATTTAGTCTCAATTATTGTTTTTAAATGATAAATATAATACAAAATCAAAATTTAAATTATATAAACTATAAATAATCAAGTGAATATATCACGTCATTTAAAAATATTATTTCATTTTGTAACACACAGACTGATACAATATCTATACTATCCAAGTTTTTTCCTATCTATAAAAAATTAAAACAATAGTGTTTATTTGTATTTTTTTTAATTTTACTAAGTTTATTTCATTATTTAGTCAATAATTTGTGTTCTTTGATGATTTTAAAAATGGATTAGTGTGATTAATCTACTTTAGTTATTGTAGATTCTTTTGAGATTATAATTTCACTATATTTCCTAAGTTTTTACCCAAAACGTCAGCTAATCAGTATCTTAATAATGTTTGTTGGCATAAATTAGCATAAAACTAGCTATTAATACTAAAATATTAGCTTGATGACATACAAAACGTAATTCGGATAATCTAATATTTTAATAAGGATAATTATTTCATACACAGGCGTTTGTGGAAATAAAGTTTCCATAAGCACCTTAATTTTAGAGTTTAAGATTCTATTTAGAGTTGAGGGGTTTAAGTATAATAGCTTTGAATTTAAACTGTTGACAGAATTTTAAGTTTATTGTTAAAATTTAAGATTTACAAATTAAAATCTAAATTCCTAATCATATTACCCTAAACCCTAAACCCTAAATACTAACCCTAAACTTAAATTTTAAACCCCTACACTAAAATACCTAAATTCTAAATCCTAAATTAAAACCTTAAACCCTAAATTAAGGCACTTGTAAAAACAAAATTTGGAAAACATTGAGATAATCTTTACTAATAATCCTTTTGGTAATAGCCAAACGCTTAGTTGAAAATTTGGATAACATTGAGAGACAAGATACAGAACATAGTCCACGTACTAACATGGATCACATTAAAACAATGTCTTAATACCAAAGAATGCTTTATAGACAATGATGAACAATCAAATGAGTACCACATTAAGGCAAAAAAATACCTTAATAGAAAAGAATGTTTCTCCCCTTTCTTCTAGAGCTTCTACACTTGCTACAATGGAACTAAAGAAGGAATAGAACATATTGAGTTTATCTACAAAGAGGCATGTGTTATTTACATTTTTCTAAAATCCAATGCAAATAATACAAGTGATCAACGTTGGTGCTGTGGATCATAAGAAACGATGTTTGGATCTGGGACAACGACTGGCAACCTCTCGATACACGCGAAAAGACGCTTCATGTTCTCCCTTGAGATCATAGATAAATCGACAATGTCGTTTTTGCTTGTGTATATCCAAAGATCACCGGAATCCACTCTTTTCAGGCTGTCCCGACAGAAGGGGCATGACTGAGATTTTATTCGCCTAAAAACACCATGAAAGCACTAGTCCGTCAATAAAGGCTAATGCTAGAGTTATTTGCCAAGAGAAGAGCTTGCAAATTGAGATCCTAAGCTCTTCGTCATGTTCGTACATGTTTCTCGATGTGTAGCTAATGTTGATCATGCATAACTTTGGGCTAATTACTTGATAATCAAAAAGGAAAAGGGAAAGAAGAGCAGTTGTGATAAAGAAAGCACACTAGGACAGCTTACCAGGTTCGATAGCATTTCATACACATGGAATGGTTGCAATTAGGCAACACAATCTTGCTGTGCATCTCCATGCAAATCCCGCATTCTTCTTCTCTCTCTAAATCGATTTCGGAGAGCTTCCCTTTATTCATTTCATCCCTTTTCTTGAACTTTGCAGCACAAATTTCTTTTTGTTTCCTCTCATCCACATCTGTAATTCGTCGAGATAGTTGCAACAGGGAAGGAAAGATCACCCCTGTCACGACAATCCAAAGACCAAACAAAACAACACAAATAGTGTTAACATTTTATCAGAAGTTAAGATAAATATGAATCGAACTCATGTGCAACAACAACGGGTACTCTCTTACACACCATAGAATTCTCTTATGCTAGCTTTCCTTTCACGGATGGACATGGAGGTTTTACCATCAGCGTATGCCTTCAGAGCAAAAAACATTACAAATCAATGTCCCTGAAATAGTATCGTTTAAAACTTGACTGAAACATAAACAGATTTGTTACACAAGCACTTGCAAATTACCTTGTATATAAGAATTCTAAGCAATCCCAAGGCACCAGCAAGATGACAATCGGTCCACTGGATGAGGAAAAGGAAGAAATGAGCAGATGGACTGTATGATAATCGCATCTGAAGGCAAGCACCATCGTATTCTCTTGGATAATCAGAAGCCCTGATCATTAAAAAAAAACTACGCACATCAGAGAAAACAAAAGACGAACAAAAAAACGTAAAGGATCACATTACTCAGATATCTCAGCAGTGGTTGTATTCAACAGAAACTCGATAGTATAATGTAGTCCCCTATCATCTACTAATCAATGCAGATGTACATATAGAACAAATCAAACCATCCGTGTCGGAAACTTGCCGTGAACATTAACATGGTTCTGATATACAAGGATGGACCTCCAAGAATCCTCAGATAATGAAGGAACTTCAAAAAAAAAAAAAAAAAACTAACCCATTTGCATATAGATACATACCCATATCCGACACTAAAAAAACCCCAGTTTCACATGTTCCATACTTTTGTAGTAAAATTTCTATTTCAAACTTGAAATTCTAAAACCATTTTCCTTATAGGATAAGTTAAAACCGTATCCCAAATATCTTAAAGCTTGACGATGAAAAAGAACAACTACTTCCTTTTTCATGACGGTATGAGCCTTCATTAATAATTAGCACATAACCATCTAATTAAGCAAAATTTACTCAATAATACAGCAAGAAAATCACCAATAACAATTCCAATTAAGCAAACACAATCAATCTGAAAATTTGAAGTCCCCCAAAGTACTAAAAATGTTAACTAATCAAATTACAAGAATTCAACAAACTCTCCATAATTAAAGACCCAAATAAGTTTTAGTGTAACACCAGAAAAACAGAGAAAATCATGGCCCATCGCTGTTCATCTACAGAACATCAAAGAAGAAGGAAAAAGAAATTACAGGGTATTGGCGAATTGAATATCAGCTTCAAGAGCCTTGAGAGAATCCTTGAACGATTTCCTCATTTCCCCGCCTCTGTTTTCTTTTCTTTTTGCTAAAAACTCTGCTCGAAATCCAAAACCCCAACTACCCATTTACCTCAAACGACTGTTCAACACATCACCATAACCTATGATCAACGAAATACTGAAAACAAACTCTAAAAAGAATAAACTTACAATCGTCTTGATTTTAAAGGAAAGGCAGACCCAGTAATTAGTTTAGATTAGGCTTTACTCTGCGTGTAAGAAAACAAAATTTACAATTTAGAAGAAGCTGAAGAGTGTGAGAAATAGAAAAAAAGAAATTAAAAAGACCTGCTGAGCTTTCGCTTCCGCTTTGAGCACACGTAATTGTATTTCCATGTTAGTTTATTAAAATCATTTTTTGGTCACTACAGTTTTGAAAATTATAAAGTGATCTTTAAACTTTTGATTTAATTATAATATTAACACTAATTTGTTATGGGTTATAAAAATAGTCATTCAAACTTACTAGATTGTTAAACAATGATCTTTTAATTGAACATTTTTTAATCAAATCAAATGTTTAATGATATTTTATAACTTCTAAAAGCCCAATAGCCAAAAAGCTTATTTCAACATAGTTTCGGGACATTTTTATATTTTACCCAAAATAAAGTAGTAGTACTAGTCTGTATGTAGTGGGTACTGACTAAAGCGAAGCGGGAAGCAGAAGACGACACGTGGAAAGCATGCATGATGTGATCTAACGGTTCTGATGACTGGGTGGTGTGGTGATCGGGTGCAAGGTGTCTTTGATCGATGAAAGCATGGATCCCCACCACAGATACACATTTGTTCACTTTTCAAGCAACGACTCTTATTTGTTTAGTGTATGTATACATAATATTAATTATGAATAATACATTTAATTTATTTTAGGGTAAAGTACACAAATAGTTATTAAACTATTTCTAAAAATATAAAATGATCATCAAACTTTCAAATGTTATATAATGGACATTAAACTTTAGTTTTTGTTACAAAATATTCACTGAGCCGTTAACTGTAGTTAATTGGATGACGTGACAGTTACAAAAATTTAAATAATATAACATTTAATCCTCTATATTGACACATTTAATCAATTTATTCCTAATTTAACCCTCATTATTGATGTTTAAATTAATTGAATGTGTAAATATTGAAGATTAAATATGTTATTATACAAATTTTCGTAACTACCATGTCTTTTAGTTAACGGCCCAGTGACCATTTTGTAATAAAAACTAAAGTTTAATGATCATTATGTAATTTTTAAAAGTTTGGTGACTATTTTATATTTTTAAGGATAATTTAGTGACCATTTGTGTACTTTACCTTTATTTTATCAGTAATTATATGGTGGTGACGATTCATTCGTTCTTGTTTAGATAGAAAATTGTGATTAGTAGTGTAAGTGTAAAAAGATAAGAGAAAAGGAGTGAAAAAGAATGGCCCTTCCCACCTCATGTGGCTCCGCCCTTACTTAATCTCTTTCTTTGTTTTTTTTGAAATTTTTTACGATCGTTATTATTATACATGTCTAAACCTAAATACATAGAAAGAAGAAAAGAAGCCGGCAGCTTTTGTTCCTGTGTTAGGTATTAGCGACAATAATTTGAGCAGAAGACAACACACGAAGGAAGAGTTTAGCACAAAAAGCAAGCAAAAGTTACTGTTCGTCGCTGCAAAGTTAATTAATTAGGTGCAAATGTTCGATTTTCTCTTATGACGAAATAATTTCGTGACATTTTTTAAGAATATTTCGTGACGAAATTGACATGAAGATAATATAAAATATTTTCATGGGTTCAAATAAAGAAAAAAAAAGACAAAAAATAAGTTAAATGCGACGACCAATTTGTCAAGAAAGTAGACAACAAATAGAAACATATTTTAAAGGTAGAATTGTTGCACATAAACCATTCAGTTCGTTCGGATTCGTAGCTAAAGAAACACATATAGGGACGATGCACTGAATCTCTTAAGTAAGATTAGAAGTTTAAATCTTGATATGTGAATGGAGAAAACTAGGTTAGAAGGTTGCCCCCATAACAGTCTTTTACAAAACTCGATCTGAATTAGTCGATCAATAAATAAAAAATCGGTGGTTAAACCGAAAAGAAACACATGAAAACGATTGGAGAAAGCGTCGCCAATGGCGCGGAATTTGGCCACGGTTCACCAAAATAAATAATTCTAGGACTATGTTTGGTGCATTGCTGACTTTTTTGCTATTGTTAAAACCAGATATTTTGTTCTTTAACATAAAAAATTTATAAACAATAATTATATTAAAAATGATAAAAAAATATATTTAAATTATAAAAGTTATAAAATTTATAAGAATTATTAAAAATATAAATAATTAAAAAAAATAAAATAACTCATGTCAGTTCAATAAATACATTATTTTCCGTTAGTTGATTTAATTTTAAAATAAAAATTCGAAAGTTAAAGGAGACAGAAATATTTCTGATAAGGACACTCCAACCTCTAATTAAGGATCCCACCAAACATACTAAATCAAACTCCATATAGCAAATTGAAAGTGTCACAAGTAAAAGCAACCATTTCCTTGCAAAATGGGACAGACCAAATGAAACTATATACATGTGGATGTGGATGTGGATCAAAGCAAAATGAAAGTGTACGGGCGAAGCTAAAATATAGTTAAAGGTCAGAATTAGATTATATAGTTTTTAGGAGGGTCTAAATATAATTTTAATATTATATTAACTTATAACTCCTCAAATTTTAGAAAGACCTAAAGACAAATTTTCCATTTTTGAGTACCAAAGCCATTCTACCAGAAAAAAGGGTCAAACTCATGATTCATATATGGATAACGGATTCGACTCGAATCATTCTTAAGTCCGATTTGCATACATCATGAGTGGATCTTATAAGAAGCACGATAATTCATGTATCGGAAAGTAATGGATAAAAATATAATAGATCGGATCTTCGACTCGAAAAAGACATCTTCGCTTACTGCTATTGTAACACTCCGAATTTTTTTCTCAATTCTAAAACCCTAAAATTTCAAATCCCTAATTTAAAATTCTTAATTTTTAAAATCCTTAAATTCAAAACTCTAAAAATTAAGGATTTAAAAATGAAACCATAATTAGGAAATTTGGGAATTAATTAAATTTTAAACAATTTAATGACTTTTTTATAAAAAATTGATATTAGATACCTATTTTGTGAACCCTAAAAAAGTATAAAGGCTTCCCTTATAATTTAACCAAAATTTTAGTTATACAAGCCACATTTCCCCTGCAGTTTTGTTTATTTAGTCGCACCCTCCTCTTTCCCTCTCACTCTCTCAGTTTGTATTTGAAACATATATTTCTCTTTTTTATTTATTTAATTCAATCAAACCCGTTGAGTCTTTAGCATCGCTCAATTCAACTATGTTTTTAGTTGATTTGAAGATTAACTATTCGAATCAAATAAATATTCATTAAATTTTGTTAGATTAGTATTTAGAAATAATTCTTTGATCATAGTGATAATAGTAATAGTATTATCGTAGGATTATTCTCATAGGTACCAATACAGCTGGACCCAATGCTTCTGATCCCAATAAACGCCTCAATCAGTAGGTTGAGTTTGCTTTGGCTAAAGTGTGTTTTCTTCTGGTTCTATAAATAAATGATTTTTTTATGATTTTATATGATTTTATACCTTGCTTAATTATGATCTGTATTATGGCTTGTATGGTTGACATCATATGCATACAATTTTAGAATGTATTTTTAATTATGATTTATGAAATATTTGATTTACGAAATATCATAATTTACGGAAACTAGGATTTATGAATTTTATGTTTATGAAATATCAGATTTATGAGACTATGTTTATGAATTTGAGTTTTAAACATCATATATGTGTGAGCATTGGTTGAGATTTGTACGGGGAAGTTCAGTGATTTTACCTTTCGGGCTAAATTTTACTTCGGATGGTAGACGTAGCAAGGAGGTTATGAGAACCTTCCTAAACTTTGGCGAACGTAGTTGGGTGCATTACATTTCGCTTGTGATATTGTACCATTTGTTTTATGTTTTAAAGAATTTTAAGAAAATATTACTATGTTTTATGATTATAATTTTCCTAGCACTTTATAGACACATTAAGCTCTTTAGCTTACTCCCCTTAGTTCTCCTTGCAAATACCTAGAACATAAGCGTTACGGTACTTGGAGGATCTCACATTTTATCCGGTTATTTTATTATTCAATACAAACTATTTCTAGTTATTCAAATTATTATTTTGAGACATTAATATAATTTCATACTTTGAGACTAATTATGCTTTGAAATTATTTTTTGCATTCATTTATTGTAGTTTTATTTCAGAGATTTTATTTAAATATTCTAATATTAATTATGACATTTGCTAAATTATTTATTATAAGATATTTATTAAATTATCGTTATATGTATTCTTTTTAAATTAAAGTATAATCTTTAAAACTTGTTTTCTTGAAGAAAAAATTTTCAAACGTAACTTCCTAAATTTGACCTATTTCTCCTGAGCAGGTTTAAGGGGTTACAGCTATATCCACATTTTCTCATCAAAGTTCTACACGTAAAGTTAAAGAGCATTTGCATGCATGGCACAAACAAGATCAAGGGGGGCAGGCAACTGCACCTTAGAACATTGTAGCATCAAAGAAGAAAGTGTAGTATCGTATATCGTTTGTCACGCCTGAGAAGAGGCGGGGTCATTAATCTCACATCGGAAAGGAAAATGGAGGTCTTGAGATATAAATACGGTGGCGCTGCACACCCTATCAGACATGTTTTTTGGGAAGAAGATAATAGCCCCATGACAAGTGGTATCGAAGCGACCCTTTAACTGTCCGATTTCACGCCGAGCGCCCATGAGTGGGGTAGGCAGGGTGGACAACTGTGACAAGGTGGCCCATCACGAGAGCGGAAGCTCGTGACGAGGGCGTCACGAGGTTGAGTGGGGGAGAATGTCACGCCTGAGAAGAGGCGAGGTCATTAATCCCACATTGGAAAAAAAAGGGAGGTCTTGGGATATAAATACGGTGGCGTTGCACACCCTATCAGACATGTTTTTTGGGAAGAGGGTAATAGCCCCGTGACACGTTGCTCTTTCGAAATGATCCTTCAAGGTAACTGCACCTTCGGCAGCAGGCAAAATGCTAGTACTTTTGCTGCGATCATCGCTTGATAAATCAAAATCTTGGTGAGCATGCCTGTTTTGATGATCTGTACCTTTTTTCCAGGCATGGCATGGCAGATCTGGTTCCAGATGTGAAAGATGGTGTTTTGATCATTCATTATTCGAGCATGAAACAAGAGATTCATCAATCGAGATTTCCTTGGGGACCTTCAAATTAATTTGATGGATATCCCATCCAGCTTCATCCAGTTGTTGAATGAATTTGTCGAACCTTTCATCCATCTCGGACAAACTTTTTGCAAGCTGATCAAAGATATCTTCCGAGACATTCAGGTTCTTGTGTAGCCAATAAGTCTGCCAGACGCTACGCAAGACAGAGACACTTGTAGCACCCACCTGCAGTGAATTTTAAGCGTGATTATGCTTACGAGTTGATCTCGTAACAATGTGCTAAGTCCGTACACATACCTTGAATGAAAACAAAGACCTCGAAATCTTTTCGCTGTTGGTTCACCACAAGAATATATTTCTGCCTCGCATATATTCTAAGGAGAGTTTTCAGCTGTTCTAGAAAAGAACAAAGCAGCTTGGATTAAGCTTGTTGTAATAACATAATTGATTACATTAGTACTTATAAACGACAGGCAAATAATCAAGCAATACCATTGAAATGGATCTCCCACCACCTAACATCTCCTCCATGGGGACACCGAAAATAATCCGTGGCTTTATGAATCTCTGCCATGATAAAATATTTTCATCCCTATTGCAGTCGATGCATCCTGAGCGGGGACAAATACAAAAAATGGGTACGTTGCTGTCGGAACAATATATTCCTCATAAGCAACGGTTCAAAAGGTATATGATTTTACCTGGCATTCTAGAGTGCAAAACATGCGATTGTACCAGAATACGGGCTCTCTTAAGATTTATCTGTCACAAAAGTTAACAAAGGAAGATCAGTCTTACCAAAAAACACTTGCCACTTTCCTAAAGGTTTTATTTCGACCCTCATTGTCACTGGCCAGCATATGCATATTGATTCCGGGACATAAACAATTATGATATTGAACATAGTGTTAAGGCATTTTGCCGGACATTGCCATTAAGAAAAAAGCATACTGTGTTAAATCGTAGAGCTGAAAGTGACAAATAACGTAACCAGAGGTGAAAAAGCCGCATGCTTGCCCATGTTGATACCAATACCGGATATGATTTAACAAGGCCAGGGGTATCCTGCATTTATAATTGTCAATATCCATATATAGCATGCTAAAGCAAGAAGCTGATGGTAGCTCCTAAATTTGGCCTCCATCTGGAAAGTATTATGTAAACCTAAACATACCAGGAGCAGTATGCCGAGAGAAAGACCAAGCAGCTGAGCAGTTACTTCCCAAACCTCCTCCTAAAAAATTTAGGTCAATTAATTTACTGCAAACACAATTTTACTCCGTATAATCGATGTTGTGTGTGTAACTCATACAGGCAAAATGAATTCGATAACTATAGAGAAGCATGCATGATACCGTCTATAAGTTTGCATTACCTTAGCAGCCACCTCTCCCAGATTTCCTGAGATTGCAAAATGGTATTGAATCACTCGGAACGAAGGATCTTTAAGTCCTCTTGCTACTGCCTGATCAGATTTCAATATTCAGCAATTCAATAAAAAAGAAATTTTATAAAACCAACTACTTTTCACTTGAATTATAACCGGCACATGCAACTGACTCTACTAGTGTACTTCAAGGTAAAGGAAAATTCTGAGTTTTGATAGAGTGGATGCCACAATTGACAGCATTGTTTCATATAGCCGTTAATTAATCAACAAACACAATGTGGTCCATTGCTATAAACTGGACTTAGGTATATAAACAATTGGTGGTTCTATGTTTTCCTTTACATAAAATACATTCTTATTGAGCAGGAGTTGTTATAGATAGAGAATACTAGAACTAGTATGCCCGGAGCAATACCTTAGCAAGATTGCCAAGAGATGCCAATGGCAGGAAATAGGCAGGATAAACTTGTGTTGTTAGATCAAATATGCTGCAAGATAAATTAAGATATTCAGTGGTCACTATCAATTCTAATATAATTTAACTCTACAGTTAAAACAAACCTTCCAGCACTGCCAATGAAGTCTGCATACATGCGCCACTGTTTAGGGTCATCATCAAAGAGATTTCCAAATCGGCCACCTGAAAAAGGACCAATAGTAACTAATAAATTTCATCACATAACTTTGTTTTTATTAACTTAAGCTCCTCAGAAAATTGTCAGACCGATGAATAAGCGCCCAACAGACCCAATGCCATCTTTGGACACCCATCAGCGCAAACAGCCATGCAAATAGCTCAATGACAAAAGACTATGTTTATAGAAAGAAAAAAAAACATGATGCTGTTGTGATCTCTAAACTATCTACAGGGTCAAATCCTCGCATATAAAGATTTCACGTAGGCAAAGATATCTTCAACTAAAATCATGAAAAGTTACCTAATTGCAGCAGCAGAAGCAGCAGCAGCAGTTCCTGAGAAAGAACCAACACCGACAGCCTGCAATATGGGGAAGGATAGTAAAATATGGTTAATTAAACTAATATCGAGCAAAGGCGAACAAAGACAAAAGCTAATCAAGAAATGATATTGGAGCCTTATCTGTAAATTTGGGAACTCAAAATACCACTCATTGCAAACCAAAATTCATTTCGAATTATTAATTAGCCACAGCAAGGAAAACCATAATCCTAAAACCCCTTTCCATAGGAAGCAATAATTTTACAGTCTTAAAGCATTTTGTCTTCGTTTGAGCCAAAATGAGGGAGTGAACTGAAAAATCCTACTTCACATACCCAAGTAAGGATAATGGCCGGAGTTAGATTCACATGCCTTTAGAAGACTTGATGTAACTAAAGTGTGACATATCCATCCAGTAACATTTGTTGGAAACTGTAGCAACATGTATTGCAAGTAATCATCCGACACAGATCCTGCATTGAAAATAAATACACAAAGCTAAACAACTGGAGTAGAGCAGGCAATTACACAGAGTAATCAAAGAAAAGCTTTCATTAAGCTAAGTTGAAAGAAAATATTAGATGCTGGATTACCTGGGAAACCAGCAGGCAAGATAAATTCTTTGAAGGTGTTTGGTAGCCAAGACAATTTTGGGTCAGAAAAATTTGAGACTTTGAACTCATTGCTTGTTGAATCATTTTTCTCAAGAAAAGCTCGAATCTGCAAATCACCATCATCTAGCATGTATCTGATCAACACAGAAATCATTCAGATTCCACCTTTTTATTTAAAAGTGCAAAAGCCATAACCTTTTCTACTAAATAAGGGGAATGAAATGTTGGGGAATAGTTATAGACCTTTTAACAGTACCACTCCCATATCTTTCTACTAAAATCACTGGGTCTTGACTTCTGCAATTTCTGCAAAAAGAAAAGAAAAAAAATGTTGAATTTCTGGAAACTGAGGGAAAATAAAACTAGGGGTTTGGATGAAGGAGGAAGTACCTATCGTCTTCAGTGTTCTGCCCAGATTCTTTAGAAGAGTGGAGCGTTTGAAGGTTGCCTAATCTCTTTACGACGATGCTCGTTGGAGAAGGGAAAGTTCGTGAAGGGAATGGGATTTGCAGAGTGTAAAAGACAGACATTTTTGGATGGAATCAGCTTTGTTTTTTGTGTAAGAGAACCTGAAATGATTCAAGTATTTTCCTATCTGATTTCTTCGCTCCTTAACCAACCAAATCCGGGAACTGTTTTCTTGCTCAAAAAAATTCCGGGAAATATTTTGGCCTAGAAACCAAATCCGGGAATTTAATTTCATACATTTGTTAACCCGATTCGACAATTTTTGGGCAATCGGGTTGTTCAAAACTATATCGTGACTCAAAACGGTAGATTTGAAGAATTTTGGTGGAAAAATATTTAATGAGTTGATTGCACTAAACATTCCTAAACTATGACCCTCGTCCTATACTGGTTCTTAAGTTTTAAAACATTTTATTTACGTCCCAGACTAGTCTGTTGCTACTAAGGAAACCATCTTCAGCTAATAAAGTCAAATTAGTCCTCAACTGAAAAATTAACACAGGAAACTCCGTTTTATACGTTATTAACGATGACGTGGCGTTTAACACTTTTATTAACGATTTTTTAACCGAAGGAACTAAGGACAAAATCCTCTCTCCTTTTTTATGTTTCTTTTTATATTTCAACAATAAAAAATATTAAAAAAAAATAAATTTTAAGTTTTAACCCTAAATTTTAAATCCTAAACCATACACTCTACACCCTAAAAATACATCATACCCTAAATTTCATAAACCCTAACCCCTAACTCTAAACTTAATTTTTAGTGCGAGGGCATAAATAGGGCACAAAAAAGGTAAAGGATTTTTATTAGAAACTAATTGATAGATACCAATAGCTTAGGGATGAATATAGAAAAAAGTTTGGAGTCGTAGTTTAGGGATGTCCGGTGCATTTAACTCAATATAAATTTACTAGATTAATGCTTTGGTCTAATTTTGTTTCAGTCTCTTTATTATGCTAAAATTTGAAGTTTGATACATCTACCTTAATTTATAATTTCTCAAGTACATGCAAATTAATAACATTTGTTCTTGCCTTAAAGAAACAATTTTATGCATTCGGCTACCTTGTAAAATTATCGTTGGTTGATCAGATTTTCACATGACCCTAACAATATCATTGTAACAATTTAGAACAAAGTTATCAATTTGAACTTATATAAAAATTAAGAGATTAATTATGTCAATAAATAAAATGATCAAATCTTAGATTTTAATAAAGGTACTAAAACCATAATTACACCATATGTTTTTTTATGTTATTAAGGTTTCGTAATAAATAAAGGTATAATGCCAAAAAATTCTCCTAACTTTTGACTAAATAGTTACTTTGGTCCCTATTCTTTTTTTGAAATAATTTAGCACTCAACGTTTTATTTTAAGTCAAAATGATCCCTCTGTAAATGAAACTGTTAGTTGGCTGACGATAAACAATTTGAAATGATTTGACAAAATGATACGTCAAAAGAAAAAATATTTTATATTTTATGTGTTATTCTCTAAAGCCAGTATATTTGTCTATATAACATTGCTAACGCGACGTGCACTGCCATGTAAGTTTGTCAAGCCATTTCAAGTCATTTACTGTTAGTTGACTAACAGTTTTCATCAACAGAGAAATCATTTTTACTCAAAATGAAATATTGAGGGTTAAATTACTTTAAAAAATAAGAATATGCCAAAATGACCATTTAGTCAAATGTTAGGGTATTTTTGGCATTATGCCTAAAATAAAGAGACGTCAGCAGAGAAAAAATGGCATGTAAAATCATTCAAAAGGGAAAAGGAAACCCAGAAAAAGATCAAACATAGTCGTAGTGCACAAATGATTGTCTAACAAAACTAACGGGCAGCTCAAGAATTTGCTTGTACGATACATGATTTACTTGGAACTGCAAATTCCCTACCATTAATGGTGGAATTTAGATTGCTGTTCCACCATCTAAAAATAAAACACCTGGCTACTGCAACGTTTGGCAATCTAGAGAACCATCCAAGCACAAATCTAAGCGAGAAATCGACACAAATACAGGGTAGTTCAGGCGAATCGTGAATTCCAAAAGAAAAGTTCGACAGATATCGAACTGTAAAAATTGTGACTTGGAAAATCATGAAGATCAGGATCCATCAACACCGGTTTCCTCCTTATCTTTCTAGCGATTTTCATCCATGATTTTCTGAAACTCTTTCTCACTAGCCAAAATTAGACGTTTGACGATGTCGAAGGTGGTAAGCCTAATGCTGCAGATGAAATGAGAGTGTCAAATGTCATCGAAATCACAATTTTTTTTTCAATTCTGCAGCAAGAATATTTTGCATCGACTCCATGGAAAATTGCATGATCAAATGGCAATTATGATGGCATTGACTATGAAATCACTGAAACCATTGTATGAGAGGACCAAATTTAAAAAATGATGTGAAAGAAGAGTTGCAGAGTTATCATAGGATGGTTGAAACACCATCGAGTGTCCGAATATGTGTTATGCTGTTACTTCGGTACTATTCCCTACTTTACATAGGTCTTAGAAAACTATGCCGACATGACAAATTTTGCCGGATTTCAGTCATGGAAGTATCAGAAATAGCACTAATAATATGACCAAGGCCTCAAGATAATCTAGCTCCAAACCAAACAATACTTTCAAGGAAGAAATAAAAAATGGATGGGAAGGAATGCAAGTGTACCTGCTATTTGGTAGGTTTTTCAAAGCATTGGGAACAAAACCTCTGTACAAACCAATAATTCCATCCCGTTCAATGATACCTATACAGTACGAATAAACTGTAGTCAGTGAAACCATCAAGTCTCAAGTATGAAATTTCCATGAAGAAATGAGTAGAACAAAACAAATGAAACAAGGAAACTTTAATTCGATAATGAAATAAGAAATTTTGGACTACGATAAATACTGATTGTTGGAACATAACCCAATAGTGAATGCAGTTCCACTGTGGTCATAGATGTCAAATACTGATGTGATTATTGTAAATTTGCATTGACTAGTAACATTGACATACCTGGAATGGCTTCCAAAACTGATTTGTACGGTGAACTTCTCATCTGCATTTGTCTTCTCACTGTGTCTAAAGGATAGCAAGTGATGGTAGCAGCAGCAGCTGACACTACAGCTGTTAGTAGAGATGCTCGAGTCTTCTGGCGATATTTTTCGGGTAAGGCCCTCTTCACACTGTTATCAGCACAAGAATTTGTAAGCCGGTTTAAGATTGAGCTCTCATATGATATAGCACAAACAGCAGTGTGTTTTGGACTCACAGGTCAAATATGCAAAAGTTCACAGCAATATAAGGAGCTATGCCAATGAGAGAAGGTCCAAGACCATAATTAAAGGATGCAAAACCTTCCTCTCGCAACATGGTCAAGGCAACCTGGAAGCATCGAATTAAAGTTCCATCTTCCAGTAAAATGGTCATCTTCATGTTAGTAAAAATGAAAGGGTTAAGCATACCTCGGACATTTTCCGGTACCCTGGTTCCATAGCTAAGCGTAGTCTGAGGACATCTAATGGATATGT
Source organism: Hibiscus mutabilis (assembly GCA_019671005.1). NCBI lineage: Eukaryota > Viridiplantae > Streptophyta > Magnoliopsida > Malvales > Malvaceae > Hibiscus > Hibiscus mutabilis. Next base: position 6,543,112 of record CM033751.1, on the reverse strand, counting down.
TATCTTTATGAAAATAAAGAACCGGAAATAACGATATCGAGAGTAATCAAAAGGAGAACAAAATCAAGATTCAAGTGAAAAAAATGAATAAACCAAGCATCCAAAGTTAAGTTGTCATATAGAGAGTCACATCTCATCTGAAGCATAGCATGCAGAACCCCACAAAAGTAAAATATAAGAAGGCTCAGTCATTGTATCACTTACAAAAGTAGATGTCATGCCAGCACAAGCCCCAACAGCAAGTCTTCCGAAAACTGATAACTCACCGTCTTTACCCTTGAAAAGTTTCTAGAATTCAATAGGAAATGAAAAATCAAATGGTCTATTTAGAGCAAGTACCGGCTAACACTAGGCTATGTGCCAAGGCCATCCTTTATGGTATTGCGACCCTGCCTTGACAAGCCCGTTCATGACCGAGCAATGGTGGACCGAGCGATGATATGAGCAATCCCTAAGGAGCTACCAAGTCAAGGATGCAAGTTAAGATGCTTTGGGAAGACGATGAAGGCCCTATCCAGAAAGTGCCCTCATTTGGGATGAAGAAACGTCTACTCACGGCATTCTTAGTAAGTTTATTTAGCTCTTTAGGGGGAAGTGGTCTGGTGTCGGGTCTCCACCATCCCCTCGCCTGGGCTAGCGACCGAGCTTCCTTGGTGTAAGCGACCTACTCCTAGGCCCATGTGGGGCCTAGGTGTATGGGCAGTGGGGCCTAGTGGTTGGCGCACTGTCTCATTGGGAGAAATACCTAGGGATGGTTTGGGGCCATAGGGCCCCATATCGCACTCGTGGCTGAAGTACGAGGTTGGAGTGCAGCTATCGCTAGGCCCTGCGAGATTCGAAACTCTAAAGCCTTAGCGCATCGTGACCCTGAGAAGGCTAGACTGAGATAACTCCTTGAACAAGGGGGCATGAGAAAGGCTGACTTGTCTGGGTAACACCCATCTCAAGTGCCGCACGGCTTGCTAACCGAGTAAAAGGGGCATGCCCGTGACACGTGGTATCAGAGAGAGAAAATGAGGGGATAATGTAGTCATGTGAAGGTGGTGTTTGGTTATGACTTTTGATACAGTGGTGCGTATTTGTTAACCAAACGCCATAGTGCTCATGTGCCAGCTTGAATACTGTGAAGCTTTATTCAGTGGCTATGGTACGTGGTGACGCCAGACGGATATATAGCAAAAATAAGAGTTGGACTATTTGTGGATCAGTGGGTCTCACGCCAAGCATTCCCACATGTGGAGTAGGCATGGTGGATCATCATGACAGGCAAAAAAAAAGAGGGACCTTTTTCTGTACACAGAGGTGCTAGATTGTGGATTCTACGCCAAGCGCTCCGGTAAATAGAGTAGGCATGGTCGAATGATAGTAAACCAAGCGTTCTTTGGACTGGAGTAGGCAGTGTGAGGAACTATGCCAAGCGTTCCCATGTGGGGAGTAGGCAGGGTGGTTGAATCTTACGCCAAGCGCTTCTCTTCAAGGAGTAGCCAGGATGGTGTAATGTCACGCCAAGCGCATCCATTAGTGGAGTAGGCAGAGTGGTCTAGTTTCACACCGAGCGCCCTATGAGGGTAGGCAGGGTGGCTAGAACCTACGCCAAGCGCTTCCGCGAGTGGAGTAGACAGGGTGACTCCTTATGATGTTGATTGATCAAAATCTAGTCAAGGCGCAAAGGTGTCTAATGGTGGGTTTTGGCAAGGTAGTGCCGATGTGTTACATTAGAGCACAGTGGTGCTCATTTGTTCGTTACAGGTGTAGCATTGTTGTTGGCTGATCGAAACGGTGATCGAGTTGAGGCGCAAAGAAGCGCAAGAACTTTTGGTGGAAGAGATTGATCTTTGCACAATAGTGTCTGTCCATGATTTGGGACACAAACAATATTTTGGTTGCTTTAAAGGCTCGTTGATGGCTGTCTATGGGACATGATGAAGTGTGTATTCCTCGTAGCATGGGGGCATGAATTCTAAAAATATGGGTATGCTTACGCATCACTCGAGAGGAGAGTCATTCCCTATGGTGGCTATCGGTAATAGTGATGCTTATTTTGATACATTGCCTTGTGTCGGTAACCCTTGTTTATTGATGTTTGTTTTGTCTTGTTAGCACAAGGGCGTGTGCAGCCCGAAGCATAAAATGTGCTTATTTTTGTTAATCTAACATATTGGTGCTTATCGTTTCCAAGGTAATGTGATAAATTATTGATTGATGGAAGTTAATGGCAATATTGTTTATCTTGACATTGTGGTGCTTGGTTGTTGCTTAACTATCTTTTTCCAGGTGAAAAGAGAAGTGTGTATAGATGGATGTAGATTGATACAACGGATAGTCATGGGTTCGTAGACTAACCCTAAAGGAAAGAGTTGGAGACAACTTGAAACAGTTCCATAGTTGCTTTGTGTTCGGGGAATCAATGCGATAGAGTCGTGTTCCTCAAGGTTGTAGATTCGCCCATTGATAAAATCAAAGGGTTATGATAAAACTCGTTTGTTGTGAGAGTACTTTGGTTCAGTGTGATCGTCTAAAGGTGCAGGACAAGACTCTTAGGACCTTGAACTGTTTAATAAAGTGGTCAAAAGAACGCGGCGATCGCCGTATGCTGGATGGAGTGGCCCCTCTCAAAACTTAATGGAGTAAAAGGGAGTGCAGAGTTATTGGTATACTCCATCCTATTGATGTGGACTCTTTTAGCGGTAGACACACCATGGGTTCTCGAGGGAAAAATATGTTACATTGTCAAATAAAATCAATGAGCCTAAGGGGAATGCTTTCTATAGCTAATAATTTATCCGTAAATGGCAATTTTCTCAAGACACTTTGGGTCTTAAGGTAAAAAGGAATGTGTTGCGATGTGGTAGTTTGGACCAGATTCTTCGGCAATAGATTGTAAATATGGGATGGCAAAGGTTGTGCGAGTCAATACTGTTTTATCTTGGATAGGAAAAAAACTCATTTTGGCATGAAAATCTTCCTTTGATGGGGATGCTGGCTATGGTAAAGCAGAATGATATTTGTAAAGCTACATGTTTGGGTGAGAAACACAAGGGTGGTACAGCATGGTAATGTGGGTGCATCTGAGAAAAGCTCTCCTTAGGAGTTCCTTCACAAGCAGAGCCAAAGAGTGAGCGTGGGACAGACAAGCTCGATGAGTATGTGGTGATGGTTCAAGTACAATTCATATCTCACCAAAGTGTTACAAAATCCCCAATTTGGGCAGTGGTGATATGAGCTACTACCGACAAGCTATTTGGTGGGGCGAGCTAATAAAGCCATGGCTTAGGTCAAAATTGATGTATGAACCGAGAGACCGAAAGCAAAACCTGGTTACCACGGATATGTCAGTGTTACCCAAAAAGAGAAATGTGGTGGTCAAGGAGTTTATAAAGCACCTCCTAAAGTTTGGCAATATGGAGCGTGAATTGCAGTGGGGAACGTATTGGAAAATCCCATTGAACTTGTAAGGTACATTTCATTTTATTGTTATGTAATTGGACTAACCAATGTCGTGGTCAGTTTTCTCTTTGTATGTGTTCTGAAGGCAGGTATTCCTATCAATTCCTTGAGGGATGTGGGGCAATCGGTTAAAGAACCAAGACGATTTAAAGGTTTGGCAGGTGTCAAAAGCCCTGGTCGTATGCAACAGAGATAAATGTCAGCTTCATGTAACAAAGGACACTGTACAAATATCACACCCGTTTGTAAAAGACGATGTCTTTGCAGGCACAATAATTCTGTATGTGTCGACAGAAATGGTGTCAAACGCGAAAATGTGGAACGAGTATTGCCCCAGAGAGAGAACACACCCAGGTGCTGGGACGTCGACACAGGGTGGTGGGTCGATAGACCCTAGTCGGTTTAAGGAACTTGAGGCCGTAGTGGCTGCCATGAGAGCTATGGCATCAAATGATCGGCTTTGAGCAATAGAGGAAACACAGCAAGAGTTGACCCAAGCTATCAAAGATTTTGGTAATGAAGGCAAAAGAAACATTAAGTCATATGAAGTTCGGACTAGATGAGATCAAGACTCAGGTTAACCTAATACAGATAGCTATGGGTAATTCGATGACAGCAGATAAGGGTTCGAGGACTAGGGTTTTGGAACCTCAGCGGTATGAAGGGAACATAGATGCTAAGGAGCTTGAAAATTTCTTGTTCGACGTCGAACATTATTTTTGGTATACGCATACTAAAACATATAAAGACAAGGTCGTGGTGGCCTCGGTGTATCTAATAGGGGACGCCAAGTTGTGGTGGCGGTCTAAGTTTATTAATGGTGTTTGTTGTAGAGAGGTGAGAAACAGAAAGAATAAGGTTTCTGTTATTTTCTAATGATATTTTCGTTACAGGAATTGAGTCTTTAAATAGACTCGGCAGTAATACAAAGTTTTCAGGACTCCTTGTTGAATAAGGAGTTATACTAAAGTACAAACTCTATCTATTAGATAATATTTAATCTAAATATAATTCTAATCTATTTACAATAGCAGTCTTATACTTCTACACTCCCCCTCAAGCTGGAGAATATATATTATATATTCCCAGCTTGGATGATAGCCTGTCGAATGCTGGTTTTGGTAAGGCTTTTGTGAGTAGATCTGCCAGCTGACCTTCTGTAGGGACATAGCTCAAGGAGGCTGTCCCATTATAAATTTTTTTCCGAGATGAAATGTCTGTCAATTTTAACATGTTTAGTGCGATCATGTTGGACAAGATTTTTTGCTATTTGAATTGCTGATTGATTGTCACATAGAATCTCGAATTTTCCTTGTTGATCTACATGTAGTTCCTTGAGTAGCTTGAGTAGCCAAATTCCCTCACACATCCCTAAAGCCAATGCTCGAAATTTAGCTTTCGTACTGTTTCTAGCAATAACTTGTTGTTTTTTGCTTCTCCATGTTACAAGATTTCCCCAAACGAAGGTACAGTAGCCACTTGTAGATCTTCTGTCAGTAAGCTCTCATGCCCAGCTCGAGTCTGTAAAAACTTTGACAGTTTTATCTTGTGTCTTTGTAAACATCAAACCGTGTCCGGGGGTTTTCTTTAAGTATTTAAGAACTCTATTTGCTGTGGCCAAGTGTTCTTCTTTCGGGTTTGACATATGTTGACTGAAAACATTCACGGGATAGGCTATATCTGGCCGAGTTAATGACAAGTAGATTAGCTTACCAATTAACCTTTGAAAGCTGTCCTTATTTACTGAAATAGCAACATCTTTACCAAACTTCAAGTTGGCCTCCATGGGTGTATCGGCTGGCTTACATCCCATCATACCAGTTTCACTTAGCAAGTCTAAGATATACTTTCTTTGGTTGATCACCAATCCTTTGCTTGACCTTGCCACCTCCATACCTAGGAAATATTTGAGTTTTCCTAAGTCCTTTGTCTCAAACTCTTTGTTCAGAAGATTCTTTAAGCAGCCAATCTCTTTTTCATCGTCTCCTGTCATTATTATATCATCCACATACACAATTAAGATAACCTTTTTATTTCTGTGAGTTACCTTAATGAACAAGGTGTGATCTGCTTGGGATTGTTTGTACCCATTCTTCAAAACGACTTTTGTAAATCGGTCAAACCAGGCTCTAGGTGATTGTTTTAGGCCGTATAGAGATCTGTTAAGCTTACAGACCTTTTGTTCTCCCGCAGCATGTTTCAATCCTGGCGGTAGCTTCATATAGATTTCCTCCTCTAGCTTTCCATTTAAGAAGGCGTTTTTAACATCAAGTTGATGTAATTGCCAGTCACAATTCACTGCTAGACTCAAGAGAACTCGGATTGTATTAAGCTTAGCCACATGTGTAAAAGTTTCAGTGTAATCGATTCCAAAAGTCTGTGTATACCCTTTAGCAACTAACATTGCCTTGTGTCTTTGGATACTGCCATCAGAAATAAATTTTGCAGTGAATACCCATTTACATCCAACGGGTTTTTTACCTTGAGGAAGATCTGTAATAGTCTAAGTGTTGTTTTCCTCTAGAGCATTTATTTTTTCCTCAACAGCCCTTCTCCATTTAGGATCTTTAAGGGCCTCATCAATGGTTGTAGGAACTTCTTCCTGATCCAAGCAAGCTGTGAAGGCCTTGAAGGAGGGCATCAAACAGCCATAAGAGGCAAATCTCTGAATGGGGTGCTTTGTACATTGCCTAACACCTTTCCTTATGGCAATAGGAAAATCATCAAGATTAGTAGAAATGAGAGGAAGTTCACCGATCTCATTACCTTCACTTTCACTATTAGCATCTGAACTGAAATCTAACTTTCGGCAAGTTTCTGATTGCAAAATAGGCTCGGATATTTTCTTCCTTCAAGTGTAAACCTGCAGCTTTTTGGTTGATTTAGGTGGAGATGTGGTTGGCGGATGTGAGGTGTCTATGGGTGTTTTAGTCGAAGTAGTAGGTAGATTAGAAGATTTGGTAGATGCAAACTCTGAAGGTTCTGAAGGAAGATTAGACTCAAAGTCTGAAGGTTCAGAAGAAAACACAGGAGAGTCTGAATGTACCTGAAAAGGCTGAAAATCACTCCAAGTCTCCCCATGAATTGCAACCTTGGGAAAGTAAGGTTCATGTTCAAAAAAGGTAAGATCCATGGTGATATAAAATTTATGTGTGGGGGGGATGATAGCATTTGTAGCCCTTCTTAAGTGATGAATAACCAACCAGAGCACATTTAAGGGATTTAGGATCAAGTTTGGATGTATGTGGGGCAGAGTTATGGACAAAAATAGTACAACCAAACACTTTTGGCAGCAGTATAGAAGAAACGGGTTTAAAAAATGGGTAACTCTTCAAGAAAACTTTTTGAAGTGTTTGAAACTTCAAAATTCTGCTAGGCATGCGATTAATTAAGTAGGTGGCGGTTAACAAAGCCTCACCCCACAAGTATTTAGGAACGTTACCAGTGAAAAGCAAAGAGCGGGTAACTTCAAGGAGATGGCGGTTTTTTCTTTCGGCAACACCATTTTGTTGTGGTGTATGGGTACATGAACTCATTTGAACAATCCCAAAGATTTAGCAAAGTATTCACTGCCATTATCAGAATGAAATAATTGAACTTTGGTTGCAAATTGACTAACAACCATATTATAAAATTTTTCAAAAATTGCTTTGGTTTCGGATTTTTCTTTCATCAGGTAAGTCCATGTTAGCCGACTGTGATCATCAATAAAAGATATAAACCAGCTGCTGCCATTAACATTTTTCACTTTAGAAGGGCCTCAAATATCACTATGAATAAGAGAAAAAGGTTTGTATGGTGAAGGATAGTAAGAAGATTTCGTTTGTTTTGCAAGAAGACAGATATGGCATGTAAAATAATCTGGATTTTTATGAACAAAGAGATTTGTATGCAATTTAGAAAGATATCGAAAACTGGGGTGTCATAGTCTGTAATGCCATAATAGAACTTCATCAATTTGTCCTATAGTAGTAAGAGAGCATGTAGGGGAATTTCGGAAAGAACTAGAAAGAATATAGAGCCCACTTTGCAATCTAGCACTGCCAATCGTCTTCTTCGAGTCCAGTGCCTGCAAAATACAACCAGAACCATTAAAACTGATTGAACACTTTAAAGTCTTCGATAATTGACTAACAGATACAAGGTTGCATGCAAGATTGGGAACAAACAAGACATTGTGCAAAACTAGATCATCATTAATCCGAACAGATCCACAACCCAAGATAGTAGATAGGGAGCCATCAGCAGTCTTAATTGAACGAACAAAAGAGGTAGGAAAATATGTAAAAAATAATTCCTTGTGACCAGTCATGTGGTCGGATGCCCCGTAATCAATAATCCAAGAGGATTTTGATTGAGCCGAAAGAAGGGCAGTGGAGAAAGGAGTATCTTCAGCCTCTTTTAGGGTCAGATTTGCCGTGTTGGATGCTGGAAAGTTACCACACAACCTCTGTAGATCATCAGAACCAGAAGAGATTTCTGGCAGAGATGTAACTTCATTAGAAGAAGAAGATGTAGCGGAAACAGTGGCCATCAACTAGGTTTATTCGATCGGAACCTAAGCTCTGATACCATGTAGAGAGGTGAGAAACAGAAAGAATGAGGTTTCTGTTATTTTCTAATGATATTTTCGTTACAGGAATTGAGTCTTTAAATAGACTCGGCAGTAATACAAAGTTTTCATAACTCCTTGTTGAATAAGGAGTTATACTAAAGTACAAACTCTATCTATTAGATAATATTTAATCTAAATATAATTCTAATCTATTTACAATAGTAGTCTTATACTTCTACATTCTATCAAGATATGTGATAAGCTAAAGGAAGAGTTAATGAGCTCATTCTTTCCCGAAAATGTAGAATATAATGCTCAAAAGAAGCTAAGGGATTTAGCGAATACATGTTCTATTCGAGATTATGTAAGAGAATAAAGAGGTCTTGATCCTACATGAGAATACTCTACTGACTAGATGTCGTGGGCATATGGGGAAGAGTTTGGTATCCTGCGAAAACCTAAGTCACACGTAGAGGGCACAAGTGAGACATCATTTTGAAGTCCACGACAAGAGACTAATGTTGATATGATGTTTGTGGGGTGCTAATATAGGTTTCTTTGTTGGCGTGATAACAAGATGAACTTTTCTAGTAAATGGATAATGGGGAAGACATCAGTAGATGTGGGAAACTAACTTACCCATGGAGTATAGGCCATGTGTGCCAAGAGATCAAATGTGTACTTTTGTGTTTAATCAACAGTTTTGTCTGTTACAAAGGGAGTGAAGGAGAAACGAAATAAGGGGGCAACTTGATTGGCTAGTACAAGGGCCATATGAGACCATTGAGAAGTTCTAGCGAGGGCATATAACTATCTATTTTGCTACTGGAACAAGGGCAAGGTTGTTCGAGAGAATATTGGTGTGCATTCACTTGGCAAATAGTGCAGGTATAATTGAGTAAAAAGAAAACCTCACGAGTGGATGATATTAGCTTGTCGTAGAGACTGCGTTCTCAAATAGTCAAAACACATGAGGTATACATACAAAGGCATACCATGATTGGTGGTAGCATGAGGCAATGTGTGCCAACCAGGTATCATACGAGACTTGTGTGGATATGTTTTCATTGATAAAATTGCTTGTATATCTTATAATACAGGATGTATTGAGGAGAACAAAAGGCAAGTACAATTCGATACGGTGTTGGCAACTAAAGATCATCTTTGCATTATTAAGCAACCAACTGCAACGGGAGCATGTACTGGCAAACTTGAGTTAATATTGATGATATATGTATGGTGACACATTCAGTACTTTGGAGGTCTCGGTACGAGATGAGGCAAAGTTGGCGAAGATGCTTAATGTCGAGGAGCAAGCCATTGAGTGACGCTCATGGCCAGGTATGTTACTTTTACATTTGTGTAGGTTAATGGGCAGATCGTGGAGCACAAAGAAACTACAAGGCACTTGTTCGAGTGGATCGATGGTTTGTTACTTGTCTTTTGCCCGAGCCACAATCGGAGTAAAAGTGGGGGAGCATGAATCTAAAACTCAACATGATAGAAGTGGAACTAGGTTATAATTAGTCCGTGGTCAGTCTAGACAGTTACGGATGTGCAACATAGTCAAAAAGGAGATAGAAAGAACCCAGGATCGAGGCTTGAATTAGTTGCTTGAATGATCAAATGGCGGGACAAGAAAAACATATCAAATCGAGCACGAATCGAAGATGTGTTGCCACAGAGGTCCGTATCGGCTCAACAAGTAATGAAGAACTGGTGTCAATATCAATTAGAACCATCCCTTTTTGGACTACATCGATGAGGGCATCGGTAGAGGAAGTGGGGGAGAATGTCAAAACCATCCCTTCTGGGGCTATATCGATGAGGCCATCGATAGAGTAAGTGGGGGAGAATGTCAATGTCATCCCCTATGGTATTGCGACCCTGCTTTGACAAGCCCGTTCATGACCGAGCAATGGTGGACCGAACGATGGTGGACCGAGCGATGATATGAGCAATCCCTAAAGAGCTACCAAGTCAAGGATGCAAGTTAAGATGCTTTGAAAAGACGATGAATGCCTTATCCTGAAAGTGTCCTCATTTGGGACGAAGCAACGTCTACTCACGGCATTCCTGGTAAGTTTATTTAGCTCTTTAGGGGGAAGTGGTCTGGTGTCGGGTCTCCACCATCCCCCTCGCCTGGGCTAGCGACCGAGCTTCCTTGGTGTAAGCGACCTACTCCTAGGTGTACGGACAGTGGGGCCTAATGGTTGGCGCACTGTCTCCTTGGGAGAAATACCTAGGGACGGTTTGGGGCCATAGGGCCCCATATTGCGCTCGTGGCTGAAGTACGAGGTTGGAGTGCAGCTACCGCTAGGCCCTACAGGATTCGAAACTCTAAAGCATCGTGACCCTGAGAAGGCTAGATCGAGATAATTCATTGGACAATGGGGCATGAGAAAGGCTGACTTGTCTGGGTAACACCCATCTCAAGTGCCGCACGGCTTGCCAACCGAGTAAAAGGGTATGTCCATGACACTATGCATATTCTTTTATTACCTTGTAAGTTTCATAAGCAAAGAGTTGGACAGCACTGTAAGGTACGACTCTTATCACCTGCAACAGTTAATACTAAATCCATATCAGAATCAGGGATTTAAATAGCCGTCAATAGCAGCTGTTATTTAGCGGTTTCAGCATCCGTCTGAAACCGCAACAGTTATGTCTGCAATAGCATCTGTCACGACCGCGACACCCGCAGTGACTGCAATAACATTCGTTATGTCCGCAACCGCGATAAACGCAACGCCACCGCAACCGCAATTTAAATCCATCAGAATTACCAAGTACATAATCCAAATAAATTATGAGATAACAATTGCAACAAACCTGAGGAAGGTTGCCCTTCCAGTACCCTTAATTCCTTCCTCCTTCCCAATCAATACAATCGCCTACAATTTATCCCCCAAAAGGGTAATCACACTTTAAATTATAATCTAATCCAACTACTTTAATCAGTTGAAATTCATAATGATCAATTCCAGGAAACAACCTCAATGAAACAATAGCCTTCTTTGCACTCTCTTGCCCAGCTCTAACCCCATGAGTCTGTAATAAAAAAAGATTGAATTCTGGGAAATGAATGCAGTTCTGAATTCAATGAAACAATCGAATTTACAAACCCGAAATTGAAATGCTAAAATGTTTACAATTATTGTTGTTTCGTTATTACTAACTAACCAAACAAACAACGCACGAGAAAAACGTGATCAAAAAGGGGGAAATGTAGTAGGTAAGTGTGTCCTTTTATACAGTGTCCACCATAGCTGGCAGAGAGAACAAAAGGCCAATTAAAGAACCTACATAAAAAGCTTAATGCGATCGAGGGGAGCCGTGACGGTTTTAGCGACGGCTCCGGCGAAGGCGCCAGCAGCGAAAATGGCGGCGTCTTTGGGGACTTAAGATAAAGCAGCCAAAGGGTGTTTGAGGAGTTGACCCGGAGCGGGCGCGAAACCTCGTTGCCGCTGTTCTCTCTTCCCCGAAATCGAAATACAGGCGAAATTAGGAGCACCGCCACGACCACCGTTGGAATCGTAACGGAGCCGGACAGTACGGTAGAGAGGCTCCTCGAGCTTCGTCATTTCCAAGGGAGCGAGACCCTGAATGCTTTGGAAACGAAAAATGGCTTTGCTTTTGGTTTTGGTTTCTCCCATGGCGGATCGCTAGCTCTTCAAGAATCAAAGGGTAGAGAAGAGATTAAGGCAAAATGAAGTATGCATAGCTCCCTGCATAGCATTTCAAAGTGGGAAGCAGAGAGTGCAAAGCAATTAGTGAGCGAAGCCTGGAAAAGAAAAGTTTGCCCTTTTTTCAACTAAAAAAGTCGCCTTGAATTGAATTATTTTTGGGTAAATATAGCTTGTTGGTACCTAATATTGGTATTTTTGTGTAATGTAGTACTCAATTTTTTGGTACAATTAGGTATTTAATTTTTTTAGTTACACAATCACGTGTAACTTAAAAAATTTAGGAGACACGAGTTTAAATAGTTCTGTTTATGCACATTGTCAAATAGTTAAAAATATGAATGAACATACACTACATTGTAATAACCCTTATACTATTAAAAAAATATATATAAAAAATTTAGGTATCTAGTTGCACCTAAAAATAAAAATTAGATACCCATTGCGCATAAATGTGAAAATTACAAACTAAGTTATAATTATTTTTTATATAAGTCTACATAATGATTTTTTAACTCCAAATTTAATTGATATAGTTTTTTTTTTACAAAGGTAGTATTTTAGTTCAGTTTTTATATACTTTGCAGGTTTGTGAAATGTTAATTCGTGTTAGTTGAAGATTTATTATGTTCGATTTGGGCACATTTTTTAATTATTAGGGTACACATTTTTTTGACTCGGAACTTCATCCATAATTAAAAAAAAAAATCAATAGTATAACAATCGATATTTCAAAGCACTACTGCTCTCAAGCCAGAAGGATTATCCAATTCAATCAATTTAAGTCTTTGTGAAAAAAGGCTTAAATGAAAAATAAGTATACAAATTACACATTTTTAAAATTTTAGGTGTTTAAAATATTTTTTTTATAAAAATAGGTGTCTAAAGTTTCAACTGTTACAATTTTAAGTGTTCGGTTTAAAAAAATAGTTACCCAATAAGAACGTGACACGTTATATTTTATTATTATATTAAAATATATATATATATAATTAAAAAAAAAACTTAAATTTTTTTTCAAAATTCTCAAAAAACTCCAAATTCCTAATACTCAAAATAATAAATTCTCCAAAATGCTGACGATTTTGCCGTCGTTGCCGTCATTGGACACAACCAATGCTGTCGTCTGAAACCATCACCTATTTCTCCCAACAACTCATCGCCGGCAACCGTCGATAAATATGTCAATCGAACGTCGTTCGAATAGAACCATTCGCGTTCACCGTCTAATTGGCACGCCTTCAGTTGGTTACCAGCAATGGGTGATTGAGGGAAATAGGCGACGACCATCGGTGACGGCAATAGTGGTGAATTTGAAGAATGTGTGGTTTTGAGTAATAAGGATTTGAGACTTTTTTTTTTTAGGAATTTTGAGTCTTCTTAAATATATTTCTTTTTATTTTTTAAATAATAGTAATAATAAAGTATAACAAGTACCACATTTTTATTGGGTAACTTTTTTTAAACTGTCGGACACTTAAAATTTAAACGTTTAAAACTTAGGCACTTAAAATTGAACGATTGAAACTTTAAACACTTATTTTTACAAAAAATACTTTAAACACCTAAAATTTTAAAAATATATAATTTAAACACTTATTTTTTATTTAAGCCCCTGTAAAAATTGACATTATTCAAGCGATTATCATTATTAATAGTAACCAAAGTACTATGAGAATAACTTCTCAATTAAAGCAGTCTGAACAAAAATACAATGAGAATAACTTCTCATTAGCATCTAGCAAATATATGTATTCTGAAAAAGAACTACGCGTTCATCAACTAAACAAGTAAGGACAAATCAATTCTAAAAGTAAAACAAACTTACAAATGTAAGACAATGATTTGTATGAGACAAGATAAAACTTTCATTATTTTCGTAAGAAAAAAAAAAAGAAAGACTTAGATATGTAAAATAATCAATATATTTGTAAAATAAATAAGCGAAATAAATAATGTTGGTGACTGAATCATTCGTCAGCATCAGATAGATTGTTATAGACGATGGGCGAGTGAGAAAAAATAATCAATCAAACAAATAAGAAAAAGAGAAGGAAAACAAGTAGAAGAAAGATGATGGGATTAAAAAGAATTAAGGCTTAATAAAAAATAGGTGGTTAAACTATAATTTTTTATTTTAGGTATTTAAAGTATTTTTTAGTAAAAATAAATGCTTAAAATTTTAATTATTATAATTTTAAGTGTCTTATCGTTTAAAAAAAATCGTTAGTCAATAAGATTGTGACACATGATATATTTTTTATTGTTATTTAAAAAAAATAAAGACAATATAATTAAAAAACTCAAAACTCTCAAAATCCCAAAAAACCCCGCTCAAATCTCCGATACCCAAAACTACAAGTTTTCCAAATTGTCGTTGATGCCGCTATTTTTATCATCGCCGAAGGCCACCACCCATTTCCCCAATCACCCAATACTAGTAACTAATATGATGTGCCAATCAGACGACGAACACGAATGATTCTAGTTGAACAACGTCTGATTGGCACACTTACCGACGATTACCGATGATGTGTGATTGGGAAAAATAGATGGTGACCTTTGACGAAGCAATGGTAGAGGTGACAAACGGGTCATTTCGGTTTAGGTTATTTCGGGTCTGACTACATTCGGTTTAAGCTCGGGTTGGGTCGGTTCGAGTTTAGTTCGAGTCTATGGTGATTTCGATTCGGGTATCAGGTCGTGACATTAGTTCGGTTGATTTTGGGTTCGTTGACATTCGGTTCAGTTGATTTTGGGTCGGTTATTTTTGGGTCTGTTGATTTCGGGTCGGGTCAATATCGGTTAGTAGGAGATCGATCAGTTTTAGTCGGGTTTTCAGGCCGAGTTAGATTTTCCCACCATATATATGACTTTATATAGCCTGCATATTTGACTTTTTAATGAGTTGTGCGACAGTTCACGTCTCATCTTTATTTATTTATTTTAAATATATTTTCTTTATTTCGGGTTGCCTTCGGTTTGAGTTGCTTTCAGTGCGAGTCCATTCGGTTTGGTTGAAAATTGGTTCGGGTCCATTTTCGGTTACACTAAAATTCGGTTCGGTTTATTTCGAGTTTCAAATCAAATTCAAGTCTCCGTGTTTGGGTAAATCAGTTCGGTTCTTGAGTCTCGGGTCAAGTTTGCCAGGTCTAAGCAGTGGTGGTGTCCGACGGCAGCGACGATGGTGGTAACGACGACAATTTGCAGAATTTGTAGTTTTGAGTATTAGAAATTTGAGGGTTTTTTTTAGAATTTTGAGTTTTTTTTTTAAATTATATTCCTTTCTAATTTCTTTAAAAATAATAAAAAAAACATGTCACATGTCACGTTTATTGGGTAACTATTTTTTAAAACGGTTGGACACTTGAAATTGTAATATTGGGTAACCGTTTTTTATACTAATTTGATGGATACACATGTTTTATTATATTAAAGTTTAATTGGCAATTTATCTTTAAATATAACCTTTTCGTACCTAAATCTTTTTTCTTTTTATTAGAAATTATATTTTTTAATAGTCTAAAGAAGATTACAATATATTATATGTTCATACATATTCTTAACATGTTGACAAAGCACACAGCTTGTAAACATATTGATTAAATCCGGATCACCTAGGATGAATATCATCCGCTTTTCTACTGAGACCACTTGTTGGATTCATTAGAAATGGTATTCAAACTACACTGTTGTTAAGTAAATAACCCAAAACCTTAGTTTGTTAGAAAAATAACTATACATCACACTATTTTTTGATACAAAAATTATATTAAAATAATTTTTCATATTTTCCTAAGAAAATCTCGACAGATATATTATTCAATTTAATTTTTATTTTTTTGTAAATTCTTTATTTTTATCAATTTATTGATTCCTTAATATTTTATCAAAATTTTAGAAATATTTTATATAATTTTAGATGATATTTGATTTATTAAATAATATTATAAATTTTACTGTGTGAAAAAATATTTAGAAATATA
Source organism: Hibiscus mutabilis (assembly GCA_019671005.1). NCBI lineage: Eukaryota > Viridiplantae > Streptophyta > Magnoliopsida > Malvales > Malvaceae > Hibiscus > Hibiscus mutabilis. Next base: position 6,527,438 of record CM033751.1, on the reverse strand, counting down.
TATATATATGTGATTCTAGAATGTTATTTAAAATTAAAATAATTTCAAATAAAGTTTAAAGGATAAAATAAAATTTATCAACTTAATTTTTTGACTTTATTCTACTCTATCGAATATTCATCCTACTAATAATCTATGAAAAAAATGGTAATTATTAAACCAGCTATAGTAATCAATGTCATTTACTCTGTAAGTACTAAAAGTTTTGGAGACTGTAGTTATCAAAACTCGTCTCGACTCGAAAAAATTAATTTCTTTTCAATTTCGAGTTATTTGAGTCGAGTTTAAATTTTTAAATTTGGAGTTATTCGTTTTTTCGAATAACTCGAAAATATCCCCTTTAAATTACATGGGCTAATTGCACATTTAACTCCTGTAATTTTATTTTCAGTTTTATTTTAGACCCGTCTTCTTTTTTTTTCTTTTTGTCTTTTAATTTTCTTTTCTTTACCATCTGGTCACTTTCTAGATTCATTTTTTATTTTATTAATGCAATTTTTATTTGTATCTTTTATATTGTGCTATTTATTTTATGTTTATAATTTCCGTATTTAATTTATCGTTTTTAATTTTTCGCACTTTTAATTTTTTGCATTTAAATTTTTGCAATTTAATTTACATATTTTATTTTGTTCGTCCTGATCCGCTTCCGAAATTTTAATTTATGCATTTTATTTTCGTTAATCCGGTCCTTTTTGGATATTTTAATTTACGCATTTATTTTCCCTAAACATTTTCAAAATGTATTCGAAACAAAAAAACCCCACCATAAAAAAACCCTTATACCTCAAAATTTTAGTTATTACAACGGTGCATTTTAAATTTATCAAATATTTCCCTAAATCCTAAACCCTAAACTAGAAAATATATTTTGGGCACTCTTTTCCTCCTTCCGCTTTTTTTGGTCTCGCCTTGGCCTTACCTAGACAAGAATGAGGTTTTAACGAGGCCCATAATTTAATGAAATGACTCGAACTTATATGTATGTAGATCTTATATTATTAGAGAAAGTCATTTAAATTTGAACCAAAACATACTATAATATTATAAATAGTTGCAATTAAGATTTGTACATAAAATCGAAAACTCGACTCGAACTCGCTAAACTTCACTCGAATCGAAATTTTTTTAAATTAAGTTCAAGTTGTAAAATTAGACTCGTCAACTTAAAAAAACTCGAAATTTTTTTACTCGACTCGCTCGAATGCTCACCCCTATATTACATACGAATATAAAAATGATTATGAGTTATTAAAAAAATTATTATGAGTTGGATTTGGATTACGAATATTGAAATTAAAGTTTAATTCATTTTGCATTTAACAATTGATCCCAATAAAAAAAAGATGTTGTTCATTTTGAGAGATCTAAATTCGAGCAATTTTATTTACAAAGTGTATATATTTTATCAAAGAGTTAAAAAATTACAAACATATACCATATTATAGGATAATTCTACGGTAAATGTCATATACCGCAATGTACCACTATTTATATATACTGAATGTATCATTAACTGTTTTAATTAGTTTTGAAATCATAAGAACCGAAAGTGTTATCATTCCCTTTTAGAATAAAATCTTAAAAAATAATTTTTATATTACTTTTTTAGATTTTCTTTTTTTTAATTCAAAAAGTAATTAAACTTTTATTACTATAATTACTCTAGTGTTCATTCTAATTTAAGGGTAAAGTTCACAAATGGTCACTAAATTTTGATCAATTATTTAATTTGGTAACCAAACTTTTAATTGCTTCAATGTTACCATTAAACTTTTAGTTTTGCTTCAATTTGGCCACTGACTCGTTAACAACCGTTAAAAGAGTGATATAGCTGTTAAAATATTTTGTATAATAATACATTTAGTCCTCCATGTTTACACATTCAAACAATTTAGTCCTAATTCGAAAGAAATAATAAATTTAACCCTAATTATTTCAATTTGACCCTATTCTTAGTTGGATGAGTTTACAACGGGCGACAAACACCGTTAACGCAAAACATCGCTAAATATTATAAATTTTTAATAACTTTTAATTAAATATTAAAATTTTCAAGGGCTCAAAATGCAATAAATTATTTTTAAAAAAATAAAATTTGAATTAAATAACCTTAATTTCCCGAATTCTTAAACCCAAATCCCTAAATTCTAAAAGCCTAATCTAAATTCAAAATTAACAACCACGTTTCTATTTTAATTTCTCTAGGTTAAATATTAATATAAATTATCCCTAACCTTGGCATGTGTTTTTGAGAGTTTGGACGTTCCTAAACAATGATAATTTGGGATAATTTGGCTCGCAGGTTAGATGCATGATAATTTGGTTCTAATCGTAGATTCGAAAACATATTTCGAACAGTCAAGTAATAGTGTTTTGGCTCGTAGGTTAGATACATGCGTTTTGGTTTGTGAATTTAGTAATTAGGGTTTGAGAATTTGGAATTAAGAGATTGAATAACTGATCAAAGTTTAGTGAGCATTTGTGAAATTTACCCTTAAATTAAAATTAACGTAGAAATTATTATAGTAATAAAAGTTTAATTATTTTTTGAATTAAAAAATAAAAAAAATCTGAAAAATAATATAAAAATTATTTTAACGCTTTTAAAATATGGCATATAAACCCGTTTTTAAGTGGGGGAAAACGCTAATGCTTTTGTGGAGATATCGTTCTCCCGTATGGGCCTAGCAAGTACCTTCGGGGCTCGAGTACATTATGCTTTCGTAAGGATATCGTTCCTTCGTACGAGCATAAGCGAATGGGTCCCCCTGAATTGAACCCGGTTGAAAGGAGCCTATAATGGGTGATGATCGGGGGCCTTGCTACTCTTAGTAGGGGACAGCACGGACAATTCGGGTACCTCTTAGCACCAAAACTGCATATAGAGAACATAGAAACTCACCATGTTAGAGCCATGTGGATAACCTAGGTGTATTAGACGGGATGTAAATAGGATTGTTTTGTTTGTTTATCGCATTTAATTTGCCCTTTTATTATTTATTATTGTTTTTGTCCGATACTAACTTGTTTCCTTTTTTGTTTTGTTTTTGCATATATCATCGCATTCGCATTACATAGGGCATTGATTCCCGAGTGGTTTCTCCCATAATAGAAGATTGTTTATGATGGACAAAATGTTCTTTGACCTGAAAGAATGAGGTCTAGTTCTAGAGTTCCATCCCGAGACTAGGCCAGGGACAACAGAAGAATGATCGTTCAAGGACTCCAGAACAGATTCAGTAAGCAGTGTCAGTTCTGGTAACAAGCAAGATGAAGTACAAGAGTTAAAGAAACAAATGGCTGAGATGATGAACCAGATGAATGCTATGATGAAAGGCAATCAGCCTGTCGAACTCAGAAAAAAATCGATCAAGGATCAGAATGCAGAACAGAATGGTCAGAATGTCAAGATAAACGCACTGTTAAATACGACAAATCGAATCCCTTTATGATCAATCTTAAAAAAAAGACAAGCGGCATATCTGAGATAGATACCAAGGGAATAGAGGCAAGACCAGAGGAAGCTCGAGAGTCCAATGACGTTAGAAGGCATTATTATATGCCCATGAGATACACCGAACTACTGCCGTTGCTTGTCGAAATGAGCCATATCGTACCGGTGAAATCTGTACCAAAGAAACCTCCTTATTCGAAGGGTTACGACAGCCGTGTTTGCTGTAACTACCACATAGGCGATTCCGGGTCATCACACTGAGAATTGTAGAGACCTGAAAGACAGAGTTTAAGATCTTATCAGAATGGGAGTTCTGGGTTTCGAAGACGGACAACCTTAATTCTAAAGCGAGCTAGCCATTTCCCGAGGGGCAAAATCGAAGAAGGGTCAATGCCCAGTCCAAGGTTCGGGTAACACAGAAGTAGGTCACTCAAGCGAGATAAATTCAGGAGTCAAGAATAAAAGCGTCTCAGAAGATAAACTTGCACGGAAGTACGGCCAGCTCGAGCATGAGAGGCACGATCTGAGCATGAAATTAAAGAGTATACAAGACAGGTACCGAAAGTTGCACTTTGAATTCAAGAATGACGGTCTGGGTGACACCGCTGAAGAATGGATTAAGGGCATGATTGAGCTGAAGAATGATGTGGAATGTTGGAAGCAGAAATGCAAGAATAGTAAGAATAAAGTCAGATCAATGTCACAGAAGCTGGAAGAAGCCGAGAGCTAATGCAATGTTCTCCAAAGTGAGTTGGAAAGCAGTACGGCCATGGAGGATATCCTGAAATCATGTCTGCAGTAGGAATGAGAGGAATCACAAGCCTTTCAAATGGAAAACGCAGCATTCACATAACAGATAGCGAGGCTCAAGACTTCTTTACGTACCAGCGAGATTCGTGCTGAGGCAGTAACCGTTAAGCTACAAAAGGCCGAGCAGATAATACGGGAAAAAGACCAAGACATAAAGATCGTTATGACTCAAGCCTGACAAGTAGCTCAACAGGTAGAAGACTTAGCTGATGCAGTAGCGCCGATAAGCCAGAATATGGATCCAGCGTTTGACCGCGAAGGAAAGCTGACATGACTATTGAATGATGTCAATAAATTATGTGCCAGGGCTCACCGCTATCTGTAAACCTCTAATACCGGATGTAGTGAAACCTTTTGGTCTAAATGAAAGATGTCCTATAGGGACAAATCACTTGCGGAATCGATGCCTTATTGCATTCATACATTGCATTTGCATCACGTCTTTTGCATTGTTTAATAGTTTTATCATCGCATGACACTTCATCATTTAATACGAGGCTTGAACTGCTAGAAGAAAGGATCGAGAAAGAGCTGAAGAAAAAAGAAAAGATAAATGTTTTCAATGCAAGAGAACTCTGCCTCGTCCCTAATTTGGTCATTCCTCTGGATTTTAAGATTCTCAAATTTGTGCAGTATGACGGAATCAGCTGCCCGGAGATTCACTTGACCATGTTTTGTAGAAAAATAGAGGGATACATGAAGAATGAAGAGTTGTTGATCCACTACTTCCACGATAGCCTGACGGGACCTGCAGCAGCGTGGTATAACCGTTTGAACAGAAACCAAGTTAGGTCATAGGGTGACCTCGCTAATGCCTTCTTGAGTCAATACATATATGCTTTTGATTTAGCGCCCTGTCGTCAGTTTTTCCAGGATGAGAAAATGAGACCAAATGAAAGCTTCAGGGAATATGCACTAAGGTGTCGATGTTTGGCGACCCAAGTCCAACCCCCTATAGCGGAAGAAGAATTGACTCTTATTTTCCATGCAACACTTTCCTCTCCTTTCTTTGATGTGATGTTGGAGAAATCGAGAAACAAATTTAAAGATTTCATGACGATTGGAGAGATGATAAAATACGCAATCAAAGAATGAAAATTGAGGTCTAAGTCCAAGAACCGAATCGAAGATAAGATAGATCAAGACGGAGAGGTCAATGAGTGTCACCTCCAGGGTTCGCGTGGCCGTAAAAGAAGAAGACTGACTGACACCTCGGGGTCATCAAGTAAAATTCCTCAGATGAGCGCAAATTTGAAAGTGTTTGGAACATCTATCTTAGACATATGGCCTCATTTGGTAGGAGGTCACTATCTTGCTCCTAGACCGATGAAGATGGCACCTGATCCATCTGCCATAGTTTTGACTCAAGTAGCACATACGAATTCCATATGGGAGCACCGGGGTATCCCACCAGAAAATGTAGACCTTTATTGGATGAGATCAATAAGCTGATCAATGATGTGACCTTGACACAAGAGCTGATCCAGCAATGGAGGACCAAGTATGAGGGTCAAGTCTGCATAGTAATGAGGAAGCCAGAGATATCTCTACATTAAAAGATTTCCATGAAGTAATACAATAAATCAACTTAACCATCTGTAGCTCACATGTAGTAAAGATCTTTTGTGAAGGGGCATGTTTGTTGATTTTTATTCTAATGAAGAACGCATTTTGCTTAATATACAATGTTCTTGAAAGCACATAGATGTATATTTTCTCACCGTTGTAGGACATTGGGTATCAATTGCAAGATGTGACATTAGATGGATGTTGTGACAACGATGAGGTGTGATCTTCCCTACTAGACTATGGTCAGCAAAGCAAGATTACTACTCTTTCGATGATGTTTAAGGACGAAAAGCTCCTAATGTCAACCATGTAGAGTTGTCTGAAATTGAAACTCTAGGCATAATCTTCTAGGTAATAAAGAAAAAAGAAAAATTAATTAAAAAACCAAAAACAAAAATAACAACAACAAGAAATGAAAAGGGGAAGAATTGAAAAAAGAGGGAAGAAAAAAGAAAGAAAGAGAAAAGAATAATAAGAATTACTTCTATGTTCGAAACCTGGTAATAGGCTTGTTCGGATAAGAGTGTGGGAATTTTGGGGCACTCCGCTGAAGTGATGATGTGGCAATACACCATCCAACTCAAGAAACCTTAGCTTCATGAGTGATGGTAATATTTTCAAATCGTGGCTATGTCGAGTAACTTGGGATAATGTTGTTTGCTCCATCGTTGTCCTCAAGACAAAGGACTGTGACGAATTGATTTCCTCAAATAATGATAAAATCGAAAAAAAGGAAAAAAGAAAGAAGAAAGAAAATAAGAAAATACGAAAAATAAGAAAGAAAAAAAGGAAGAAAAGGAATAGAAAAAGAAAAATGAGGAGAAATGAAGAAAAAAGGAAAGAGAAGAAAATAAACTATAGCATAGGTAGAATTAAAACTCGCACCACCTAGAACTCTATTCTTAGAGTAATATTTCCGCGCTCGAGTGGTCATACAAGCCTACCCTTTTTGGGGGCGGAGCAGACAATGAGAATTGAGAAATAGTAGTATTCTGCAGCAACGCGGTAATCATAAGGATAAACCAAGTCACTTGGGAAGATTTCACAGCCTTGAATTACTGAATGGTTGAATCTAAGATGCTCTTGCACTTGATATCCAGAGCTCATATTCTGTGATTTCAAGATCATGTATGTTAATCGAAATGATACCCTTCAGTGGAATGCCAATCAACAAGTTGACAAGTTAAAGTAACAAAGATTTCCATGTATTACATTAAAGATAAGATCTAGAACATAAGGTTACAAATATTATTAGAGCACCTAATAGAAACGACCTCACAATGTATAAGATGAAGATAATGATAAGAGCATATGTGTCAGACAGCTCAAGAACAAGAAGCGGGTTTCAGCCATGGTGCATTGGTTGGTTCAAGAAAATGAATGATGAACCATGACGAGAATGGGATTACAAAGTACGTGGGACTGTAAGAGGTAAATGTTGAGTCTCCAAAGGATTAAAGCACAGGGATCAAGAAATGGTTCCCGTTAAAAGGCGGCAAGAAGATTGAGATTAAGTTCAGAACATAGAAGCATTTTGCTCACCCCGATGACGAAACTAACAAATAACTCAGAATGTCGGGTCAAAAGAGTTGGAAGGTAGCCGAGCTCATGATCGAGTGGGGTAATGCAGAACATGAAGAATAGTAAGAATCTCTGCACATGCATGGTAGAGAGTTTGTTTACAAAACGAGCAGAGACCCCGAAGAAGAAAGGCAAGTGCTCGTGCAAAAGAACAAGAGTGGGTACTCATTTAACAAAAATTAACAGAAATGAAGATCAAAACTGAGCATACTACAAAAAGGAAATGAAATAGAGAAATCCGAAGAATGACTTTTCAGGGCATAGGATTTTAAAACATGTCTAAAAATAAAAAAAGAAAAAAGAAAAAAAAGAAAGAAAAAAAGAGAGAGAATTATATCGCAAAAGGGTTAAGAGATATGAATCAGATAAATAACTGATCAAAGAACATACTGCAACAAGAGAGAAGGAAAGAAATTCGAGAAATAACCTTCCAGGGCGTAAGACTTTAGAACAGAAAAATGATGATAAAAAGAGAAGAAGAAGAAAGAGGTAAAAGAGAGAATTGAGAGAGAAAAAGAAAAAAAAGAAGAAAATAGAAGAAGAAAAAAGTACGACATTGCATGCATCATATAGATGGAGGCATGTCAATTTTTGCTTGTTTCTAGACAGGTATTTGAAGAATTGTCAAAGAATTTACTAAAGAAATGAAAGATGACGGCAACCATAGTTACGTGATGCCATATATTAAATTCTTCGGGTCATCGGTGAGTCATTCGGGCACGGTGTTAAGTCCTTCGGGCCACCATTAAGTCTTTCGAGCATGGTGATAAGTCCTTCGGGCCATCAGTAAGTTTTTCAGGCATGGTGCGGCAGCCTTAGTAGTGTGAGTCTAGATGACGGCAGCCATAGCGGCATGAGGCCAAATGTTAAATCATTCGGGTCATCAGTAAGTCATTCGGGCACGATGTTAAGTCTTTCGGGCCATCATTAAGTCTTTCGAGCATGGTGATAAGTTCTTCGGGCCATCAGTAAGTCCTTCGGGCATGGTGTGGCAGCCTTAGTAGCGTGAATCCAGATGACGGCAGCCATAGTGGCGTGAGGCCAGATGTTAAATCCTTCGGGTCATCGATAAGTCCTTCGAGCACAGTGTTAAGTCTTTCGGGCCACCATTAAGCCTTTCGAGCATGGTGATAAGTCATTCGGGCCATCAATAAGTCCTTCGGGTATGATGTGGTAGCCATAGTAATGTAAGGTTAGATAACGGCAGCCATAGCGGTGTGAGACCAGATGTTAAATCTTTCGGGTCATCGATAAGTCCTTCGGGCACGGTGTTAAGTCCTTCGGGCCACCATTAAGTCTTTCGAGCCTGGTGATAAGTTCTTCGGGCCATCAGTAAGTCATTCGGGCATGATGCGGCAGCCATAGTAGCGTGAGGCCAGATGACGGCAGCCATAGCGGTGTGAGACCATATGTTAAATCATTCGGGTTATCGATAAGTTCTTCGGGCCACCATTAAGTCTTTCGAGCCTGGTGATAAGTCCTTCGGGCCATCAGTAAGTCATTCGAGCATGATGCGACAACCATAGTAGCGTGAGGCCAGATGACGGCAGTCGTAGTGGCGTGAGGCCAGATGTTAAATCCTTCGGGTCATCGATAAATTCTTCGGGCACAGTGTTAAGTCCTTTAGGCCACCATTAAGTCTTTCGAGCATGGTAATAAGTTCTTCGGGCATGATGCGGCAGCCTTAGTAGCGTGAGTCTAGATGACGGCAGCCGTAGCGGCGTGAGGCCAGATATTAAATCCTTCAGGTCATTAGTAAGTTTTTCGGGCACGATGTTAAGTCCTTCGGGCCACCATTAAGCCTTTCGAGCATGGTAATAAGTCTTTCGGGCCATCAATAAGTCTTTCAGGCATGATACGGAGACCTTAGTAGCGTAAGTCTAAAGATATAAACAGCATTGCACAAAAAAAGAGAAAAGATAGAGAAGAAAAAAAAGAAAGAGAAAGAAAAAAATAGAAAAAGAAGAGAAAAAGGACAAAAAGAACAGAGAAAGAAGAAAGAGAAAAAAGAGGGACAAAAAGAACTGAGAAAGAAGAAAGAGAAAAAAATAGGGACAAAAAGAACAGAGAAAGAAGGGAAAAGAGAAAAATGAAAAATAACAAAAAGAATAGAGAAAGAAGAAAACAGAAAAAAGAAGAAAAAGAGAAAGAGTAAAGAAAAATCGAAGACAAAGGTTATATGAAGGAGAAGCCTACGTTTTCGAGCCCCTTAGTGAAAGGCTCCATATAAGAAGAGCCTAACTCCGAAATCTCAAAGAAGAACCAAAGGTGAAGAAGTTCTATATAGGGAGAACTTACGAGCCTGAGGATTCGGCTGAGGAAAAGCGGAGGGTTTCAGAAGAACACGTGATCCCGAAGTCGTGAGCATGGAAGTCAGATAAAAATGAGTGCTTTTGGTCTTTGCTTTGTTCTCGTTTCACAAGAACAAGCAAAGAGGGGCAACTGTAATCACTCATTTTTATCCGGTTTGTGAATATTATTAGTATAATAATTAATAGATATTATTATTGCATGTATGCATATGTTATGTTAGTACGTATGATTAATATATATGTAATATATATGTGTGATTAGTGTGTGAATGCATGTATACTATATATTACATATGTATACGTATTAGTAATTATTATGAGATGTTTGTTGTACATATGTATGCATGTCGCGTGTGCCTTAATTGTTTGTATGTATGAATGTGTATTATATATGAGTGTTAATGTTATATATGCATGTTCATATTAATGCTTGTGTATGTATAATATATATGTACGTAGGAGTTTGCATGTATGTATATACTAGTGTTGCATGTGTATGTTTATTATAATTACTATTAATGTTTTTATTTGTTTATTAATTGTATTTTGTTAAATGGGTCATCAATTAAAAACAGATTAGATAAAGATATAAACCTATATATATATATATTAAATATCCATGTCCGTTTATATTTACAAACCCAAATGTTTTATTACAAAGCCCAAATCAGCCTGACCCAAAGTTAATAACTAAAAACCCTAAAAAATTATATCAAAAATCCTAATAATATCATTATCTGTGGCAGGCGGCTAAAGGAGGGCCGTTGGATCAGATCTAGATCCAACGGCCATGATCGAATCCTGAAGACCCTTCATCTGCTGCGTGGGGCGCACGTGCTGGCCATTAGACTCCCCACGCGCGCATGCCAAACACGCGCACGATCATCCAGTTTCCAAGAGCCACGTGTCGTCATCTCACGCTTCCCCAAAAACGATCTTGGTCATCCAAACTCCAAGTTATCCTAGTCGTTGGATCAAATATGATCCAACGACTGAGAACAGATCTGGCAGGGGACACCACCACCATGACTCTCTCCATGCCGGTACCACTCCGTCGTACCACCAACTCAACCACCACGCTCAGAGAACGTGCAAAACACCAAAACAATGGACTATCAGTACCCAAATCAAATCAGATGTATTTTCATGTCTTATTTTCTACCAAAACTCAGATCAGAGCAGAATATATGTAAACAAACCAAAATATGTAAAAGTCAGTCTCCATGTTCCAGAAATAAAAAAAAGAACTCAAAGTTTCCAGTGGTAAATTTTTTTTTCTTTGCTTCCTTTCTTACATGCATGCAAAATAAATAGAGTAATAAAGCATAAGGAGTGAGTGATTTACCTTCGGTCGTTAGTCCCCCACCGGCAACAAGCCTAAATATGGTGAGTCGGTCAAAGAGGAAGACGTTCTTTCGGTCTTGGTTTTCTTAAAAGGGGTAGCTTTGCTTCTGGGTTTTCTTAGATCTAGGTAAAAAAGGGGAGTCTTTGTTTGAATCTAAGTTTAGATTCGAGTTCAGGTTGAAACAAGGGTCATTTTGGTGGTTTTTTTTGGTTTGCCGGCGCCGGCTAGCGGCTGCCGGTGGCGGAAGAGATGGTGGTGGGCTGCCGGTTTCTGGGTTCATCAAGGGTTGGTTTTAGGTTTGAGAGAAAATAAGAGGGGAGAAGGTTATTGAAATGGTTGAATTTTAGCCGGATAGGTTGGTTATATAGGGTCCCAATTTTTTTAAATGGTCAAATTACCCATTAAACCATCCCGCGTTTTGGGATTTTTTAAAACGGTCTCGCCCCTTGGGTTATTTACACCCTTGGTCCTCGTATGTTTCCATGTAATTTTAATCTGGTCCCTCGATTAACTGAAATCAATTATCAAATGGTCAATTTACACCCTTAGTCATCCCGTGTTTTGGATATTTTCAGTTTGAATCTGCCCCTTGGTAATATTACACATCTAGTCCTTTAGAGTTTCGTTTGGCTTGCAATCTCGCCCCTGAATATGCTTTTTATTTGTTTAATATTTGTCTGCTAATTTTGTTTGTATTTCATTTTAACCCTTTTTCCAGTTTCTTAAATATTTTCACCATTTGTTTTTAAGTATATTTATTTTATTTGTTCTTTGCGTATACATGTGCATTATATATTATCTTTTAGGTCGTTATCTGTGCATTAATACGGGTTATACCATGCTTGTAGTTTATTAATTCATGTTGTGCACGTGTTTGATTTATTAATTATGTTTTAGTTTTAGTTAGTATTGTGTCTATATGTTTACATGGTTTTTATGATCTTTTTGCATTGTAGGTCGCATATTAATTGTGGATAATACGTTTATGATGTGGCATGTTATGTCTTTTGTAGCTTTGTTAAAATGTGTTACGTTTAGGCTAGTTTGTTAAGTCCATTAGTTTATGCATGCTACTTTTTATTTAAATGGTATGTAGATATTACAAATAATTACATGTTTATGTATATTTGGTCTATGAATAATTCTTGCCATGATCATGTCAGAACTTGGAAACATTTTGATATAGATACTTAGATGTGTTGTTTTAGTGTAATATTTTAGTGTGTTGTTTTGCTTGCCTAGTATCAGGTATGTGTATCGTGCATATTGCAGTTGTTTTTCTTATATATGTGATTAAGCATGTTATGTCTAGTTAATTCGATCTCGAGCATGTTTTTCCTCCTTTTTTTACAGTGTTGGTGTGTATATGTTTTACTTATGGGTAGTCTTGATCCTTGTACATGTCATTTATATCTATGTTCATGCATTTTATTATTTTGTTTAATATTAGGATATTCCCTTTTTTATGTTTTAATATCATGTCAATGTAAATTGTACGTTTTTTATTTTGTTTTTCTAGTTGCATTTCGGATATATTATCGTCAATGTGGTGCCCTTTTATCCGAGCGTAAACGAAGCCAGTATCAGGCGTAGTGATAATGGTTGGGCGTTTACTCTCGGATAACGGGGCCTTTAAAATTTACTCAAACTTATAACCAAATTTTAATTTAATCGTCACTTTAGTCTGAAAAGTCTAATATTAATAAAGCGGTAATTATTAAAGTATCAATTTTGGGCGGAGTGGGGGTGCTAATCCTTCCCCATCCGTACCCGACTCCCGAACCCAAAGTTTTCAAAATCTCTGGTTTTTATGGTGCCCGGCCTACCTAAGTGGCTGGTGGCGACTCCAATTTTAAAATAAAATGCGGTTTTTTCAACAAAAAAACCCACGGAATAAACATTTTTATATCCGAAAGACAACAAACACTTCGAAAACGCTTTTTAGCGAGAGGGACATCGCTACACTTAAAATTTTAAAACTAATTAAAACAATTAATAGTACATTGCACTTCATGACATTTATTATAGAATTATTCCCATTTTATAATCACTTTAAAGCTATTAAAAATATTAATTACCTTTTAAAACTAATTTTATTAATTTAATATTTCGATCAAATGCTTCTCCAAATTTAAATAAATAATTAAATTTTTAACTCTAGTAAGTTTGAGTGATTGAACCAGTTGCATTTCCGATTTTTGATTCAACTGTTTCAATCAGTTAAATCGAAATATCCAATTATCTTAAAAAGTTTTACTCATGCTCCAATTTTAACTGTTTATAAACCCAAATAATTCTACTCGTTATTCAAAGGAAAAAACTTTAATACATGCGGTGTAAATTTTAGTTTACACGTGCCTTTTAGTTGTAGGGGTTAAGATTTTAGTTTAGGGTTAGGTTGTAAATTTTAGAATTTAAGATTATTGTTTAGAATTTAGGGTCTAAGGTTTAAGATTTATGGTTTATTTTTTAGGGTTAAGATTAAGAATTTATAATTTGAGTTTTAATCTGTAAATATACATGCTTGTGTAAAATTAAAGTAAATGATGGCATTTGGCTAAGCGGTTGTTACCTCAACAACTCAACTATGCAACCCAATATTGATTCCCGTCGGTGGTAATTTGAGTTTAAAATTTCCCGTTCAATCTAAAAGTGACACGTGTCACCATTTCATTGGATGAAAAAATAAAGTTAATTAAAGTAAAATTAAGAAAAATAATCCTCCAATCAAGAGGTGACACATGTCATTATCTGATTGGAGGATAAACATAAAATTAAATTAAATTTAAGATCAAATTGATAGAATACATAAATAATGAGGACCAAATGTGTAATTATATTAATTTTATTTAATAGGCATGTCAGCCCTTGTTAAGTTTTAACGGACGGTGGTTGTTACCACTTAAATAGTTAAGTGATTTAATTACCACAATTAAAAATATAATGGTCAAATTGAGACCAACCCCATAATTGAATAGTCATTTTTATAGTTAACCCTAAATTTAAATTTTAACATACTTTGTGTATGAAAAAACACCAAACAAATTCAAGTTGGCCAAAAAAAATTAAGTAGAAAAACAAAGAATTTCTTTTATTTTGCAACTGCGGCATTACAAAGACAATCAGAACAGAGTGGTGTGTACGAACTGTAACCTGCCTTCATCATCATCGTCAAGCTTTTCTATCCATCTTAACTCCGAACACTCAGCTTTCCCGCAGGCTCAGACCATAGTAAAACAACAACAAGCGCATATGACGGCTTCCCTGTTCATTAAATGTGCTTACTTTTTCAAGCTCTGAAAATAGTATCAATGGCTCCTTTAGTTGCCGAATCTGTGACATCTTCTTGGTCTGAGGTGAAAAATGAGAAAACCCAACAAAGAAAAGTTAAAAAAAAGTGTTTAAGTGATATATATATATACACACACACACACATATAGAGGAATTAATTAAGTTCTTACTTAGAGTTAGAGGTGTCCCGGATACAAAAAAGCAAGCTCCAATAACACCGTAGAGCAGTATCAGAATCAGTCCTTTCAGGTAGTGAGAATTACCATCCTGCAAGATTTTCACTCAATCTCTGTCAATTATGAACTCAAGATGTACCGTGTACGAACGTAGGCATGTATGTTATATGAACGAACGAACCAACGAACGAACCAACGAGTGAAATGAACATTGTGGTTGTTTTTACCTGTAAAGCGAAGGCAACTGCAACAACCGATACGGCGAGAGAGCCGGTTTCGAGGAGATTGAAATTAAGGTCCATATTAATCCCCATAACCCAAGCAGCAACCACGCAGAGAGGGACCTGAAAGCATGATGTTCTTAAAAACTTAAAAGTTGCAAAAGCTTGAAAAGAATGGAAGTTCGAATTTTGAAGTTGTGAGTTCGTACCACGAGCATGGAAATTTGAGTTGCAGATCCTAATGCAATACCCAAAGAAATATCCTGCATTTGTTTACCAGTTTCAAAGTATCTGTCAACACATTGTTTGAGCCTAAAACTAGAGGAAAACTCAGGCTCATTTACCAGTTTGTCTTTAAAAGCAAAAATGATTGCTCCTGCATGTTCCGGTGCATTTCCGACAACGGGTAGCAAAATCATGCTGTTGAAGCTAACGGAAATCCCCCATGAATTCGAGGCATCCTGGAATTTAAGAAAAATGAAGAGTCCGAGCAACACGAGCACATAGTACATACATATATATAGTTACTAGTTACTATGATTACCTCAATTGTTTCAACAAGATATTCGGAAAACAGAGAGACGAGAGCCGCGAGTCCAACGAGCCATATTATCGCACTCCAAAATCCGATAACTGCTACTTCTGATTCTCCATCTTCCTCATCTTCTTGTTCCTGTTCAATGGACTTATCAGCTAAAGTATGCTCTACAATATCAATTTCATATATTCTATAATGCAGTTTGTAGAAGACTCCGGTGTTTCGAACGAACATTGAACTGAACTACCTCTTGAGCTTCAAAGAATTGCCGGTGAGTGAATAGCTGGAAGACCAAGTATGAAAGGTATGCAATCAACATTACAATGCTGCTGGCTCTCGACAACTCCAGTGTTGGTTCGGCCGTGACAACAGCCTGTCCCCCGCTCATTCGAAACAACAGTGGCAGCGAATGGCACAGTAATGCAAGTATCAGTAGGAGACAGTTCAACTCAGGTGCATTGCCACTGGTTGCATTCACCAACCCTCCCACTGCAATATTAAAATTTAAAAATTCGACTCTAATAAGAACTCGAATCTAGTCCAGTTCAATTTCATCATAAAAAATTAGGGTAAACAATATAAATAGTCTCCCGACTATAAGGCGCTTTTTTTGTTGAGTTCCATGACCCCGACTAAAAAAATAACAAATTGATTTATGACGTATCAGTTAAAAAAAATTAACATAATAAAACATTTTAATATTTCATATTTACACATTCAAACAATTTACTCTTAATTCGAAAAAAGTTTTAATAAATTTAGTCCTCCTTATTACCTCATTCTATCAATTTAACACTTTTTATTTAACCCTTCACCCCGTCACTGCCTCCTTGCTCCGACGATCTTTTGTCCAGTCTTCGTTCCGTCCGACAACCCTTCGATCCTACTTTTCTCGCTCGTTCGACCAGCTCACACCTTTCGACACTCGTCTCCGCTCCTTGTTCATGTGCTCCAACAACCCCGATCTTGCACACCAACACCTTGTCAGATGGCCCTCTACCCTCTTATTTATTATTTTTTTTTCAAAATATAACTAGATTTATTGAATGCTTAAATATGAAGGACTAAATGTGTTATTATGTCAATTTTACTGAACTGTCACATCATCGTCCATTATATTTTTAACGCCACCAGACAATTTGTCACTTTTTTAGTCGGAAGACTATTTTATAACTTTTTATAATTGAGGGACTCAATAAAAAAGCGTCCTATAACCGGGAACTATTTATGCAATTTACTCAAAAAAATTACGTTCAACCTGACCCGAAACGATCTGAATAAATAACCACAAACTGAAATGGCTACAATATAAAATGATCTGAATCTGTAATCCAGTATTGTTAATTTACCTGTTGGACCGATGTAAAAAGCAATTTGCCTGCAGAATACAGAAAGGAAAAGAAAACAAACATGAAGAAATTATATCCGTCATGATCAAGCACAAGTACATATAAAATCTGGCTTACTCTATTCGTTCAGCCAATGCAGAAACTCCAAGTAAACTTAATGCAAAAACCCAGGACTGTTTTACAGGAAAATTATCATCAAACATTATCACTTCTTCCGTTGAGAAACAACAACAAATATTGTTTAAAAAAGATTAAGATTCGATAATCGCAGTCGATAGTGTTCTTCGATCATATTTTTATCGACAACGACAACAACAGAGAACATGCCAGAAACGATGAGATTACGAACTCACTCTTCCAAATCCATAGTACTGAGCAACAAAGGCGAGTGGAATAACAGGGAACACAACTGAGAGTTTAGTCCCCAAAACGACCTCCTGAAGGTTGGCGAGGAAATGACGAAGCATCGGATATCGGACCCCGGAAACAACCAGCAGGTCCGACTTTTTCCGCAATAAAGACGACGACATGTTGATTGTGGTCTTTCCATGGTGACTCTCCTTGCCGGAACATTTCGAATTTACATCCTCCAATAGACATGGTTCTTCTTCCAGGGAACCCATTTTTCTTTCTTTAACTCAATATTTTGCCATGTATTGTTGATTTTTCACAACAAATGACTAAATAATTTCTCCTAGTCTCATATTTCATGTTATTATTATATATAAATCTTAAATGAACTCCACCATCCAAAAAAATATAGTTTTTCCTATTTAGAAATCAAATAAATGGCTTTCATTGCCTGTTATCAACCAATAAATAATTCAACAAACTATCTAAAAACTAACCCAATAATTTATTAGTAATTCAAACCCCGTCCCCATAATTTATTAGAAAATTTTATGTGTTCTCCTTGCATGGTATCAAATAGCTACTACTATAGTTTTTTAGTATTACTATGGATATTTTATTTATTGATGGATTTCATATCATATTTTATATAAGGGGACAATATTTTTAATCCAGTTTTTAAACTCTATTCTTGTATAAAAAATTTAGCGTATCATCCAATTAGACCAACCGATAATTTGTTTAGCTTTTTTTGAATAAAATAGCTGATATGAAATTTCTTAATCCTTAATAATTATGCACAGGGGCATACGTATTTTATGTAAGAATTTGTGAATTTTAAAAAAATAAATTAAAATTTAACATATATAAAATTAGATGCCAATAAAAATATAAAAAACTAATATATAAGATTTATATTCAATACATAGGCGGTGAAAATAAAAAGTTTTCACGAACGCCTTAGTTTTAGGGTTAGAATTTAGGGTTTAAAGGTTAGAGGTTTAGAATTTAAGACTTGAGGTTATAATTTAGGGTTTAGATGTTAGTGTTTAAAGTTTAGGGTAATATGATCAGGGATTTAGGTTTTAACCCTAAACCTTAAATTCTAACCACTAACCATCGATTTTAAACAATTAAACCTAAACTCCTAACCTGAAACACTAAAACTAAGGCGCTTGTGAAAACTTTTTGTTTCCAACGTTTGTGTATGGAATAATTACCCATATATATATAACTCTAAATAACGACCCCACCCTAGTCCGTCGGCTCAACCCATGTTGTGTATATTTGTCAACTTTTTTTTAATATTCTAAAGGTGATTACAAGGTAGTATCAGCTCATAAAAATTCTTAACCCTTTGAAAATGCATATACACCTTACAGACAAAGCGATTGAACCCGGGTCAACTTTTGATTCAATTTCTTGAGTTAGTTTATAATGATTTAATTAATAATCATGATTTGGAATATATTGTTTTATACATGCCACGTGTTTCTTTGAATTACAAAACATAGATAAATTTATAGTACTATTTTGTTTGGGAGGAAACACACTATTGAAGATAAAATAGAAATTCAATGGCTTAAGGGTGCTTAAGTTTATGCAATTTCGAAAAAAATCAAGTTTTTGAATTTCTTTTACCTAATTAAGTTTTGCTTATTTGAAATTTTATTATTTTTTTTGTTTTAACCAACATTAACTCTTAAATTTAACAGTTTTTTACACTTGGTTTCATATGTCGCATCACAGTGTTATCACTTTATATTTTCAGAAAATTTTTATTTAAAAAATTGTTAAAAACACAAAAAAAATATTTTAAAAAATATATGTAAAGGTCACATGGTAAAAGTGTAGTGTTTCATGTGGCAACAATATATGAATGATAAAATTTGTCAAAGAACTTAATTAATTTAATTTCTCGAGCACAAAGGCTTAATTAGATGTAAAAACTTCAAGGTCTTAATTGATTTTTTCCCCAAAAGCTCAGTTGCTTATGATACCTATACTTTCTTGTACTCTTAAATTGAAGGCATTAAATGGAGGAAATACATTATTGATGATAAAAATATAAAATTAATTTTTATACAATGCCTAAATTTCCTATAATTCACTCAAACCCTTAAACCGAAAATAATTATGCTTAAGCACATTCGAACTCATAGCTTCCATAAAGTACCAACTGAATTAACACATTCGACAAAAGAGAAGATCAATAGATTAATATAAACCGACCACAATGCCAATGGCAGCCAACTAAGCCGTTCCCCGTGTTTCAGCACTTTGCACCGTTTGGTTTTAACAAGGTTGTTTCCATTCCACGATTTTGGTATTCTTTGCACTCACGTCCATTCCAGGTCAGTTCGTGTTTCACTTTTATGGGATCTTACTATAAGGGAGTAGAAATTTTAGGGTTAGAGCACGAAGTCTGGAACAAATAGTGGCGAACATTTACCTTGAGCACATTTAGATTCGGCGTAAACGTCATGGCAAACAACAGCAGCTAGCAATGCTAGACTATCTTCGTGGGAAATTTATCCAGTCAAATTCATTGGAAGGGGGTGTGGTAGGTGTTTGATCGCCATGGGTGTGCAGTCGATGTTTTTGTACCGATAAAATGAGCGCGAGATAAGTCGAGATTTGGATTTGTTCGTATGGCGACAAAGGAAGAGGCTTGAAGGACAATCGAACGATTGAATGGAAAATGGATTTACAGATCGAGAATTCGAGCCGAATGGGCGCGAGGAATCTCGCATGATCAATTTTGGAAGTAGAAGCAAAATGTTAAATTGGGGGTTGGGGTTTCGATAAGGAATGAGGAGCCTCAATCCCAAAAAACAATTAAGTCGATACAAGGTATGGTTGATGAGGATAAATTATAAGTGCTTAAATGTTGAACGATAACATAGTGTCGGCTCTCGTTGGGATTTGATACTTGAGCAAAAAAACTAAAAGAATCAGATTTGGAGGGCTTTTCGTTGATGAGGATTGCGGGTTCTAGAATCTTAATGATGTTCACGAGTGTGGAAACTAGGAGGAGAGTCCTTGAGAATCCAAAGTTGAGCAAATTGTTTTTTAAAGTGCGCAACTGGGAGCTGGAGTTTGATACAGGTAAACCTGAGAGTATGGTTATCGATCAACGTCTTGCCGATACACGCATGGTCGCGAGAAACTTTTGAAAACTTAGCTGCGTGTTGGGAAAGGTTGATCAGATGTGATAAAATGAACATTGGGTCGCATTCCTTCGAAAGGGGGCAAATCATGCTTGAGACGAGCCAGCTAGAAAGAATTGATGAAGTAGTACAAGTCCATATAAATGAACTGTTATTTAGGATACACGTGGTTGAGGTAGAGCAAATGATTGAACAACAGTTGTGTTTGAGTTACAAGAGAGAATATGGATTAGAGATGGGTAGCGATGACGAAACATTACATTTGAACGAGAGTCAAGCTGAGCAGTCGGAGCTGAAATTTTAAGGGAATGAGCAGAAGGAGATGGTGATCATATGGAATGCAATAAAGAAAAGTCGACACGTGAGAAACAAAACCGTGATGCTGAGGAGATACAACAACTTCAGAGGTGGAATGCATATGGTCTAGTTGATGCACGAGTGGGTGAGAAGCTGGTAATATCGAGCGATAGTATTGCATATGAGGAAGCGGGAATGGTGTCACGTTTAGAGTTGAGTGTTCAAGGGAGAGATAGGCTGGTGGGGCTAAACGATTCAAAATTGGTAGAGTGCCTTGTGGAATTCTTATCGATGAATTTGAAGGCCGATGAACCTGGTCCCATTGATATACAATATAATATACATGTAAAGCTTATTAGAAACCAGCTAGATGAGGACTTCGGAAAAGACAAAACTGCATCTACACCTAAGTCTATCTTAGTCGCTCATTTAGAACGAGAGGTACCAGCAATCTCGCAGAAGAAGAATGGTGGGCGACGAAAAAATTTGAAGCAACAGGCGGATAATGAGAGGAAAGATTTGAAGGAAAAGCAACAAGTGATTTTAAAAGAGGCGCGTGCAACTGTAGAATTGGGCAAACTTTTAGGTGCATCGACAATAGAGAATGAAGAGGCAATTATGATAGATATAATGAGATTGATCGAACGGGGGGATTGAGAGGATTAGTTGGTGTGATGAAGGTGTTGTCGTGGAGTGTGCATGGTTTGAGTTTGTCAGCAAAGAAAAAGGTTGTTCGGAAGATGGGGCTAGGGTGTTCAGCGATGTAGAGTGTTGTTCCCTTTCTTGTTTGGTGCTTCATTGGTGTATGCATAGTGGTGGCAGTTAGAAATTATGAGTGATTGGTCTGATTTAGTGTGGAGTGCTCGGTTGTTGCTCTTTGCTTTGGCTTAGTTGTGCTAAGCTTAGTTCAATTGGATTCCTCAACATTATTGGGGAGTACTCTTTTCCTCTACTTACAATTAGAGAGGTTTTTAATGAGGCTCCTCGATAATAGTATCTGTATGATTTTCTCATTAATAATAGTATACTTTATGATAAAAAAAATATAAATCGACTAAATATGGACATTGTTTGGATTAAGATTAAAATTTAATTAATCTAATTCCAAAGCTTACAAGATTTTAATAAGTATTTAAACTAAAATAGTTGAAGACATGAGGGCTTAATTTGAAAATTATTTAAACTGATCAATACTCGGTCCCTAGTTGTCAGACTTGTGGCCCACAAGCTACCCAAATGTGACATCCGGGTTTATGGTGTTACATTTTGCCTTTAGTTTTTGGGTATTTAATTTGGTCATCGATTTAAAAATATATATTTTGGTCACTTAAATTATCTATTTATAATATTTTGGTCATTGAACTGTTAACTTCAGTTAGAATGATGATATGGAACGCTATTGGCATGATGATATAGAACATTAGTCAAAAGGGTTTATTTTTTACTTTGACCCATAAATTCTAGATAAATATCAATTCAACAATAAACTTTAGATAAAATATCAATTTAACCCCTGAACTTTAGCTAATTCTCTTTCGCCGCCAGCTGCTGCTCACCATCGTCGACGCAATCGACCACGATCATTTAACCCCCAAAATTTTCAATCACCTATTTTTTTATCTCACGAACGCAAATTCAGTGTCTGCTTCATCGAAAATACTCTAAACTGCATAAATTTATCTAGATTCATCAAATTTAGAATACTCCTAGTTTTCTACTTTGATGAAAGAGAGAACAGTTTTCTACTCCAATTAGCATCACTTTCTCCTGTTATTTCTAATGCATAAAAACGTGAAAGCAAAACCTTTTTCTTTGTTTATTTACATTAACAAATTTGTTTCAAAATGGGTGAAAATTAATGACAAAACAAAGGAACCACTCACATTTGATATCAATTATTGATGATAATAGCACCATGCACTTCATAGAACTACGAAAAAGCTGATAGAGCCATTTTGCATTATGGGGAACAAAACAAAGGTATAAAAGGGTGTCTGCTTTTTCTTCGCTCAACTTTTAAGCTTTCCATGAGGAAAAGAAAACCCATTATTTGCATCCGAATATGCATTCCGTAACGTATTAAAGAATCTGTTAAGTCAGATTATCAAGATAAATAAATTAATTTAAAAAATTCTAAAACTATTGATATATTGATTTTTTTTAAAATTGTATAATTATAATTATACACATGATAAATTACGTAAATCATTACTGAACTCTATTCTCAAACTTATTTCGATCATTGAAATTTCAAAATGTTTAATTTATTATTATTATTATTATTGTATTTTCTAACAAACAAAAATTATTTAAATATTTTAAATATTTTTGTCCGCCGGTTACAATGAAACTAACATGTGTTACATGTCATTTGAAGCTCTCTGATTTTGCTGACTCATGTCTCACAAACTCGAGAAATTATTACATGGTCCTGGCTCACCACGTCATACATGATCTCATCCAATGAGATTCATTCATTTAATGACATGTTGGAAAGAGGTGAAGATTCACCTTAAAAAAAGTGAGATGGAAAATTATTATTAGATGAGACCATGGATAACGTGGTGAGCCAGACCTATCTAATAATTTTTCCACAAACTCCGTCTCGTGTCCTTATTTACCGCTAATATAAGTTTTTTTCTTTAAATAAATACATATAATTCTATCTCGAACCTTTATAAAATATAATGACTTTTTAATTAAATTTTATCTCTAACCTTTATTTCTTTAATCAATTTATTTTGATTTTAATAAAAATGATAATTAAATTATTGAATTTTATATCGTGGTAAGGTGACAATCTAGGAAATAATTTATGTACTTTATTATTAACATGTGATCATTTCTTGAGGGATTTGCATACATTGTTTTGCATTTTTTAAATAAATAATTTCTTAAGAAATATATTTTTATAATCTTAAAGTTATTTATTGACATGATACGGTGTTATCAGGGCCAGTCCGAGACAATAAAAAAAATTAGACTCTTAATAATAAATATTGGAAAAAATTGAATTGTAGACCATTAATAACAAATATTGAGAAAAATTGAGTCTCTAATAACAAGCATTAACAAATATTAAAAAAATAAATTTTAAGAGTAGACGCTAATAATAAATATTGAAAAAATGAATTTTAAGAGTAAGACTCCAATAACAAATATTGGAAAAAATTAAGCCTCTAATAATAAATATTAAAAAATAGCCTCAAATAACAAGTATTGAAAAAAAATTAAATCTCTAATAACAAAATTTAAAAAAAAGTAAACTACCATTAAAATCTTAATTATGACTATAAGACCATTAATGCATAGACTAAATAAATTTTAACAGTTCTTTATATTTATTTAGAGATGATGAGTTCCATTAATAAAATAATCAAAATTTAAAATACTTTTTATATATTTTTGATTATGTATGATAGACCTTGAGCGTGTACTTTTACTGTCTTGCCTCAGAGTTGACCCTGAGTGTTACATTAATATTAATGTATAAATCACTATTATATGAGTTATTATGTTAATATCTTAAAAAATTTAATATTTAATCATCATTTTATTAAATTGAGAATAGTTTCATTAAAAAGAAAAAAAAATTAAGAATCTGTATTCAAAAATAATAAAATTTAAATTTATCAAAGATAATTATTAAATATTAAGTTTATTATTAATATGTATGCCAAGAAATAAAAGGCTTACTTTTATCCGTCTAAATTTGGCCTTATACAGAGCATTTAGGCCTATATTTTTTCATGAATTAAATGGTTAGTATTTACTTACAAAAGAACTGACGGATGCCTCTGAACCATCCAAACAAAGAGATTCCTTCCAGTCTTAAAATAAAAATGTAAACCCAACGAAAAGAAGAAGCATAAGACAGATGGATCTGAGTTCAACTTTTGTCTGAAACAACAAAGACAAAGAGCCTCTTCAATTCAAACATGGTTGCTCCAGCCAGACCTCTCTTCGGAGCTTCCATCGTTCAGTTTAGTTTCAGCAACCAAGGCTGGGGTGCCATTCTTGCTCATACATACGCTCGCAAGGTAATGTATATATATATATATATATATATGTTCTTGTTTATCATTTTTTCTGGGTTTAATTTTCAAGCACAGATGAGAGTGATTTCATTTCAGCTTAAAAATGCTTTCGAGCCGGTGATTTCTTCTAGGTTTTCTCCTTTGATGTCTCACCTTTCTTCTTCTTTTCAAAAGGAGATTTTGAGTGCCATTTTTTTTTCTTTTTAAAGATTCCATCCAATCTGCATCACCTTTTGGCTACTTTTTTCCTTGTTTCGAAATGATAATGAAAACAAAGCAACAATACCCACACTATACCTAACATCTATCCATATATTTTTGCACTTGATTCATCAAGATTATTTATTATAGAACCAAGTTAACAGCCTATTCTGTCCATACAAAATGGTTTGGTGGATGACAAGGTGACCTCCATTTCTCTCACTCTTTTTTATCATTTTGACTTTTGGAGAAAAAGAAAAAAGTGATCATTGCTTTTTATGGCAAACTTTAAGCTTGATTGGACATTTTGCATTATTTGTATTAGGAAATGGAAATTAAGTTTAACAAATAATATAATTACGAATGTTAATAAAATAATATGATCGATCTAAACAAGTATATTTGGCCGGTTGGTCAATTGTTCATTTTTGTTCTCTTATATTCTCGTAGGTCATGGGTTCTATACTATGAGTACTCTTTTTCCTTCTTCTTCCCCTCCTGTTTAGGTATGATTAAAATTAGAAATTGTCAAAAAAATGACCGATCTATCTAAAATTTTATAAAAATCTAGAGGTCTAAATTAAAAAGTTTAAATTATTTAAAGTTTTTATTTAAATTTCTTGAAATTTTTGGGGGTTTAACAAAATATTAAGAGACTTGATAACACCTTTTAAAAATTTGAAAGGATATTTAATTAAAAATATTCAAAAAATAAAATTTAATAATTTTTAAATTTTTGAGGGTTGGTCCTCATCCTTTTTACGTAAGAAAATGATCCTCTCCTTTATAGATCTTAGTTTGAGTGGTCTCGTCTGTACGATATGTGTTAGTTCTATTAAAAATTAAAATTGAATATATATTATCATGAAACTACGATAAGACGTTCAATTTTTTTTATGATATACGCTAATCGTAATTATGTGTATATGAAAATAGGCAGACATAATACTGCGAGGATACGCATGGTGGAACACAAGGCGTGCTTTAGATGTTCTACATAAAATCTTTCCACAGGTATATTCTACCTTCTTTTAGGCCTGAATCCATATGTATTTTTATCCTCAAAAGTATCATAATTTGTGATTTATTTAAATGATATGAGTGAAGGATGCTGTCGTACAACCTTCAATGGTGATAGTTTACTTTGGTGGTAATGACTCGGTTGAACCCACCCATCTGGCCTTGGCCCTCATGTCCATCTTCCTGAATGTATAGACAACATGAAGAAGATTGCCATGCATCTCAAGGTACTTTCTTATTCTAACAAGTTTAATGCCTTGTTAATAAGGTGAGTCGGATCGACTATAATCGAGTTAATTTGTCAAAATGGGTTTGTCAACAAAGTTTTGGTGCAGTGGTAAGGCACCCAGTTGACATCCTTCCCCACTACTAGATTGTGGGTTCAATACCTATTAAGAGCATATTTCCCTCCTCTAGATGAGAAATGTTCAAAAAAAGTCGAAATGGGTTTAAGTTAAGGTGATTGGATCATATTCTCGAGTTCAAATCATAGTTAAATTTTTTTTCTTAGATTTAAATATACATTTAGCATATGAATCAGTGCATTTGAATTAGGCACATTTTCCAAGTTGGTACCTGAACTAAAAATATTTTCTCAAATTAGTACATGAAGAATTTCTGCTCCTAGGTTAGTACTCGAACTTTAATTTCATCCACTATTTTGATTCTTTTATTACTAATTTTAGTATCAAAACTTATACATTTTATCAATTTAGTAGTAATTTAAAACAATCCAATAAATTTAACTCTTCATATTTAAAAATTCTATCAATTTAATCATTTTTTGTGATATTGTTAAATCAAGTGAGTCTATTGGATCAAAGGAGCAATTGGATAATTCCATTCTAATATAAAGCAACAACAAACTTTCTCAAACCAAGCGAGTCTGTCGGATCAAAGTAGAAGTTGAATAATTACAATCTACTATAAAGCAACAACAAACTTTGTCAAACCAAATAAGTCTATCGGATCAAAGCAGCAGTTAGATAATTGCATTCTACTATGAAGAAATAACAAACTTTTATTATACCAAAAAAATAATATAACATTTATGAGAGAAGAACAAACAATTAATTGGATAATTGTTGTTTTATTACCCCAAGAAAGCAGACAAGCTGCTACTATTTAACAGTCTATACAAAGCAACAACTTTACGGCAAATACAAATAAGCTATCAAAGAAACTATACTATTCTCCAATCTGAAAGATCAAAGAGTTAATTGATAGAATTTTAAATTATAGATGGTTAAATTTATTGAATTGCTTCGAATTAGGACCAAATTGATTGTATGTATAAGTTTTAGTCCCAAAGTAGGAGAATGAGTCTAATTCAGGTACTAACTTGACAGAATATGTCTAATTTGAGTATAAATTTTAGAGAAAAAATTCTTTAAATGCCGAGTTAAGAAGAGATATCTTGTTCATGTACTAAATGTATATTTCAGCCAAATTTTCTTTATTACCCAAGTAAACAATGAATACCTAAAGATTGATATTTCCTCATAACCCAAGTGGACTATGAATGCCTTTGATTGATAATTCATCTGGTATAAAACCATGGGCACTGTCTCACTTTTGATTTGATCTTCAGGGCCTTTCGGAGAAGACTCGTGTAATGTGTCTTAGCACTCCGCCGGTGAACGAGTAACAAATGCACGAAGTCCTCGGTGTCGTGGGTCGAACAAACGATGGCAGCCGGGTCTATTCCGAAGCTTGTTTAGAACTATGCCGAGAACTGGGTATAAAATGTGTTGATCTTTGGAATAAAATCCAGCAAAGAGATGATTGGAGGACTACTTGCTTTGTGTAAGTTTACCTTAACACCAACCAAAATCCTTCTGTTGTTTTAGAATACATCATCATATAAACGTATATGCATCATAAAAAAGTATTTAGAGGTTAGGGTTTAGGGTAATGTGGTTAGAGATTTAGTTTCTAGGAGAATATGGTTAGAGATTTAGGTTTTAACCCATAAAGCTTAAATTCTAAACCTTAAAATGAATACCTAAAATTAAATCACTTGTGGAAAAAAAATTTCACCGCCAGCGTATAGAATAGTTACCCTTTCTTAATGGATTTATATTCGATACACTGATAGTGGAAAAAAAGTTTCCGCGAGTGTTTGGTTTAGGGATTTACTTTAGTATTTAGAATTTAGGAGCTGTGGTTAGAATTTAGGGTTTAGGTTTTATGGTCATATGGTTAGGGATTAGGTTTCAACATATAAACCCTAAAATAAATATCTAAACTCTAAACTAATTGTCTAAATCCTAAAACTAAAACGCTAGTGAAAATTTTTTTCACCGTCAGTGCACAGAATAATTACCTTTTTTAATTAGTCCAAAAATGAAATAGGGGAAGTTGATAAAAGTTGGTTGCTCTGATTATAGGGACGGCATCCATTTCTCCTCGGAGGGGAGCAAGTTGGTGGCTAAAGAGATCCTAAAAGCCATGGAAGAGGCAGATTGGGAACCAAATTAGGATTCCCTTAAAATATAGAATACGATCAAATATTAGAAGAGATAATAGTCTATTAAATATTTAAATTTAAAAATTGAGATGGACGAACATTTTATTTAATTAATATGTAAACTGAAAAAGACTTAAATTATTATTGTACTCAAAAAAATGGGGGTCACATAACCTCCCATTCATTGTATGAATGGCTCTCTCCCGACTTAAAACCGTCCTCGATCCTCAGTACTCTTTATTTTTTAAAATTTTTGTCTCTGTTTTTATTTACAAGATTTTAGTTTCGCTACTTGTCTCATCTGAAATACATGTTTAAAATCGACGCTTGATATTTAGATGTTTGATTTAAAAATAAAAATTTAATTGAAACACATGTTTAAAATCAATGTCGAACGGTTAACGATGTCATCGATTGGGCCTTCATTTTTAAATCAAACAAGTAGAAAGACTAAATTCCATGAATAAAAAGCATAAAGAGTACTAAATTTAAAGTTTGAAGAATATAGGGACTGAGGACAGTATGAGACCTTGGTTTTGATTTTTTTATTTTATTTTTATGATACACGTTAGGACTTTTGCAGAAAAATGTGAAAACAAAGAGGTCTTCCTAGTTCCTCTTCCAAGCAATACAACATGATTCGGATTCAAACCCACATAAGAACAATATAAGTATTATTGACTAATAGAAGGCTTTGTTTTTTGTTGCGGTGGCAAAACTAAAGTTTAGGGCAAACCAAAGTTTTGCAAAAGCTAAAAAAACTAGCTTTTGGCAAACCAAGATTTAAAAAACTAGTTTTGGGGGCAAATTAAGGATTTGACACTTAAAAGCTGAGTGTTTTTTGTTGCTTCTGGCTTCTTAAACTAACTTTTTCACCCAAACGCAACAAAAAATTGGGCTTAATAAGTGGATCTCTTATTGGCTAACTTTTTAGTATGTAATATATACTATACAAATGAATAATCATTTGATACACACAGAATGTGTAAAATTTAGACAACACAATTTTTTTCTATTTTAATATTATCTTAAATCTCTAAAGTTTAAATCTTAAACACTACTACCTAAATATAAACACTAAATAATTTTAAAACTACTAGTTAATTTAAACAACTTAGTTCAATGCTTATAATTTATTTTCAATAGTAATTATAAGAAATAAAAGGCTAAAAAATATTAAACGTAGATTTGAAATAGCAATATTTTAGAACTTAACCAATGATCTTAGTAAAAAAGAAGATGATGTTTATTTTAAGAGACACAGATTTAAGCAACTTTATTTGCAAGATGTGCATGTCTTATCAAAAGCTTAAAAAATTATAAATAAATACTACCTTATAATCACGTTAAAATTATTAAAAAAACAAATATAATATTTTATACTAACCGATGAGTCAATACGCCCGGTTTAAAATCTTATTACCGATTGAGGACTAAAATGGTGTGTGCCAAAAAAAAGGGTAAACTACCTATTTTGTACTCCCAACGTATTATCGTATTTCTGTTTTAGTACTCTACTTATTTTCTGACAAAATGATACCTAACATTATGTTTTTGTTCTATTTCGACATCCTGACCGTTAAAAATTAACATAGATAATAATGTGGCTTTGGTATAATCACAGTGTTAGTCCAAAATATTTATATATTTTTTATTAATTTAGTCTAAAATCCATCAATTTAAACATCTTAGCTTTGGGGATAGAATTGCAAATTATCTATTTTATTTTTCTTTCCATCGAAACTGTTAAACTTCTTTGGGTGTTTGGGGTTAGGTTCAAGGGTTATATGGTGGATTCAGCGCGGATCCATGCTTAAGTTTGGGTGGGTACTGAATTTTTTAAAATTCTCATTTAACTTTAATTTTTATGAATTAGTCTCTAAATTTTATAATTTGTGTTCGTCCTAAAATTTTGAAATTTGAATGACTTATGTCCACTCCCCTCAAAAAATATTCTGGATCGTCACTGGGTTGATTGGCCATCGGAGGACTGTTTCGAATTGTTTTGTAGAGGTGAGAAAGCGTTTGACCTTTATGGGACCATGTATTAGGGTACTATAAAGAGAGTTTGGAGAAGCCATGGAATGTGTTGTTTAGAGTAATTCTCAGGGGGGTTTGGGAGGGAGAAAAGAAGTTCTTGACATGTGTTTTCTTTTGGATTGATTGGGCCTTCAAGGATGGAGATAGCCTTGGACTGAGCCAATTCTATGGCTGCACTGAAGAAGAAGAAGAAGGAGGAGGAGGAGGAGGAGGTTCGGATAAACAAAGAGTTAATTTCTGCAACTTTAATAATCTGAAAGATTCGGAGGTTAACAAAATGGGGAAAAGAAGAGTTGGGATTTGTAGGGAAGAAGGGGAAAAATGAAGTTTGTGGTTTTAACCCAAATATTTAAGAAGATTAAATTGAAAGAGTTTGGACTAAATAGATACAAATATATAAATTTTTGGATTAAAACTGTTATATCTCAATTAAAATGAGTCACATCATCACAGTTAATTTTTAACTGTCAAGGTACCAAAACAAAACAAAAACATAATGTTAGACAGAGGTGGCGGGTCATTCAGTTCGGGTCGGGTCATTTCGGGTCTAATATCATTCAGTTCAAATTTGGTTTCGGTTCGGTTTTAATTCGGGTCATATCGGCCAATTATTTTCGGATCATTCAATTTCGATTTGGGTCAATTTCGGGTCAACGGGAGATTGGCCGGTTTTAATCGAGTTTTTAAGTCGGGTCAATTTTTTACACGCTATATATGGCTTTATAAAGCTAATGTATTTGAGTTTTTGGTAAGTTGTGTAACTATTCACATCACATCTTTCTTTATTTCTTTTAATATTTTTTCTTTATTTCGGGCCGTCTTCGATTCGGGTCGATTCGGTTCGATTGAAAATCGGTTCAGGTCCATTTCGGTTCAACTAAAATCCATGTCGGTTTCGGTTCAGTTTATTTCGGGTCGATATCGGGTCTTGGGGTTATGTAAATCGATTGGCCTCGGGTCAAGTTTGTCAGGTTTAACGTTAAGTATTATTTTACTAAAAAAATAGGTGAGATACCAAAACAGAAATACAATAATAGATTGAATACTAAATGGATAATTTACCCTAAAAAATATAACATCAGACATGAAAATCGCCGTGAACTTTTGGCCATTATAGCAAGTAAAACCCATGAATAACTATATACATTTCAGAATGGTTTGAGCTATTTTACTTAAACCATTTAAATAAAATCTAGAATACAATATACCATGTCACACCTTAGAAAGTATGAACATTAGTGTTGTAATATGTCCTAAAAAAATATAATAATCTCGCGATAAATAAGATAGACATGGTGAACAATCGTAATATATCCTTTCATACATATTTTATGACAAGATGGTAATAACCCACGACAGAGGCGGATAATTTTTGTATGATTCCAACAAAGAAATAAATTTGATCTTTAAATTTTTTGTTCTCCAGAATGTTATAATTACAAGAAAACAAGTAAGACAAACCCAGTTCCCATGAGTCAACTCTCGAGTATACCTCAATTACATGCCCAAGCCGAAATGTGTGAGAGCATTAATCAAATAAAAAAATACATACAAAAGGCGAGGAAAACAAGCATTAAGACGAGCAGTAGCAGCACTCTCTTGCTCCTACTTCAGGAACCCTCCACATTACAGCAAAACCAGGCTGTTGTCGGAGCATACGAACCACTCCAGTAAAGATGATAAACAGAGAATTTACATGGCTCGAGAGGATGGCATCATCTTCCGCGGAAAGCGTTCTTAAGAGGAAAGTTGGAATTTGCCGCTAGGCTTTTTTCTTCTCCACCCCTGAAATGTCCAAACAGAAATCAGACCTTGAAATCTAGGGAGCACACGCAGGCAATTCTGAAAGAAAAGATAGAAAAGTAGAGGCAGCTGAAACTTACAAATGCAATATAATACACGAAGGTCAACCCTGCTAGAATGATGAATGCAATTTGAAATACATTGTACCTGTAATGGCAGTACGAACATCAGTAGAATACAATTAAATACATACAGGTCTAGTTATGGTAAAAACTGGGATTTGAAAATAGTATAGACTCACTTGTACAAATATTTAATTCCACGAAGCGACTGCAATGTATGGCCGAATATTTCCTGGGCAGCGGTTGCTTGAGCATAGTACCCAAATGCCGTAGAACAGAACTGTATGACGCTGAAGTTGCAAATACAGACAATATTCCTATTAGATAATGTTGAAAACAAGATCCCTTTATATAACCAGCAGGTATGGAAACAAGATTGAATAAATGAGCTGAGTCACCAACCTTATAGAGCACAAAAGAATAAGTCCCACATTGAACAGGAAAGAGTTCATTAGAGTGGCTCCCCACCTACGTAAGCCCATCAAACGTATATTAGCCAGCAGGTAATTTTCCCAAATATAGAAAATTAAAAACAAATGTCATCAACATGAAATCCATTACTTCATAGGATGAATCGTAATGAAAACTAATCTCAGACCAAGCATCATTGCACCAGCAATGACAGCAAGAAGAAGGTAGAAGCAAAAGAATGCAAATGCTGCCGTGCCCAGAAGACCTGACAAAATATAAAATATATATCTACTTCAATTTTAAAAGCAGCAAAATAGAAAGAAATAAACTCCAACAAGGTTTACAAATTACCCCATATATCATCCAGCTTGATGAAAATTTCATTCAGGAAGGGAGAAAGCGGTGGATCAATCAGAAGGTATATTACAATATGAGCAACCCAAGCCACTGAAACAATTAACCTAACCAAGTGCAGAGCAAATTGCAGGTTAGATAAGCTCCGTTTAGTCAGGGGCCAACATCATCGGTTTAACAGTTTCAAATAGACTTCAACAGGTGTATTGTGATCCCTTATTCTAAGGATAGCAGCAATTTATTTCTATTCCGTGCATAGATAAAGCTCACAGTTCAAATATCCTGTTGTTATAGCTTATTTACATTGAGCACTAATGTCCATAAAGTGCATGAAAATATCCAAACTCAATTGCCAATTCACAACAATAATACAGCTCGGGAATTTAAAAATACATTTATTGACTTATTCGTAATAAAATAAATTAACTAAGCACTCACCCTAGGACTCCCAACAAAAGTTTTGCCAAGTATCCAAGAACAGTCAAGGCCCAGGATGTTTCAGCCTGAAATGTCATGGGAAGGGAGTTAATACTGGAAGAGGGGACGGGACCATAACCAAGTGTCAAGCATACTTGAAGTCCAGCAAGTCAAATTTGATACCTTTTCTCCTTGAGGATACATCTCTTCCAGTAGCTTTACATCTTCTTCCAGCTGAAGCAATTCCTGATTTAATCAAGAACATAACAATATCAATAGCCATGGAAAATGAACAATGCCACAATATGCGAAAAGACCATTAGATGGATATTTTATCATCCCCTAAACAGGAATGCTCACTAGTTAACTTCAACTCTTCTCTAAGAAACAGCAAAAGAAACTGCCACAATTTAATATCATGGTCAAAATACAACTTATCTAAGAATAATAGCCATTATAACACAAGATAAATTGTTTAATTATTAGATCTTTAAATGTACTAGGAAAACTCAATAAAAATATAACATTAGAACTAGAGTAATCTACAATTGATGTCACAAAATATAACTCAATGAAAAATGAATAAGAAGGATTTTGCATAGACCTTTTCCACAGCCTTAACATTTTTACGCCACTTACGACCCTTAGAACCGCTTCTTTCTTCCTGGTGAAGTGCATCAGCTGCTTTCTTCAGTTCTCTTGCCTTTTTACCAAGTTCAGTTGCTTCCTGCAATATCAATTATAAGTATGGCTATGAATACGAGCAATCGCAATACAATGCGAAAGTCAATACTATCTTCTTACTGCATTGCATGGTTTCATATGGCAGTTTAGCAGCATCATAAGCAATATAAATTAGCACCTTAATATACTGTGAGCGAGTAATAACAGCTTTTGGACGGCGTATAAATGAAGCGATAAGCCCAAGAGGCAAACAAGCAATACCTACACCACCAAATATCTGACCAAAAATATCAAGATGTAAGCAATATATTCTAACAAAACGCAGATCAACATTAAATGCTTGAATTGCTATCCAAATTCCAAACATAATCATAACATATTAAAATTTGCAAAAAACTTGCCGAGAATAGAACAGATCCAACAATTGTTGCAAGAGCAACAACATATTCTGGAAATGTAGTGCGCATAGTCCATGTTTTCTCCGATGAAGCACTAGCAGTATATGCAGAGCACTGTAATGAAAGAAAAAATGATGAAAGAGAACATAAAATAATGAAATAAACAAGAATGTTATACAGAATAAAGGATCCGTTGCAATTTGCAATTTATATGGATAAATGAATTACTAACCGCTCGTGCACCAGCTCCACCAATACATGGCTGACTGTTGGTGAAATCCCAACTACTGGGGAAATTA
Organism: Hibiscus mutabilis; assembly: GCA_019671005.1. Classification (NCBI taxonomy): domain Eukaryota; kingdom Viridiplantae; phylum Streptophyta; class Magnoliopsida; order Malvales; family Malvaceae; genus Hibiscus; species Hibiscus mutabilis. The sequence continues at coordinate 6,492,775 of CM033751.1, read as the reverse complement.
GTAGTGGCAGAAGACAGGTGCCTAACAGTAAAATCTACCTTTCCAACTAGCCCTGATGTACCATTCAAAATGATAAAGTCATTGGCATGAACACTATAATTAAACCAGAAAGTACAGAAAAACACTCTCAAGAAATGTAAAACGAATTTCCAAGTTATCCACTCAACGCAAGTACCAGTTCTAGCATACCAATCCGTTCAAAATATTTGCTAAGATCTTCTAATTGTAAAAGCACCTTAATCAAAATTTATATTCAAAACATTAACCGAGTATTCCAGTGATAAACATCATGGTTCTATTCCTAAACTAACATGTACTTCCATGGCTCGCAAAAACTTTTCAATTAAAGAGAAATGCATATGAAATTAAAGAAAAAGGGGGAAAGGATAACCCAACCATATAGTATGCCAAGCAGGAGAGCACAAACTATTGCAGTTGTCACCACCCATAGCAACGCGCTCTTTATCCGTTTGCTAACACTCCTGCAATCAAAAACCAAATACATAAAATAAAAAATAAGAGTAGAGCAATGCGTCAATATAATCAATAGTTTTAGCTATCGAAGTCCTAGAAACACATACTTATCCTGGTCTCCTTCGTAGTAGAACATGGCAAACGGGATTACAAAGAAAACGAGCACGGCATCTACGATATAAATAGCGAGCCAGAGATCTTTCATAGGCAAGGTGAGATTACACGCGCCGTTGTAGATCGCATGCCTACATGCCTGCCGGTTGGCGACATCAGCCGGTAACATGAGTATGGAAATGGCGGCGACGGAGAGCCCGAAAACGACGACGAATTTGGGGAAATAGGCTTGGTTGGCGTCGTCCGGGTGTTGGTAATTAATGAGAAGGTAGACATTGAAAAGGAACACCAGTACACAAACGACTATGGCGACGATTACCAGAGCGAGGTTGAAATCACTCATCGTTATCAAGCTCTCGATTCGAATCAATACGAAGAATTAGGGTTTACTTTTAATCCTTTGGGATTTTTTTTTTTTTTTTTTTTTTTGTAGATCTCAGTCTCTTTTGTGTTGACAAAAGTAAAGGTGGAGGTTGGGGCTCCGGTGAAGTGTTTCGTTGAATTTTGGGGTATTTTTTAGGTGTTGGAGACGAATTGACTTTATTATCCTTTATAACTTTGTTAATGACGATATGAAACACTTAGGAGGAGAGTTCGGTATGGGTTTTAATGTAAATTTATCTTAGATCTCCATCACAAGCATCGACCTAGCCTGTCATAGTAGCAAGAGTAAGGTCAATCTTCTTTTGGTTTATTATGCCTTCAGTCCCTGTACTGTTTAGAATTTTTAAAATTTAATTCGTCTGCTGATTTTTCAGGTATTTAATTTAATTCACTAATTGTCTTATTTGAAAATTAAAGCTTCATAATATTATTATTGGACTTTCGATAAATGTGAATACGTAACACCTCTCCCAGCTGGCCAGCTGGAGATTCTTGTTTCGTGTAAGTTAATTCAATAAATAGAGTAATTACCAACCATTATTTGGTTTAATTGGTTGAGGCGTTTGGTTCTCTTAAGCAATATCAAATATTTGAATTTTAGCATTGTAAATAAAGAAAATTATATTAAAAAAGTCATCTCATAGAGATGGTTATCGGTTTGTTCGGATCGGGTTCGGTCGGATTGATTTCTGTTCGGGTTGCTTTCAATTTAGGTTCGATTCAAGTTGGATCGAGTCTAATTCGTATTTAGTCGGGCCTAGATTAGTTTGGGTATCAATATAGGATCAGTTGATTTTCGGTTTGGGTCATCGGATCAGTTGCTTTTCGGTTTAGATCATTATCAGATCGATTGCTTTTCGGGACGAGTCAATATATGAAGATGGTCTTCTAAATAATATTAAACCATTAAACTGTTATTAAAGGTAGTTGTTAATTAGTAATATAATACAAAATAAGAATAAAATATACATATTTTAGCAAATTAAATTCGGGTTACTTTCGGTTCATGTTGATTTTTGGTCGGGTTGCTTTCATTTTCGGTTAGGGTTGATTTTTGTTTTAATTAAATTCAGTTCGGTTTTGGTTTAGATTCGTGTCAAGCTTAGACCAGCATGTTTAGATCCATATCTATCTCGGGTCAGGTAAATCGGTTTAGGTCTCAAGTCAAGTTTGTCAAGTTTATGAGCTCATATTAAACTTTTATAAAACTCAATCCGTGTTACTCGACTAATGAGTTAGATATCAATTATTAACAAAATAAAATAATTATTTAAATATGTAATAGTATTCGTTGATTATGTGCCTTGTCAGCCGGTAGTTGGGGATGACAGTGGGAAGGGCGAATGTTTTTCATTTTTGTCTCGATCCGGACCTAATTTTTATATCTCTCACTCTATTTTCACCTTTATTTAAAGATGCAATATTCGAACATGATAAAAGAAAACTTACTTATACTGTCTTGAAATACTACATAATTATTTATATTAAAATTAAATAAAATTAAAAAAACAATTAAAGTTTTATTTATAAAAATAATTAAAAAACTCATAAGACGCGAGGAAGTTGATTGGCAGGATCCCTCACGGGTGCACCTTCAATCAACATTGATCTTCTGAGAAGGGTTCGAGAGAGTATATATGTTGGGACTTGAAAGATGGTGAATTATGCCTGAGCGAGGCAAAGCTAGAAAAAATTTTGGTGGAGGTCCGCAGCGATACTAACGTGCAAATCATTCATCAGACTTGAATATAGTTGTATAAGGACGAAAGACTAATCGAATAGTCTAATAATTGGTTTCTTCCAAAATTTCTCTCAGAATAACTAAAGCATTTAATAAGTTCTATTAGGTAAAGTCAATGATTAAAGACATCAAAAGCGCAACATAATTTTGTTTTAAAATGATGAGGTACGGGTTTTAATTTGAATAGTCTACACTAGAATCTGAAGAAAAAAAATGAAAACGGGTCCAATCCAATGTTCTCTTTGTGTATATATTTACATCAAAAATCAAATGAGATTTGTTATTCATATAGTAGCTAGTAGGGATGGATCGAGGGTATTGTGAGTTGTGATAAATTTTTTTAATTCTTATATAATTTAAATATTTTTATATATTTATATTTTTATTGATAATCTTATTTGGCACTCTTAAAATTTTGTAATTTCGCTTTCTTTATACATCTATTATAATTTTTTAAGAATTCGTACACTCCTACATAAAATTATGTGTCTGTCCTTAATAAATAACAAAAAAAAAACTTGCACAAACTTGTTAATTCTTACTATTATAATTCCTACAAACTTTACCTACGATATTTAAAAATTAAATTGAATTAATAATCAATCGATAATTTTATACAATAATAAAAAACAAAGGCATGTAAAGAATTTGTTTACAACTAGAAGTATTTCATCCTGATGTTGTACCATCCTCTCTTACACAATCCAACGGCCTTCCATCCTTGTTTGTACAAAACATGCCTGATATCAATGCGTTTGTTCTGTCTGTCTCCCATCTTCCCAGAAATAAATAAATAAATAGAAATATCAATTGGTGCGGTTAAGGGAATTTACTGTCTTCTTGTTGCAACTTCTGAAAGTTTCGTCGGTTTTCATTTCAACTTTGTTTGGTACAATTTTTTTTTGAAGGTTTGGTGAGAACGGTCGTTTGAAGAGAAATTAAAAATTTTATTTTTTTAAAACGTCTGTTTGTAGACAAATTAAGCATTTAAATACCTGTTTGAAGCGTAAGGATTGATCGTTCGATATAACTTCTTCATTGGACATCCAAATGAAAAGGCTGTGCCGAAAGAACCCTTAGCAGAGGCAGTCCTCCCCACTGTTGGCTAACGGGATTTAGTTCCTTTAATTTGTTTTGTTTTTTCACTTGTGGTTGGACCGTTTCAGATGTTTCTTTTAAGGACACCGGCAATATGTAATAGATACTTATTTACGTATGTACTGTAAATAGCGGCAATTTTCGTACAATAATAATCAGATACGATAATAATTACTGGCGGTTTTCTTCAAAGACACCGGTAATATAAATAGATACTTATTGTTAATCGCACAACGATATCTTATTATAAATGTTTTAAATATATCTAATAGGTATTAAATTAAATTTACTCTAAAATTACTGGTTGCTCACTGTCATTTTAACTGGGTGATTTAAAATTTAATTTTCATTAATGTTGTTGTTTAAATTATGAGACACCGGATAAGAGAGGTGGAGAGGAAGATTAAAGTGGTTGGGGACGATATCGAACGATTTATCCCCTGTAGATTTGGGACGAAGAGTCAATACGGTGATCGAAGTTGGAGAGAGAGTGTCAATCCTTAGGTCGTGCTCTGTTTTGGTCTGTCTTTGTTCTTCGGTTGCATGAGCATTTATAGCTCTTGAGACTGTTGATGATTGGATGGTGTGTAACACCCCGATCCGGATTCGAATTTGAAGTACTACATTCGGGTCATCCAAAATCGACCCATCAAAATTTAAATTTAAAATTATAAGTTAGCCACCCTTTAAAAACATCAGTCATCCACAAATCCATGAAGGTAAATAAAAATTATAATTAAGTTTACAAAACAAGAGCTCTAACTTTAAAATATTGTATAACAAAATAACATTTCAATAGAGTTTACAGACTCAATAACTTGTAAAGTCCTATGAATACATAAGCCCAAAACTAAATACTAAGTACTATACTCCGAAGTAAAGCGGTGCTGGGAAATCCCTTCTTGATGTGCTCTTCAGCCACGATCCACCTACTAACCTGTGAACGGAAACAATGATTTCGAACGCTGAACTTACAAACATCAATGGTACATTTTTACTCTATAACAATTCGTGATTATCATAAAGTACTCATGCAAGATAAATATAATTTAGAGAGCATAGATAAGGCTTTACTATTTATGAGTCATCATCTAGCCTACACTAACTAGAGATCTTAGTTCACCTTTCTCAAGGCATCAACAAGTCAACAAGAAGTCTTACATTACCCACAAAGCTTTGTCATACTCGGGGTCACATAGCCTATTAAATTACTCGAGTTCACATAACCCATCGAGTTAATACATACCATACATTGAAACTCACATGGTCCAATAATTCTGAACGAGTCATATGCCAAACTATGCTGAAGCTTACAAACTGATTCCGTCTCCATGATATTTACTGTTGCTCCCGATTTTCTTGAAGATATCTTGTACATGGATATTAATGGTTCCCATTTGTGAGCCTATCTCCTTGATTTATGTAATGGCTTAGGCTTAGCCATCCTTTCTTTTAAAAAAATAATACACAAATTGTCCCTAATATTTATATATTTTCTTAATTTGGTACTTAATGTTTTTTGGTCACTAGAGTACTCTAACATTTTCGACTGTGACCTATTCTGTCTCATTCCGGTAAAGAATTGTTAAAAATTTTCAACCAATTCATGTTAGCCCCCCCTGGACCAGGTCAACCCGCCTAATTTTATTGAAAGTGTAAATGATATGTGAAGTCTTTTAAATTTTTTTTGTTCAATTTAGTCACTAAAAAGTTTATTTATACTTAAAATTGTCCTTATTTGTTTCTAAATTTTATAATTTTGTCCGATATGTATTATTATGGATAATATTATTTTATATAAATGTTATTTTTTAATAAAAACTAAATTAAATAATAATATTATATTTAATAAACATCACCTTCCCGCGTCAAAAAACATGAACAATAAACACGTGATTTTTATTAAAGAAAAAATATATGAAATATTAAATAAGAATATATTTAATTAAATCAAGTCTTTCAAGATTTTTTTGTTCAATTTAGTACCAGAAAATACTATTTGTGCATAAAATAAATCTATATTTATTTAAAAATTTTATAATTTAATCTAATATTTATTATTATTGATAATGTTATTTTATTTAAATATTATTTTTTATTAAAAAATTCATGTCATAAACAAATCAAGAAACATTTATTTATTTTTAATTGAGGACCCATTTTAATAAGTTACATAAACCCCTAAAATCATCTATTCTAATCGTTCCTCCATCATATAAATCATCAATTGTATTCAACAGTTTTCTTCTACTCTATTAAAAGAACAAAGGCCATATTGTTCGGTTCTCAAAGTCTAAAAAGAACAAATATAGTTTAACGTTATTTTTTTATTGACAACACAGTTACCCTGGCATCATTAGCAATAATACATTAAACATTTTTTCTCTATCGGATCTTCAGAACTTTATCCTCATTAATCTTGATTGACTTGCGTCGTACATTTAATTTTAGCAATAGAATCTTTCAGTAGAAATTTTTTACATACACGAAATCTCAAACTCGAAATTACATTAAACGATATAAAATACCGCACGCAACGGATTTTGTTCCCTGGTTTTGATACTTTGTAGGTAATTTACTATCTTTTCCATAGTAATATAAGGTGAACGAGTCTGCAGTACAATAGCTTAATGTAAAAGTAAAAAATGACATAGTTGAAATGTTAGAAAATACGAAATTTAAGATGTTATCACACAACCTAAAATGTTATACTTTTTTATAACATTTTAGTTTCGAAACTTGTCATAAAAACACAGAACATAAAATGTTATAAAAAATATAATATTTCGATTGTATAGTAATATTTCAGGTTCTATATTTTTTAAACATTTCAACTATGTCGTTTTTTATTCTTACATTAAGTTGTTGTACTGCAGACTCGTCTACTTTATGTTGTTAACTATGAGATCGAAATTTCGATCTTTATTTGTGAGAATTGGACATATTCATAATCATTTATTGTCCCTTTTGAAGAAAACCTAGGAATGAAAGGTTTTTTTTTACGTAAGATGAAAGGGTTAATTATTATTATCAGTTGATATTCGTATTAACATAATATAGTAAAGGTTAATTAGGTTTTGGCTCAGTTAATCAAAATATCTTTTTATTGGTACTTTTTGTATTGAAAAAAGGAGAAGTTTTTTCGTTAGAAGATGTTTCATTAGGAAAACAAACGTGAGATAACAATGGAGCAGAGGATGGAAATTGTCCTCTGCTCTTGGATAAAATATTAAAAAATATTCGTTTTCATTAATATTTTTTACTCCATTTTGATTTTCGTTTATATATTTTATTTTACAAAATATTTTCTTGTTATTCTTGGGATGAAGTCGGAATTTATTTCTATTAAGTAGAGAGATATTTATATTTTCAAGACAAATGATATAATTCGAACTTATATAAATGAGACGATATGATCATAGTCGTCTTGAACATTTTTGGGGTCCTGCGCGAAAATTAAAAATGAACTCCTATAAAACGAAAATATGTTACATTACTTAGAACAATTAATTTAATATTTCATTGATAAACTATAGAAACGTGATTAAAATTTATTAAACACATTGTTTTCATTGTTTTGTTAAGAAAACACATTAAATACAACTAAAATAATAAGGGACACCGTGTCACTTGATGAATCTATAAAGTTATGAAGGTAAAAGATGGGGGCCTGAGCGGGCGGTTATGACCCCTTGTCAGACGTCATTAAATATGAACATCTTTGATCACTCGACCAATTAGTGGATCTCCAAAATTTATTTATTGTGCAGCTAAAATTGAATTAATTTTTTTAAAATGAGTTAAAAATAAATTCATTTTTATATTTTTAAATAAGATTAAACATGTATAACCTTTTTTCATCCTGGCTTGGGCCCAAGACTCAAACCAAACCCAAATTACAACACAAATCCATAAACCCAAGCTATCTACCTAATACCCAAACCCGGTCCATACCCCTATCCAGATCCTAACCCGACCCGATCCAAAAATTAAAAACCCTAGCCCTAATATCAACCTTAACCACGCCGCCACCGTCGTTCTGCCATTGTTCCGCCGTCGGCAACCACCCAAAATCCCCAAATTAAATCCCAAAATCCCCAGATTAACCCAAACTCTAATTTACAAACCCTAAAACCTATTAACCCCAAATCAAACCCTAAAAACCAATCAACCGAAATAAACCTAAACTACCATATGGTCGAACCCATACCCATAAACCTACCCCCCAGTCTACCATATCCCATAAAATCCGACGCTCCATCAAAATATATATATGCAACACATATTAAAAAAGAGGGAGTTGTTATTATTTTTGGTTATAAAAACCGAACCGAAAAGAGTTGTGAGGGGAATTTTTTCCGGTACTAAATAGAGTTGTAAAGGGGATGATAGAAATTGTAAGAGTTTTTTAGTGAAATCCAAAATATTTCCAGAAATCTTAGAGCAAAAAGCAATCTTTATTTTTTTTATTTCGAATCAAGTATAAACAAAAGAGGTTTTCCAGTTTTAAAATCAAAGCTTTGTTTCATTTTGTTGTTTCTTCAATCTCGAAAATCAAAAAAGGAAAGGAGTCGAAGTTTACCGGGTTGGTCGAAGTGTCGCCGTGAGGTTGCCGTGATGCCTCCGCCACAAGGCCATTCGGCCGATGACTGGCACAATGACGGCAAGAGTGGCCGCCGCTTTGGTTCAAGTATAGAGGGAGGAGAGGCTAAGAGGATAATGAAGATTAGGGCTTGTTTAGGCTTTAATCTGGTAAAAAATGTTATAATTTGTTTTTAAATCGACCAGCGCTAAACGACGTCGTTTAGGCTCAACAGACCTAGCTCATGCGGTGACCCGACCCATGGAGGATCTGCGTTTCAAATAATTTTGTCCATTCATATTTTGTTTGTGTCTTTTATTTTACATTTTATTCGATTTAGTCACTATATTTTGGCAGTTAATTTCCAGCCTTATATTTCTGTTAATTTGCGCTTATTTCTTTATGTTTTATATTTGTTACATTTTAGTCCTATAATGTTTACTATTTATGCTATTTAGTCACTATATTTATGTTACATTTATATTCGGTAAATTGGCACAAATGCTCGGATGCAAGTTTTCTGAACAATGAGAGGCCTCTGTTATTGGCCTTAGGGCAGGTCCCGGTGAGGAAAATAAAGATCTTATGTATCCTTCAGGGTTCACCCCTACTCAAGCTAAAAAATCAAACCAGCCCTCGAGTGGTAATTTTTGTGGAAAAATCTCAACCACTTCAGGCCAGCGCCCCTATCCCGATAAATTTGCCCGCTGCATCAGAAGCTAAGCTAGAGGCAATCAAGCTGAAAATTTTGTCTCCGAGGTGGATCAGTTAATTGAATCTAACAAATCAAGAATTGAGCCGTCAAAAGAGATCGAGGAGCGTTGCAAAAGACTCAAAGAAAAAATGCAAACCATAGAGATAGAGAATACCTTCAGTGGATTTGAGGCTAGTGAACTCAGCCTTATCCCAAATTTGGTGTTACTCCTGAAATTTAAGATCCCGGAGTTTGAAAAGTATGATGGAACCAGTTTCTCTCACGCTCACTTTACTATGTTCTATAGGAGGATGACAGGATACGGAAGAGACGACAAGCTGTTAATACATTATTTTCATTATAGTCTATTAGGATCTGCCGCCCGATGGTATAATCAGTTGAGCCGTCATCAGATAAAATTATGAAAAAACTTGGCTAGAGCCTTTTTGGAGCAGTACCGATACGTCAGTGATATGGTACTTGATCGTTAGACTCTTCAACACATGAAGTAGAGGTCTAATGAAAGCTTCAGACAGTACGTGCAACGTTGGAGAGACATAGTTGCACAAGTCCAACCCCCTCTTGGTGAGAAAGAAACATTAGTCATATTCATCCAGACTTTGGAGGGTCCTATCTTAGACCGCCTTATAGGTAATGCAACTACCAACTTTTCTGATCTAGTACTGTCTGGTGAGCTCATTGAAAATGTCGTTAAAAGTGGAAATATCGATATTGGTGGAAGTTCGTCTCACAATAAGCCTTCGTATGGGAAGAGAGACAATGAGGTGAACTCGTCAACAATTTATAATGTCGGTTATTCAAAGCCAATTATGGTGGTCCCTCCTAAGATTGTAAATGCTCAAGGTTCTTCAAGCCAGGATCCGAGTCAGAAAAAGAACCCTGAGAAGATTGAGTTTACTCTACTACCAATTTCGTACGGGGATCTATACAAAGAGTTGTTCAATGCCCACGTAGTGGCACTTTTCCATCAAGCCCCACTACAACCTTTCTTCCCGAAATGGTATGATCTCAGCTCAAGATGTGATTATCACGCGGGACAAGTTGGCCACTCAATTGAGAATTGTTGGGACTTTAAGAGGCTAATAGAAAGGTACATCAAGCTTGGTGTTGTAAGTATTGAAAATCTTGCAGGACCATCTACTATCGGGAATCCCTTACCGTAGCATGAAGGTCCCAATTAAGATTCTCGAGGACCAGATGTGGGGGCATGCCTTGTTATGACTATTTTTGATCAGGCTAATTATCAAATTATTTTGAACATAACCAATAGGTCCCTTGTAGTTTTTACATATTTCAAATCAATACTTTTTGGACCAGTCTCGCTATCTAAGCCCAAAGGTAGTGAGAATCTTTTGTAAGGGCCAAAAACTACAAGTTTCAATGAAATATGCATTTTGTTCAAAAAAATGTTTCGATAGCACTCCTACATAACCAGAAGTTGAAAAAATAATGGAAAATGACTTATGCTGCTCAAAACCAAATATGAGGGCATTATGTTAAAATTTTCAAGTAATTTTCTATATGGGCATTTTGGGGGCATTCTTCTGAAGAAATTGACTTCAAGGAAGAAAATTGGACCTAAAAGAGATTGAGGCATCCTCGTGTGCAAAAGAACAATAGCCCGACAGGACAGTGAGGAGTCAGGGACATCCCTTTGGGGACAAAAAGAAAGAAAATCATATCACACTCATACATTTAGTTGCATTCATCTTGCATTGAACCACTTTTGCATACGTCACACATTTAGATTACGTGCATATTCCGAAGTCACCATACATCTAGGGTAGACACATGCATTTAGACATAAAATTCATGCATCCAATTTTGCTTACAAACAGGTTCAACAAAGCAACTAAACATCCTCAACGTGGAGGTAATCACAATGGCCAACCTTAGTTTTGGAGGAGGCCAAACATAGAAAAAAATGCTGAAACATCTAAATAAAAGGTACCAGCAACAAAATTTTGGAACATTTATTGATTAATTTTTTTTCTCATTTTCAGGTCACACCTCTCCTCCAGTAGAACATTAGAAGTAACTTTTTTCAGATCTTACCTTCTTCATTGGTGATAGACCAACATTTGAAGATTTTACTTTACCGTTAATGGTGCAGCAGTTTAAATATTCTGAAGATCTCGCTTCTTCGTTGATGGTGCAACAGATCCAAACCTTTCTTCCAGATCTCGCTTCACCGTTGGTGATGTAGCAAATCAAATTTTGAAGATCTCGTTTCTCCGTTGATGGTGCAACATATCAAATTTTGTCAAGGTCTCATTTTTTCGTTGATTGTACAACTAGACCAAACTTCTTCCTCGAATCTTGTCTCATTCTTATAGTTGTAGGTAAAAAAAGAGCAAAAAAGAGAAAAAATTGAAAAAAAAGAAAAAAATCAAAATTTGAAAGAAAAATTCAAAAAAGAAGAAGAAAAAATTCATAAATTAAAAAAAACAAAAAAAGAAAAGAAAAGAAAAGAGAAAAAAATCAAAATCAAAAAATAAAATTGATCAACTTTCATCATCCGATCTTATCTCACCGTTGATGGTATAGATGTGTCCAACTCGCTATCATTATCCGATCGTGCTCCTCCATTGATGGTGTAGTAAGATCCAAGTTGTTGTTATTTGATCTAGCCCTTCCATTGATGGTAAGGCTAGTTCCAAGTTGCCAAATTATCTGATCTTGTCCCTCCGTTGATGGTGTAGTAGAATTCAAATTATTATCCGATCATGTCCCTCCGTTGATGGTGTGACTGGGGTCCAAGTTGCCGAAATCAAATCATTCTCCTCTGTTGATGGTGTAGTGTGGTTCAATTTGGTGTTATGCTCATCTGTTTATGGCGTCGTAGAATCTAAATTACCATTCGATCTTGTTATTCCGTTGATGGTCTGGCTGAGGTTCAAGTTGCAATCTGACCATGCTCATCCGTTGATGGTGTAGTATGGCTACGGTTAGTATTTTGCTTCTTCGTTGATGGTGTAGTGGAATATAATTTGTTATCTATTCTCTTCCCTCCGTTGATGGTGTGGATGGGTCCAAGTTACTATCATCCGATCTTACTCCTCCGCTGATGGTGTGGTAGGGTCCAAAATGTCATTATTCTATCTTACCCTTCCGTTGATGGTATGGTTAAATCTAAATTTACTAACTTTCAAGTTTTATCAATGTTGTATATAAAAAAAGAGAAAAAAATGAAAAAAAGCAAAAAATGAAAAAATGGAAAAAATGAAAAAGAAAAAAAGAAAAAAAGAGAAAGGTTTTCAATTTTCTGACACTGCCTCTTCGTCAGAGTTGTAGCTGGATCAGACATTGAAATTTTCATTTATCGGTTCTGCCTCTTCGTCGGTGTTGTAGCTAAACCAAGCTTGCCAAATTCTGATCACGCCTCTTCGACGAAGTCGTAACTTGATCACAAAAAACCAAATCTCTGATCTTGCCTCTTCGTCAGAGTTGTAGCTGGATCAAATCCTCGGACATTGCCTCTTCATCGGTGTTATAGCTCGGTCAAACCTAACTTTTGGTTCTGCCTCTTCGTCGGTGTTGCAGCTGAACCAAGTCTGCCAAATTTCGATCATGCCTCTTCGCCAGAATCGTAGCTTGATCGCAAAGAAACTAAATCTCCGATCTTGCCTCTTCGTTAGAGTTGTAGCTGGATCAAATCCTCAGACCTTGCCTCTTCGTCGGTGTTGTAACTTGGCCAAGCCTAACTTTCGGTTCTGCCTCTTCGTCGGTGTTGTAGCTGAACCTGATTTACTAACTTTCGGTCTTGCCTCTTCGTCGGTGTTATAGCTAGACCAAATTCACTAACTCTTGATCCTACATCTTCGTCGGTGTCGTAGCTGGATCAACATTACTAACTTTAGACCATGCCTCTTCGTCGGTGTTGTAGCTTGGTCAAAGTTTACTAATTTCAAGTTTTATCAATGTTGTATCTAAAAAATAAAAAAAAATAAAAAATTCTAAAAAACAAAAAAGAGAGAAAATTCAAAAAAATGAGAAAACAAAAAAAGAAAATAAAAAATAGAAGAAGAAATAAGAAGTTTTCAATTTTCTGATACTGCCTCTTCGTCAGAATTGTAGCTGGATCAGACATTGAAACTGTCATCCATCGGTCCTGCCTCTTCGTTTGTGTTGCAGTTGGATTGAATTTTGTAGACTCTGCCTCTTCGTCGGTGTTGCAGTTGGGTTAAATTTTCTTTAGGTACTAGCTCATCATCAATAATGTAGCAAGTTGAACTCATTTTGCTTTCCCAACAGACAACCCCCTATTTTGAAGATTTTGCTTCCCAAGAGTGACAAGATGGATCAACCAACACAAGAAAGAATACTTGCGTCAAAGATGAAGAAGATCTATCGAAGAATGAAGGCATACGTTAAGAGGGAAGAAGCTTAGTTGAACCGGATGAAACGGGTCATTTTAGTCTTTGCTCTATTGCTGTTACACAACAATGAGCAAAGAGGGACATTTGTATGACCCTTTTTTCATCCGGGCTTGGGCCCAAAACTCAAACCAAACCCAAATTACAATCCAAATCCATAAACCCAAACTATCTACCCAATACCCAAACCTGGTCCATACCCCTATTCGGATCCTAACCCGACCCGACTCAAAAATTAAAAACCCTAAACCTAATATCAACCTTAATCGTGCCGCCACCGCCATTCCGTCATTGTTCTGCCACCGGCAACCACCCAAAATCCCCAAATTAAATCCCCAAATCCACATATTACCACAAACTCTAATTTACAAACCCTAAAACCTATTAACCCCAAATCAAACCCTAAAAACCAATCAACCAAAATAAACATAAACTACCCTATGGTCGAACCCATACCCCTAAACCTACCCCCCAGTCTGCCATATCCCACAAAATCCGACACCCCATCAAAATATATATATGCAACACAAATTAAAAAGAGGGAGTTGTTATTATTTTTGTCATAAAAACCGAACCAAAAAGAGTTGTGAGGGGAATTTTTATGGTTCTAAAAAGAGTTGTAAAGGGGAAGATAGAAATTGCAAGAGTTTTTTTAGTGAAATCCAAAATATTTCCAGAAATCTCAGAGCAAAAAAACAATATTTATTTTTTATTTCGAATCAAGTATAAACAAAAAAAGGTTTTCCAGTTTTAAAATCAAAGCTTTGTTTCGTTTTGTTGTTTATTCAATCTCGAAAAATCAAAAAATGAGAGGAGTCGAAGTTTACCGGGCTGGTCGAAATGCCGTCATGAGGTTGTCGTGACGCCTCCGCCGCGAGGCCATTCGGTCGATGACCGGCACAATGATCGCAAGAGTGGTTGCCGCTTTGGTTCAAGTATAGAGGGAGGAGAGGCTGAGAGGATAATGAAGATTAGGGTTTGTTTAGGTTTTAATCTTGTAAAAAATGTTATAATTTGTTTTTAAATCGACCAGCGCTAAACGAAGCCGTTTAGGCTCAGCAGACCCGGCTCATATGGTGACCCGACCCGGGGAAGATCCGCGTTTCGAATAATGGGTTAATTACGCCATTGGTCATCCCATTTTTCTCCCATCTTTATTCCTATCTACGGGATAATTTTGCCTTTAGTCCCTATGTTTTCTTCTGTGCTTTAAATTTTGTCCATTCATATTTTGTTTGTGTCTTTTATTTTACATTTTATTCAATTTAGTCACTATATTTTGGCAGTTAATTTCCAGCCTTATATTTCTGTTATTTTGCGTTTATTTCTTTATGTTTTATATTTTTTGCATTTTAGTCCTATAGTGTTTGCTATTTATGCTATGTAATTTAATTCTTATGCACTTTAATCCATGCATTTTTATTAGTCTCATGTTGTAATAGTTTAATCCATGCATTATTATTATTATTATTATTATTATTATTATTATTATTATATGCATATAATATATTATTATACAAAGTAACTTATTTTGTACATATTATATATTGATATAAGATATAGGTGTATATACATATATATGTTTTTATCTATGTCACATTTTTCATGTATAATAACTTTATCATTTTTTATATTATGTATATGATTTTATGCTTATTTGTAAAAATATGTATAGTATTTTATTTAATTACTACATATATAATATAAATAAAAATCTTTTTTTAAAACAATAATAATAATAATAATAACATATATAAACTATTAACTTTAAATATATCTAAATATTTTTTATAGGTATAAGTATTAGATATTTTACCTCAATTATTATATTTTTAACTTATATCAATATTTATGAATGTTAGATTAGTATTTTATTATGTTAGCATTTATTTATATATTTATTGCATTATATTTATTCATGTTTGTCATGTTTTAAGTTGCATTTCAGATATACTATTGTCAATGCGGTGCCCTTTTATTCGAGCGTAAACGTGGCCAGTATCAAGCGTAGTGATGGTGGTCTTTCGGTTTACTCTCGAATAACAAGGCCTTTAAAATCTACTCGCACTTATAACTAAATTTTAATTTAATCGTCACTTTAATCCGGAAAGTTTAATATTATTAAAGTAGTAATTATTAAAGTACCAATTTTGGGCGGTATGAGGATGCTAATCATTTCCCATCCGTAACCGACTCCCGAACTCGACATTTTTTAAATCTCTGGTTTTTATGGTGTCCGCCTACCTTTTGGCCGCGGCGACTTTATTTTAAATAAAATACAATTTTTTAAATCCCCAATAAAAGATATTTTTAAAATACCAAAAGACCCAAACATCTTAAAACTTTTTTTTTATAGAGAAAAAAGCATCGCTACGGAAGAAACAACTAATCTTTGAGCCAAGGCCATTACATAGGCCTAACGTTGCCCCCCGTTACTCTTGTTATTAATTTTTGCATTTTATATCATAAAAAATGGATAAATTACCTTCAAGTCCATTAAACTATCAATTCGATTATACCTCGTTACTTACGCATTCTGACATCTAAAGGATTAAATATTTAAATTTATTAATTTTAATTTAAACTTTTTAAAACAAAAATTGGCTCCAATAGAATTTGATCCTAGTTTGCACGAACGGGTCAAACAATTCAAACCACTAAGCTATATATTTTTTATTTAAATTTACAACAAATTTTATTAAAAATTATCTTCTTGATGAAAATTTTATGCTTGTATAGGTTATAGACTCAAATATCAAGCAGTAGATTGTAAGCAAACTAAAAAGTAAAGGCTATTTTCATTTTAATTTTTAAAAAATAAAAATTATTGAAGAAAACATGTTTGGAAGTAAAATTAAAAAAATTAAAAATACAAACAAAAATACGAGAAAATTTGAAAATATAAGATAGATGTTATCAATATTTTTTATTAAATTTGTTTTAGAAAATTAAAAAAGAAGAAGAAAACATTGGTTTTGAAAACAAGGCTAGATGACACACACGATCGAATCACTTCAAAAGCATTTCCTTTTTTTAATGACATTTAACTATTTTGTTTCAGCACCAAAATTTTTAAAATGTTCACTTAACTTAAAAAAAAAAACTAAAAATTTGATCCTAATGACATGATAATTAATAAAATTGACATATTAACAAATTTAGTCCTCAAATTTTACACTTTATTTTAACTTGGTTATAATTATAAAAATTTATCGCTCAACATTTCAATATTATATCAATTTAATCCATAGTTTTCTCTTTTCTTCACTTTTTCTTCCTATCATCATCTCATTCGTCAATCTATAAGGCATTGATCTTACCTTAACAACACAAGTATAACAAATAACTCCCCGAAACACGATTTTTTTTTAAATCCCTAAAAATGTTATAACAAAATAACTAAACTAAAACAAAAATGTATCTCCATATGATCAATTTTTCATATTTCATGATAAAAACACACAATCAAAAGATGCATGCCTGAAGCAGCTTGGGAGGTTGCCGGTGGTGCAGTTCGCCGCCGGTGGAGTGGCGACGCCAGCCGATGCGGCTTTGATGATGCAGTTGGGTTGTGATGGAGTGTTTGTGGGGTCTGGGGTTTTCAAGAGCGGTGACCCGGCTAAACGTGCCCGGGCCATTGTTCAGGCCGTCACTCATTACAATGACCCGAACGTGCTTGCTGATGTTAGCTGTGGGCTCGGTGAGGCTATGGTTGGTCTTAATTTGACTGATAATAAGGCCGAGAGGTTCGCAGCTCGGTCCGATTAGTCATCAAAGGTGAGGAACTTCACTCTACTATTATTTCTGTTATTTTAGCATTCAAGCATGAAAACCTTGATAGTATATATATATATAGAGAGAGAGAGAGAAACTTCAATACACAACCAGTGTAAATTTTAGTTTAAACAAGCCTTTTAGTTGTGGGGATTAGGGAATTAGTTTAGAGTTTAGGGTTTTGAGTTCTAGGGTTTAGAATTTAAGGTTAGTGTTTAGAATTTAAGGTTTATGATTTAAAGTTTGGGTTCAATTTTTTAGGGTTTAGGTTTAATTCTTATTTATAGTATAAATAAGTAAGCTTGTATAAAATTTATTTTACACAACCTACCTATATATATTGTATTTGATGTTTTAGTTGATGGTACTATTCTAATCATTTGGTTGGCTGCTAATTAGTACTTTGACAAACACCAAGGTTCAAATCAAATCAATATTGGTTGGTTTTGGTTAAATTGATTGACTACTCATTAGTACCTCTATAAACATTAAGGTTCATACCCAACTAATAAGGGTTGATTCATAGTTTATGTAGATTGTGTTGATTGATTGATTACTTGTTAGCATCTTGACAAATATTAAGGTTTAAATCTAATTACTAATGTCATTTAGTCAGTTTAACATTACTTTTAGAAAGTGCGAGGATAATGTTTTTCAAAAGTGATTTTGAAAAATGTTTTTGGATTGTTTGGTATTGATGTCAACAAGTATTTTTAAGTAGATGATTGTATATTTTAGACCTTTTTGAAAATATAAAATAAATAGCGATATTAACAAGAAAAAATTAGTAATTTTGTTTAAAAGTGTTTTTGAAAAAGTTAAAAACTAAAAATTTTAGCTTTTGAAAAACACTTTCAAATCAAAGTGAAAAGCACTTTAGGTGTGAAAAATTACATAGTTTGCATTACTTTTGACCCAAAAGCACTTTTGAAAAGCATTGCAGGACATAGTGGGTGACATTAAGGTTATAGTCTAATCACCAACCTCATTTAGTGTTTGATATTAAGGTTCGAGTCTTATTTAGTGGATGATCTATAAGTATTACTTTCAACCCTCAATGAGACTGGTGGGATAGCCTTCAAATATGTTGTTACATGCGTTAGTTCTTTGCATATTGGAACAATGTTTTGGGCATTGAACTCACTGTGAGAGGTATAATGGCCTTTGCAGGAATTCTTTGGCGGTTCAACCATCATCATCCTCAACAAGTGCTCTTCTTCCGGTTTATCATAGTTTAAGTGTAGTCTCTCATACATGGGGATGCAATGTTTCACAGGCTGTTTCCTTATCTAAAATTTGATGTTTTTAAGATTGCTAGGAATAAAACAACTTGTCTTTGAATTCTGCTACTATACCATCGATTAGGCTCTATAGAAGCTTTACCTGCAGTTTCACTTGGTTTTGTTCTATGAATTAAGGCCCTGCTTCGTTGCCAAATTTTCTTTTTGGTTGCATGTATGCCATTGGATATGCCAGTGAAATGTTTCATTGCTTTGGCCACTTTGTGATCTTATACAACAATTGGGAATGAGTAAGCACACTTGTGCTAAATAGAGGGCTTTTAGAAACTGCTTTCTGAACCAAACCATTAACATGGCTACAACTAGGTCCGTTTATGAGATTTTGATGACCTAATGTCGATCTTAAGTATTGGCCCATGATAAGTATTCAAAAAATAAATAAATTTTAATAGTAGACAAAAATAAATTAATTTACTTGTAAATTGAATACTTAATAACAAGTATTGAAAATTGTTGTAACCCATTTTTGATCGGGCCAGCCCAATTACAAATTAAACCTATACAAATCCCAATATTAAACCCTTACCCAATTACAAATCCATACCCTAACCCATTTTAACCCACAAACCAGGCCCAAATAACCCAAACCCAATATGACAAAATACCCTAATAACCTAAACCTAAATTACTGTAATACCCCTAACCCTAATAACCCAAAACATCCACTTGCCTTGCTAGTCGTCACCCCCATGTTCCTTCACATCCTCGCGCGTGGCTGCCACGAACGCCACTATTGGCCACGCACGCGGCCATCGCCCAAGCCGCACTATCACCACCAGCCATATCTGACTCTACCGCCCAAGTGGCCGCCGCCCAAACCTGAAAAGCAAGAAGCAAATCTCATTTTCAGATCTGAAAAATCAGAGTAAATGAATCAAGTTGCATGCAAGTTGAAATTTTTTCTGTTATAAAAACCCACATATCAAATGTAAAAGGGGTGGATTTTCGATTCAAAAAAGGGAGGCTTTTTTTTCGAATGTAAAAAATTAGTTCGAATAAAAATAAAAAAAGTTTTCGAAACATTTATAAAAAGAGAGAGAAAACCGAATCGAAAATAAAAAAGGTAAAAAAGTACTTTTACTCTTTTCCGCTTTAGATTTACGTTTTTAGGAGCTTCTGTACGAAAATCTAAGGTCAGATTCGAATCCGAAATGTCAAAGAGTGTCAGAAAGGCGTGACTTTTCAACTTTCGTCCGTCGACGACGGCGATGATCACCATCGGCGACCGGCGATCCTTGTCGGCGCGAGCGACCAGCCACCACTGCACCGACAAGGAAGGCAGAAAAAAAGAGAGAGCTTAGGGGTTGCTTTTTTTAAATCTGAAATAATGTTTTTTTGTGTGTGAAAATTTGACTTATATACTAGGGTAAAAATAGGGATAAATTACGCACTAAGCCTCTCCGCCTCAAACAAGTTCGCGCTTGAGGTCTTCCGCATAGTCTAATCTCGTAAATGGTCCTCAATGTTTTTAAAAACTTTCAATACGGTCCTTTTTGGCTTTTAATTGAACTACCAAGTTTTATTTCATTTCAATTAGGTCCGAACAGCTTAAACAAAAGTGGAATATTACAAGATAAGGACCTACACCCTAAATTAATTATTTCCGCAAACCTTCTTATTATGTATTTCTTTCAATTTCGTCCTTTTTTTAGTTTCTATTTTTTAATTTAGTCACTTTTCAAGTTTATTATTATTATTATTATTATTATTATTATGTATATATGTCTGTTTTATATCATATGTGTAGTACATTTATATATTATATATTTTATTATTATTCTATTTAATATGTATATAATATTATGTATAACATATTATTATTATATTTAAAATATATAATATTTTACTTGTATTAGTATTATATTTGTGTATAATATATTTAGTATATATTATGTATAACATAGTTTTTTATTTAGTCTTCCTTTTTGTTCATTATTATTATTATTATATTTACATATTATTATTATATATGTATATACATGTTTTATTTTTCTATACATATTATGTATTTTGTATTAATATATGTATATTATTATCTTAATATTATATATATGTATATTATATAGTATTATATATTAATGTACAAGTATGTGTATATAGTATATATAGTATACTATATTATGTATATACTACTATATATATATTAATATGATTTTATTACTTTTTTATAATTATTTTTATTAATGTATATTAATATAATTACTATAATATGTATATTACTTAGTATATTTTAAAAATATATATATATACATCTTTATTATTATTTTCACTATATAATATATATGTTATATTTTATATGTATATGTATATTATTATCATACTTATATATATTTTTACCTCATTTCGAAAATTTTGTATTAAGGGAATTTTTTTCATTTTATTTCGGATAACTGAATAGGAAGTGACATCCTGACTCATTTAGGTGTCATCTTCTTCGGTTTTCGTAAATAATGAAATATTCTCCTTAGACCGCTTTTCGGGATTAAATTTTAAATTAAAATTCAAATTTTTGTTTTCTTGCAAAGACAACACTTAATAAGTCCGGTACCAATTTTGGGCGTTGTGGGGTGCAAATCCTTCCCCACAGGTAACCGACTCTCGAACCCAATTGGTTTAGAATCTCTGGTTATTTTTTACGGTGTCCGACTTACAGAAGTGGCCGGTGGCGACTTCACCTCCTATTTTAAAATTTTCTATCATTTGACTCCGTAAAAATATTTTTTTTAAAAGTCAACCATTATTATTTTCGAAAAGGGAAAAAAACCCTGTAACAAAAATAATGTAAGTTTACAACAAAGCAAAAAACCATATTAGAACGATTAAATCATACAACTAATGTAAGTTAAAAATTGTGTTCAGTTGAATTAGTATTATACAGCAGTCATCTTGTTTAATAATGTGACACTTTTAGATTGAATCGTACCATCCAAATAACTAAAAATAGTCAAACAAAATCCAAGTTTAAGGTAAATGTGGACAAAAAAATATTCAAGGACCAAATTATAAATAATTATAAGTTCAAGGACTAAAACTTGCTTTATCCCAAATTACTAATGGGTATATACTCTAAAAATACCTATCTTAATCTTGCGGCATAATACCAAAAAATGTCCATAATGTTTGACTAAATAGTCATTTTAGACCATATTTTTTTGAATCAATTTAACACAACATTTTAGTTTGGGTCAAAATACCCCTCTGCGGATGAAAACTGCTAGTAAATTGACGATAAATAACTTGAAATGACGTGTCAAATCTACATGGCAATGCACGTCGTGATAGTAATGTCATACAGACAAATATATTGACTTTACATAATGTCACATCAATCAAAAATATTTTTATAAAATATAAAAAAATTTCTTCTGACGCATTATTCTGTCAAATTATTTTAAGTTATTTATCATTAATTGATTAATAATTTTTATTTTTTAAAAACTTATTTTGACCTAAAATAAAATATTAAGCTAAATTAGTTAAAAAGAAATCTTATGAGAATAAAAATTTAGCCTAATGTTGCCCTAGGTGTAATGGGAAATTGGGAATCCAAAGGAAGGCGTTAGTTAGCAGTTATTACGAGGGAGCCACTAAAGAACGCCAAACCGGGGAAAACCAAATAGGAGTGGCACTAGCAATTAGCAATTGCTAAAGAAACTTCGTTGAGGCCATGGAAATGGCAGCCTCTGCTCGAACCGTTGAGGAAATCTTCGAAGTTTACTCGGCTCGAAGAACCGCCGTCCTTCGAGCTCTGACTGCCGGTAAATCTTTCAAACGCTTTCCTCTCTCCTTTTTACCCGTTTAACGCTACCCTTCTTCCCTCCCCTTTCTCTCAGATGTGGATCAATTTTATGGACTCTGCGATCCAGGTAACTACAGATCTCCTCTATCTCAATCCCGTTTCAAATTTGCATGTTGATTTTTTCTCTGAATTTCCATAGTTTTTCTGTTTGATTTCTGTTATTCTTGAATTTAGAGATTCAATTTCCTCAAATAAACTAATAAATATGTGGTTATAAAGAATTTCTGGAACATCAAATTATAGTGATAAAGTTGGTTTAATTATGAATTTGATGTTACAGTAACTGAGATGTTAGTCATCTAGTTTTATTGTTAGAATTTGATGTTTGTATTTTACAAAAAAATCAAGAAAATAGTCCAATTGAGTCACACTGTTAAACCTTTTCTTACTATTAATTTCAGCAGTTCAATACTTTATTTTCAAGGAATTAGCTGAATCGGCTTTCAGAATTTATATGCAACAGATTAGCAAAAATTAGTACTCTAAGTTCGTGTATTTATAAATAAATAGACTTGCTTCTAATATTTTGTAAAGTGCAAGATCAAATTTTGACATTTAAAGCAAGTAATTTCTCAGTTTTTGTAAAATAAAGAAATTAAATTTATAACTAGAGCAAATGAAGTTACTGGAGATTCAAGTTCTCTGATTTCTATGAAGAGTTGTTTTTTCCCATCAAGCTGAGGTTTATATAAGAAAACTTTCTCTTTGCCTTTGGTTTGGTTTAGAAAAAGAAAATTTATGCCTGTATGGGCGTCCGAATTAGAGCTGGGAAGTTACTCTGCCATCAGAGGAAGTTCCACCCGAGCTGCCCGAGCTGCCCGAGCCAGCGCTTGGCATCAATTTTGCTAGAGATGGAATGAACCAAAAAGACTGGTTGTCCTTGGTTGCTGTGCATAGTGATTCGTGGTTGATTTCTGTGGCTTTCTATCTTGCCGCTCGTTTAACCATACGAAAGGTACCCCGTTCGTCTTCGGAAGGATTGTGTAGAAAAAACGAATTGAGTGTATGCAGTTTCCTGTCATTGAAATTCAAGTTGATTCATCAAGTTTTAAATTCTGGTAGAAGTTTATATACTTTGATTATAATCAGGGAGGGCTTCCTTGTCTAATGATGGTTCAGTCTCTTTAACTTTGTTTTTTTCATCTGACTACATTTCTATCAATAACTATGTACTGCACTTTTAATTATCGTTCATAAATATGACGTACTACACATATAATTACGATTATGATTAGTGTACTGAAAAGTAATGGACAAGATCTTAATTCGGTATTCGTATTCGGCAAGACTGCAAAACAATTATAGAACTAGTATGTTGTTGTGCTTGGCAGATTACAAACTTGATATGCATGCATAGATCCCATGCTATTTTTTTCATATTCTTCGTGTTTATGGAAAACGATTTATGTTTATTATGATTTTGCTTCACAGGAAACGTCTATTTAGCATGATGAATGATCTGCCCACAGTCTTTGAGGAAGTAACTGAAAGGAAGCCTGTTAAAGACAAACCGAGTATCGAAAGTGCGAGCAAATCTCATGGCACCGCAAAGGTTAATCACTTAAAAACTTTCTTATCATCATTATTCGAACCGGGAATTTGTGGTCTGGTTACAAATTTGGAATGGTTGAGCTTGGCATAGAATTATAGCAAGCCTAATATTCCCCGCAAGAAAGATTGAGTTTTCTTTCGATGCAGGGTGTTGATCATTTAGTGTTCCGTGACTTCCATCTCTAATAGGGTTCTTCATTTTGCAGAGATCAAGCGATGGACAAGCGAAAAGCAATCCTAAGACTGCCGATGTGAGTTACGAGGAGAATGAAGATGAACATGGTGAAACACCCTGCGGCAGCTGCTGCGGAAACTACAATGCATATGAGTTTTAGATCGGGGGCGATGTTTGCGAGAGGTGGTTCCATGGGGAATGTGTTAAGATAACACCTGCTAAAGCCGAGAACATTTAGCAGTACAAATGCCCTTCTTGCAGCACGAAGAGCGGCAGGTAGTGATGGTGACGAAAATGCTGATAAATTAAGGATTTAGTTAGAATGTTTTGAAATTTAAATACGTGTAATTTCCAACTGTTTTTATCAAGACTCGAGAGCAATAGCCTCATGATCGATTCGGAGAAGCTGCTAATCAGTTGAGTCATGGATGATGGATGCATAGTTTAACAAGTTCTTGAGGGGTTTTATTATATTATTGAAAGTTCAAAGGAAGTTGAAGATTAAACATGGAAGCTCAGGTGAGAAAATCCTGGAGAGAAACTAAGCCCCTAACAAAAGCTACCTTCAGTCCGAGACAAATGTAAACGATTTTGAAGCCGATTCCGAGCCTGGAATCGAAGATAATCTCTGGCTTCATCTCTCTGGCTTCATCGAGTCCAAATGACGATGATAAAATTGAAAACATGTTCCTTAACGTGGAAGAAAACATCAGCTTTCCGTGGAGCATCCCAGTTTGCTCATCACCCCTTTGCTTCCTGGTGCCTAGCTTGTTTGTGAACTTAGACACAAAACTTAAATATAAAATTGGACTTGTAAAATAAAAGATTAAAGATATAATCATATTTGTATAAACTTGTATGGTGCAAGTTAAGGACGATAATGAAACGGGATTAGGAGCACCACATCTTTCCCTTAGAGCCCCATTTTCCCTCCCTCTAGATAGGTTTAGGATTAGATTTAGAATTTATATATATAAAAAAAATCATCATCACCCCATAAATGTTGGATACATCTATTCTCATCTCGCATCAATTTAGAAGATTTTTACAAGTTATTTTTAATAATTTTTGACTTTATTTAAAAACGAATATACAAGAATTTAGAGTTTTTTTATATAACTATCCCGTTAATAGTTTTCTAATAGTCTTAAAGTGATTACAATGTAATATTTGTTCATACGTTTTATTAACCCTTGATAGCGCACACAAACCTTACAAACAAAGATGCTCAAACTCGGATCTCATATGATGAACATTATTTTTTTTATTAAGATCGCTTATTGGATTTTGTTTTAATAATTATAGATGTACAACTTTTTTTTTGAAATGGAGATGTGTAAAGATATTGTATTTTACCTTTTAGTACTTTCGTTCTCAAATTTCACGTCATAAATACTGTTTATAGTGAGAAAATATGATTCAAAATTAATTTATTATTATATTATAAATATTACGCTATGAATTATGCTTACTCATTTGTAAATACTATAAAAATAATTTACTCCATTTGAATTATTATATCATTAAATTAATGTTTTATATCATTATATTTTATATAACCATTAATTTTAATTTTTTGAATATTTACTATTTTTTTATATTTGTTACACGTATATAATTCTTATACTAAAGATTATTTTACATTTATAATTAAGGAATTTAAATTTATTTTACTTTTTAAATTAACACCAAGATTCGTTATTTAAAATTTTAATATAATTATATAATATTTATAAGGTTCAAAGGGTATTTTTTGTCCTCGAGTTTGATCTAAATTAGTAATTTAGCCCCTCACGCGAAAACGCAGTCAATTAGGTTCTCCAGTTCGCGAATTACAGCAAATTAATCTCTTAACCAACGTTGACTGTTACAGTGTTGGCGTGGCAGTCAACTGTGTTGACGTGGCAGTACACGTGTGACAATGACATGGCAGAAAGGTTGAATTGAATTTTTTAACTGGTTTCGAGGGCATAATTGAATTTTTTGCTGAGCTTAGGGATATAATTTATTTTAATTAAAAGTTTGATAACTTACTTAATATTTAAGCTAACAAAAAATCATTTAAAAAATTATTAAAATTTTAAATTATTAAAATTAGGTAAATAAATTATTTAATTGTAAGTTAATTTAATTGATTTATTTAATTTTTGAATACAATTTGATAAATAATTTAATTTTTCAAATTAAATTTTTACAAATAGAATATATGAAAAATCGATTAATAAATTATTGTAAATATCCATTGAGTCCGTGATAATTTTAAAAGTAAACAAAATGAAAACTCTCACAAAAAATCAAAATGTTCTACATTTTTTTAAAAAAATCCATAAACTTAATAAAATAAATAAAATATTTAAAAATTATTGAAAATAAAAATTAATATAAAAATTAAAATATATTAAAAATAAAAATAATAAAATATAAAAATTAATTTTTTATAAAGTTTTAAAAAAGTTAAACACATTCTTTGAAAAAATCTTTGACTTCATCAATCTGAGTATTATCATTCGTTAAACAAAATTTCAATATAATCAACCTTATATTAAAGTAATAAAATTCAAACTTTATTTCGCTTTTCTACATCCAATTGATACACATTAATACTTAATGTAGAAAAATAAAAGAGAATTTTAGTTTTTTTACTACTTTAATACAAGGCTGATTTCATTGAAAAATAAATTCAAAGAATATTAGCAGGCTTGACATAGCCAAAAAAAAGTTGAAAATTTTTCCGATGGTTTATAAATATTTTTAAATTTTGATCTTTTGTATCTATAAATTTTCGTATTTTTAGTTTTATATTTTTTACTTAATATTTTAAATTCATTATAGTGATTTTATTTTTTTTAATATTTTATGAATATTTAAATATTTTTAAAATAATTTAAAAATTTTAATAATTTATTATTTAGCTTAAAGATTAAATAAGTTATCGAACTTTCAATTAAAATCAATTGTCCCTCAACTCGGCAAAAAATTATGCCCTCGAATTTGATTAAAAATATCAATTTATTCACTCAGTCACATCATTATCACACGTGTACTACCGCGCCAACATCGTGAACTGTCATGTCATCACAGTGCACTGCCACATCAACACCATTAACTGTCACGTAAGCACTGTAACGGTCAACGTTTGTTAAAATGCTAATTTGCTGCAATTCGCGAATTGGAGGACTTAAATTGTTAATTTGGGTCGAACTCGAGGGCAAAAATACCCCTTTAGCCTATTTATAAATATATTTCCATAAATAAAATATACTACTAAGCACTACTCAATCCAATTCAATCCCATGTTCATGTTGTCAAATGCATACATCAAAATGTTGGTATTGCCTTCCTAAATTATGGCCACAAGAAAATTAACATTAGATGAGAGAGCAAGAGAGACAGAGACAGTCGATCACAAGTGACAAGTGAAAGCAAAGTCTAAGATATACAGGGAAAAGAACTTGATCTACTACTTACTTTTTTCTTCCATGGATGAATTAAACCGACAGCTAGTACGATTCTACTCGTTCCCCAGGTCCAGAGAACAGTCCTTCATTAGCTTTATGCTTTGTTGAATCTCCCTCTCGAGTAATGCCGAGATGCCTTTCTCCAATCTGTACCTGTTTTCATCATGGCCGCAAAATCATCATAGCTGATGCACCCGTCCTGCATTTGGAAAAATAATAATAATATTCGGTTGAACCAGAACTTGCTTATATGAAATTATTAGTGAGGAAATATGGAGTGACCTTGTCTGTGTCCACTTCTTGGAAGATGTCATTCGCAACATTTGTACAATCATCAGCTCCATCCTCCATTAATGCATCCCGAAGCTCACCGGGCTCAATGAAACCATTGCCATCTTTATCAAAGTAAGAAAAGGCTTTTCGAAGATGCTCGTCATTGGCCATTCTTTGTAGATGGAGAGAAACAGCAAGAAATTCTCCATAATCCAATGTTCCTTTCCCGCTAGCATCAACCTGTTGTCAATATGCAACATTTTTAGAATTGAAAACTGAAACTAACATTACCTAAGCTATGATGCCACTATCCATGTTAAATGAGATGTCAGATGTCAGAAATTCCCTGGTTTCTTGCTCATCCACTTGGAAAATGTAGTCACCTGATTTACCAGGAAACCTCAGCCTCCCAATTATTATGGTTTTTGTATGTGTGCATAAAATTGCATGAGGTGAGTACATCGGTCCCCAAAGGTTAAACAAAGTTATTGCATGAGATACAACAGGAACTAACAAATTGGCAGCCTCCAATCTAACTCAAATAAGTTCGACTCATAACATGGCTTGGTCAGCTAATACTTGTTAGGAAAAATCGACTACAGTTGGGAAAGGAATATCTGCTGAGAAAAAGAAACTTCGACTGCTATGTCAAATAGGAACATGTACAAACTCATAAAAATATAGTATCACAGTACTAATTTATGGCGGTGTGTAAACCAAAACATACAGCTTCAATAAGCATCTGCACTTCTGACTCTGCAAGCTGTGAACCAAAATTTCTAAATCCAGCTTTCAGCTCATCGACGGAAACAATGCCATCATTGTCAGTGTCCATTTTATTGAACATAACTTTGATGTCTTCAACTTCTTCAACAGATAAGAACTCGGTAATAACCTGGTTCAAATTACCTTTTAAGATTCCCTAGCTATGAAAGAAGAAGAATAAATGATCTAGCAAAATTCTTAGTGTTAGTGAACCAACCCGCAAGCCTTTTCTTTTGAATCTGTTCATCATTGAAAATTGTTTAAGCCTTGCCTTGACAACATCGCCAAGAGGCACATTGGGAGCTTTTTTACCTTTTTGCAGCCAAGGATGCTCAGTGAGAAGAGTAAACACAGAGATTAGGCAAACTATTGGTAATCATAAAGACATTTGATGTAGAGCAAAACAGGAACATAGATCTTGGTATTTTAAAGTAATCATAGAAAGCTCATTTAATAATGTTTTAAATGTTACATTTGAAGATGCAGAAAAGGCTCATCAAGGTCAATAGAATTGTGAAAGGATGCGCCTATGCATCTCCATCCACCTCCCTTCCCTAAAACATGCACAAGAGGAGTATCACATAGGAAATGTTAGTACCAAGAACTTGCTTTGCAGTGAGCCGGAGCTTTGGGTCTGGTTCCAACATTTGTCGGACTAGACTCTTAGCACTCTCTGAAATATTTGGCCATGAGTCCCGTTTGAAATCTATTAACCCAAGAAGAATTGCCTGTGCAACACCTTGTTCAGACTCTGCATAGAGAACACTCTTCAGGTAGGAATAACAAATCAACTCACTCTGATACATCTGTAGAAACTGGTATAAACTGTAAGTTACACTTTACTTTTATTCACCATAATATAGGATATATATACAAGTAAAAAATCCCTAAATTAGGTAACAAATAAAATATAAATCCCTAAGATTAAGCCCCATAATCTGCCTAATAATCTGTCTAAGATACAGCAAAAAGATAAGGTTTTATCCTTATCCTGAATTACAGATACATACTCACACTCCCCCTCAAGTTGGTGTGTATACATTGTATAGGCCCAACTTGGACAAAAACTTATCAAAGACTGGTTTGGATAGTGCTTTAGTGAGCACATCTGCAAGTTGTTCTTCGGTAGGAACATGAGTTAAGTTCACAATTCCACCATTTACTTTTTCAGCAATAAAATGTCTGTCGATCTCCACATGCTTGGTACGATCATGATGGACTGGATTCTTTGCGATCTGAATAGCAGACTGATTATCACTGAAGATCTCTAGTTTCCCTTCATGCTCTATATTTAACTCTCTTAGAAGTCTTAGCAACCATATTCCTTCACAAATTCCCAATGCTAAGGCTCTATACTGCTTCAAAGATCTTTGCTCCTAGAAACAACGATCTGCATTTCTTACTCCTCCAAGTAACTAAGTTGCCCCATATAAAAGAGCAAGTATCCACTAGTCGACCTTCTATCAAGAACTTCATTGGCCCAAACTAGAATCGTAAATAATTTTACAGTTCTATCTTGATTTTCTTGAAGAATAATCCATGTCCAGGAGTACCTTTGGATACCTTAGAATTACATTTGCGACTTCTAAATGCCCTTCTCTAGGATTAGTCATATCTTTGACTAATTACATTTGACAGAAAGGAAATATCTGGTCTAGTCGAGAGATAAGTAAATGAGTTTTCCCACTAGTCTTTGAAACTGACCTTTATCAACCTCGGCTCCCCATTTCTTCTCCTTTGAGCTTGAGCCAGCTTCCATAGGAGTATCAGCAGGTTTACACCCCAAAGATACCAGCCCTCGAGAGTAAATCCAGTACATATTTTCTCTCGGTTTATTACTGGACCCTTGCTCGATCTAGCAACCTCCATGCCTAGGAAATATCCGAGTTTCCCTAGGTCTTTTGTTTCAATTCTTTGCTCAATAAGTTCTTCAACTGGTGATTCCACCTTCATCATCTCCTGTCACTACAATGTCATCAACATATACAATGAGGATAACTTTCTTCCTATTGAAAGATGCTTTAACAAACAAAGTATGATCTGCTTGACACTGTTTATATCCATTCTCTCTAAGGACTTTTGTGAATCTGTCAAACCAAGCCCTAGGTGACTGCTTCAAACCATAGAGAGATTTCTCCAGTTTACAAACCTTCTGACTTCCTAACTCAGACTTCATCCCATGTGGCATTCTCATGTAGACCTCCTCTTCTAATTTGCCATTCAAGAAGGCATTTTTTATGTCAAGTTGGTGAAGATTCCAGTCTTTGTTTACAGCAAGACTAAGAAGTACTCGAACAGTGTTTAGTTTTGCTACAGGTGCAAAAGTCTCATTATAGTCAATACCATAGGTTTGTGTAAAGCCCTTGGCTACAAGCCTGGCCTTGTACCTTTCTATGCTGCCATCTGAGTTATACTTTATTGCAAAGACCCACTTACTGCCAACTGGTTTTTTACCATGTGGTAAATCAGTAACAGTCCAAGTGCCATTTTTCTCAAGTGCTTGAATTTCTTCTTCAATGGCCTTCTTCCATCTAGAGTCTTTTAGGGCATCATCAATTGTTTTGGGAATCTCCTCCTTATCAACGCAAGCTGTAAAGGTCTTAAAAGAGGGCATTAACTTTCCATAGGCAACATACTTCTGAATAGGATACTTTGTACATTGTCTAACCCCTTTTCTCTTAGCAATAGGTAAAATTTCCATATCAAATAAAGGAGAAATTTCATTACCTCCATCATCCTCCAAGGCAGTTTGGACTCAATTCCAACTCTCGGCAAGTGTCGATTGCAAAATGGCCTCGGGAATGGTCTTTTTCTTTCTCGGTGTAGACACTAAGTTTTTTTGTAGTCTGTGTGTTTTGAGGAATAGTTTTAGGAGGTAAAAAGTGGGAGGCTCTTTGGTGAAGGAACATCAACAGGAATAGAAGAATGTCTTGGTGTAGTTGATTTTGGTGGAGACTCAATATCATGAGATGCAGAGGCGTAACATCCCGAAGGTATCAAAGAAGATGGGAATGGGTATACGATGTTTTAGAGGTGGAATTCTGTCCCAAGTCTCCCCCGAATTGTAGCTTTGGTAAAATAAGGTTCTGCTCAAAAAGGTTACATCCATCGAGACGAAGAATTTTTTAGTAGGAGGGTAGTAACATTTGTAGCCCTTTTTAAGTGAAGAATATCCCACAA
The DNA here is from genome assembly GCA_019671005.1 of Hibiscus mutabilis. NCBI lineage: Eukaryota > Viridiplantae > Streptophyta > Magnoliopsida > Malvales > Malvaceae > Hibiscus > Hibiscus mutabilis. The sequence continues at coordinate 6,461,015 of CM033751.1, read as the reverse complement.
AGACACACTTAAGAGCCCTAGGATCTAATTTTGATTTTGAAGGGTCCACATTTTTTACAAAAAAAGCAGTGCGACCAAAAATTCTAAGAGGAAGAACAGAGGAAAGAGGTTTGAAATGAGGATAACTCTCTAAGAAAACAGCCCTTGGTGTCTTGAATTTAAGGACTTTACTCGGCATTCTATTGATAAGATAAGTGGCAGTTAACAAAGCCTCACCCCACAGATATTTTGGTATATGTCCATAAAATAACAAGGATCTAGTTACCTCTAGTAAATGCCTATTCTTTCTCTCGGCAACCCCATTCTGTTGTGGTGTATCCACACAGGAGCTAATTTGGACAATGCCTTTTTCCTAAAAAAATTTACCCAAAGAAGTAGCAAAGAACTCTCCCCCATTATCGGATTTGAATAGTTGAATTTTACTCTGAAATTGATTTTCAACCATAGTATAAAACCTTTCAAAAATAGATATAGTTTTGATTTATCTTTCATTAAATAAGTCCATGTCGTCCTACTATGATCATCAATGAAAGAAACAAACCATCGACACCCATTAATATTCTTCACTTTAGAGGGACCCCAAACATCACTATGGATTAAAGCAAAGGGTTGAGAAGATTTATAAGTAGATGGGAGATAAAAGGCTTTCGTTTGTTTAGCAAGAGGACAAATATGGCATTTAAACAACTGTGGTTTTTTATTAATAAATAGAGCAGGAAATAGTTTAGCAAGATAATAAAAACTAGGGTGGCTTAGTCGAAAATGCCATAACATAATTTCATCATGCTGCCCTAAAGGAGAAACAGAACTAGTAAAAGCTGAATGAGTTGATTTAGGAGTGCCATAGAGGATATAGAGCCCATTGTGCAATCTAGCATTGCCAATCATTTTCTTCGAATCCAGTGCCTGCAAAATACAACCATTATCATTAAACTTTGAGCAACATTGCAAATCCTTAGAGAGTTTACTCACTGAGAGTAAATTGCAAGTAAGATTTGGTACAAAAAGAACATCCTTAAGGAAAATATCCTTATTAAGAGCAATTGAACCAGACCCATGTATAGGGGATACAGCACTGCGTCATAGATTTTAATAGATTGCTTAGAGCATGAGGGTTCAAAGACAGAAAATAATGTTCTCATTACAGTCATATGGTCGATGCTCTCGAGTCAATAATCCACGCTGGAGCATCTTGTGTAGCTAAAAGGCTGTAGGGAAGAACCCAGTCTGTGTACCTTCTTCTGACAGAACCACATTTGCATTGCTAGTGCCTCCCATGTTGCCAAACATCTTTTGGAGTGTAGCAAGTTGCTCCTCTCCGAAAAAAACACCACCGCTCATTGTCTTGTGTGAATTAGACTGTGATTCTCGGGGTGCTTTCGTGAAGTAGATCTCCAATCACCGGGCTTGCCATGTAATTTCCAAGATTGTTCCTTCAAGTGGCCCGAGTTTTTGCAAAAATCACAAACAGGTCCGCCCTTTCTAGTCTTAGTTGAGGAGAAGACTGAGTAATTAAAGCAGAACTATCGGATGTGGGAACAACAGAAGCATAAAAGACCTTACGCTTTCTTCTCTTCGACTTTCGCAAAGACTTCGCGAATGGAAAGAGGAGGCTTTGTACCAAGAATCCGAGCCTTCACAAAGATCCCGGTCGGTGTTGAGACCATTGAGAAATTGAAAGACCCTCCATTTGTGCTTGTATCTTTCTGTACAAAGTTGCATCTTTAGGAGTTTCCCAATCATGTTCTGCATATAGATCAAGTTCTTTGCCAAAAGCTTTGACAGAGTGTGAAAATACTCGGTAACACTCGGACCATCTTGCTTCAAATTGGACACCCGACTCTCAATGTTAAATAGTTCAGAGGTGTTGTGCGTGTTAGAATAGGTCTCTGAACAGCTTGCCATATATCTCTGCTTTGTTTCGTAAAGGAGAAAATGTGTACCAATGTCGGGGACATGGTATTGATTAGCCAAGACATCACCCTACCATTCTCACGCACCCACTTTTCACATCCCGGATCTGTGGAAGGAGGTTTCTTACTCTCCCGAAATATAGCCGAGTTTTCCTCGACCAAGAAGGAAGATTTTGATGATTGGGACCATGGAAGATAATTATGGCCCGTAAATCGATGGCAAAGTGACTGCTGTTCGGGGAGTTCGAAAAATCATCGACAGTAAAATGAGGATCTGTCGAAGGAGTAGCTCCAGAGGATGCAGTAGGAGAAACCATCGTTTTTAAATCAGAGAATCGATCCCTAGACTGATACCATGTAGAAACTGGTATAAACTGTAAGTTACACTTTACTTTTATTCACCATAATATAGGATATATATACAAGTAAAAAATCCCTAAATTAGGTAACAAATAAAATATAAATCCCTAAGATTAAGCCCCATAATCTGCCTAATAATCTGTCTAAGATACAGCAAAAAGATAAGGTTTTATCCTTATCCTGAATTACAGATACATACTCACAACATCATACATTACACATCAACCAGATATGCACACATCTGCATGGAGACAACCAAAACTCATCAGAAATAGACTTACCAGCCCAAAAAGGAGGAACTCCACACAACAAGATATAGAGAATGACTCCTGCACTCCATATATCAATTTCTGGCCCGTAATTCCTTTTGAGCACCTCAGGAGCTATATAAGTGGACTTCCAACTATCTCAGAGAATCGTTCACCTGAAATTCACATATTGTAAGCTTTAGAACACAGTATTAAAGAATAAAAACCACAAAGCAACAATAAAAGGAAAAGTGGCCAAACAAGTACAGAAACCTCATACAACTTAGCATAATATTTGCTCTTTCATACCCCCACCAGTATCCCCACACCACATCCTGCCAAACCATGCAGTTTTTTGCAATCAAAACTGAGAAATTATTTACCAGATAGAAATATCCTTAGGCAGAAATAAATGGTTATTATAGATGACAATCTGGGGCAAAACATTTTTGAACAAGAAACCTTGGACTTGCTGAGCCTGTTATTCCAATTAACAAGCAATGGAAGCATGTAAAGAATTAATAAAATCAAATTCAGCTACATCTTTGGCAATAGAACAAGAAAATCTTCACAAAACCAAAGCAGACAGGTTTATAGCATACTAAAGCATCCAGCAATCAGACCAACATATGGTGGAACTTGTGAAAGTTACATAATTTGAGAGAATTAGCAAGAAAGGTTAACCAATTCTTGCCCATGTCCATATGAAATGGAAAATTTAGTATCATTCGAACAAACATGACCGGACATAACCATTAACCATTATGCTGACAACTCAGTGGCCCATGGTGGATGGATCAGTATGAAGAAAAATATTAGAACTGAAAGTCAAGTCAGTGCATTTTGCTGTCATTTCCAAACCTAAACTTATAGTGACCATCAATGTCTAGTCTAATGCTTTAGTTTGATGTAAGTAAAAAAGAACTACATATTATAGAATTAAATCAAGGAGAGGAAAGTGTGTATATATATTTAATGATAAGAAAAGAAGTAAAGAAAGAAGAAAGCATTTTCAATTCGGCCACGTAAAGATAATGAGTCGACCAAGAGTAGATGACCAATAAAATCAAATATACGACAATTGAAGAGGAGGAGAAAGTAGGTTTCCATGATAAGAGGAAAGAATCCAGAGTGATTCTGACACAGAATCAAAACTAAATGAGGAAACTGATTTAAGAAAGACCAAACCACGCATTATCTCCTTCTTTTGTTCGTTTATTACAGGCAAAATAAGTGACCGGGAACATTGATTCAAAGGACTGGCACATAAAAGCTTCCTTTGAAGCATGGGCAAATAAAATTATCAAACTGTCTGTTTCGTCTCTATAAACACCATAAACAAATAAATGTAAGCATAATATAGCAATAGCCAATAGCACATAGGCATGTCCAATCCGAGAAACTTAGATCATTCTTTATGTACTTTTCCTTTGTATTCAAATGTTTTGTGACGACATCAAAACCCAGGTTTGGCCAAAATACTACATTTGCTACATGATTAAATAATTTGAACTGGTAATCTAGCATTATCACTAATAATTCCGACTAATTAGCGGCATTCTTGAAAAGGAACTCATTTGTTTATACATTCAAACTTTGAAACAACTTACCTGGATTGAAAAATATTGATAACCCGAAATCGATAGCTTTTAACGGGGAATTCTCTTTCTTATTAGCGAACAAAAAAATTTCAGGCTTCAAATCTCTATGAGTCACACCATGCTTATGGCAAAGCTGAACCACTTCCATGATCGTCCCTGTCACAGTAAAAGGCGAGGGCGCGAGGCAAAGTTTACGTTACAGTGAAGATTGTAGGGGAAATCAAAGAAGCGGTAGGTGCATATGATACACGGGTAGATGAACAAAGCTGCCGTCGCGGTAAAGCTAAAGACAAATTTATTCCTTTTGGGGTATCGGAATGTCTGTTTCTCTCAATAATATTTATATATGTTTGGTGTTGGCATTTTCTCGAACACCTTATATGTGTCCTCCATAATTAATCGCGGAAGCATACAGAACAATTCGGCATCCATATTTATTTTAATAGCCACGTTAAATTGTGAAGAAACGTACGACATCAAAGACGAAAGACAGCAATTTGGTCAAGAAAGACAAGGGATTTGACTAGGTTTATTCTTGCGTTTAACTTTTGAAACAAAACTTGGGTTTTTTATTCAAGGATGCTCAAATCCGGAAGGTTAATTTGTGGTGTTGGTCCTTCTACAATGCTCAAGTTTGATATTTAGTCTTACGCTTCAATTTTAGTATATAATTTGATTTACGGTAAAATATTCTATGCACTGGGGTGAAAATAAAAAGTTTCTATTATTGACTTATTTTTAGGGTTTAGGGGTTTATAATTTAAGAGTTGTGGTTATAATTTAAGGTTTAGGGGTTAGAGTTTAGGTTTCATGGTAATATGTTAGGGATTTATGTTTTAACCTATAAACCCCTAAACTAAATTCTAACCGCAACCTTTAAGCTGTAAACCCCTAAGCTAAATTCATAAACTCTAAAACTAAGATGTTTGTAATTTTTTTTTGTTTCCATCGTCAATGCATGAAATAATTACTTTTTATTTATTTACTTTTATAGTTTTATAGTCTTGTCGGTTTGTCCAAACAAATGTGAGATGGATTCTATTTAATAAAAAATACTTATTTTTTTATAAACTTTGATATTGAACCCATCGACTTATTAATCCATACTAAGAACTGTAGAGATTTACTATGAGAATGATCCTCTCAAGTCGATATCTATAACTATTTATAATCTTAAATCTCTTTATCAAAATCTAAAAACTCAGAAATGTTGTAATAACAACAATATCGATCGAACGAATATTTAATCGACAATGCATTTGTAATTGTGGGGATAAGACCTTCAAAATTCCAAAATGTTTGAGAAATGGGAGTTGAATAGCGCCAAGACAATCACCTCTCCTCCTATCGGTGTCGATGAAGCAAACTAAAAAGAAAACGATAAATTAAAAAGAAAACGATTAATATGTTTTAAATATTTTATTTTGATGTTCATCTTGTTTATTTAAAATCTATATTATATATATAATGATAATATATGTTTATATATTATAAAATAAAACTTAAATCCAACTTAAATACGATAAATTTAAAATACATTGGAGCATAATAATACATATCAATATTAAAATATAACAACTAACGAGGTTGGTCTAAGTGGTAAGTAACTTGATATCGCTTAAGCATGTTTTGAGTTCGAAACGTTGTGTATGCAGAAAATATCTATTAGGAGACTCAACCACCAAACCAAGTGTACGACACGAGTTGATCCGAATTAGTCAAGGCAAAATCCTGAAAATCGGAAGAACAACCAAAAAATATTTGTTAATAATATCAAAATATTTATTAATAGTTTTTGAAACCATTTGATATGCACTTTTATAATAATAATATCAAAAAGTATTTGTTAATAAGTCTATGTTACACATATAGTATATCCAGGCTAAATCCTAATTATTTATTAAAACAACACCCTATCAGGAATATTTATGAAAATATTTTCTTTTTAAATACGTAGTACAAAGTCGCGTCTCGTCAAACGTACTCCCTCTGTCTCACTCAATATGTCCCTTTTGTGTTTTAAAATTGTCTCACTTAAAATGTCTCATTGAAAAAAATCAGCAACTTTTAAAAGACATATTTCCCTTTATACCCCTTTTTTAGTTTCTCAACAAAACAAAATTTAACTTTTCAAGGATAAAATTGTCGTTTCAATTATTTTACATCATTTTTCTTACACAAAATTTTTCTTCTTAATTTTATGTGAAAAGTCAGCAATGGACGTTTTTTGTGGGACGGAGGGAGTAACTTTTAAAAGGTGTTTACGAAAGAACGCAACTTTTGAAAGTAGCTTCACATATGACGCAACTTCAATTTATTTTTCAATTTGAAAGTAACGTCCTCTTAAAAGCGATTTTTGAAAATTGTGTTTGACGAGACGTAACTTCGCCCTATGTGTTCAGAAAATAATATTTTCATAAATAATTTTGATTTTGTTTTATTTCAATAAATAATTATTTTAAAGGCAGTATTTAGGTGAATTTGTCGTATATCCATAAAGTTTAAAAGTATTTTTAAATATTCTTTAATTTGAAAAAGGATGGGCTAAAATGTCAAATTAATATGACGGAAATGGGGATTATGAACTAGAATGGGTCGTAAGCTATGGGCCAATAGGTCCCTCAATTTTTTCCATCGTAAATAATTACTTACATGCATGCACGGCACGTAGAGGTGATGGGAGGAGCCTACTGCCTAATGTCACGTGGCTAGAGTTCCAACCAGCCCACCGTGCGGCCTTAGGCGATGTGACTTAAGACAAATGCCTAAGTAAGCCTTTTCAACCCTCTCGGAAGATCAAACTTCCCAAGCACCGACAAACGCAAAGCGTTCTACGCGGAATCGGATCAAACGAGATGAGCGAAGAAAAACTTCGAAAGAAAGCTCAAGAAAAAAGAAAAGAACACAAGAACACTCAGAGGATTTAGAGTAAATGCCTTTATTCCTTGGAAACTTGGATACATCAAATGAGAAGGGGGAGGCTTCTATTTATAGTTGAGTTCCCCATAATCTGACGGTCTATACAAATTTACATCGACGGCTATGATCGAAGCCCACCAACCACAGTGGTACAATCCTGGGAATATTCTCTTCTATCTATGGTAACAAATCCTATGTATACAAGGCAAGTTTACATAGGTCAAAGTGGATGGATAAGCCTTCTAGAATCTCCCACGGATCGGGCTAAGTCTGGTGGTCTCTTTGGGCCCAAAATCTCTATCAGAACCTCTTGGGAACCCTGGTGTGCCAATGACTCAGATATTGGCTCGCGGCCCGTGACATTTTCCCCCACCAAACTTGGCGACGCCCTCGTCGCGCCTCTCGAACAAAGCTGAGATCAATCTTGGAGCTTCCTCTCGCGCACCTTGGCTTGCTCCCAACTCGGAATCTGGCTTGATTGTCCCTCCATAAGGACCGTTCTCCCCATAAAGAGCATCTGACTCTGATTCAGTTGTCCCCTATAAGGACTGCTCGCCTTGGCTTGCACCGCCATGCAAAATTGCCCGTCCTAGGCACATCTTGATCATAGGAACTCTTTCCTACCAGTTCTGACTTGCTCCGATCTGGACTCTCCCGATCCTTGTGCACAAACTTGGACGCCTTCATGTTGAACACCGAATGAACCCTCGGAACTCTGAAAGGTTGTTTCGGCCCGCGTCAAGTCTTGGCAACTCCATCTGATGGGTTAGGTTTTCTGCGCCCTACACCCAACAAATCCGACAAATCAAACTGTGAAACACTATCACTGTGTTCAAGATGTAGCCCACTCCTTTTCCCGACATTTACTCTACGCATCAATTCTTCGTCCCTGAAGTTTGACGACCCACTACTCCTCGGCAATGCAAAACCCATCGACACTTCTCTCCTATTGAAGTTCGATGCCTCGACCACCTCACTCATGGGTGGCTCCTCGACGGCCTTCATGCCAACTGCCTCGGGAAACTATCTCCCATCCAAGGTAGTGTCCCTAACTGTCGCCTCCAACTCGATGTCTCCTTGGCTTGAAGCATCTTCGACAAGCTGAATGGCTATCAGCTTCTTGGTTCCTCGCCCGTTGTCTCAGCACACATGCACAACGCACCGTTGTCTCAGATCCAAGATGCACACGACGTCGACAAACAGAATGATGAGAGCTTCAATACGGTCAAGGAAGTTTAGTCCCAAAATAAAATCAAAGTCATCTAACTCGATTACCTTGAAATCCTTCTTGGCCTTCCAATCCCCAATCTGCAACTCAATCTTCCGCACTATTCCCACAACTGGAACTTCCCTTAAATTCATAGCCTTGATCTTACAGGTTGAATCCACAACTTTAAGACCAAGCTTCTCAGCAGCCTTCTTAGACATGAATATATCGCTTGCCCCGGTGTCCACCAAAGTACTCATCGATCGTCCTGCCACGTTGATGTCGATAAACATCAACCCTTTCTGTAACACTTTTGATGTACTTTTTCTACCCCCGACTTCCGTCCATTGACACTGGCGATTACACCAACTCTACCAGGTTCTCCATCTGACTCGTTGTCCTCATGGACAATGGCATCGAGGCGGCTCCTCTTCTTGGGACAGTCTTTCACTATGTGTAGACCATCACAATAGTAGCACCTTATGGATTCTCGATCCTTCTGATCATCTGGTTTTGCATACCGGTTGGGCTTGGTCGATGACCTCTCATTGCCATCATCGCTGCTATTTCTGAACTCATCCTCGTCTCTCCCACCATTGCCCTTGCCACAGGGTTTGGAAGACTTGGACTCCATGGACTTGTAAGCACTATAGTTGGTCAAGGACTCCGCAATGGCTAGGGCTTTGGAAAGTTCCTACACATCCCTCCGCTCTAACTCGGTCCTGGCCTATGGTTTCAGTCCATCCATAAATGTGAAAAATGCATCATTCTCACACAAGCCGGGGATAAAGAGTTGTAGCTCACTAAACTCCTGAATGTAATCTGTAATGGATCCCTCGTGTCGAAGCCTCCTAAACTTGGTCCTGGCTTCTCTCTCCGTGTTACTCGGGTAAAACTGCTGCTTGAACTACGCTTGGAACTCCTCCCATATTCCAACGCCCGTGCCCCTACTATTCTCATCAAGTCACCTACGTCGCCACCATAACAAAGCAACGTCAGTCAAGTAAACAACATCAGTATTTACCTTCTCGGCATCATCTATGATGCTCATTACCCGAAAGTACTGCTCCATGCACCAAATGAAGTTCTCAACATCTTTTGCCGACTGGTTTCCCTTAAACTCTTTTGGCTTTATAATGTCCTTCATTGGTCTAGGTGTCATCATGGTTAACACACCGTTCTACATGACAGCCTGATAAACCATCACTTCCGCCTTCAGATCCACCATTTCCACCCTCAAGGCCTTCAGCATGGCTTCGAGAGCATCTCTCTTCCCCTCTGAATGATCACTGATAAGTGTTCAAAAGTACTAATTTTCTTACCCTTTTTACTCATATTATTGTTAGACTTATGCTCATATTAGTTGCATAGTTAGCCATTCATGCATTAATCCATGTTTCCTTCCATCGTTGAGCTTGATTACATAACTTGGTAGTTTTTGTGGAAAAGATGCTGCTTTGGTGTGCTTTGTGTGTGTATGTGCAGGATCACTTGCCAAAGCAATGCCGAGCTAGTTGCCAGGGCAATGCATGAAGGATATGCCGAGCTAGTTGCCAGGGCAATGCATGAAGGAGACGCCGAGCCAGTTGCCATGGCATTTGTCGACAAAGACAAAATGCAATAGGGATGTCGAAATTCATGACTTTACAAGCCCAAGATGACATGGAGCAAGACCCAAGCCCAAAGGAATTTGATTGCCATGCAGAGATTAAAGAAGAATTAAATTTCAAGAATATAGGAGAAGTTCTAATAGGAATAAAATTATAATAAAGAATTATATTCTTTAAAGATAATTTAATTCCAACTCAAACTCCTCCTCAAAGAAGGACTTTGGCCTAGCCCTATAAATAGATAGGAGATTTCGACAACTCGATAGAGAGAGCAAGAGGGAATTTCGACAAGACCAAGAGAGGAAGCAAAAGGGAATTTTCGACAAGCTTCAGCTTTTCTTCCTTGTTCGATTGGGTTCATGCTAGGGATTGTTTATCTTGTGTTTCTTTGGAACCTAGCCATGAACTAAATTTACTTGGCTATGGTTATTGTGTTTTGTGGTTGTGAGAAACTATTGGTTTTTGTTTAGGTAATAAGAGTTTGCACTTTTCTATTTCAAGGTTTATTCATTCTTGGTTCTTATTATTGTTTGCGAGTGAATTGGGAGAGGATCTCGTAATTTCATCCATTTATCTAATATCGGGAGAGTTAGATTCAAGAAACGAATGAATATGATCTTTATGCAATCCAATGATGGTGAAGATTAATCCGGCTTAGGAATAAGTTAAGGATTTCAACGGCTAAGAGGAGCGCAAGATTGGTTGTTGTTCACCCTTGATTCACGCAGGGATGTATTATCAAGGCATGCACAAGTAGCTAGAGTTTCAACTTAGGGATAAGAAGAAACCATTGAAGAACGCTCCGCCGAACCTTGAAGTTGCTGCCCAGACGCCCAAGTAGTTGTCCAACTAGTTTCCCAGGCAACCATCGATTAGTTGCCAAGGCAACCCCGTTGTGCAAGTTGCCACGGCAACTGAGTTGCCCGTGCACTCTTTTACCAAGACGATCCAATCGGCTATCACACCTCAACTCACGATAACCTAGCCTATCTCTCTCAATTGAATTCATCTTTTCTTTTACTTATTTGCTTTCTAGATTAGTTAAACTTCTATAATCTTTTATTTGTGTTTTTACTTTTTACAGTGCAAGAGACTAGATTCTTGAAGTAGCACCAATCCCTGTGGAGACGATATCTTTTATACTATAACTTGCGAAGTGTATACTTGCACAATTGCGTAGCACTTATTTACGCGCAACAAGTTTTTTGGCGCGTGTTGCGGGATTGGCAATAGCGACTTTGTTTTTATTTTCTTGCACTTTCTTTTTTTATTTTTCTTGTTTAAAATTCAAAGGGCTAACAAACTTTGGTTTTGCATTGGTATATGACCAGGGCGAGACCGACTTCACCAGAATATCCCTTTGATCCGTAAATCGAACGAACCTTACAAAGACTTAGACGAGGATAAGAGAAGTAATGGCAAATCAAGACGGCAATATGAATCAAGATGTTCGAGCGGGAGGAGGAGTGATTCTTGCTAAACAGAACTATTAGAGACTATCTTGAAGAAGATCTTGATGGACTTAACCGGAGTTGTCGCACTGAAATTGAACCCGACCACTTTGAGTTGAAACCGTAATGTTTAACATGATCAACACAATAGGTCAATTTAGCGGCTCAAAGAATCGAAGATGCACGACAACATCTGAAATCATTCCTCGAGATTTGCAACTCGTTCAAGATACACACGGGTCACCCCGATGTCCTACGATTAAGATTATTCCCCTATTCACCGAGGATAGGCGAAAGCATGGTTGAATAGCATTTTCGCCGGATCCATAGCATCTTGGACTGATCTTTGTCGTGATTTTCTTGCTAGATTTAATCCTACAAATTTGATTGATAAGCTTCAGAACGACATTACTTCTTTTCGGGCAGCGGATGATGAATCCATGTACGAGGCTTGGGAGCGATATAGAGAACTTCTACACAAATGCCCCCTACACGGATTCCCGGTGTGGACTCAAGTAACAATGTTTTACAACGCCGTGAATACACCAACAAGGATGATGCTAGATGCCTCGGCAAACGGCATACTCCTAAATAAGTCACCGGAGGAAGCAATGCAAATCTTAAACAGGCTGGCCAAGAATGATTATCAATTCTCATCTACTAGAATAGGAGGAGTTAGACGCCAAGCCACAATACATGAACTAGGATCATCAGATTCAATTTCGGCACAATTGGCCGCTTTAACCAAGATGGTCCAGAACATGCAAAAACCAAACAACACACATGAAGTCAAGGTAATGGATTCTTTTTGTGAGTTATGTGGTGATAACCATAATTCTTACGAATGTATGCAGAATCCGAATCCGGCTTCTATGTGGGAATTACAATCGGGCAACAACATGATGTCCAATACATACAATCTAGCTTGGAAGAAGCACCCAAATTTTTCATGGAGTAATCCCAACAATGCTCTAAACGGAACAATCAGAATGCACAAGCATCGGGATTCCAAAGCAGAATATGTCACACGCAGCAATGATGCCGCGGCAACAACCGACGACATCTAGTTCTTTGGAAAATTCTCTAAATGCTTTTATGATGAAAACTGAATCTTATATGGCTGAGAATAGTAATTTCATAAAAAGAACTGATGCTTTTATTAACAGGACCGAGATGAGATTGCAAAACCAAGAGGCAGCAATCAAATCCTTGGAAAATCAAGTCGGACAGTTTGCTCAAAATATGAATACTAGACCACAAGGAGGTTTACCTAGCGATCTCGAAAGTCGCAAGAGGCGGCCGCCATGAGCAATGTAAGGCGATCACCACCAGAAGTGGCCAACAACTTAGAGATGTTCAAACCCGCTCGTCAAACAAAACTCCACAAAAAGATCAAGACGAACCTAGCGGCAAAGCCTCAGATGCTGAACCAGGAATTGCACCGGCAACCGGCAATAAGCATGCCTCGGCAACCGACGATGCCTCGGCAACTTGCAATAAGCATGCCTCGGCAACCCCAGTTGATAATGCCTCGGCAACTCCAGATGTCCGGCAATGCCGTCAACCCAGGTTTCAAACTAATGAAAGGATCGAAGATATCCGACTTCCACCACCATTCCCACAAAGGTTGAAGCGACAAAAGCAAGAATACCAATTCAAGAAGTTTCTTGATATCCTAAAGCAAGTCCACATCAACTTGCCACTGGTGGAAGCAATTAAACAAATGCCAAACTATGCCAAGTTCCTTAAAGACATTGTGTCCAAAAGAACAAGGCTAGGAGAGTTTGAAACAGATTGCGCGACAGGAGGATGCATGGCAATGTTGCACAATCGTATGCCACCCAAGTTGAAGGATCCCGAAGTTTCACAATACCTGTTCTATTGGAAATCACTATGTCGGGAAAGCACTATGCGACCTAGGGGCTAGCATAAACTTGATGCCTAAATCGGTTTTTCGAAACTAGAAATCGGGAAGGCAAGACCTACAATAGTTATGTTGCAGCTAGCCGACAGATCCTATGTGCATCCGGAGGAAAAATCGAGGACATCTTGGTAAAAGTTGATAAATTTATTTTTCCGCTGACTTTATTGTTTTGGATTGTGAAGCGGATGAGCATGCACCTATCATTCTCGGAGACCATTCCTAGCAAGCGGGGAGAACCTTGATCGGCGTTGAAAAGGAGAACTCACAATGAGGGTGAATGACCAGCAGGTCAAACTAAATGTGTTCCAAACACTAAGGCATGCCGATGATCCGAAGAATGCCAACTACTTCATGCCACGACGAGTTTAACCGATGAGGAATTTAGTTGCCTCAAAGAACTACATTGCCCCAAGAGGAACATGAGGAGTATGAAGAACCGGTCGATGAGGAACAACCAGAAGAGGCAAATTGGCTAGTCAACCGACCAGGTACATACTTTGAACCACTGGACTACTCAGGTGAGGAAGGTAAGCTCGAAAAACCCTCTATTGAACAACCACCAATTCTTGAGTTGAAACAATTGCCAGAGCAACTAAAATATGTATACTTAGGGACCGATAATACATTGCCTGTAATTATTTCTTCTAAGTTACAGCCTGAGCAGGAAAAGAAGCTGATCAAGATGTTGAAGCTACACAAAAAGGCAATAGGGTGGACAATTGTCGACTTGAAGGGAATTAGCCCGGCGGTGTGCATGCACAAGATCTTGTAGGAATATGATCACAAACTTTCAATTGAGGCCCAGAGGAGACTGAATCATGCCATGAAAGGGGTTGTAATGAAAGAAATCATCAAGTGGCTTGACGCCGGTATTATATACCCTATCTCCGATAGTACGTGGGTAAGTCCAGTACAATGTGTACCGAAAAAGGGAGGTATAACAGTGGTAAGCAATGAAAATAATGAACTTATCCCAACTAGGACTGTGACCGGTTGGAGGGTTTGTATGGACTATCGAAAGCTAAACAAAGCCACTAGGAAAGATCACTTCCCATTACCCTTTATTGATCAAATGCTTGACCGTCTTGCAGGTAAACCCTTTTATTATTTTCTTGATGGTTATTCAGGTTACAATCAGATTGCCATAGCACCAGAAAATCAAGAAAAGATAACCTTCACATGCCCATACGGTACTTATGCCTTCCGAAGGATACCGTTCGTATTGTGTAACGCCCCGGCAACCTTCCAAAGATGCATGATGGCACTTTTTTCAGACATGGTCGAAGACTTCCTTGAGATCTTCATGGATGATTTTTCTGTTTTTGGTAATGACTTCGACGGCTGCCTCGGCAATTTAGAGAGGGTGTTAGCAAGATGCGAAGAAACGGACTTAGTCCTCAATTGGGAGAAATGCCACTTTATGGTAGATGAAGGAATAGTGCTCGGCCACAAGATTTCATCCAAGGGAATTGAAGTAGACAAAGCCAAGGTGGACGTGATCGAGAGATTACCCCTACCAAATTCGGTTAAAGGAATTTGAAGTTTTCTCGGACATGCAGGTTTTTACAGGAGGTTCATTCATAATTTTTCTAAAATCACTAAACCCTTGTGTAATCTGCTTGAACAGGATAAAGTCTTCGATTTTGATGATTCTTGCACCCAAGCATTCGAAACCCTAAAGAAAAAGCTTGCCTCGGCACCTATTGTCGTTCCACCAGATTGGACACTACCTTTTGAGCTCATATGTGATGCAAGTGATTTCGCGGTAGGAGCAGTCCTAGGCCAACGCACAGGTAAGACCTTCCATGTGATATACTACGCTAGTAAAACTCTTAATGGTGCTCAAGTGAATTACACAACAACGGAGAAAGAGTTACTAGCTGTAGTTTTCGAATTTTACAAGTTTCGATCCTATTTAATTGGTACAAAGGTAATTGTTCATACGGACCATTCGGCAATCAAATACTTATTTGCTAAAAAGGATGCTAAACCTCGTTTGATTCGTTGGATATTACTTTTACAAGAATTTGATATTGAAATTAAGGACAGGAAAGGAACAGAAAATCAAGTGGCCGATCACTTATCACGTTTGGAACGCAATAGGGAGGAGGACGCGGATCTAGAGATATGTGATGTATTCCCGGATGAACAAATTCTAATTGCCTCGACAACCCTCAACGCCTCGGCAACCATGGATGCACACGCCTCGGCAACTCGACGCCGCAACAGTCTTTGACGCGCACGCCTCGGCAATCTTGGGAGCAGTCGCCACGGCGGCACATACCTCGGCAATACCCTGGTACGCGGATTTAGTTAACTTCCTTGTTTGTGGTATTTTTCCTTATGGCATTACTCACCAAGGGAAGAAGCGGTTCCGCCATGATGCTAAGCATTACTTTTGGGACGAGCCTCTTTTGTTTAAACAATGTGCAGATCAGGTTATACGCCGATGTGTCCCTGAAGAAGAGCAACATAATGTACTCCGGCAATGCCATTCTTCACCCTATGGAGGACATTTTGGAGGAACTCGTACCGCGGCCAAAGTCTTGCAATCCGGTTTGTATTGGCCAACATTGTACAAAGATGCCCAAGACTTTTACAAGCAATGTGATCGTTGCCAAATGACGGGAAATATCTCGAGACGACATGAGATGCCACTCCAGAACATCATCGAGGTGGAACTGTTCGATGTATGGGGGATCGATTTTATGGGACCTTTCCCATCTTCATTCGGCAACCTCTACATCTTACTCGCCGTCGACTATGTGTCTAAATATAGGTAGAGGCAGCTGTAGTTCCCAACGACGATTCCAAGACCGTGCAACGATTCCTGCAGAAAAACATATTTACACGGTTTGGGATGCCGAGAGCAATTATCAGTGACGGGGGCAAACATTTTGACAACAGACTAATTGCCAAGATGTTGCAACGCTTCCGCATATCACACAAGATCGCCACGGCATATCACCCACAAACCAACGGGCAAGCAGAAATTTCCAACCGGGAGTTGAAGGGAATACTCGAGAAAGTTGTAAATCCCTCAAGGAAGGATTGGTCATTAAGACTAGATGACGACTTTGGGCATATCGCGACCGCATTCAAAACACCCTTAGGTATGTCCCCTTCCGACCGGGTCTATGGTAAAACATGTCATCTACCGGTGGAAATCGAGCACAAGGCGTACTGAGCAATCAAGACCGTGAATATGGATTGGGAAAGTGCCGGACAAAAGCGCTTGATGGATCTCAATGAGATAGAAGAATTCCGTGCACTCGCCTATAACAATGCACGAATCTACAAGGAGAAAACAAAGCGATGGCATGACAAGAAACTATTGCCACGGTAATTCACGCCAGGGCAACTAGTTCTCCTATTCAATTCTCGGCTAAAACTTTTCCCAGGAAAACTGAAATCAAGATGGTCGGGACCATTTGAAGTCGTCAAACCATTCTCCCATGGTGCTGTGATAATCAAGTCCATCTCTGACAACTATGAATTCAAAGTTAATGGACAAAGATTGATGCACTACAATGGTGCCCATGTGGAACGTAACAAGGAAGTGGTCACTTTAGGAGATGCATGAGCATGCTCTCCCTTTTGATATTTTTATTTTTATTTTTATTTTTATTTATTTTTATTTTTGTTTTTTGTCGATTATTTAATTTTCATTTTTCCGATTTTTTTATTATTTTATTATTTTGTCGATTATTAGTAGTTTTAGGATAGATTTTTTTATTCAAGTCTAAGAATCCTATTACACATCTTTATTTATTTTCTTTATTAGTTTATCTTTAATTTTAATCCTTATTTGATTTGTTTTTGAATTGTAGGAAAGGAAGTTCAAGATAAAGAAGGAATTCTAAACCAAGTAGGAAAACATCTTCAACAAGGAAACTAATGGGCTGAATCTAAGGCTTATATAAAGCCTCCAATTCATCCTAACCAAAACCCCTTTGTCGAAAATTCCTACCAAACCCTAAACCCTTTTTTCGATTTCCCCTAATCCCACCCACCTATCTTTTCTATAAAACTCATCACCCTTAACCTATTCCTACTTTCTATCTTGCAACTTTTTAGTTTCTTTTCTTTTCTTTTCTTTGTTTTTACTCACAACCAAGATCATACATGGCATCCAAGATTAAACTTTTAGTTCATCCAAGTTCCTCCAAAGAACCAAGATACAAGAAGTTTGCTACACCGGCGGTTCAAGAAAGATTTCAATCCAAGTTTGAAAGCCGGAAGATTCATGAAGAACAAGGCTTTGAATACTCCAACTCTCATCAAGATTTCGGCCTTAAACCATTCATCTTCAAGAGGATTGCACATCAAAAGTGGCAAATCTTTTGCCATCAACCAGAACCGGGTAACATCTCATGGGTAAGAGAATTCTATGCTCACTCACCTAACCCGAATAATCTTTATGTTTTTGTTCGTGACAAGGCCATACTTAGAAGTCCCGAAAGCATCAACACCTTTTACGGACTTTACATTGAGAATGACGAGCATCAAGCCTTCGTTGACCAAATCAATCCCAAGCAACTCGACAAGGTGCTTCAAGAACTCACTCAACCGGGAACTCATTGGAACGACGATAAATACAAGGGCACGGTAAATCGCCTTCGGCTTAAACCCGAGGCAAAACTATGGAATAAGTTTGTTAAAACTTCTTTAATGCCCTCCACACACAATACTGCCGTTGATATACTACGTATTTTGCTCATACATTCTATTTTGCATAATCGCATCATTAACATTGGAAAAATTATTTGTGATGAGATTTTTATATGCAGCTCAAAAGATAAGGGTTATCTTTTCTTCCCTTGCTTAATTTCTAATCTTTGCAAGGAGATGCATGTCCCGAGTGAGTCCACCGATGAAAAGGCCCTACCCAAGTCCGGTTGGAATCAAGCACTAATCCGAAAGCTAATGGGAGAGGCACCGGGAGATTCTTCAAGGCCTCCAATTGCCACGGCAACTCCTGCCGCAGCGGCAATCCCTAATGCCCAAGCACCTAACGCCAGGGCAACTCGGCCATTAATCCCGGGACACTTTGAAGCACTTTTGCACCCATTGGCAAGCCGCCTAAGGCAAATTGAAGATCGGCAACTAATGTTCAAGCGGTACATGAAGGAGCACAACAATGCCATCACTCAAGTCATCCTAGAAAAGTACCTGGATAATCGTGTGCCGTTCCCAATCTTTCCCGCCGAGATCCTTGCCCCGGCAACCAATGAAGCAGTCGCCACGGCAACCAAGGAAGCTGACGCCACGGCAACCAACCCTGACGATGCCCCGGCAACCACTGCAAAAGCCAAAGGTAAAGCACCTATGCTCGAATCAACTCCTACGGAATCATTTTCTGATTTTTCAGATTCGGACGAGTCCTCCATTGAACTAATAAAGACCGCACCAATTGAATCCTCCAAGCGAAAAGCCATTGACATTGATGAAGAGGATGATGAGGACAACCCCGTACGAGGATCGATTCCACCACCGGCAACAAGAAAACAACCATCGCGTTGAAGCAAGAAAATCAAGACGCCAACTAGAAGGAAACTAATCATCTACGATGACGAACTCTCGGAGTAAGTCATCGTATGCATTTTTATTTTTTGTTATTTTTATGCATGCATTGAGGACAATGCCTCACTCGAGTTTGGGGGGGTTGTTATTAGTAATTACCATGTTTAGTTACATTAAGTATTACATTTAGGATACATAAATTGCTTGCCATGCCTTTAATTAGAACAAGAATTGCTTAGATTTGATGAATATTCAATGATGACTTTGCCAATGCACTTAATTGATAGAATTTTTATTCTAGGATAACCATGGAAAAACTTAGAATTTTACTATGATGCTAAATTTGATGAAACACTGTTGTGGTTTGATTGATTTAAGGAGTTCTAGTAAACTTAGGTTGATAATTAACAAATTGGGGGATTAGAATAAAAATTGGATGAATGCTAGAGGTGCCCGAAATTGGCTCTAGCATATGCTAAATTTTTTTTTCACTAGAGGTGCCCGAAACTGGCTCTAGGAGGTGTTAAAAAATTTTAAATAGAGGTGCCCGAAACCGGCTCTAGTTGATTAAATTAACTTAAGAAAACTAAAAATAAAACACTAGAGGTGCCCAAAACTGGCTCTAGCTAAAACATGTTAAAAAGAACCCAATAAAGTAATTTGAAAACCTATTGTTTGCATAGGATCTGAAAAATCAACTTGCACACAACTCCGCACACACTCACAAGCATTATAGTTTGATTCCGAGTAATTCCTCAGTTTTCTGAAAAATAAAAAGCCAATCATACTTTGTGCCCCGGTTTAGAGAATTAAAATCAAGTTCAAAGCTAAGTTTGTGAAAGTTGAAGTCTTGGCAGGTAATTATGAGTTTGCATTGCTTGAGGACAAGCAATAGTTCGAGTTTGGGGGTGTGATAAGTGTTCAAAAGTACTAATTTTCTTACCCTTTTTACTCATATTATTGTTAGACTTAGGCTCATATTAGTTGCATAGTTAGCCATTCATGCATTAATCCATGTTTCCTTCCATCGTTGAGCTTGATTACATAACTTGGTAGTTTTTTGTGAAAAGATGCTGCTTTGGTGTGCTTTTTTGTGTGTGTATGTGCAGGATCACTTGCCAAAGCAATGCCGAGCTAGTTGCCAGGGCAATGCATGAAGGATATGCCGAGCTAGTTGCCAGGGCAATGCATGAATGAGACGCCGAGCCAGTTGCCATGGCATTTGTCGACAAAGACAAAATGCAATAGGGATGTCGAAATTCATGACTTTACAAGCCCAAGATGACATGGAGCAAGGCCCAAGCCCAAAGGAATTTGATTGCCATGCAGAGATTAAAGAAGAATTAAATTCCAAGAAGATATGAGAAGTTCTAATAGGAATAAAATTATAATAAAGAATTATATTCTTTAAAGATAATTTAATTCCAACTCAAACTCCTCCTCAAAGAAGGACTTTGGCCTAGCCCTATAAATAGATAGGAGATTTCGACAACTCGATAGAGAGAGCAAGAGGGAATTTCGACAAGACCAAGAGAGGAAGCAAAGGGGAATTTTCGACAAGCTTCAGCTTTTCTTCCTTGTTCGATTGGGTTCATGCTAGGGATTGTTTATCTTGTGTTTCTTTGGAACCTAGCCATGAACTAAATTTACTTGGCTATGGTTATTGTGTTTTGTGTTTGTGAGAAACTATTGGTTTTTGTTTAGGTAATAAGAGTTTGCACTTTTCTATTTCAAGGTTTATTCATTCTTGGTTCTTATTATTGTTTGCGAGTGAATTGGGAGAGGATCTCGTAATTTCATCCATTTATCTAATATCGGGAGAGTTAGATTCAAGAAACGAATGAATATGATCTTTATGCAATCCAATGATGGTGAAGATTAATCCGGCTTAGGAATAAGTTAAGGATTTCAACGGCTAAGAGGAGCGCAAGATTGGTTGTTGTTCACCCTTGATTCACGCAGGGATGTATTAGCAAGGCATGCACAAGTAGCTAGAGTTTCAACTTAGGGATAAGAAGAAACCATTGAAGAACGCTCCGCCGAACCTTGAAGTTGCTGCCCAGACGCCCAAGTAGTTGCCCAACTAGTTGCCCAGGCAACCATCGATTAGTTGCCAAGGCAACCCTGTTATGCAAGTTGCCACGGCAACTGAGTTGCCCGTGCACTCTTTTACCAAGACGATCCAATCGGCTATCACACATCAACTCACGATAACCTAGCCTATCTCTCTCAATTGAATTCATATTTTCTTTTACTTATTTGCTTTCTAGATTAGTTAAACTTCTATAATCTTTTATTTGTGTTTTTACTTTTTACAGTGCAAGAGACTAGATTTTTGAAGTAGCACCAATCCCTGTGGAGACGATATCTTTTATACTATAACTTGCGACGTGTATACTTGCACAATTGCGTAGCACTTATTACGCGCAACAATCACCATGGTCATCCAGCTCCTCGAGCCGAGTATCCACTACGTCGAGTCGCTCTACATAATCCTTCACAGATCCCTCAAGCCTGGTGACCCTCTTCTCGAGCATCGACAACTTTTCCCTCGAGTTTGCTCGACTTCCTTTGTTAGCCTGGGTCTCCACACCCTTCTGGCTCGTAGCAACATTCTCTCCCTTCTTTGGTCCCATCTCAACTCGATGATTCGTGCCTCGAACTAGCTCACGTCGCTCAAACAAGGCTCTGATACCAACTGTCACGTGGCTAGAGTTCCAACCAGCCCACCGTGCGGCCTTAGGCGATGTGACTCAAGACAAACGCCTAAGTAAGCCTTTTCAACACTCTCGGAAGATCAAACTTCCCAAACACCGACAAACGCAAAACATTCTACGCGGAATCGGATCAAACGAGATGATCGGATAAGAACTTCGAAAAAACGCTCAAGAACAAAGAAAAGAACACAAGAACACTCAGAGGATTTAGAGTAAATGCCTTTATTCCTTGGAAACTTGGATACATCAAATGAGGAGGGGGAGGCCTCTATTTATAGTTGAGTTCCCCCTAATCCGACGGTCTATACAAATTTACATCGACGGTTATGATTGAAGCCCACCAACCACAATGGTACAATCCTGGGAATATTCCCTTCTATCTATGGTAACAAATCCTATGTATACAAGACAAGTTTACATAGGTCAAAGTGGATGGATAAGCCTTCTAGAATCTCCCACGGATCGGGCTAAGTCCGATGGTCTCTTTGAGCCCAAAATCTCTATCAGAACCTCTTGGGAACCCTGGTGTGCACCCTGTGGTGCCAATGACTCGGACCTTGGCTCGCGGCCCGTGACACTAAACATAGGTCATATCTAAATAACATGTAGATGATTATCGTCATATTCAAAAGTAAAGAATATAAGAAATTATTTCCCAAAAAAATGCTAGAAATTAATTGAGTACAAATTTAAAACTATTTTATTAAAGTATTTAGAATATATTTTTACGTCACCCTTTTTCTAGTTTTTATATATTTTTTTCATCTTTACTAATAGCACCAATTTTGAATCGGCTTTTCTTTCGTTTTTATTGTTATTTTCATTCTCTTAATGTAGTTTATGTTATTTTATTTTAAATTATATCATTTTATTTTATTTATTTAGTATTTTTTTGCGAGAAAATGGTGAATATATTTTGTTTGTTTTCGTGGCATATTTTTTTTCTCTTATGACATATTTTTTCTGTTTCTTTTATTAAGGTTGAATTTGACGCCGTCCTTCAGATGACATTTAGTATGTTATCTTGTTGATCTATCTTTGTTTTAGACTCTGAAACTGAATATTGATAGACGTTCGCAATCAAAGAAGATAGGTTGCAATTGAATTATGGTAATAACAGTTTGTTAACGAGCATTCGTGTTGATGATGTTTAACTTTCATTCGCAATAATGTTTGTTACTTCTTTATATTTGAAGAAAGTATCAATGATAAAAATGTACGAATACATAAAGACAAACCTGAACCACACTAAAAAAATATTTAAAATTTCGAAAGTATTATAAAATATTAAATAATAATTAAGTAATTATTTCATGCACAAGCGTTTGTGAAAAATTTGTTTACACAAGCGCCTTAATTTTAGGGTTTAATGTTTAGAAGTTTAAGTGTATTAATTTTGAATTTAGGGGTTGTTCATAGAATTTTAGGTTTAGGGTTAAAATTTAGGGTTTATAGGTTAAAATCAAAATCCCTAACCATATACCCTAAATCCTAAATCATAAACCCTCAATTCTAAACCCATACACTAAAAACTCTAAACCCTAAATTAAAACCTTAAACCCTGAAATTAAAGCACTTGTAAAAACAACAACTTTCCACCACATGTATAATAATAATAATAATAATAATAATAATAATAATAATAAAAGTATTGATTCAAATATTTCTTCAAACTCATATATATATATACATTATAGAGTAGATTATAACTATTTATTTCATATTTATGTAACTTATCATATTTAAAAAATAGCTTTTTAAAGTTTATTTACTTAACATATTAAAAGTGCTGTAGATAGATGCCACCTTATTATAACTGATGAGGCTAACTAATTAACTAAGTTGGTTATATGGTTAGTTAGTTTCCAGGTGGTTATCGCAAGTAATACCTAGCCTATATAAAGGCAGCTAATTACTTGATATGGACCTATCTTGAATATCAAGCATTCTTGGCTAAGATGAATGAAAAGCCACTTTCTCTCAAATACTTCTCTTTGTATTCTTGTTAAACTCATCAAAAAGGTTAAAATTATTATTATTTTCTGAATATTTTAATTCAATTACAAAGTAATATTCAATTTTAGAGTTGAATAAGCTATCACACATATTTACAGACTACACCGAGTAAACTTAAATTACTTAAAGAAATAATACACATCGTAAGTACAGTTGTAGAATATTTGTATATAAATTTATTGTTTTTGTGTTTGATTTTTAAATAATATTTATATTTTAATTATTTTATCTAAAAGTAATTATTATATAAAAATATATCTACATTTTCACTCTACTTAAAAATAATAATGTTTTACTAATTTTTTTTATTATTTTCTAATTAATTTGATGTTAAATTAACTTGTGACACTAATTTAATCAGAATTTTTTAATCCATACCCACTTAGCTGAGTAGATTTCAATTATCTTATAAAAAATAAACATATCAATAATATCCATCACGGAAATTTATTTGACACATCGTGTATTTTTTGTTTAATCATTGGTATTCGACTTATTAATTAATTAAATTAAATCAGGTTTTATAGAGGTTTAATATAGGGTAATCATTCCAATCCAGTTTTCTCCATTCACTTTAAGATTCAAAACATTGTTTAAGGGACCTAACACCTCATCCTGCTAAATAAATTTTAAACTACACAAATTTGTCTATTTAGGATTTAGAGTTTACGATTGTGGGATAAGTTTATAATTTAAAGTTGAAATTTAAAAATTATGATCTAATGTTTAGGGTAAAAAGATTTAGAGTTTAATATTAAAAACTATATAAAATTATATTGTCTAATTTTACTCAATTTATGTATCAAATAAATTTTTAATAATATATATTTTAAATAATTTTTAAAAATAAAATCCGGGACCGTCAGCATGACGCCACGTGAACGCAATGAAACAAATAGTCCACCCACACACACAAAAAAAAGAATAATAATAATTATTATTATTTAAAAGAATATGTTCAAAAAAAATTTGAAAGAAGAAAAAAGAGAAGAGTTTACGCGTGGAGAGATATAGGATGGAGAATATTGGAGAGGGATAGAGAGCTGTTGGGTTAGTAAGACAGAAAAAGGGGAAAACTACACAAATAGTCACTAAATGTTTAGGGAATTTTCATTTTGGGCACTGAATTTTAAAAACAAACAATAAGGTCACTGATTATAAAATGTTTTCATTAAAGTCACTATCATTTTTTAACGAAAGCAAAATAAAACACCAGTATCCTTATTGTAAGTTTTAAAAATAGTGTCCAAAATAAAATTACTTTAAAAGTTTAATGAATAATGACTATTCCAAGAAAATGGATGAGAGAAGAAAAAAGTTTTCTTTGATTTCATTTACTACAAGAATATGAACGAATAATAAAAGTTCAGCGATCTTTCCCCCTTTCTTCTTCTGTTATTCTTTCCGGCTAAGGTTTCTTCTTTCTCGATGGTTCACATTAGTCGTGGTCACACCATACCATTACAAATCTTTGCTGGTTTTTCTCTTTTGATCTTTCTCCCATTTCCGGATCAATAATCTGTTGTTAGGCGCAAAAAAAAAAAAAGAACTAAACATGGAGGCCGCCGGACACCATCACCGGCATCATCACAATATCCAACATCTACCGGCGAGTGCTAACGTTGAAGCTGCCGATAGGTTTCCTCAATGGAGTCTGCAGGAGACAAAGGAGTTTTTAGCAATCAGAGCAGAGCTGGATCAAAGCTTCATGGAGACGAAGAGGAACAAGCTGCTCTGGGAAGTTATCTCTACACGGATGAAGGGAAAGGGTTTCAATCGGAGCTCCGAACAGTGCAAGTGCAAGTGGAAAAATCTCGTCACTCGATACAAGGTAAAATTTAAATTACGGTTGCGTCTGTGTTTTCGATAGTGGTGTTTTATCGCGGTTATGAGCATAACGATGCTACTGTGATCTAATAATATTGTTGGATCGAAATATGTAATGTGCCTATTATATTATGACAGGGATGTGGGACGATTGAAGTAGAAGCTGCGAGGCAACAGTTTCCCTTTTACGATGAGTTGCAGGCTATATTCAAGGCTAGGATGCAAAGTATTCTATGTTTGGAAAGCGAAGGCGGCGGCGGCGGAGCCACGCGTCGAGGAAAAAGTCTGCGGCGTCCTGGGCGGGGCAGTTTAGTTCCGATTAGGAAGAAAATATGGAGGAAAACGAGTTGGATGATAAGTATAGTGTTAGGAAGAAGAAGAAAGTGAAAACCGGTAGTGGTACCGGAGGTAGTACAAGCGGCGGAAACGATAATATAAAGGAAATGTTGGAGGATTTCATGAGGCAGCAGTTGCAGATGGAGATGCAATGGAGGGAAGCGTTCGAGTCGAGGGAGAACGAGCGGCGGTCCAAGGAGACGGAGTGGCGGCAGGCGATGGAAGCGTTGGAGAAGGAGAGGATAATGATGGAGAGACGGTGGAGGGAAAGGGAAGAGCAACGGCGGATGAGGGGAGAAGCTAGGGCGGAGAAGAGAGATGCTCTCGTCACTGCACTCTTAAACAAGCTTAGAAGAGAAGGTCAAATGTAACTAGGTTCACTTTGTTTAATTTTCTTTCATTAGTTTTTCATTTCTTCATTGCCATTTAAGCATAATATTAAATTATGATTACAGTGTCGCGAATGTTACGTGACACATAATGGTTATCACAAATAAGATTTGTTTATAAAAAATCATAATAATTTTAAAATATTTTTAAAAAGGCTCTAGGGGTTATCTTTGGTGGCATAGTTGAAGAGATTGAAACAATTAATCTACAACAATGG
This sequence comes from Hibiscus mutabilis, assembly GCA_019671005.1. Classification (NCBI taxonomy): domain Eukaryota; kingdom Viridiplantae; phylum Streptophyta; class Magnoliopsida; order Malvales; family Malvaceae; genus Hibiscus; species Hibiscus mutabilis. The sequence continues at coordinate 6,434,756 of CM033751.1, read as the reverse complement.
ATCCACAAACTATAGTGTTGTAGGTGATACTTATTATGAACGTGAATATTCCCATGAAAACAACATATAGATTTTCTAGTGGACACTATTGGACATGGTCCATTCTTGCTAATGCCTCTCAAAATGTGGCACCTTTCATTTATATAGATCAATCTCATAATCAACATATATTCTTTATGAATAAAATTCGTCTACTTTTTTTATATGTTCTTTTACATAAAATTATTTGTGAATCATATAAAAGGACACAAAAAAGAGACAGACAAATTCTATTCGTTTTTTATATATCTCTGCATGTCTACATGCGCGCGTGCATGTATATATGTATGTGTATGCACATTCATTAAGGGAATGGAAACTAAAGTTGTTTGAAATATATTAGTGCTGTCTTTTTCTTGCTTTAATTACAATATCGACCAGAGATGGATGAGTGTCAAAACATGGGATTGCCTTTTTCTGGATTTGTTGCCTTTTGTGCTTGTGCATTGTTTTGATGATCAGCTTAGATAGGGTAAACTAACGAGTCTTATATATGAGTTATGCCCTCTAACGAGTCTTATATATACACATATATGAAAAGGTTACTATAGGAACACGACACTCTAATACATTACAGAGTAATATTTGATACATCGATAGACAAATCTATATATTATTAATGAATCAAATATCGATATACTATTATAAAATTTAAAAACAAAATTTGTTTAGATTTATTTTTTACGATATATTATCATATGGTTCACTAATGATACATAGAATCATACATCGGTGCTCAAATATTCACCCGTTGTATTATTCCTCTAAAAACTAAACTATATCTAGACGCTTTTGGTTCCTTATGTCCCAATACTACCTAGCTAGGTTTTCATTTATGTGAATGTGATAGACATGAATTATTGTTTTTTTAATAACACGTAATAATTGATGAGCCAAACTCTCTTTTATATATTTTTTGCGAACCTAAGTTTAACTTTAAGTTTTGCTTTCTATATGAATATATGCATGTGCATGTATGATTTTATGGATATGAATTAATCCTTTTAAATTCGATCGAAAGGTATTTAAAGACGTAATTATGACCATATTAGGGACTAATAGTTAAATTAGATATGTTATATAATGATCGATATTATTATCACACATGAATCGATATTAGAACAATATCGATATCTGTATAATAACATATCGACCTACTAAGCTATGGGTCTCGTCAAAACCTATCAATATATATGATCAAAACATGTGGGTAGATACAAAATTGAAAAGATAGGTTGCTGGACAGCTAACGTTATAACCGTGCCTGTGAAATTCACCGACATATATGTACCTTATTCATGTTGGTGTCTTGTGCGCCCGGGATAAGAACGGGTCGGGTCTGATTTTTTACCAACTGAATTTAACCCGAAAATATAAATTTTCCACATGAACTTAACCTGATATGGGTGATTTTTCATCCAATTCAAATTTTAGGATTAAAACTCCTCGTCCACCCGACCTGAAACAAATATGGAGTTTTCATTTTTTTTAAAAAAATAAAGGAGGATAATAGGAAAAAAAATAAAAGAGGGGTGTTTATAGTAATCATATCTACTTTCCTCATTTTTTTTTGATAAAATTAAGGATGTTGAAAAAATATATAACGAAATGAACTTTATTACAATTATCCCTAAATATATAAAAAATAATATAAATATCTCGGGCCATGTATTTTTTACCCTAAACTCGAATCCGACCTAACATCTAATAATTTGTCACCTAACTTGAATTCATTTTTTTAGAAAAACCCGACCTATGGAATCCCAGGTACATGCCCATCCCTACTTGTGCCAGGATTTATAAGTAGAAAGAACTTTTATAGACATATTATAGCTGCAAAATTTTCAATCATGTTCATATTTGGTTCGTGATCTTCATTTATTTTCATGTCCGCGTTCATATCTTGGCAACAAATATGGTCTAATTGATAATTATTAAATACTATAGTACAATTTTCCTTTGCTTGAGGATTAAGGAAAAGTGTGGTCCATGAAGATTTTGATTGTCACATAACAAAAATATGAATTAGTTTTTGCCACTGGTTTTCTTGTCGTATTGAATTTGTGGGTTATTTAGTTATTCTTGGAATGTTTGCATGTTAGAAAGTCAAAAGGAGCTAAATCTGTACAACATTGACATTGACATTGATATTCAATTTACCATGTGACCAAGCACCCCCATCCCATGCAACACTTTTTTAATAGTTTTAAAATGATTACAAAATAATATATGCTCATACATATTCTTAATACTTTAACAATGTCTACGATTTACAGACAAAACTATTTAAACCTCAGTTTTTTAAGATAAACATCATCCGTTTTCTCATTGGATCACTTGTTGGGTTCGCAACACTTTTCTGATTACATTACCTAATGAAAAAATGTATTAAACTAATTATTAGTTTGATCTAATAAAATGAGACGTTAGATTCTTTAAATAATATTGGCTTAAAGGTATTATAAGCCCCTACAATTTTGAAGAAAAAAAATCAATTAAGCCCTTGAACTTTTTTTACACTCAATTAAGACATTATACTCCAAAATTTCATCAATTCACCTTTGACCAACGTTGAGTGTTAAATCTAGTAGTTTTTTGGACTAATTGGTGCAATTTGTCGTGTTACAGTGTTGACACTCGGTATTTCTAGAATTTTTTATTTTATTTAAAAAATTCTTTAAAAGTTATAAAAAATCTAAAAAAAACTTACTCCCTCTGTCCCATGAAAGTTGTTCCTTATTGACTTTTTTGGTCAATTTTTTATTTCGACTCGTTTAAACTTTATTATTGATAAAAATATATTTTTTATCAATAAAAAGACTTACTCATAAGGGTCAACTTTCGTGAGACGAAGGGAGTATAAGATTTAAAAAAAATAGTTTTCTAAAAAAATATGTAAATATTACATGACAGAAATATAACGTGTCACGTGACAGTAATATCTCAAGAAAAAAATCATCAAAATGATGGTCAAAATTGGTCAAATGACTTAATTGATTAAATTTATTGGTTCTAGGGCTTAATTGGATAAAAAAAATTAAGACTTAATTGATTTTTTAAAAAAAGTTCAAGGACTTCAAGTACCATTAAACAAATAATATTTTAAAATTTTAAGTAAAGTTAGTAGTTTGGAATCTAACATTGTAAATAGAGTAAAATAAATTAAAAAATCATAAACATAATAAACATATGTCGCACCTAATATGAATTGGTCAATTAATAAATCAAAATACTTGCTTTATAAAATTTTAGCTTTTAAATTAACTCCTGATTTTTTTATTACTTATAATATCAACCTAGTATTTATTTATATTTGTTATGCGAAACAAACTAAACTATATGATCAATTATCGAATTTTCTTTTAAAAGATGTTTAATTCATTTGAGCTTATTCAATCAATTGAGATTTAAAGAATTTAAATTTAAAACTCCATATTTAATAATTTTTTAGTTTTACAATTTACACTTAGTAATTTTTTTTAAAATTATGTAATTACTTATTTTAGCTTAAGCCAAATTAAATAAGAGATAAGTCGGTTACCCTACAAATCCAGGGAGATGCATTATGATTTGAGATTGATTTGATGATTTACTGGGCATTGTATTGTGGTGGGTCCAAATTCCTATGAGAACTAATTAATGTGAAATAAAATTACTTTTATTAACTAAATTATTTAGGGAGAGGAAAGCCTTTCTAACATGGAAACAAAATTTGATGTAACTATTGGGCTGACTTTTATGACCTTTTCCCTTGTATTTTGTAGATTAGTTGGTCATAATTTTGGACATTAACATGTGATTTTTCTTAAAATAGATTCTGTAACACCCTTAACATATATTCGTAGTACGAATACACATTAAGGATATTACATTTAGTGGTATCAAAGCTACATGTTTAGCCGGTTCTGGATGCTAAACCAAGTTTTTTTATAAGTTTGTCAGTAAGTAAATACATGCCCTTAGAATGTCATATTACTGATATGTTGATTGTATGTGTAGGATAGAATAAGATTATAGTAAGAAAAGTAAGACGCTACCGGATTTCGTCAATCGACGAATCTCAAAGGTTAAGAAATGGAAGAAAAAGTAAAGATTATACAAGATAATCTTAAAAAGACTGATGATCGATAGAAGTCTTATGTAGACTTGAAAGGAAAAGATATTCAATTCGAAAACAAAGGAAGAACATGACATTATTCTTCAGACTCTTCGAGAAAATAAGCTATATGCTAGGCTATCAAAGTGTAAATCTTGGTCGCCGGAAGTTACTTTTTTTGGTCATGTGGTTTTGACAGAAGAGACACGAGTAAATCCTAAGAAATTACCAACTATAGTTGAATGGAAACCTCTGAAGAATGTTTCTGAGGTTCGAAGTTTCTTGGGACTTGCTGGTTATTATCGAAAGTTTGTAAAGAATTTTTCGATGATTGCCTCCCCCACTGACTAATCTATTGAGGAAAGATATGCCATTCAGTTGGACAAATAAGTGCCAATAAAGCTTTGAGACATTAAAGAAGATATTAATCAAAGCCCTGATATAAGTATAAATAGAATCGGGCAAAGATTATGTGGTTTATAAGGATGCTTCTTATAAAGGTTTGGGAAGTGTACTTAAGTAAGAAGGAAAAGTAGTGGCCTATGCTTTGAGACAACTTAAGACGCATGAGAGGAATTATCCTACTCATGATTTGGAGCTGACAATGGTTGTATTTGCTTTAAAGATATAGTGTCATTATTTATATGATGAATGATGCTATATTTACACAGATTATAGAAGTTTAAAGTATTTGTTAACTAAAAAGGAGTTGAACCTGAGGCAAAAAAAGGTGGATCGAGCTTCTTAAGGATTATGATGTGATCATTGACTATCATCCAAGAAAAGCTAATGGGTAGCTAACGCCTTCAGTCGAAAGACATTTGTTGCCTTAAGAGCTATGAATGTGAGACTGACATTAAAAGAAGATGGCACTTTGATTTCTGAGTTAAGAATAAAGTCTACTTTATTAGATTGAATAAAATATCTTTAGAGAAAAGATGAGAAGTGCTTGTTAAGGTTCAAATAAGAAACTGAAGACTTTGAAGTTAATCTGATGGATGCTTGTATTATCGAGGAAAGATCTATTTTTCAAACGATGAAGAATTGAAGAAACAACTTATCTTTGAGGCACGTTATAGTCCTTTAATTGTACATCAAGGTGGAAACCAGATGTATCAAGATTCAAAGAGTTGATATTGGTGGCCAGGCATGAAAAGAGTTATAACTGAGTTTGTTTCTAAATATCTGACATGTCAACAAGTAAAAGCAGAACTTCATGTACCTTTTGAATTATCGTAACTGATTTCCATTTCTCAGTGGAAATGAGAACAAGTGACGATGGATTTTGTATTAAGACTATCTTTGACACCGAATAAGAAATATTTAATCTGGGTGATTGTTGATAGATTGATTAAGTTAGCACACTTTATCCATGATCGAACAGATAACTCTAGGGATAAGTATGCTGAGTTGTATATTAAGGAAATAGTTCGACTACATGGAGTACCAGACTCGATAATATCTAATAGAGATTCGAGGTTTACTTTAAGATTTTGGAAGTCTTTACATAAAGCCTTGGATATTCGACTCAATGTTAACACAACTTTTCATCCACAAATAGATGGACAATCGGAGCGAACTATTCAAATTTTGGAGGATATGTTAAAGGCATGTGCGATTGAATTGAAAGGATCGAGATGTAGTTGGCCCTGAACAAATTAAAGAAGTTAAAGATAAGGTAAAGATGATAAAACATTGAGTCAAAGAACTAAGGAAATAAGTCAATTTTGCTTGTTAAAGTTCTTTGATGAAATCTTAAAGTTGAGGAAGCAACTTGGGAAAGAGAAGAATATATGAGAAAATAGTTTCCTTACCTTTTGAACCAGGTACGTGTTGAAAATTTGAGGACAAATTTTCTTAAGGAGGAAAGAATTGTAATACCCCAAACTTTACTAAGTTGATTAAGGATTATTTAGTACTAAGATTATAGCATAAGGCTAACTTAGTGACTAAAAAGACAAAAATGCAAAAGTTAAGATTTTTTTAATTATGAGTTTTGGAAAGGAAATTTCTAAGGTTTAAAAGTATCAAGTGATAGATAGTGAGCCGAATAGGGTACTTTCAAAGTTTGGTTGAAAATTCGAGGAAAAATTGGAATGGGAATTGAAGATTTAAAACCAGTGACCAAAATGATAAGCAGTCAAAACTTGTATGGTACAAGACTAACTATGAAAATTGAAGGATTAAAGTTGTAATTTTTCAAATTTTAGGAGTTTTTATTTCATAAATAAATAGATCACCTAAGGTGTGGATTGAATGTGAAGATTTTGATTTGATCTGATGTTTCTATTATTGGAAAATTGTAGTCAAAGTTTAAATGGAATTCGGATACCCAAATTGAACTGAAAAAAATTATGAGATTTTATCATATGATAAAGGAAGGTTATAAAATTCCATTACAAGTATTTTGAGTAAAGGGTTAATTATCGGTATATTGGATCGAATGGGAAATTTTAGAAACTAATTCAAAAGCCGTGGCAAAATTCATAAAATATTATTTTATGAATATTTTATTATAGTTGGTTGGATTCTAACTAGATTTAGTTAGAATCTTACAAAAATGGCAAACTAGATGAATTTGTGAATAGTTGAGGGCAAATTGGTCATTTCTCTTTCATTGGCAATTTTGAAATATTTTGAAAATGACATAGGCATTTTAGTAATTTCTCAAGCAATATTAAATCTAGGCCATTGGATGAAGGATGGTGACATTTGGCATGAATTGGAGCATTTGATCTAAAGGGTAAAATAGTCATTTGACTTTTAGATAAAGATATTTTATATTATATGAAATAAATTATGCCATTTGGCATAATTAGAAGTAAAAGAAAAGGAAAGATTGGTTCTTCATTTCCCCTTGCTGCCGTGAGAATTGGGGGGAAATGGAAGAAAATTTTCAAGTTCAATTTCCAAGCATTTAGAGTTGGATTCAAGGTTAGTTCATGAAATACAAATTTGTTCTTCATTAAATTCTCTTTCATTTGGTATGAAAATTTCATGGAATTGTTGAAGGCACTCTTGAATTTTTTAGAGAGATAATTTAAGGTTTAGGGATTATTTGATTTAAAGCTTTATTTTGATGAATCAAGCATTGTAGCATTGGAATTAAGCTTATATTTGATTCAATTTGATGTTTTTCATACAAAAACCCTAACCCTAAGATTTAGGATTTCAATTGGGATTATGGAATTGATGAGGAAATTGACGTATTTGTGATTCAAGAAGTCTAATTTTGAAGTTAGAAAAAAAAATCCTTACTTGGAAGATTAAGTGACCATTTCGGTAAAGAGGAAAGATTTGAGGAATTATTTTTAAATTTTATTTTGACAAAGGATGTAAGGAGAACATATGAATACAAGCTTTATTCTAGCCATTTGAAGTAAAGTGATGGGACTGAATTGACAAGTAGAGAAATAAGGAGAAGTTGGTGTAAATTACAAATTGTTCATGGAAAGTTATGTTAGAATTTGAATTATGGCAGTAAGTTTAAAAATTTGTCATAAATTCTACAAAAATGGTTAGATGATAAATTTTATACCGTCGTAAAGATTTGTTAGTCTAGTTTCGTTTTCAACAAACGGAAACTGATTTTGATTTTCGAGTTAAAAGATAAGAATTTTTATTCGAATAAAGGTCAGAAAATTTATAGAGCAGTTTTCTGCTTGGATAGTCTGTGACGTGAATTCAATGATTTTTAATATTTTTTGTAGATTTTATTAATTTATGTGGCTTATATCGTTAGAACCGTTATCGAATCTAGTTTCTCCAGTATAAAGGAAATTAAGATCATGTATGTATTCCGCCATGTATAAGTGAATTTTTGAAGGTAGCGCAAGCTGTCAGAAAATGGAATTTGAAACATGTTGTATTTAAATGTTAGTTAGCAAGCTCGGAATAGTTAATGGAAGTTCAAATTGGTCACTAAGGACCATAACTAAGGACCATAATGAGTTTTCGAACAATACAAGGAAGAAAGGAAAATAATTGGAAATTTTATTTTCAAATGATTATGTTAAACAACAGTTTTAAGGTATTGTTAGATTTGAATCTAATAAATATTTTATTGTATTTATGTAATTAATGGAGTCAAGTCCGAATCAGAGAAGGTTCGAGGTACTATGAAAGCAAGTATCGAACTAGGACTTAGTGAGGCATCGTGTTAAGTGGCCAAGGTGAGTGCATTTTTACATATTATATATATATATATATATATGATATGAGGAAGACTTGCGATAAGTCGACCTTGATATTAATGAAAATGTTTGTTGATCAAAGTTATGCAAATGGAATGAAATATTAAATGGCATATGTGATACATTGATATGGCATAAAAATTTATCTAAGATAAATCGGATTTTAGATATTGGGTATGAACTGCCTAATATCGACTTATGTGATTTATATTGATGCTTTGAACATGGAATGTTGACTATAATATTGATTTTGCCCAAGTATTATGTTATGAGAGTCAATGGTATAATTGGATATCTATAGAGTCCTTAGCAACTGCATCATTCAAGTTATGTTATGTATACATGTTTTTGTGACTACTACGGTGTCACACCCACATTGGGGACCCAAGCCCTTGGTGATGCACCCTGGGGATCCAAGCCCATGGTGCCAAGTGCACTAAAGAGGTACTTTTATGAGGATCAAAGAGCGCCCTCGAGTAAATACTTATCTTCACGTTATGTTAGACACTACAGTGTCTTATCAAGATGACTCGCGTACCTTGATCTCATATAATATGCTTGGGCTATGTTAAATAATATTGCTATGCAAACAATTACTTGATGATTATAGAATATTGATAGCATGACTCTTATGTCAGTTTGATGTTATGATATAAATTGCAATTGGGACTCACTTGCCATTTGCAGGAAATGTATTGCATTTTTATATGACAGAGGAATGACTTTGTTAAGTCAGTTTTATATGATTCTATAATCATCAAGTAATTGTTTGCATAACAATATTCTTTAACATAGCCCTAACATATTATATGAGATCAAGGTATGCGGGTCATCTTGATAAGACACCGTAGTGTCTAACATAACGTGAAGATGAGTACGTGCTCGATGACGCTCTTTGCTTCTCATAAAAGCACCTCTTTAGTGCACTTGGCACCATGGGCTTGGATCCCCAGGGTACATCACCAAGGGCTTGGGTCCCCAAGGTGGGTGTGACACCGTAGTAGTCACAAAAATATGTATACATAACATAATTTGAATGATGCAACTGCTAAGGACTCTATGGATATCCAACTATACCATGGACTCTCATAACATAATACTTGGGCAAAATCAACATTATAATAAATATTCCATGTTCAAAGCATCAATATAAATCACATAAGTCGATATTTGGCAGTTCATACCCAATATTTAAAATCCGATTTATCTTAGATAAATCTTTATGCCATACCAATGTGTTACATATGCCATTTAATATTTCATGCCATTTGCATAACTTTTATCAATATACATTTTCATTAATATCAAGGTCGACTTATCACAAGTCTTCCTCATATCATATATATATAATAGGTAAAAATGCACTCACCTTGGCCACTTAACATGATGCCTCACTAAGTTCTAGTTCGATCATTTCTTTCATAGTACCTCGAACATTCTCTGATTCGAATTTGACTCCATTAATCACATAAATACAATAAAATATTTATTAGATTCAAATCTATCAATACCTTAAAAATGTTGTTTAACATAATCATTCGAAAATAAAATTTTCAATTATTTTCCTTTCTTCCTTGTACTGTTCGAAAACTCATTATAGTCCTTAGTGACCAATTTGAACTTCCATTAACTCTTCCGAGCTTGCTAACTAACATTTAAATACAAAATGTTTCAAATTCCATTTTCTGACAGCTTGCGCTACCTTCAAAAATTCACTTATACAGGGCAAAATACATACAAGATCTTAATTTCCTTTATACTGGAGAAACTAGATTCGATAACAATTCTAACGGTATAAGCCACATAAACTAATAAAATCTACAAATATTATGAAAAATCACTGAATTCACGTCACAGACTGTCCAGACAGAAAACTGCTCTGTAATTTTTTGATATTTTATTTGAATAAAAAATCATATCTTTTAACTCGGAACTAGAAATCAGTTTTCGTTTATTGGAAACGAAACTAGACTAACAAATATTTACAAAGGTATAAAATTCATCATCAAACCATTTTTGTAGAATTTATGGCGAATTTTTAAACTTACTTCCATAATTCAAATTTCAACATAACTTTCCATGAATAACTTCTAATTTACACCAACTTCTCCTTATTTCTCTACTTGTCAATTTAGTCTCATCAATTTACTTCAAATGGCTAGAATAAAGCTTCTATTCATATGTTCTCTTTACATCCTTCATCAAAATAAAATTTAAAAATAATTCCTCAAATCTTTCCTCTTTACCGAAATGGTCACTTAATCTTCCAAGTAAGGATTTTTTTTTCTAACTTCAAAATTAGACTTCTTGAATCACAAAATACATCAATTTCCTCATCAATTCCATAATCCCAATTGAAACCCTAAATCTTAGGGTTAGAGTTTGTGTATCAAAAACATCAAATTGAATCAAATCTAAGCTTAATTCCAATGCTACAATGCTTGATTCATCAAAATAAAGCTTTAAATCAAATAATCCCTAAACCCTAAATTATCTCTCTACAAAATTCAAGAGTGTCCTTCAACAATTCCATGCATTTTCATACCAAATGAAAGAGAATTTAGTGAAGAACAAATTTGTATTTCATGAACTAACCTTGAATCCAACTCTAAATGCTTGAAATTTGTACTTGAAAATTTTCTTCCCTACTCCCCCAATTCTCACGGCAACAAGGGGAAATGAAGAACCAATCTTTCCTTTTCTTTTACTTTTAATTATGCCAAATGGCATAATTTATTTCATATAATATAAAATATCTTTATCTAAAAGTCAAATAACTATTTTACCCTTTAGATCAAATGCTCCAATTCATGCCAAATGTCACCATCCTTCATCCAATGGCCTAGATTTAATCTTGACTTGCGAAATTATTAAAATGCCCATGTCATTTCCAAAATATTTCAAAATTGCCAATGAAAGAGAAATGACCAATTTGCCGTCAACTATTCACAAATTCATCTAGTTTGCCATTTTGTAAGATTCTAACTAAATCTAATTAGAATCCAACCAACTATAATAAAATATTCATAAAATAATATTTTATGAATTTTTCCACGGCTTTTGAATCAGTTTCTAAAATTTCCCATTTGATCTGATATACCGATAATTAACCCTTTACTCAAAATACTTGTAATGGACTTTTATAACCTTCCTTTATCATATGATAAAATCTCATATTTTTTCCAGTTCAATTCGGGTATCTGAATTCTATTTAAATTTTGACTACAATTTCCCAATAATAGAAACCTCGGATTAGACCAGAATCTTCACATTTGATCCACACCCTTAGGTGATCTATTTATTTATGAAATAAAAACCCCTAACTTTTGGGAAATTACAACTTTAGTCCTTCAAATTTTCATATTTAGTCTTGTACCATACAAGTTTTGACTGCTTATCATTTTGGTCACTGAGTTTTAAATCTTCAATTTCCTTTCCAAATTTTCCTCGAATTTTCAACCAAACTTTGAAAGTACCCTATTCAGCTCACTATCTATCACTTGATACTTTTAAACCTTAGAAATTTCCTTTCCAAAACCCATAATTAAAGAAATCCTAACTTTTGCATTTTTGTCATTTTAATCACTAAGTTAGCCTTATGCTATAATCTTAGTACTAAATAATCCTTAATCAACTTAGTAAAATTTGGGGTATTACAGAATCAATATCACAAAGGCTCTTTTTTCATATTTCAGGAATTTGTCCTTATTAATCTAAATCGACCCGCGTCGTACACCTAGTTTTAGTGGGTGAATTTCTCAATGGAGATTTTTCTGTATACATAATACTTTGAACTTAAGAACTATTTAAGCAATAACAAGCTGCTTACCACTTGAACCAACTCGTTGGTAATATCACAACGGCTTTAACACAAAAGTAGCTCATAAATTTGGAAAATTTAATCATATTGGTCCCTTAATTTTTTTAGTCAAATTAGTCCTTGAACTTGGTAAATTTGGTGAAATTAGTCCCTAGACTTATAAGTTGTTAAAAAATTCAGAGATAAATTTGACCGAACTTGTCGAGTTTAAGAACTAATCTAATTAAACTCGTTGAGTTTAGAGATTAATTTGACCAAATTTATCAAGTTCAAAGATCGATTTAATCCTAAAAAGTTTAAAGACCAATTTGATCAAATTATCAAGTTAAAGTGTCATTTTGTGTTTTAAACTTGTTACAAAGATAGTAGAACCCAACAAGTGTTTTAGTAAAAAAGCAGGTGTTTATCTTATGAGACACGAATTCAAATATCTTTATCTATAAGGTGTATGCGTATCGTCAACGGTATATAACAAAATTCGTCTTTTTAAAAAATATATATATTGAAACCCGGGCTAAATACAAACAGACTTCAACTTTGACGTGATAGAAGATATCATCTGGCCTTGTAGGCATGCAAGAACTCCACATTATGTTAATAAAAAAATTTAAACAGTGAAATTGGTAAAAATACATGCTGACTTTACTTTTTTACTATTTAAAATAAAATAAATTGAAAAATAAAAAGAAGAGCAATAATCGAGGATTTTTTGTTCCACTGCAATATTTAAGGAATTTCACCGGTTTTGTTTATGACAAAAAGGATGAAATAGAGATTTAGGGTTCGTGGGTTTTTATGGCGTGGCGTAATATTTAATATTTATTTATTTATTTATTTATTTTTCAAACCAATTCCCAAAGGAGCAGGAGATAGTCAAAAGACTGTATATCTTTCTGCCATTAATAAAGCTCTCAAATTCTCCGCTCCAATTTTCAAAGCTCAAGAAACTCCATATTCTCTCCGTCACGTCACCATCTTCAATAAATTTAGCCACTTGTCTTTTTCTCAAGATACGTACGGTCAATCTCTCCCAACGCTGCGCTTTTCAATTTCGCAGAATTTGATCTTTAAACCTAACATTCTCCATTTTTTTCAAAACTTTTCACTGTTTTATAAATCATTTCAATTTTTCAACTTCAATTCTACCATTTTTGCACCCTCGTTTCTTCTGTTTCGAAATCTTTTGATTTTTTTATCAAGAAATCTGTGCAAGAAAATCTGACATTTTACTACTTTTTATGATTTTTTCTTTATTCTTGTTGGTTTTATGATTTATTACATCTTCAGACGTTTCTCTTAATTATTACTACATTTTTTATTGTCTTGTTGGGTTTGGTCGTTGAGAAAGCAAAGAAAATTAGACCCTGTTGAAATTATACATGTGGAAAAAGTAGTTTATGGGTTTGGGGTTTATTTGATGATCCCAAGTGTTCCTTTGGTCTCTGTGATTACATGAAAGTTACTGTAATAATGACCACGACTATGTTACTCGGATCGGATTTAGATGCATTCCATACGGGTATGAATAGATTTTTCCAAAGTTTTCCGATGTATTGAGAGTCTATAGATCAAGAAAATGAAATCCGAGACAGATTTGTACTATAGACTATGTATATTATGAACAAATTTTCTTGAAGCTGTACAGAATATGGTACAATGGGTTCATTCGTTAACTGTAACACTGTTTGGTTCTCAAGAAAATTAATGATGGGTAAAGAAAAGTATTGGTTAGAACTTAGTTAACTGTGTTTATCTATGGCTGATAGTTTACCTTAGCCTAACAATTATTGAACTGTGTACTAAGCTTACTAGTTGAAATAAATGAAATGCTGCAAAAAATGGGTTGATTACTGAAAGATGAGCACCAACATGGGCAATCACAATGGAGATGCATCTAAGAACTATGACAGGTATCGATCGAATGTCGATGAGGCGCAACCTGAGGGTGTTATTAAACTTGATTCACCAGAAACTGGCGAACTAGGATCGTTAATAAGGCAGTTTCTTGGAAGAGTCGGTGGATGTACATGGTGCACCATTGAATTGGACTTGAGGTTGGGCTTGGCAAACCGAGAGACAGATTTGTTGGTCCGATCCATTCATGCTGAAGAAGATGTCCCTACACACGGACATGCCGAGGGAGTTTTACCAGACCTGAAGAAACCATCGCGAGAGGCAGAACACAATGGTCAGAGCTTGGGAAAGACAACCAGTTACCTCACAATGAAGGATGTCAAACCAGATTCATCAAGAGGACTTGAACTTCGACTTGGAACCCAGAACTTCGAAGAGTCGAAGCATGTGAAAAATCCTCCAGCTCCTATGATTGAATGTGCTGAGGGAAAGACAATCAGTGACTTCAAAATGAAAGTTGTCAAACCTGATTCATCAAGAGGACCAGGACTTGAACTTGGAACCGGGGACTTCGAAGAGTCAACGCATGCGAAAATTCTTTCAGTGCCTATGGATGAACATGCCAAGGGAAAGACAATCAGTGACATCAAAATGAAGGATGTCAAACCTGATTCATCAAGCGGACACGGACTTGAACTTGGACTACGACTTGGAACGGCAACTTCAAAGAGTCAGAGCATGCGAAAAATCCTCCAGTTCCATTGTATGAACATGCTAAGGGAAAGACTATCAGTGACTTCAAAATGAAGGAAGCCAAACCTATTTCATCAAGAGCACACGGACTTGAACTTTGACCTGGAACCGGGAACTTTGAAGAGTGGCATGCGAAAAATCCTCCAGTTTCTTTGTATGAACATGCCAAGAGAAAGACAACCAGTGACTACAAAATGAAGGATGTCAAACCTGATTCATCAAGCGGACACAGACTTGAACTTGGACTTCGACTTGGAACCGGGAACTTCGAAGAGCTGCATGCGACAATCCTCCAGTTCGTTTGTATGAACATGCTAAGGGAAAGAAAATCAGTGACTTCAAAATGAAGGATGTCAAACCTGATTCATCAAGAGGACACGAACTTGGACTTCGAATCGGGAACTTCGAAGAGTGCCATTCAAAAAATCCTCTAGTTCCTATGTATAAACATGCCAAGGGAAAGACAATCAGTGACTTTGAAATGAAGGATGTCAAATCTGATTCATCTAGTGGTAGTGGACAAGGACTTGAACTTGGAACTGAGAACTTCAAGTCGGAGAACCCGAAAATTCCTCTGGTTTCGATGTGTGAACATGCTAAGGGAAAGAAAATCAATGACTTCAAAATGAAGGATGTCAAACCTGCTTCATCAAGGGGACAAAGACTAGGACCAGTAACCAGGAACTTCTTAGGGTCAGAGCATGCGAAAAATCCACCAGTACCTATGTTTCATCAGGCTGATGGAAAGACAATCAGTGGCTTCAAAATGAAGGATGTCAAACCTGATTCATCTAGCAGACAAAGACTTGGACTTGAAACTGGGAACTTTTAGTCAGAAAAAGTGAAAAATTCTTCAATTCCTACATGTGAACATGTTGAGGGTAAGACAATCAATGACTTTAAAATGAAGGATGCCAAACCTGATTCATCAAGAGGACAAGGACTTCGCCTTCGACTTAGAATTGGGAACTTCGAAGATTGGCATGCGAAAAAATAATCGATTCCTATGTATGAACATGCTAAGGGAAAGATGATCAGCGACTTCAAAATGAAGGATGTCAAACCTGATTCATCAAGAGGACAAAGACTTGGACTACTAACAGAGAACTTCAAAAAGTCGGAGCATGGGAAAAATTGTTCGGTTCCTAGGAAAGATGGCCATTGCTCAAGTGAAGATGTCTCTATATATAAACATGCTAAGGGCAATGCAGAAGACAATGATCAAGACTTAAGAATGAAAATATGTGACTTCAAAACGAAGGGTATCGAACCTGAGCGTGGGAAAAGTAGTCGAGTTTATAAGCAAGAAGGTTGTTGCTCTAGAGCAGATGTCTCTATGCAAGAACATGCTGCTATATTGAAAGTGAACTTGACAACATTAGGCATAGATTCATTGAGAAGATACATAGAACACTTCAAAATTGAGGGAACCAATCCTCGTTCAAGGGAAACAATACTCAATGCAGTCGAGCTACACTTTGCGTCACAGCCACAACTGAATGAGCAACAAGTGATTTATAAATTTGTCATTGCAGCGAGAAAAATTAAGGGTAAACCTATAGATTGAGGGAGCTTTTAATGCTCTTACAGAAACAGAGGCCCTTTATAGCTAATGCATACCTTAGTTTTAGTGCTGTGAGGCAATAACTCAAACTTAGCTTTCATGCTGTGAGACGGTAACTCAAATATTGTTTACAATTTCTTTGCCTAAAGCTGCAGTATAAAACTATGCATAGATTGCATTTTTGTTCTTAAAAACTATTGTTTACAATTTTTGAAGATGTATCATACTAAATCCTTGCTGCAGTTTGCTTACAGAGACAACTGGACTAGTAATCGAACTCAGTGAATTCCTTTCACATGGGATTTAATCTTCAATTGTTATTTTTCAAGGTTTACAGTAGATTTGCATTGTAAAACTAATTTTTTTTTGCGGAAACTAACCACCAAGTTCTTTTTCAAGCATTCAATCCGGCAAGTTCATCGACTACTTGGTGCAACATGAGATCAAGTATTTGGTCCTCAAACTCCACACAATTCTCTTCAAAGTCTTCAAAAGTTAACACTTTCTTGGTTATCCAATTTGAGAATTTTATATCTTCATCTGTCAATTTGCGAGGCCTATCCACCAACTCCATGAGAAACACATTCTCCCCATTATCCGTTGACTCGAAACTCTCCTCTAACTTCACTTCCAATGACTTCGAATCTTCTGTAAGAAAAAAATCAAGTTAGATAGCAATGACAGTATGAAACTCTATAAATTCTGCAAATGATAGTTTCACAAACCTGAAATGTCATTTTCTTGGTGGGCTGCAAAATCATTGATCTTGAGGACAGAAACTGGACTTGAACCTTCTGAGCTATTCTCAGAGTACTCAACTTTCTTAACTTCACATTGCTTCTTCTTCTTCTTCTTCTTCTTCTTCTTCTCTGTCTCAACAGATATTTCATTCCATGGGCTTTTTTGCCCTCGAATTTACTCGACGATTGATTCGAACATTCTTGGTTTCGCAAATGCACCTACTTGACTTCAAAGATTTCTTACCAGAAACTCTCCTTGGCTCATTTTTAAGCTTAGATATTTTCCTGTTTTCTCTTGATTGTCCTTCTTCCAACCCAATTTTTGGGATTTCAATTTCCTTGGCTCAAACGCAATTTCCTTGTTTTCATCCATATAAACAACCAAGAATTCATTATTCTGATTCTGCTACTGCAATAGCTGCGGACCTTGCGGTAGCACCTCACGAAACGACGTCGATGTTTTCACCCGGCGATGAACGGCTTGTGTTAAATTAGACTCTAGCATATAATCCATGAAATTGACCGACCTGCTCCGTGTAACTTGACCTAGAGTTTTATCTTTCGAAACCCAGTTTTTCTCCGGCAATGAGTCTAGTCCCATTAGCTTCGCCATTATCCCGGGACCACTTTTAGACTGGGCTCGAACCTTAGCCTCATTGTTGTTGGTGTTTGACTCCATACTCTTGTTCGATGGGCGTGTTTGAGGACTCCTCGAACAAAGAAGTCGGCAGAATGCGATGGAGAAACACCCAAAACTCGAACGATTTATGTTACTCATAGCTCAATGGGAGAAAACGGAGTAGCAAAAACAGCAGTGAAGTTAAGAAGCACAGATTTGCTTGTAGGATGCTGGAGGCTGATTCAAGATATAGTCAGCGAAAACAACTGCCCCCCGGGAAAATTAAAAAAAAAAAAAAAAACATAGGTGCAGGCTTCGCGTTTGAATCGTACAAATGAGTATGACTATTTGGTCAAATTTCGTTTTTGGTCCCTTTGTTATGATCAGATTTAAGATTTAGTTTTTTTTAAAATGATATGATTTGACTCTTTGGCATTAGTTCTTCAAATTTGGGATTTAGTCTTTTTTTAATTAATCCTTTGACATTAAATCCTCTATATAATTAACACCATTAACTTTTCCGTTGAAATTCTGATGTGATTTTCTTAAAAACATCTTTCTAACATAATAAGAATTCATTTCAACATAATGAGATAAAATTAGAAGGGAAATTTTCTAACTTAAAAAATTGAATTATATATTTTTTAGAAAGTGGAAAATAATTTATCTACGTATTAATTTATATTTTTTTATAATTTTCAAAATATATAACAATAATTTTATCATTTCAGAAGTCGAAGGCTATGTATATATCTAGTATCACTCATGGTCAGAATGTGATTTAAAAAAAAAATCACCTCAAGATTTTAATTGAAGGAGTTTTCCATATTAACTATTGAACTAATTAATATTGTTATAAAAATATAAACAAAATAATGTCAAATTAAAATATTAAATGTGAATTTCAAAATAAAATAAATGAGTAAAACCAATATTTAACCTAAATATTTTTTTTAGATTCATAGGCTGGGAGAGAAGGTCGGTCGGTATATAATCTACACAGCATAGAGAGATCTGTTTGTTCGTCGGATTCACATAAAAACGAGGAAAATGGCAGACCTACGCGCAATTCGCGTTTAAGTGTACGAGAAAGTGCAATACGATAAAAAAACATATTATAAATAAATACTTAAAATATACTAATTTTTATTTAAATACTTAAATTATTTTTAGTAAAATAAGTATTTAAAATATATATTTTTGATCATAATATATATTTAAAGTATTTTCTGTCAAAATATGTATTTAAAGTATTTCTTATTAAAATGGTATTTATTTTTTGTTAAAATAAGTACATAATGTATTTTTTAATCAATGTCATATGACAACTTTTAGCAATTTAGATGAAAAATATATATATTTAAAGTACCAATTTTGATTAAAAAAATTTAGGTACCTATTTTTGATAAAAAAAAGACTTTAAATACTTATTTTGATAAAATGATATTTTAAGTACTTATTATGACTAAAAATATAGTTTAAATATTTAATTTAATTAAAAATATACTTTAAATATTTATTCAAAAAATGTTTTAAATGACTTCTATGTATATTTAATTTTATATGTATAAAATAAAAACATAATTTTTAAAAGCGTGTTAGAATAAGAGCATTTTTTAAAAGCACGCCAGGGGAAGAGTGTTTGTTTTACGTGTCTGAAATAAATATTTTTTAAAAGTTTATTTCGTAAAAATTCAAAAAAGAAAATATTTGAATAAATTAGTCTTTTAAAAAACTCAAATTCAAATTTCCGTGTGTCAGTTTGTGGAGAAATTATACCATACCAACTAATAAAAATTACTCATCTCATTATTTTTTCCATGTCATATTTTTACCA
This sequence comes from Hibiscus mutabilis, assembly GCA_019671005.1. Taxonomy (NCBI): domain Eukaryota; kingdom Viridiplantae; phylum Streptophyta; class Magnoliopsida; order Malvales; family Malvaceae; genus Hibiscus; species Hibiscus mutabilis. Next base: position 6,415,241 of record CM033751.1, on the reverse strand, counting down.
AGTGAATCTGTGTTTACTTGGTAAAAATATGACATGAAAAAAAATAATGAGATGTGTAATTTTTATTGGTCGGTCTCATAGATGACGTGGCGGAATGACCCATAATATAATTTCTCCGGTTTATGAATAAAATTAATGAAAGTAAGGGATAAAGGTTCAAGCCTCCAAGAAAATACGACTTGTGGTATGTACGATGCTTGGAGTAAGATGTTGCGGCAGGCATAGCCATTTCGAAAATTTTTGAGATCTTGTGTGGAAATTCAAAAATAAAACCTATAAAACGGAAACCTATTTCATTATTTTAAGTTATTAATTTAATATTTTATTAATAAATTATTATTTTTGTTTCTTTTGTTAAGAAATATCTTAAATGCAACTAAAACTATAAGTGACATTCATTAACATACAAAATTATCATTTGAAAAATTACTAAAACTGTAAAGATAAAAGATGAGGTCCTAAACAGGAACTCATGTTATTCCTCTTCGAGACGATCTTGGTGGTCCACTCCCTCACCCATTATTATTATTATTATTATCATTATTATTATTATTATTATTAGGCTTAAGGGCACTTTAAACCCCGAACTTTTGAAGAAAAATTCAATTAAGCTTCTATTTTTTTGCACCCAATTAAGTATCCGAACTAAAAAATTTATTTTGACCATCAATTTTTGAGGATTTTTTCTTGGGATATTACTGTCACGTGACTCACTACAGTACTGTCATGTGACATTTATATATTGTTTTGGAAAATTATTATTTTTTTATATTTTTAGAAGTTTTTTTTAAGACTTTTAAAGAATTTTTAAAATAAAATAAAAAATTTAGAAATGTCAAGTGATAACACTGTAACATGATATGTTATATAACTGATCCAAAAAATTGTTAGACTTACGAACCAACCCAACGTGCGGCCTTAGTCGATGTTCTTAGACAACGACTAAGTAAGCCTGAAATCCTTCTCCGGAAGATCGAATACTTTCAATGCACACAAACACAAGATCGTTCCAAGAGGAACCGAACAAAAGAGAAAGGCAACAAGAACAAAAGAAAGAATGCTCAAGAACGCGAAGAACACTACAGAGTGTTTTTTTTAGAGTAAATGCCAAGTGTATTATTCAAATGATGGATGATTACAATTGAGGTGGGGAGGCCTCTATTTATAGTTGAATCCCCATACAATGAGCAGACGAGATCGAATCACACTAATGATTCGGATCGAAAGCCACCTACCAAATCTACACTAACTAAGGAAACTTTATCACTATGAAATTCTTTCCTTAAGTTTGTGTTTACATTGAAGATATTCTTATCCCTTGGAATATTCCCTGGTAAGATGTCATCTATTAATTTACGGGCTCAATGTATTTGGGCTTTCTTTCAGTCTCCAACGATCGGACCAAGTCTGGTGGTCTTCTTGGCAAGCCTAGAACCTCTTAGGTTGCTTGTTGCGCATCTTTCTCGGACCCAAATGTGCGGGCCGTGACATTCTCCCCCACCAAATCCGGCGATGCCCTCATCGCTGTCTCAGAAAAGACTTCTCTTGGTTGATCTTGGATCTTCCATGGTACCTTGGCTTGCTCCCAACTCAGAATCGGGCAACGATGTTCCCCCATAAGAACGGCTCCCCCATAAGGAGCGCTCGACTCAGACTGGGTTGTCTTCCCATACAGACTGCTCGCCTTGGTTCCTTCCGCCATGTAACTTTTCTTCGTTCCGTATCATTACGCACATCTCGATGAAGTTTGAGATGCACCTCTTCCGTGGCATTCACTCTAACCGGCATCAACCCTTCCCTCGTGAAGTTTGGTGCCTTGTTGCCCATTGGCAACTTTTCCCGCATTGACCCTTCTTCACACTTGAAGTTCAATGCTTCTTCCACCTTGCCCAAAGGTGCTTTTTCCACGGGCCTCATATCGCTAACTGACTCGGGCAACTCTTGCCCCACTAAAGTAGTCCCTCCAGCAGTAGCCCCCAAAGTGATGTCTCTTTGGCTTGGAGCATCCTCGGCAAGCTGAATGGCAGTCAACGTCTTGGTTCCTTTACCCTTGTCTCGGTACGTGGGCACAATGCAACGTTGTTTGCGATCCAAAACACAGACGACATGGGCACAAGGAACGATAAGAGCATCTATAGGTCAAGGAAGCTTAGTCCCAAAACAAAATCAAAGTCATCTAAATTGATTACCTTGATGTTTTCCTTGCCCTTCCATTCACCAATCTGCAGCCCAACCTTCCGTGTCGTTCCAACAATTGGAAATTCTTTAGCATTCACAGTCTTGATCTTTCCAGTTGAACCCACAACTCTAAGACCAAGTTTGTCGGCAGCCTTCTTGGACATGAATAGATCGGTTGCTCCGGTGTCCACTAGAGCACTCCTCGATCGTCCCACAATGTTGATGTCGACAAACATCAACCCTTTCTGCTTGCGTATTCTCGCCTTAGCAGAACTCAGTATTATCGAGCCAAGTCTCGCAGCCTCGCTCTGTTCGGGCTCGTCCACCCCCTTGGATGGCTTGACTCGATGTGGGCATGCTCGCAACTTGTGTGGCCCCTTACATTGGTAGCACTTTAGTTGCTTCTCTACCCTCGGCTTGATTGCTTTGACACTCGCAATCGCACCAAGTCTCGTCACTTCTTCATCCGACTCCTCGGACTCTTCGCCTTTGACAGCATTAAGACGATCATTCTTGGAGCAATCTTTCATCATGTGTTTCCCTCCGCAAATACAACACACAAGACCTTCCCCATCTTTGACTCCCCCACCATAGCCCTTGCCTCGGGGCTTGAGGGACTCCGCCATCTCGAACTCGGCTATGGATTCAGCTGCGGCCATAGCCTTGGAGAGTTTCTCGACTCCCATCCTCTTCAGCTCCATTTTGGCCCATCGCTTAAGCCCGTTCTTGAAGATAAAGAGGCCTTCAGCTTCAGTGATGTCCGTGATTTGGAGTTTGAGTTCAGTGAACCGTCTGACATACTCCAGGATAGAACCTTCATGCTTGAGTTCGTGCAGCTTCTCCCGAGCCTCCTGTTGGGCGTTCTTTGGGTAGAACTGTTCTTTGAACTCAGCCTGAAACTCTTCCCAAGTCCCGATGGGAATATCCTTGCTCTTCTCCTCAGAGCATTTGCGTCGCCACCATAAAAGTTCAACGTTAGTTAAGTAAACAGAAGCAATGTTTACCTTATCCGCATCGTCCTTGATGCCTGTAGCACGAAAGTATTGTTCCATGCTCCACACAAAGTTCTCCACGTCCTGGGCCTATCTAGTTCCACTAAACTCCTTCGACTTTGGCACGTCCAATTTTGGTCTGATTGTTGCCGTGTTTAACATACCAGTCACGGCAGCCTTGTAAACTTGAAGCTCTCCCTTGAGCCCCTTAATTTCCTCCATCATCTCCACCTTCAAAGCCTTTAGCTCGGCTTCGAGTGCATCACTCCGTCTATTCGCACTGTCGGCACACTGATCAAGGTCTCGCACGTTGTTCTTCAGATCCTGCATGCTGCTTTCGAGCTCCTCTCTCGAAGATTCCAGCTCGTCAAGACGTACTCTCACAACGTCAATCTCCTCTCGGGCATCCTTCATGGATCCTTCGAGCTTTCCCACCCTTTCTTCCAGCGTAGGCACAGTGTTGCTCGAACTGTCTCGCTTTCCATCGTCAGCCTGGGTCTCTGCACCCTTTTGTGCTGCAACATTCCCTCATTTCTTTGCCATCTCCAATCAGTGTTTGCGCTCGAACACTCTCTCTGATACCAACTGTCACGGGGCTAGACTTCTGAACCAACCCAACGTGCGGCCTTAGTCGATGTTCTTAGAAAAACGACTAAGTAAGCCTGAAATCCTTCTCCGGAAGATCGAATACTTCCAATGCACACAAACACAAGATCGTTCCAAGAAGAACGGAACAAAAGAGAAAGGCAACAAGAACAAAAGAAAAAACGCTCAAGAACACTACAGAGTGTTTTTTTTTAGAGTAAATGCCAAGTGTATTACTCAAATGATGGAAGATTACAATTGAGTTGGGAGGCCTCTATTTATAGTTGAATCCCCATACAATGAACGGACGAGATCGAATCACACTAACGGCTCAGATCGAAAGCCATCTACCAAATCTACACTAACTAAGGAAACTCTATCGCTATAAAATTCTTTCATTAAGTTTGTGTTTACATTAAGAGATATTCTTATCCCTTGGAATATTCTCCGGTAAGATGTCATCTATTAATTTACCAGGCTCAATGTATTTGGGTTTTCTTTCAGTCTCCAACGATCGGACCAAGTCTGGTGGTCTTCTTAGCAAGCCTAGAACCTCTTGGGTTGCTTGTTGCGCATCTGTCTCGGACCCAAATGTGCGGGTCGTGACTCAATTGATGAAAATGAAATGATAAAGAGAGAGTATTGGATAGTTAACATTAAATAACACCATAATTATGTCATTGAAACAGCACATGCATTAGCTATCAATAGTAAAACCACAAACAAATAAATAAATAAAATTAAATAAAATTAGAATGGTGGTTGATGTAAATGACATGCCATTAACGAGGCTAATTGCCTAGTAGTAATGATAACGATTGTTGATAGGTAAGTAGATATCACTTAATCTAGTTATATATAAGGATTAGAGGTTAAATTCACTTATATCGTATAAAACTTAATTACTTTTATATTTTTTTAAACTATTAGATAAAAATAAATAAATGACTAAGATTATTTTTTTAATTTTTTTTCCTGTGATAATCTTCTATTTTTTATTGTCAATCTCACTATAAAACTTTCAAATGTTAGATGGAATAAGAAGATCATATATATATATATATATTATATATATATGTGTGCGCGCGCGCAAGAATTAAGAACTCTTTTATGTTGACTCCTTCAAATTTTAGAAGAAAGCAATAAGTTTTCATTTCCTTTGAAAAGAATAAAATATACATTTCCCTTTACTAGTAGACTGCCAAATAAGGTTAACAAAATTATCCTCTACTTTTCAACTTGAACATGGTTTTTACATATTCATGGTAATGAGGCTCAATGCTTCAGGGGTCTCCTATGGTTAAGCAAAGCAAGTTTCAAGCTAAGAGCTTGAATTTCCCACCCATTATTTAGTGGCTGCAGATTTTCTTTATGAAGGCATCAAGCTAATATTCTATAACTTAGGAGGCTCTTGTAGTTCTGGGTCAGTTTGGTAGTAAACAACATCTCCATTGTCGCTAACAAAGTGATCTTTCTTCAAGCTTGTTTTCAAATTTCCAATCAGGTGGAAAGGTAAAGGACCTGATCGCTTCGGCTCTCGGTAGTATTTTCCGAGAACCGGCTTAGCTGCTTCCGTCTACGACAACATTATAACAACATAACAATTAGAAAATACAAAACAAGTAGCATATTAGACAAGGAAAAATATACCATGTAGGTACGGAGTACTAACCGCCTCTATTAAATGGTAGTGTGGGATCTGAGGAAACAAATGGTGTATGACATGAGTTCCGATATCATGGTGGATGTTATTGATCAATCCGTAATCGCGGTCGAGCGTCGTAAGACCTCCCCTCAAGTAACTCCATTCCTATCCAAATATTAGTTTATTCGTAAGTTACAGATTGAATTCCATACGAATCTCCAAGGTTTTCAATTTAAGTGTCTAGCAGATCAAATTGGACTGAGTTTCATACCTTCCCGCGGTACCAAGGAAGCTTCTCTTCATGACCATGGTGATGTAAGTAAGTAACTAAGTCCAGCCACATCACGAAAATCTAACATCAAAACGAGTAAAAGACAAGTCAAATTCTGTTTTCTTTATTGACAAAGAGATGCGTGTAATTTTGCCACTTAAGAAGTTGAACCTACCACGTATGGGATTCCATACAGTTTAAGCAACTGCATAGGACCCATTGTGAAACCCAAGCTAACAAGGATAGCAACCATGGCCGTCCAGCAAACGGTGGAAGTGATCACATCCTTTCGTTCGCTCGGGACGAACAAATCACTGTTGGGGTCAAAGTGTGAACCACTCTTCCCTGGACTTCTGTTCCACTGTTATCGTTCAAGATCAGCCAGCCATTAATATCTCAACATAAGGGATCATCATCAAATTCATTCAATCAAAGCTTTGCAACAAAACTTACAAGGTAGAAAGGGTATGCAAGCATGGGAAACGGCAGCATGAACCGCAACGTTCGTGTTGCATTATCCAAACTCCTGTATATCTTCTCAGATAACTGAAATCGAATCGAAAAAAGTGTTCACAGTTAAAACAAAGTCCCATAATTGAATCATTCTCAATCAGAAAAATAAAAGACATCAGAGAATAAACCAACCGGGTGCCACGATTCATCATTCTCGACATGGCCATGGTTTTGATGGTGAGTCCTATGGCTAATTCTCCTGTAAAAAGTTTATCATAATGGAAACGAATTTAATTAGAACTAATTACACATACACATTGAGAAGATACAAACTATCAAACACTAGGCATACATACCATCCATGATAAGGCACAAGGATTGAAGAATGCAAGAGATGTCCCACCACACTGTTCAACTTGGGATTGTTTGAAAAGCTCCCATGGCCGCTGCAGCAATAAAAATGAACAAGGTTATTATGCAACAAAATCCAGAGAACATTAAACAGATATTGTGAATGCGTTTGTGAAATTTACCAGTCGTGGCCAAGAACAAAAAGAGCCCAAAACATGGTCCCTTGAGCAGCCCAGTAAAGGGGCCAAACAAGCCAGTTATTAACATAAACCGCGCCGGCCGCCAGGCCAAACACCACCGCAACGTCCCTCACGACGTAGCTCATGGATTTCCAAGGATCCTTCACCCAACAATGCTTCGGAATGGCAGCTCTTATATCGGCCAATTTAAACGGAGGCGCAGCCCCGGGGTCGAACCCCGCCTCTTCTTTTTCTTCTCCAAATCCATTAACACCATGATTTCTCTCTTTGCTTCCATCATCTTCTTCTACGGATGCAACTCTGAAAGGAGCGCTCACGTTCAGGCCCCAGTTCCTAGACACCCCAGACGAGAATCCGATTCGATTCGTCGTTTTTAGATCTGGGTAATTCTTGTTTGTAAGAAAAAATCTGGGTTTCGGAGAATTCCTCGAAACAACGGGTCTATCGTAGAATAAAGGAAGAGGCTTTAAACCAGATATAACGAAACCCGCCATTGAAAACCCAGGAAAAGCTCAATGAAAACAGGAAAAAAGGAGAATCTTTTAAGAAAAGGATATATGATCTGGGAGAAATGAAATGAATGAGTTGCAAACTTTAAGGTTGGGATAAACTGAAATTCCACAACAAGATACAATGTTTTGTTTGTACGAAAGAAAGCCGTAGAGATCCTCCCTTATTGTTGGTGTTCTCTCTCCTCAAAGAAAAACAGAACGGAAGAGAAAAAAAATGGCGACTTTTCTGAGAATTTTTGGAAGTGTTGCAATGAGAAAGAGAGATGGCCAATCTGCCAAAACACAGCTGATTACTTGGTTTTTAGACAGAAGTGAGGACATTTATAATGGTTCCCGGGCTGCCCATCATATCCACGGTTTTGGTGACATTAGGTATTGATAGGTACAATACGCGGTCCGTTTCGAGTTATGTGATTAGAGCGTTTGTTCGATTTTAGACTCCTATCTCAGAAAATATATATAATTTGAATATTTATTTTGATATTAACTTTTTATTAAATGACTTTAAATTTGTATAAAATAAAATAATATAAGTACCATTAATCATTGAGTCAATTAGTAATTTTTATGGGTAAATATTGTATACATTGTTAGTGTAATTTTTATTTATATAAGCATGTCTATTTTCAAGTTGAAATTCAAATTCTTAATTATAAAAACATATAATATAAACCCTAAATTCTAAACTCATAATCTCTAAACACTATACTAAAACACTAAATCCCTAATTTTATTTGTGAAAACTTTTTTCATCGTCAGTGTATAGGATAATAATCTTATATTTTTTATTACTCTATTTGTAATTGAATAGAATTTTATCTGTTGATAATTAGTTCGTTTAGTGGGATGAAGTTGAACAGAAGCACTAGATCCTTTATGTATGGTTTGAAGTTCGAGTATCAAAGTTATGAATGAAGCAACTTGGGTTGAGAATATCGACTCATAATAGAGCTTAGCTTTACTCATATCTTAATTAGTTAAACAACGGGTTAGATATCAGTGATTGTAAAAAATATAATTTTATTTTTTATTAATGTGTGTTGGGTATGATTAGGACCGACTAAAAAATGGATTGAATTAAAATCTATTAATTGACCGAGTGATAAAAAGTTTCACATTATCGTATCTTATATATATTTGAATCCCAATATTTTTCTTAAGACGTAAATATCTCAGTACTTAATAAAATATAATAATTTTTACTGAAGGTCATACCTTAGTTTAATTATCAATTGTGTTAAAAGATTTCACCAATTAACTAATGTGATTTTTTATTAAAAATAATCCAATAAACTATGACTAATTATTCAATATACATACGATGGAAATAAAAGGATTCTACAAGCACTTAGTTTTAGGATTTAGAGTTAGATTTTAGGGTTTAAAGGTTAGGGGTTTAAGTTTAATGGTTTAGAATTGATGGGTTGTGGTTAGAATTTAGGGATTGGAGTTAGAATTTATGGTTTATCGTTTAAAACTTAAATATCTTGTTGTAACGACCCGGATTTTCGAGTCGACAATGGGCGTTGACTCGGGTCCTGGACCGATACGCCAGATCGAATGTTCAGGTTATGTTGGGCCTTGCTGATGGGCTTTGTGGACCTCCATGCGTTGTTGGGCTTTGAAGAAGGGTAATATGGTAAAAATCATATTTGGAAGACAAAGGCTGATGAAGCCTTAATTCTCTGCTAGAAAAGAGACAAGGGTGATATCACCTTGCCCCCATCTTCATGCTATCTCTTTCTTTCTTCATCTCTCAAGGAGAGTGCTTGAGTTTTGAGAAATCTTGGATGTTTGAGTGGGAATCTCGGATTGAGGTTTGAGGAGAAGTTGCTCATCACCCAAAGATCTATCTTTTGAGGTAAACATCTTCAGCTTTGGTGGAAGTTGGGTTTAAAGCTTGGTTCAAGGAAGATAGGTGGAAGAAGCTTGGTTCAAAGATCAATACATTTCTGACTCCTTCACTTCATGAGCATCCTAAAATGATTGCTTTGTGTGGTTTATAATTTTGGGTTGTATAGTTGAGGTTTTAGAAGCTTAAACCATCTTTAATGACAAATCGTGTATAATGTGTTAATAATGGGTAAAATTGGTAGAAAACCACCCTATAAACCTCCAATAATCTGTAGGAATGTTTTAGGACTTAACCATGTAGGTCAAGGGATAAGATTGTGAAATTTCGAGCTCCAGATTTTGAAATCTAGGATCGCGTACCGATACAATATTGTAGCGTATCGGTACGCCTTTGTTATAAGGGAGACGGTTTGTGAGGGACGTACTGGTACGTATTCCCGTGTATCAGTACCCCTTGCTTAATTAGAATTCCAATAGCCTTTGGCGTACCGGTACGCTAGAGGTGTATCGGTACCCACTGTTTCATTGCCTATGGAGGCTTTTGCGTATTAGTACACTAGAGTATGAGTACCGGTACGGGGCGATCTGAGTACCGATGCTGAGTATCGATACGGGGGAAGAGTGTATCGGTATGGCTAGTCATTCAATTTATTCGAACCTGAGTTGAGTATCGGTACTCGAGGAGGAGTACCGGTACCTAGTGAGGCGTACCAATACCCACGTAGGAGTATCGGTACTCGCAGAACAATCTGCCCAAGAATTTTGAGGTTGTGTTCGAGGGCTCTATAATTCGTGGTAAAAGGTCTAGTGGGTCCCTAAAGGTATAAAACAAATCTTAAAACTGAGAAATCAATGTTGGTAAACCATACGTGGATAAATGGCTAATGGCTTGGTAATTATTGAGTGGATCGCTCATATCAATCACTTATAGGGATCTGTGGTGGATCGATAAATGCTACGTGGAAGATTGGGGTCCTTGCTGTGTGTTGAAGGGACGCCCACATAGCCTGGTTGCCTCAAATAATAAGATAATCTAACAAGAAAGGCGTAAATGAATCCTAAAGACATATATTAATTATTGTATCAAATGAGTTATGCCTTGGGGCATTGGTAATGGCTAGCTGGATGCCTCTTATCTCTCGGTGAGAGGAGCATGTGTTAACGTATGTGTCTTGGTTAGGAATCCGGATGTTCTAGAGTCAGTGCAAGGACACTTAAATAAGGGGATGGGTACTCCAGGCTATGTGATCGAGTACATCCGACGTATCCATGGGCTATGTGATCTGGATGCGGATAGAAACCTATCATTGGGCTATGTGATCAGGATATGGAAATACAACTCGGGGGTTGTGTGAGCTCGAGTAACTCGAAGGGCTATGTGATCTCGAGTAACATTATTGGCTATGTGACCTCAGAAAAAGATTGCTTGTGGCTATTGTGATCAAAGTATGTCTGGGACGTATCTGTGGCTATAGTGATCTTGATATGATCCTTACCCGACGGCTATGTGATCACGGATAACCCGACGGCTGTGTGAGCACGGGAAAATAGTAGGGTTTCGTTGGCCATTAGGGAATGTATGTTATTTACGTTGTTGTATGGGTAATAGATGTTGGCTATTTTTCTCTTGGGCTATGTGATCAGGGTAGGGTTTGTTACTCGACGGGCTGTGTGAGCTTGAGTAACTCGACGGGCTGTGTGACCTCGAGTATGGGCTATATTACCCTTGGGCTATGTGAACAGGGTTTGGGATGTAACTCGAAGGGCTATGTTATCTCGAGTATGGTAAGCCTGGGATGGCTTGGTAGTCTTCTTACATAATAGTGGTATCTTGAGACAGCTGTAAACTCTAGCTAGGATAGGCTAGAAGATGATCCGTATATGTTGAGAAGTCTTTCTGTGCACTCTTAATTATATTATCATGCATGCTTGTTTAATGAAATTCTTGAATTGCGGTAAAGCAGAAATGTACCACTGAGCTTTGTTAGCTTAGCGTGCGGAATTGTGGTTTTTTCGTGCGTAGGTTGACATGTTGCTTTTGGAACCTGTATTCATAGGACCTTACCATAGTCGGGTCTGTATCTTATTTTGATTTACTGTTATTTGGTCAAACAGTGTATTTTATTTGGAACTCATATTTTGTAAACCATTTTAATCTCTTTATATATGTGGATTTTATGGAAATGAATCGTTTTGAGAATTTTCAACTTGTGATTTTAAATGAGAAATTTTGATAGGTCGGTTTTGGGTGACCTGAATATGATACTTCGGATCCAAGACGGGATCGGAGGTGTTACATATCATATTATCCTAAACTCTAAAAACTAACCCATAAACCTAAATTATAACCCTAAACTCTAAATTTTAATCTCAACTCCTAAATTCTAAACACCTAAACATATAAACTCATAACGTCTAAAACATAAAATCTAACCTTATATTCTAAAACAAAGACGTTTGTAAAAACTTTTTATTTGCACTGCATGTATATTAATATAAATCCATAAACTATTCGCTTTTTAAATAGTTTTGGATTTTGTTGATATTAATAATTTAGATTTAAATGTAAGATTAATAATAAAGTAAATTGTATTCTCAAATAAAAAAGATAAAAACATAATTTATAGTGCTTTGGTAAGTGTGAAATCCCTTCCAATCATAGGCATATAGGATTATAGGAATTGGACCCCTTTTTGGTTCATTACTAATGGACGGAGCTCCCTTTTACGACTTCTATAGTTTTCCCACGAGTCTCTTAAGGCCGGTGTCCCAAGAAATTGCACACACAAAGTAAAATTATATGTTTTTTAAATTTTTTAGACACAAACAAATATAATCAAATAGAAAAAATATAAATCATTGATTATCGACGATCAACACTCAAATTAATATCGTTGTCGATTAAATAAAATAAAAAACTAAACCATTAGATTATGGAAGCAAATGGTGAGAGGAGAGAATTTTTTTCTTCAAAAGTTATAAAATTAATACAATGATAAGGTTATATTTTAATTTTTATTAAAATTATAATTTAATTTTGACCATTTAAAAAATTAACTTTCTCCAACATACATCATTAATATATCAAATATTAATAGTATTATATACATATTTGTCTGTTGCTGATGAACACGTTTTTTTTCCTACCAAAAATGGAGTCGCAAATGTGTTTTCAAAGTGAGAATAATTAATTGAAAAGTATACTTTTTCTAGTTAACCTTTTTTTTTTTACCTTAAAACCCTTCAAATGAGAACCCAAAAAATTTGGCAACCGACCAAGCTGGCAGGAAATGACTTAAAGAGACCTTGACCGTGCCCAGGACCATTACGGAGTTAATTAAATGATTATTATCCTATATAGTAGTGGAAAAAATATTTCATGAGTAGAATTATTTTTGAAATTTAAGAATTTTGTTTATTAAGTGTTTTGTTTAGAGTTTAAATTTTTGTGTTAAGGGTTTAAAATTTAAGGGTTTAAAATTAGAGATTAAGATTTTAAAGTAAAAATAGACATGCTTATATAATTTTTTTTTACAGTTTACAGTGTGTCAAATGAGATCCCTTATTTAATCATGAAGCTTAGGTGAGATGGTACATGTCTTTTCTATTTTAACCCGAGGGTTCGTTTTTTGCCCTAAGCATGAAGCAGCTTTAAAATTTATGATCAACGCTGCTCCTTTTATGGACCGATAGAACACGAAAGAATTAATTATTGGACTCGCTATGGTAAACACCTTAGGAAAAAAAAACCCTTAACTAAATAATTAATAATTTCCTATTGTGAGTACAAAACAAATTTACGTATTACTAGGAGCAAAAGAGAAAAAAGTCGTGAGGCCAATAACCGATCTGAATTATAATGGTTATGATTCATAAATTTAAAATTTGTATTTATTTAAATCGAATATTATTTTATTTTTATTTAATGTATAATTACTTTTTTTTCAATATAAAAATAAATGTTTATGGTTTAAAATAGTAAAAATAACTTAAATATACTACTTAAGGTATATAATTATTATTGAAAAAAATAGGGAAATGTTGTTATTTGAAATTATTTTGATGAAAATAAATTGGGCCTAAACCCTAAATAATAACCCTTAATTTCTAATCTCTATTACAGGCTCTAACATCTAAATTCTAACCATAAACCTTAAATTCTAACTACAATTCTTAAAATTAAACATATGATATTGTCACCCTAAATTCTAAAATTAAAACGTTTGTGAAAACCATGTTTCTATTACATGTGTATGAAATAATTATCCATTACTTAAAAAGATACTTGACATCATTATTTTTTGAATAGACGTCATTTGAATATTGTTTATGAATTTTTTTTTTTCAATTGATAGTATATCGAACAATAATCTTATTAATTTATTATAACATGCACTTATAGTGATTTTTTTTAAATATGACAAATTTCTCATTTATTTATTTTTTATAACCATTAAATTTATCATAGTCATGAATATGTTCCTACTTACATTTTTCCATATATAACTTCAAACGCAAAGGAAAATAGTCTGAATCCAACAAAGATATAGCCATGGTGTGGTCATTCTTTGGCATTGAAAAACCAATACTTTATCAAACAAAATGGGAAGTTGATTGTTTCAAAGTAAGAATTTTACAACCTTTTACTTGATCAACATCAACCCTTTCACATTCTATAATCACCATGCACTTCATGGAGAAAAAAATTAATCTGAAATCTTTTATCAGAATGAATCAGTGACTTATGTTAATTTACATCAGATACATAAGAACTCTCGAACACGATTGTCTGTTGAAACTTCAACCCGGAAATTCCCAAGCAGATGCATATGGTTTTGTAGGAAGTTTTAGCTGTGGAATGGTGATGGCCCCATCAAAGATCAAATCGAGTTTAAGTCTCATGAGCTCGGAAGTGATCGACTAACATGGAGCTTGAAGAGATAATCTCAAAAGATTAATTAAATTCCCCATTTGTTTCCACCTTATATCTGCCACCATTTTCGATTTTCCATTGCCTTGACAAGTTCATCTGCTAAAGATGCGAAGTTTTCAGCCCCGCTTTGCAGCTCTGCTGTACGCCTGCTGATTCTCTGATACAATCATAAGCAACCACAAAGAAGCATGGTTAGACTTGGAGATGAGCCAGAATTCGCTGTTTTGACAGCTTTTAGATTATATCAACTGCAGTAAAAGTGTTCATCTTATGGTTTTAATTGGCACTACTTACCAACAGTTTCGTACCGTTTCGAATTTCATCTCATTAACTAAGAATAATAAAAGAGCAGGCAGTTCAAAATTATAATGAGATTTTTTTATTCATCCAACAAATGACAACTTCATTTCATGGGAAATCCTTTTTACCTCCAGCTTTTCTCCCTTCTCTGCCAGTTTATTTCTTGCCTGCGCTGCCGCAGAAGAGGCGTCCTGCAAGATCGGATATGGAATCTGCTTAAAAAGCTATCACGCTGAAACAGACAAATCGGTAAAAGCAAAAGGTGTCTAAATTCGTTACCCCAGTCTTCCTATATTTCGCAATAATTTCTTGGGCTGTTCGAACTCTGGGTGTTGAATCATCTTGTGCACCTAGTAATTTTTCTCGGTCTGTTTCTTTTCCTGCAAGGTAAACTGAATATTCGGCAATTTCATTTTAGAAGTTCAGCAGTAAAGAAAAGCGAGTTAGAAAGTCAGGTTTACCTCCTTTTGATTTAACAGCTTCATGAGACGAGTAGTTAGTCACAAGTGGAGTTTCATCTATGTAGATGTCATCTGGTGCCAGAAGAAAAATGTTTTGTTAGAGAAAAACAAAGAATTAAGCAAAGAGTGTGGCTTTAACCGTGGACCGAACCTATGTCAAGCTCAATATCTTCCTGCTTATTAACATTCTGGGTCGTGTCTATGAATGCAGTCTTTAAAAACTTGCTCTCAAGATGAGTAAAATCAGATTCGGGTGTTGCGGATGTATTCACTTTTCCTCCTTTTAAGCCTTTGACTATACCACCAAGAATCCCCGGTGCAATACCCTGTGTTAATATGGTGAAATGATAAGCACTTTTGTTTCGTTGGAAACAGAAACTAGAAGAGATATTTCTATGGACCTGTTTCTTCTTCTGATTTGAAGAGAAATTAAAGGCAGCATCGGCAGCTGCTGCAAGAACTCGGTCATGGAGACAAGGCAGAAATTCGGGAATCCTAGAAACAATACAGCAAGTTCTCAGAATCATTTTCTTCATTAGGTTCAAAATGTTCTCAACAGCGTCGGTTAATTAAATGGTGGTGGTACCTGAAATCATTTGAACCAGCCAAGAGAGAAACGAAGGCCACTTCGCATCCACTCGTCTATTTATGCCAAACAATAGGCATACATCATCAGATGAATTGGTGAGAATACATACAGACCAAACAAAGGGGGTTTTGGTATTATAGGTAATTTTGGTTTTGTTAGCATAATAAATGCATAATAGCATAGTTAATGTATATTCTTAAATAGATATTTAATATGTCATGGCATAGTGCAGTAAACAATGAAATGGCTTTCCGAAGAAAAAGATTTCAAGAGAATGTACCAGTGTAAGTTGAGCATCATCAGAAGTCATCAACTTATCCATGTTTGCCTTGTAGTTCCACCTTAGGATCGACTTTATGGAGCTTTCTTTAACTAATTCCAAGTCTGGCAAGGATCTGCATGTAGATAGGTACTAACACTCAGTCATTTGATAAACATTGATACTGATAATGATCCTCAAAGGAACATAATCTCTCTTTAAAACATAAGAATCGAATGATATGATAAGGAAATCAATACCCTAGTTAAGGACAGAAGGATATATATATATATTTACCTGATCTCAAGATCCCCTGTTTGAAACAGCAAGAGCAGTCCGCAAACTCTTCCATCTTTCTTAAAAGTGGTGGTCCAACAGCAGGGTTTCGTATGATTTACCTTATGAATTGTTTTATCCTTCCCCTGTAGAAATCGAATCTCTTTAGCACACAAATGGAGGCACAACAATGTTCTGAAGTAAACACAGCAAAGGCAATAAAGGCACCTGAATCACAGACATCATGGAGTACAACCACAATGAATTTTCACAACAAAGCAAAACAAGCGTATCAAGTGAGCGATCCAGAGAGGAAGCAGTTTCCGAAGAGGAGGGATGTTCAGTTCCAGTTGAAGAAGCATCAAGCTCAGCCTCACCCTTGGCAGTGGTATCCTTGCTGGATTCCTCCAGATGCTTCTCACGGTTTAATACTGGAAAACTGCTCGCTGGAGTTCGAAATACTATCAGAATTGCATTTTTGTACCAAGTGCAAAAGAAGTGCTAACTATAAGCATCCAGCATTATTATGGTACTTGCCTATAATGTACATGGAGAGTACATTTTGTTCATTCTTCAAGTGCCATGGATGAGGGTGCATCATCTCACCATTGGCACCGTCAAAAGAGAAAATTTTTGCATCCTTGGTTAAGATGAATATTAGCTCCTCTTCAGGTTTGACTGCAACCTCTGTTTTTGATTGCTCTGTGCTTTTTACATGGCTATGAGCATTTTTAAACTCTAACCAAGACAATGAAATGATCGGAGATGATGAGCTAGAAATGCAGTCAGCAGCAAACAAAATTGCTGGCGAACTCACATCAAGCACTGAAACCTGTGGTGGAAGCACAAAGAAATGAGTCCTGAAATAGAAAGCTAAAATAGCAAAATGACCTAGCGTCTTAGACAAATGAAGAGTATGTCTCAAACAAAGAGAAAACGGATGAAATTTACACGACCAAATCCAAATCCAACAGCAAGCTTGGCTCCACAATTCCCAAACTGCAGGGCTTGAACTGGTGATTTAAGAAGGGAAAATACAGCTGTACAATCAGGTCCTTTTCCTTGTGCACAACTCTGAACTGTAAGGTAAATTGAATGTTATTAATTTGAGAAAATAAAGGCTCCAACAAAAGCATCATTAGATGAAAGCTTACCTTCACATTTGGTCTCAGTGACGTAGTGAAAGCTTGTTGTATTGGAGCTGGCAAGGTTATAAATGCGTACCTATACAATACAGAATGTTAAAAACATATATATATATATATATATATATATATATATATATATATATAAGCGCTTGCTTAACACATAATCTTGAAACATTAAAAGAGGAACAGAAAATGTGAAGAAATAGTACTGACCACACCACATTCATTTCCAACAGCCAAATTTAAAGTCTGCCAACAGAAGTCCAGGGTTGTCACTGGAGCACTTGAACCAGCCACATCTGTACCTTGAACCTGCCATTCAATAGAAGTTATTTGGTGCAAACAAAGTTGCACTGGAAGAAATATTGCTGGAACTTACTTCTCCTTCTAGGACAAAGAGAAGTGTCAGTATGGGTATGATGCATCCCAGATACGAACCGATCCATCCTGGTAACCTGCTATGTACAATCTGTCAATACGGTTTTCTTTAGAGACAGATAGTTGAGTGGGTACACCCCCTGTCAAAGGCCACCTTATGCCAGCAGCTGTGTTTGGTGTTAAGCCAGGTTTCATTACTGATGCAAGCTGGTGGAACATGAGGGAAATTTTAGGCAAGAGAAACTTAAGGGAACACAATGACATCAAATAATGAACATATTTATGACAGAAACACAATACCTCCAAAAGAGATTTTGACGAGTTTCCACTGGTTGGTAGCACACTGAACTTTCCAACGGTCATTGATGGGTCAGCTGTAGGTATTACCAGCGGAAATTCCACAGGACAAGCAAATTGTTTCCTCCCTTTCTCGGATAGCAAGGTAGACAAGTTCGTACCATCGTAAAGATGCAATTGTCCAGGGTTTGTCAACACAAAAAGGTCAGCTTTGTGATTGCTCCTTGTTGCCCCAGCAGTTGGCGACAAGATCATGTCAGCAAAAGAATCAGTCAATGTAAGGTCCACACGACCAACACATCTAACAGTGTCCATCCCAGATGACCATTCAAGACTCAAAACCTGCACCAGCCACATCAAGCTCTAAATATTTATAATAATAATTTTGCAATATATTCCTAAATAGCTTAATACAAATCAATGCTCAACAAAGTTTAATTGTCCACTATCAAAAAGAAAGAATAAAGTTAATTTGACATAGAAACTTCAAGTAATGACTACTACTATCATCATAAAAATTGGAGTTCCAACTTACAAACCAATACATAACGCACCGTCAAGACTTCTTCAGATCCTATTTCATCACCACCATAGATAAAAAGTAGGCCATTATAATCATTGCGTGAACTTTTGTTTGAGGACCAGTGTAAGACAATGACCGGAAGTCTCCTCTCAGCAGATGACAGTCGCAGCTTAACAACATTTTTGGTTTGTCCATTCCGTTCACCTTTAGAAGAGGCAGTACTTGTATTCCAAAACAAGATATCCCCATCTATGTATCCCACTGCGAGAATGGATCCATCAGAAGATGCCCAACAAATAGCACTTATCTCCTTTTCTTGGAGATGAATCTCAGATGTATCATCTTGGACATCAGAATCCACTGCATCCTTTAACTGTAGATCCTTTTCACCTCCAATAAAGGGAATTTGAGATTTAGAAACATCCCAAAGAATTATCAAACCATTTGCATATGCAATTACGACTCTGCAAAAGAATATGGTTCAAAAGTAATAAGATGCTAAATCAATCTTGATTGTTTTTTTCCTTATTGTCTAAAGTAATTAGGTTCTAACTTTAGACGATAGTTTCATCCTAGTAATGCTGCAGCCATATCAAGATGCTGACGGAATGAAAGACTAATCCAATTTACATAAAATATGTTATTTGCAGGTAATTCATCGAACCTCCCTAGTTCCTTTCGCATATAGCATACACGACGTAAAAGTAATTGTGAAGGATCAAATTCAAGCATTCTGGATAAATCGACTTGATGTTAAGTTGAGCCTCAGTCTTTATCAAATTCCAAAGGCTGAGCTAATTAGTGCATTTGCACCATACCTATCTCCAGAAGAATGGGGTTGAGGAAGAATCCCAACAATAGGTTGGTCATCAGGAACTGAAAGTCCAGATGCTTCTGCGAGACAGCGTAAAATAGTCCATTAAAAGAACTTTCTGAATCAGTTTAAATTATTTATCGACCATTAGAAAGGAACGAAGAAACTACCACTTAAAGAATTTGCAGATATATTATAGGGTAAGTGCGAAAGTTTTGCATCTTCACCATCGAACTTAACCACCGAGAGCAAGCCATACTCATCTCCAATATACCTGTGAGAAAAGATGAGCAACAATGTAGTAAACATTGCCAAATACCACTTCCATAACTACCATACTCGCAGCTGAATTTATAAATATATTAGATCATTATTTTGCAATCATATTATACATGAAATGTGAACCACCAATGAGACAGAAGGCAGTAATGTTGGATTCCCACTGTAAACAACAAGCTAGACATCTGTCCTCCAGATTCCAAACCTGTAAAAAATTACGAAGTTGTTGAACATACGAGTATGATGCCTTAACACCTAATCGCTGCATATTTTATAAAGAATACCTGAATATCATTGTCATTTGAGATGCCGATTAAAAAGCCTTGGTTTTGTATGAACTGCCATGAAAATACTAAAGTTTAGTTTCACAATATATGTATAAGAAAATGCATCTGAACTTTCCAGACAGATTAAAATGTTAATGAGTAACAATCTCCAATATCTCTTTATTTTGCATCGGATTCCAAATGAAAGATCGAAGATGAAAAATCAAATCTATCTCAACACTGAAGGAATTTACATACTAAACTTGGAGTATCAAGCAAGCATTAAGAAATATCTGTGCTGAAGAAATTCAAACCTCTAAATATTTGTAAGGCAATTGTTTGGGAGATATGAGAAGTCCTTCAATTCCATCACCACCAATAACTTTAATCCGTCCATCTCTATAATAAGTAGAAACCAAAATAGCAAGTAGTAAAACGCCATATTAGGGCCAAAACGGAAAGGGTAGATGAAGCAATTCTTCAAGATAATTAAATGATCAAAAATTGAAACATTCTTATCTAAGAAAATCAAAGGATTGATATGATTTCTTAATGTTCAAGTAGTTAAAGCTTAAAACTTGAAACTCACAGAGTCCCGATAGCCAAGAGGCGCTGAATAGGATCAAAAGCAAGAACTGATGAAGTAGAGGGGACCCCATAGTGGATAGCAACTCGCAAATCTAAATCTTGTGGTTTCAAATCCCCACGCTGCACATTCAGCTGAAACCAAGAAAGCTCCCATCAGTTGATTTACTAACAAAAAAAAAGGGAAATCTAAAACTAAAATAAAGCAAAGAATTTCATTCTTTTGTACCTGGGGATGGTGGTGAACCGCTTTCTGAAGCAAGCGTTTGGCGAACATGGCTAAAAACCAGATTGAGGTGAAACGAAACAGCAGGAAAAATTTATCTTTTTTCCGATTCAAAGTTTCTGGGGGTGTTTGGTTTGGGTCAAAGACCTTTTTTTTTTCTTTTCTTTTTTGCTTTGCTTAGTTTCAGTGTTAACCCAATGAGAAAACGTAAAAATTGAGACTTTGTCTAGCAAACTCTGGTCAAGACAGAATATAGCTTGTTTTTATCAAAATAAAGGTAAAAGATTAAACAAAATAACAAATTGCTTGCTTTGCTATCCTATGCTGCTGCGGTCCTGTTGGGTCGACATGTTGGAGCCTCCTGGGTGTTAATCTTCTGCAATTAGCTTCTTGTTAAGTCCAAACTTGTGAAAGTCATGAATTTGTTGGACATCTGTCGGGATGTGATTGCTGAACCATGTGACTGCAGAAGCTTTCAAAATAAACTCGTTGCATGATATATGACACTCTTTTGGCGACTTTCTAATTTTGGATTCGTTGACGGTTTATCTTATGTTAAATATTGTGAACTGTAATATATTTTGTTTTGAAGATTTGGGTTTTAGTGGGGATATAGCTCAGATGGTAGAGCGCTTGTTTGGCATGTTAGAATGGCGGGGATCGATACCCCGTAGCTCCATTTCTCAGTTGTTTGTTGTCCCTCCATCTAAGGGTATTTTTATAAAATTGAACCAGTTCTTACCCGATCGAACAAAGAAAAAATCTTTCGACATTGTTCTAAGGCTAAAAACTTGAAATAGACCCAAAATGGGTAGAAAATATAAGATGGTGCTGGATATTATGCCATTGTATATAAATTGCCACTATTTGCTATCTCATACACTTCCTTGATTGTTCTATCTCTTGTCGTTGTAGTATGTTCTTTTGCTTACTTTAAACCCAAAGCTTCCATATAACTTATCTCGGATGAACATGCAAATCTTACATTTGTCTTCCTTGACTCTTTCAGCAGCGCTCAACGAGGGTTTTGCAATGTATTTTCGATGTTGTTACTGACCAACATCGAAGAGCAGTGGTGTTTACTGAAGATGATTGGGTCTATGGCAAACCGCGGTCTTACTAAGATAATTCAGTTCAACTTCAACGACATCATAAACTTGGCCATAGCTACATCGGTCCATATAAGGTCCTCCAATGTATTGTAGTGGTGTACAAACTTGATCTACCAGATTTTGCCCAAATAAATCATGTGCTTCATGTGTCACTTTCTTGCAAGTGTATTGGTCTACCAGGCAATCAAGTTACTCCCCTGCATTTCATCAACTTTACTACTATTTTGATTCTGCAGCATGCTGCCCTTTTAGGTACACGACGAGACAACCACATCGATCATGGGGTAGAGCAATGGCGTGCTTCTTGGAATGGTTTTCATTCTGATTCTTCTACTTGGGAGGTTCACATACTGAAGTAATTATTTTTTATCTCGCACCTTGAGGACAAGGTGGTTTCAAATGGGGATGGTACTGTTATGAATGGTCATATGTTGCAAATCTATTGGATCGACGCATATTGGATTGACGCCGGACTTGGGTCAGATACCTGCGATTCGTATTGGCTCACTGATCAAAACCATGTCCACCAAGTATGAAGACTATGTGAGCGATCCACGTCAGCTTAAATAGGGCCGGTTGTTAGGCTATAAATAACAAATAGTTGCAAAGGGAAGTTTTATGCAAAAACTGGTGTAACAGACTATTTTCCTCATCTCCTTCAGTTGCAATTTATCTTTCAAGCTATTAATCAAACACATTCTCTTCTTTCATATTTTTCATCCATAACAGATATTATGTATTGTCCATGCAAATATGAATTTTCCACCATAGGATCCATGCAAATATGAATTTTCCACAATAGGAATCATGCAGGCACTGGCACCGGCACCGCCGCACTGGCTGCCTCTGATGATCGAGTATTACTGGCCTAGCAAACTGAACATCACTATTTGCTATCTCATACACTTGTTTGACTGTTCTATCTCTTGTTGTTGTAGTATGTTCTTTTGCTTACTTTAAACCCAAAGCTTCCATATAACTATCTCGGATGAACATGTAAATCCTACATTTGTCCTCCGTCGATGATTGGAGTTTCGCGATGACAGTGAGCCGATTCCCTTCCAATTCGATATGCGAGAAGCTCGGATCAGCAGCGAACTCAAGTGATTGCCTCGCAGAGAGTCCCATTACTGACATTTTGGTGGCCTAAGGACGAAACTTAAAATGAGCCCTAATAGCAAGTATTGAAAAAAATGAATTATTAACTATTGGTGCAGACAGGTAATGCTGCCTAAGGTTGTTATTCAGAAAGTGGAGCGGTTGTGTAGTAGATTTCTATGAAAATGGAGAAATATTTCAGATTAGGGTGTTCGAGTCAGTTAGAAGCATACTTTTCTTCCTAAAAGTGAAAGGGACTTGGTGCTAAAGATCTACAGTCATGGAATAAAGCTTGTGTGATTCACTGGTTGCAGAATCTCCTTACTGAAAGAGACTCTATCGATTGCAGGAACTTGGAGCTGATTTCTGGTAAATGGAGTGCAAGCCTCATTTTAGTTGGCACATGAGAAAAATAGGGACCACATTTTTTCCATGTTCCTACTCAAGAGCTATTTGGAGCGTTGTGTTCAGATTATATGGATTGGATTGAGTTGTGCTTGATTGGGAAGGTGTATTAATCTGGACTAATGCTTTGTTTAAAGGGAAGTCTTTTATTATTTATGTTCTTAAACTTGTTTGGGAAGAAACAAATCATAGACATTTTAGAGGTGTTTTTAGAACTTGTGATACTTTGTTGAGTTGTATTAAAGATATAATTCGTAATAGAGTACATAACACATGAATGTAAGATTAGAGAATGTAAATAAATTTCTTTGTGAGGAGATGGTTGCGCAGGGACACATATACATAATTGGTAGCAGTTATTTATTGCTTCTTTGAATAATAAAACAACACTTATTCAAAAAAAAAAATGAGTTAAGTAATCCCTTATTGACAAGTTTTAGAAAAAATCCGACTCATAATAATAAATATTCAAAAAAAGTATTGTAAAAAATTTGACTCATAATAATAAATATTGAAAAATTTGAATTATAAGAGTATGTCTAACAACAAATATTGAACATCTAATAACAAGTATTAAAAAAATAGGGTTCCTAATAACAAGTATTAAAAATAAATTAGACCCCTACAACAAGTATTGAAAAATAAATTAAATTTTAAGAGTTGACCTCTAATAATAATTATTAAAAAATAAATCTTAATAATAAATATTCAAAAAACTTAAACTGTTATTGAAATTAAACACTTTTAATTATGGGTTAAATACACCAAACAGCCCATATAGTGACTGTAATAGACTGGCATCTAGATTTGTCTCCTTGACTTGAGCAAACATGTAACAAAGCCATGTCCGTAAACCTGAGTCACTAATATGTGCAATCCAAGTCCAACCCAGAGAAGCCCAAATCCGTGTACAAAAAATAGTTAAATGCACCACATGTCCCCGCACTATGGCACTTATTTTAAATAGGTCCACAATTTTTAAATGTTCTAATTTCATTCATAACTTATCAGTATATGCTAATCATATCTTATGTTAATAAAAATGTTATAAAAGTCATGAAACACTTATGTGTATTATGTAATAATATGATGTGACGAACGATAATTTAAGGATGAAATTAGAATATTCATAAAGTTTGAGGACCAATTTAGAATAAATGTCATAACTTGAGGGTGAAAATGAAACATTCTAAAGCTTCGGGACTAATTTAGAATAAAAATTATATAATTTAAGAATAAAATTAAAATATTTAAAAATTTAGGAACCAATTTAAAATAAAATTAATAATTTAGATACACATTCCTGTCATTCCAGGTCCACATGATCAGCAGTTTCAGTCCCTGCGTTACGAGAAAAAAGAGAGGACGTCACTCTTTTTATCATTAGATTATGGAAAGTAGGACCATGGAAAGCCGCTATTTTACTTCGTCCGACCATGGTAGGACCTTAGAAAGGCCAAGGTATCGTTCAATATTGTAAGTGCAGGTGACTACCAGCAATCCCATTATGTCATCACTCAATTGGTCATCAATATTACGACCAAAAATAAATTTAATGTGATTCGGTCGTGCAGAGAAACAAATAATTTATTATCAACGTAAAAAATATAAATATATGATATCACATGAATTTTATAATTCAATATACATCCTAAAATTTAAAACCCAATGTAACCAAAACACTTTCTTAATGTCCACAAAGTATTAATTTCTATAACATAGCTGTTATAATTGTAGAGTTCCTAACTGCTTTCTCTTATTTTTCTAAAGTTAAAACCAACTCTATATATAGAACTAGGTTAAAGTACAGTAGAAGTCCTTCTACTATACATAAAAGTTCATTTTAGTCCCTCTACTATAAAAATGAATATTTTAGTCCTTGTACTCTGTTTTAAAGTTCATTTTAGTCCTTGCGCTATACCTAAAAGTTTATTTTAGTCCCTCTACTATAAAAAAGAATATTTTAGTCCTCATACGTTTGAAAAGTTAACATTTCCTTAACTGTAAAAATGAACATTTTGGTCCTTGTATGTTTGAAAAGGTAACATTTGGTTAAAAACACTAAAGTTATTGATAGTTGGCTTAAACTTTTTGGTTTAAACACCCTTTAAGTTCTTATCAGTTTTGAAATTGAGCAAATTGATCCTTGTTGATATATTTTAACAACAACAACAACAATAATAATATTAAAGTAGATAATTTATTAATAAACGACAACATTGTGTATATTTTTCCTTTTCATTGAAGTTAAATACATGAATTAATAAATTATTTGTTTTTAATAAATGAATTAATAGGGGTACGTAACTAAATAAAGTGAATTAAATTGAATAATTTATGAATATATTAATATATTAACATTTATTAATAATAAAGTGTACATTTTAAAAGTTAATAAATAATATCGATCTACGATGGTGTTGATCTTTTTCGTCAGTACATGACACATGTCCAACTATGATCCAATAATTTTTTTAAATACAATAAACCAAAATGTTATATAAATTTATAGTATTTTTTTTATCAAAATATAATTTTATAATATATTTTCATAATTTTGAAAATTTTAATGAAATGTTAAATATTATTGTGATTTTTGTATCATCTTTTTCAATTAAACCCTTACTCTCACCTTGAATCTAAAATTTTCAAGAAAAAATTATGTGCACTTTGTAATCAAACATTCAAAATATTTTTTATATTGTGGCTTGTAATTGTAATATTATTGTAAGCGAAGACAATGGAGTTTGAAGTTAGAATATGAGTTAATTTTGTATTTAAATTTCATACGTGTTTAAAATTTTCATGTAAAAAATCACAAATTTTTTTGAGAGATTAATTTGCTCTAGTTTAAAATTGAGAGGGACCTAAAGATTGTTTAAACCAAAATATTTAAGTCAACTGTCAATAACTTTAGTATTTTAGATCAAAATGTTAACTTTTCAGGCGTACAGGGACTAAAATGAACTTTAAGTATAGTACAAGGACTAAAACATTCTTTTTTACAATAGAGGGACTAAAATAAACTTTTAAGTGTAGTATAGGGACTTCTACTATACTTTAACCATAGAACTAAATACTTGGTCACCGAAATATTTTTATCTAATATAAATACTTTGATATTAATTAAACCTAATTTATTTGCCCATTTAAATTTATGTCAATATTTAACTAAGGGGTCCTCCCGATGGAGTTCCCTAGTTAGCTAAATTAAATCGTCAAATTTTCCATCCAAATGCACCGAATAATAAATTTAACAGATGCAACGAATCAACAATCAATCAAGCTCTCATAAAGATCAAACTTGTATAACATGGCTTCAACAAAACCCACTAAATTCAATTGTATAGGAGAAACTAATGCTTTAGGATTTCAAAACTAGAAGTTCTATGTAGGGGGAACTCTAAGTTTGATGCAAAAGGGTTTATATAGGGAGAACCCGCAACGTTAATAGTTGAAGGCAAAAAATTCTATTAGAAAGAACTTGCATCCCAAAAATTTTACCGAGGACAAGCTAAAATTCTATATAGGGAGAATTTGCTTTTCTAAGGAACCAATCAGAAGAAGAGATAACAGTTCTATATAGGAAGAACTTGTGACCTCGAATTTTTGATTTCAAGATTTTGTCTTCCCAAACCGATCCTCCATTTAGAAGATTGAAGCTTGAAGAGTTGGCCGAGGAAGAGCGGAAAATTCCAGAAGAACCTGTGATTCCAAAGTCAAAGATAAGGAAGTAGGACAAAAATGAATGCTTGTGATCTTTGATTTGTTCTCGTTTCACAAGAACAAGCAAAGAGGGGCAGCTGTAATCACTTATTTTTGTCCAAATTTTAGTATTATTGATATTATTTTAATAGTAATATTATCAATATAAAATCAATAAAAAATAAAAATTAATTAATTAATTAATTAAAAAAATAAAAAGTAAAAAAGTGGAGATTAACTCTCTACGTCACCCCAACTCCCCCAAATTACCTATAAAAGGCGGGGGAGGGGAAGCATGGAGCCAAGAAACGACACCCCAAAAAAATGTGGGAGCCATGGCAAGCCCTAGCAAGGCTTGTCAGGGGTAGAGGGCAGTGCCCTCGGCCACAACTGGTTCGATTCAGCATTCGACCGGGGTCTGTAGCGATGTCTGTTTTCGCTAAAAACGTGGTTTTTTCGAGGTGTTTGTGATTTTTTGGATATAAAACGTTTATTCCGTGGGTTTTTTTTTAAAAACCGCATTTTATTAAAAATTGGAGTCGCCACCGGCCACTTAGGTAAGTCGAACACCATAAAACCAGAGATTTAAAAAACTGTTGGGTTCGAGAGTCGGTTACGGATGGGGAAGGATTAGCACCCCCACACCGCCCAAAATTGGTACTTTAATAATTACTGCTTTATTAATATTAAATTTTCCGGATTAAAGTGACGATTAGTTTAAAATTCGGTTATAATTGCGAATAAATTTTAAAGGCCCCGTTATCCGAGGGTAAACGCCCAACCACTATCACTACGCCTGATACTGGCCCCGTTTACGCTCGAATAAAAGGGCACCGCATTAACATTATATATTCCATTATGCAAACTTAGTGAGCAAAATATAAAACATGGCAAATAATTTAAATACAATACAAATAAATATTAACATAATATAATACTAATCTAACATAAATAAAATACATAAATAAAATACTAATCTAAAACATACATGCATATAAATTATCCCTACTCATGACTAAAAATAAACCTAACATGTCACAATTACAAGGCATGGAACCAAACACATATTACAAAAATGTACATATTACAATAAGACACATTATAACATACGTAAAGTATAGCATTATACATGACCAAGAAAATATACCAACACATAGCCTAAAAGCAAAGAAAACATGCAATACATACTGAAATATAAAGCAGGTTGTGCTCGAGCCAACTCAAATATCAATCTAATATGCGTGATACGAATAACCGAACAAATGCATAAAGATACATAATCATCATAAACTTAACACACATATACATGTAAACATGAAAATACAAAGCATATACGAGGGATATATGATAAGGCGAAAGGCTACATCAACATACACGATTATAATAAACGAACATGAATATTTACATGGAATCAGGACTAAAATGAAAAGAAATAAACATAAGGAACAGAAATTAAAGGACAATAATATGCGACTTAGGGACGAAAATGTAAGCAGGACCAAACTTGAAAGGACTGAAACTGTAATTGGACCAAGGGGCAGACCCGAAGTGAAAATTTAAAAAACGCGGTGGGACTAGTGAGGTAATTTTGCCATTTAAAAACTGATTCAATTTAATTTAGGGACTGGATTGCAAAATTTCAAAATATGAGGGGGACCAGAGTTGTAAATATCCCCTGCGGCGAGACAAAAAAGAAAATATCGAAAACGCGGGGGGACTTACTACAAAATTTCGCCATTTCACAAAATAAAAACACATATAAAACCCATTTCTTCGGCCCAGACTCAAATTTTCCTTATTTTTTCATTCGATCCGTTTTATAATAAACCCCTTCGTTCTTTCATTTCCTCTCAACCATCCCCTGGACCTGTGATGAACCCAGAAATCGATGACTTTTTACCGTCCCTTCCGCCGCCGGCGGCCGCTAACCGGCGCCGGCGAACTAAAAGAAACACCCAAAACCACCCTTTTTCTAAACCGAACCCGTGTATGCACTTAAATCTACGCTCAGACTCACCCTTTGGCCTAGATCTAAGTAAATACAAAACAAGAATTTTTTTTTGTTTACGCTTGACCAAAATAAAACCAAAAGGGACCTCCCGCTCCCTTCAGTTCACCATGTTCGGCTTCGGAAAGCCGAAGAGGCTTGTCACTGGTGAGGGGAGATCCACAGACGACGAGGGTAATAGCTCTAAATCCCTTTTTTTTGTTATCACTACGTATATTTTCCTTTATGCATGCAAAGAAGTAAGAAAAAGAGAAGAGCGTTACCACTGAAAACTTGTTGCCTTTTTTTGTTATTTTTTTCTTTCCGATTACAACTGGACTGCTTTGCAATTACTTGTTTCATACATATACCACTGTCTCCTTGGTTTGGTAGCAAGTAATGTAATCTATTTTTTAGATTTGGACTGATACTGACATAGCCTCTTTTTTGTGTTGTTCTGATATGTCTGAACGCGGTGGTTGGAGACTGGCATGGTGGAAGCATGGTGGCGGTGTGGGGGAGTTGTCTTCGGCCAGAGGCATTCTCGGCTGTTGGATCAGATCCGATCAAACGGTCGTGATGGCTTGAAGGATGAACGGCCCAGATGAAACCTCGATCGGTGAAACGGCTCCAGATCGTGACACGTGGGGCTCAGCAGTCGAGGGGTTATTAGGGCTCACGCACGTATGGGATATCGAAGAGTCCGCGCGTGGACCGCACGCGCGCGTGGTATTCGAACCGTCCAGACGTGTAGTTCACGCGGCCGGCTAGATATTTATCCTTCCTTGATCGTGGCTGTTGGATCAAATCTTGATCCAACGTCTCATAGTTATCTGCACAAAGATAAAATAATTAGAGTTAAATGGGGTCTTGGGCTTGGGCCAACCGGGCCTTGTATTAATATTTTTTGTAATAATATGGACATTTTAATTTAAGTGGGCTTTCTATTATTTTTCCAGTTTTGTCCATACATATTAATATATTAATATAATAGTAAATACATATACATACGTACTTACGTATACATACATATAATTGTGATGAAATACGTTCACATGTACATATACTTAATAATAATACATGCAACACTTATTCGTATATATTCAACAATAACAAAGACATTAATAATATACACATGCAAACATATATAGACCTACTCATATACTAACATACATTTGTACGATACTCCTAACATAAATATAACCATATCATACGTATATTAATAGGTACGTAATACACCATATCAATACATGCATACCCTCACACTTATATCATTATGTAATATACTAACATATACACGCGCACACCTATATATAATCATGCACTAATATGTTAATATGATACTTAGAGGTTAGATAAAAACGAGTGATTACAGTTGCCCCTCTTTGCTTGTTCTCATGGAATGGGAACAAAGCAAAGATTCATAAGCACTCATTTTTATCCGACTTCTCTATTTGTAGCTTTGGAAACACGTGCTCTTCTGGAACTCTCTGCTTTTCCTTAGCTGAATCTTTAGGCTCGTAAGTTCTTCCTATATAGAGCTTCGTCACCTTCCGATCTTGGAGTTATAGGCTCTTTCTTCATAGAACCCTTTACTTTGAAGCCTCGAGTTATGAGTCCTTCCTATATAGAACCTTTCATTCTGAGAAGGTGAAGCTTGGAGTCCTTCCTATATAGAACTCTTCGCCTTCAACGCTGGTTTCTCCTATATCAAACCTTCTGCGTCGCTAATGGATTCTTCCGACTGGGAGTTCCCCCTGTATAGAACTGCTAGTCTTCAAACCCTAGAGCTGTAAGTCCTTCCTATATAAAACTTTCAACTTCTGAAATCTTAGAGCTACGAATTCTTCCTATATAGAATCTTTTACTCTAAGACAGTGAAGCTCGGAGCCCTTCCTATATAAGACTCTTCACTTTCGGACACAACAGGTTTTCCTATATAACCTTGTGTGTCATTGGTGAATTCCTTCGGCTGAGAGTTCTTCCTATATAGAACTACTAGTCTTCACCCTGGAGCCGGAAGCTTTTCCTATATAAAACTTTCGACTTCTGAAATCTTGGAGCTACGGATTCTTCCTATATAGAATCTTTTACTCTAAGACAGTGAAGCTCGGAGCCCTTCCTATATAAGACTCTTCGCTTTCGGACACAACAGGTTTTTCTATATAACCTTGTGTGTCATGGGTGAATTCCTTCGGCTGGGAGTTCTTCCTATATGGAACTGCTAGTCTTCACCCTAGAGCCGAAAGTCTTTCCTATATAAAACTTTCAGCTTCTGAAGCCTCGGAGCGGCGGATTCTTCCTATATAGAACCTCTCTGTAGGTGCTTGGAAACATAAGCCTTTTGTATTTAGAACATTCGTCTTCACATTTGGGATTCACACCACGATGGCCACCGATGTCTCTTTGATTCCATAGACACATGTCTAAGATAAAACAAAATGCTATGACAAATGAATTGACATGGTCCTAATCCTAGTGATGTCTGACTATTCATGATGCATGACTGTCAATATCTTGGTGGGCTTGCTTTAATCCTTATTCGATCTCGTTGTTCACTTTCTCCTTTTCACGAGCGGCGATACCCCTCTTCACTGTCGGGTTCAACCATTCCAACCTTTCTTTTTCTCAATTTACGACTTGGGATTCTAAAGTGCCCTTTCGGGTTTTTGCTTTAGAGTTTTTTTTGAAGGGTGCCCTTCTAGGTTTTCACCCGGGATATCTCTCTTGTTATCTCGTATGCTTTCTTTGAATAAGCAGGGCGTACACCATTGGTCATCCTATCCGGTTGTTTGAAGTTTTTCGCCCTCCCTATCAACAGCCGTTATGTAGGGAGCTAGAGGGCGAAGTTAACATCGTTTTCTAATCACCTGCATTTTTAAGGTTAGATCACAATAATGCTCAGAAATCTCTTGTTTTACCATAAGCCTATGTTAGCTTATTTGCCTGAAATTAACAAGATGGCAAGGAATGGATGCTCAAAAATATGATTTTATTACGATTAAGGGCTTGGGATATCTTAAAAGAGGTATGACACACATGAGAAAGAAGAAAAGTTAAGTATGAAATACAAGATCCCTCATTATCTTCGATATGAATGATACATGATCCTGTCAACCGGCGTAGAATATTTTGCCTGAAGCTCCCTCTTCACGGTGTTCATGGGGATAACCCTTCTCTTCGGATATCCAACCTTTCAATTTATCCGAGCTGCCCTTTACGGGTTTTCAACTCGGGTCCTCCCTTTGCTTCAAGACGCCCTATTTCGGGTTTTCGCCCTGAGCTCTCCATTTTTTTTAAAGATAGTATTTCTTAACAGCATCAAAATTTATAGGGTTTTTCAGCTCGTCTCCATCCATTTCTGTTAGGATTAGGGCTCCTCCTAAGAAGGCCTTTTTTACCACGTATGGCCCTTCCCAATTGGGCATCCACTTTCCTCGAGAATCTTTCTGAATCATGAGGATTTTCTTGAGCACCAGATCCCCTTCTCTGAATTCTCTTGGGCGCACCTTTTTGTGTATGCCTGCATCATCCGCTTTTGGTACATCTGACCATGACAAATGGCCTTTAGTCTCTTTTCATCAATGAGATTTAGCTGGTCGAGTCTGGCCTGCACCCATTCGGCTTCTTCCAATTTTACTTCATTTAAGACCCGGAGATACGGGATCTCTACCTCGATGGGGAGTACTGCTTCGGTACCATACACCAAGGAGTAGGGTGTTGCCCCCGTTGATGTGCGAATGGACGTCCTATAGGCAAAAAGGGCAAATGGCAACTTCTCATGCCAATCCCTGTAGGTATCCGTCGTCTTTGCTATGATCTTCTTTATGTTCTTATTTGTTGCTTCCACTGCCCCATTCATTTTAGGACGATAGACTGTGGAATTATGATGTGTTATCTTGAACTGTGTGCATACGTCCATCATTATTTTGTTATTCAGATTGGAAGCGTTGTCAGTGATGACCCTTTCTGGCAATCCGTATCGATAAATAATCTCTTTTTTTTAAGAACTTACATACTGTAGTCCTTGTGATGTTGGCGTAAGACGCTACCTCTACCCATTTAGTGAAATAGTCTATGGCGACCAAGATGAAACGGTGTCCATTGGAAGCTTTCGGATGAATCTGCCCGATGATGTCCATGCCCCACGCCGCAAAAGGCCATGGAGAATTCATGGTGTGTAAAGGCGATGAGGGTGCGTGAATCTTGTCAGCGTAAACTTGGCATTTGTGGCATTTCCTGGCGTAATCAATACAATCTCCCTCCATGGTCAACCAGAAATAGCCATATCTCATAATTTTTCGGGCTATAGACAGCCCGTTGGCGTGCGTTCCACAGAGCCCATCATGTACCTTGGCTAAAATCTCCTTCGCCTCCCGGGCATCCACACATCTCAGCAATGTCTGATTGTGACTTCTCTTATTTAGGATCTCCTCATCTAGGACATATCTTGTTGCCATTTTTCTGAGTGTTTTTCTGTCATTGTCATTTGCCCCTTCTGGATACTTTCGAAGCTTGACATATTGCAAGATGTCATAGTACCATGGGTTTCCATCAGTCTCTTCCTGTACATTGCAACAATGAGCAGGCCTTTCAAACGTCTGCATCTTAATGGGCTTCATTTCTACCCCAGTGTTTGTTTTGAACATGGATGTCAGGGTTGCCAAGGCGTCTGCCATATGATTTTCTTCTCGGGGAAGGTAATTGAAGCTGACCCTTTCGAATTCCTTGGTGAGCTCTTGAATCAATTCATAATATTTGACCAACTTCGGGTCCCTGGTTTCCCATTCCCCACGCAATTGGTAAATTACTAAGGATGAATCTCCGAATACTCGAAGTTCTTTAACCTTTCTCTCAATAGCTGAGTTTAGTCCCATAAAGCAAGCTTCGTATTCAGCTATATTGTTGGTGCAGAAGAATTCCAATCTGCTGGTGAAGGGATAATAGACATCCTCAGGAGAAATTAGCACGGCTCTTATCCCATGCCCGAGGGCATTAGAGGCTCTATCGAAGTAAAGCTTCCACGATTTATCATCTGAAACCTCTTCCTCGGTTGTGCACACATCAAGTCCTCATCCGGGAAATTAAAGTTCAATGCCTCATAGTCGTCCAAGTGCGACTAGCTAGGAAATCTGCTACTGACACTTCCTTTACTGACTTTTCGGCTCACGTATACAATATCGAATTCGGATAAGAACATCCGCCATCGGGCCATCCTTCATGTTAGTCTTTGGCGCTTCCATTAAGAACTTCAATGGGTCTAGCTTGGATATCAACCAAGTAGTATAGTACAAAGATATATCTTGCCTAAGCCGTTTGGTAGCCCAAACTAGAGCGCAAGAACAACTTCTACTACTTTGGCGGGTACCGCGTTTCACAATCATTGAATTTCCGCTTAGGTAATAGATGGCTTGCTCCTTTTTCTTGACTCATCGTGTTGCCCCAATACGCATCCCATTGAATTCTCAAAACTGTCGGGTAGAGAATTAATGGTCGATCATCTTCGTGCCACTAAAATCGGAGCATTTGTCAGGTACTTTTTGATCTTTTCTAGGGCTCTTTGACATTCCTCATCCCACACACCAGGATTATTCTTTCTAAGAAGTCTGAAGATCGGGTCACATCGGTCGGTTAATTGGGAAATGAAACGAGAAATATAATTCAACCTCCCAAGGAAGCCGCGAACTTCCTTCTGAGTGTGGGGTGGTGAGAGATCCTGAATGGCCTTCACTTTATCCGGATCGATCTCAATCCCTCTTCTGCTTACCACGAACCTTAGGATTTTTCCAGAGGTAACGGCGAAGGTACATTTGGCAGGATTGAGTCTCAGCTGGTACTTCCGTAGCCTTTGGAATAGTTTTCTCAAGTTCTGTAGGTGCTCCTCCTCTGTTCGGGATTTGGCAATCATGTCGTCCACGTATACTTCTATTTCTTTGTGCATCATGTCATGGAAAAGAGTCACCATTGCTCTTTGGTATGTTGCCCCTGCGTTCTTTAGCCCAAACGCCATCACCCGATAACAAAAAGTGCCTCACATGGTTATGAACGTAGTTTTCTCCACGTCGTTAGAATCCATCTTTATCTGGTTGTACCCTGAGAAGCCGTCCATGAATGAAAACCATGAGTGTCCTGCAGTGTTGTCAACCAGCGTGTCAATATGTGGTAAGGGGAAGTTGTCTTTAGGGCTGGCTCGGTTTAGATCCCTATAATCTACACACATACAAACTTTCCCGTCCTTCTTTGGTACTGGTACAATGTTTGCGACCCATTCGGGGTATTTGGCTACCTCCAAGAAACCAGCATCAAACTATTTTTTTACTTCTTCTCGGATCTTTAACAACATATCTGGTCTCATTCTCCGCAGTTTTTGCTGTATTAGTTTGCACTCCGGTTTTGTTGGCAATTTGTGCACCACTATATCGGTATTCAACCCTGGCATATCTTGATAAGTCCAGGCGAAAACATCCTTGAATTCCTGAAGTAGGGTTATCAGTTCGTGCTTGGTTTTTGAGGAAATCGCCGTTCCTACTTTTACTTCTTTTCTCTCTTCTTCAGTCCCCAAGTTTACAACTTCTGTTTCTTCTTGGTGGGGCATGATCTGCCTTTCTTCGTTGGCCACCATTCTCTTCAACTCTTCCGGGACCTCACATTCTATCTCATCATCTTATTCCTCAATTCCCTCTGAGACCTCAGGGCATTCAAAATTTACTCCAGGATTGGATCCGGTATCATTCATATAGTCAATCACGAGTGACCTGCATTAAATGAGAATGAATTGTATTGGGAAGAAGACGGCTTTATATGAAGGGAATGAACATGAAGAATGCATGAATGAAATAAATGAAACTTTGGTCATTTAGGAAAGTGGGGATATTTTCATTTCAATCAAAAAGTTAACATAGGTGCCCTATACAAGAGATCCCCATTGTTTACGGGCAAAAACAAAAGGTTGATTCGGAGCATTACTCTGGTCTATTCCTAAAAATCACAGGTAGATCAATGCAGCTCCAATTATCGAGTGTTTCCCCGGGACGGCATGGGCGAATGTTGGTCAACATTTTGCTGCCTCGGTCTTTTCCAGCTATCATGTTGATGTACATCCCTTCAAGTGATTCATTGAATGTCTCCTCCTGGTTGAGTACGTCATTTTCCTTAATTGCCTCTTCAACCTCTTGACCTGGCTGGTAGAATCCTCCGGAGACAAAAGTGGTTTTTAAACTAGGAAAGGACATTGGTCTCCACAGAATGTCTTCTGCTTTAAATCTGGCTTTTCTTTGTTTTTCATGTATCTTGTATTCCTCTTTTCTCTGTTGGACACTTGGTTTGTAACCCAGCCCAAAACGATCCTTCTTGGTTATCATATTTTTGGCTCTTAGGTTTCCTTGTAATTTCTTCCCCAGCCCTTTTCCTACTTTGGCTCCCCGGCCCAAAGTTTCTGCAAAGGTCATCTTGGTAAAATTCGATAATCTGGGATAGGGGATCCGACTTCCCTCCGAAACGAACGTGGCATTCACTAGTTCTAATGCTCGGAACGAGCATTCTACAGCATCTTCGTCATTTTGAATATAAGGGGCGTCCGATGTCACGGAAGCAACAATTTCCTGCTTAGCCTCTACTGTGACCAATTTGCCTTCGACTACAAATTTTAATTTCTGATGCAATGATGAGGGGACAACTCCTGCAGAGTGTATCCATGGCCTTCCCAATAAGCAGCTGTAATATGGTTTTATGTCCATTACCACAAAATCGATCACATACTCAGTCGGTCTGATTAATAGAGGCACCTCAATTTTTCCCATTGTTTCTCTTTGCGTACCGTCAAAGGCTCTTACTGAATTGTGGCAAGGCTTTAGGTGAGAACCATCTATTGGTAGTTTCTGCAGGGTCACCATAGGCAGGACGTTCAATGCTGACCCGTTGTCAATCAGTACGTCAGGTACTACATACCCTTTGCAGTGAGTTGTGATGTTAAGGGCTTTGGTGGACCCCATTCCTCCATCGGGGATCTCATCATCACTGAATGTTATATGATTATAGGCAGTGATATGCCCCACTATCCTGTCCAGGTTTGTCACAGAAATATCCTGGGGCACAAAAGTTTGATTTAGTACTTTTAATAGCGTCTCCCGGTGCTTTTCTGAACTCAAGAGTAATTCTAGTACTGTGATCCTAGCCGGTTGCTTTCGTAGTTGTTCCACTACATTGTACTCGCTATGTCTCAAGAACTTCAGAAATTTTTTGGCCTGGGCCTCAGTTACCGACTCATTCATCTTTGGGGAAGGTTCTTCTCCAAATATCTGCGTGGGGCTAACTGTTGTATTCTTTCCCTTATCTGTTTCAGCTGCTTTCAAAGCCTTAGAGGAATAACATCTGCCGCTCCTTGTGAAATGGCCCGCCTCACCAACGTTTACATCGCTCTGGCTTTGTTGGTATTTTAGCGTAGGCTCTTTTACCTGACCATGTTCTAGTTTTTCTGGCGTTGTCACATTTATAGCATAATTCCAGGGGGTTTGCCGCATATCCTTGAGTGGGAACGGGGATGGTGCTGAAATGATGATCCTGGGACTTATCTTGTTAGTTTCTCCTTGGGAGGCACCTGCATTCCCTGGCCTGGGAGAGATGATAAAAGGTCTATTATAACCGAATGTTAATTTGGGGCTATCCGTCATATGTACGTCCGACCCCTTCTTTCCCATGGGCTCCTCGAAGAATTCTATTTGCTTTTCATTCATCAATTGTTGTACCAATCTCTTGAACTCATCGCACTCTTGGATGTCATGCCCTTCATTCTGGTGGAATTCGCAATACACTCCACATCTATTCTGCCTTATTATCATGCCTTTGTCGATCACACGGGCCATGCATAACTGTTGAAATACCCACCGTAAAGGAGATTTGATTTCTGACACATCATCCTTAATCCTCATGGTAAAGTATTCTTCAATAACATTTACTCCTCTGCTCCCATGATTAGGTAGCGGGTTAGTAGCTACACTTGGTTCTTCAAACTTTAATATCCCAGAATCGATTAAAATCTGCACAAGTTTTTTGAAGGCAAGGCAGTTCTCAGTGGGATGTCCAGGGGCACCGCCGTGATAGTCGCAATGCGCGTTCGGATTATACCAAGAAGGGAAGGGCGGCTTGAAAGGAGTAACGATGTATGGACGGACCAGGTCCGCTTCATACAACTGGGAATAAAGTTCTGAGTACGA
The DNA here is from genome assembly GCA_019671005.1 of Hibiscus mutabilis. Lineage (NCBI taxonomy): Eukaryota > Viridiplantae > Streptophyta > Magnoliopsida > Malvales > Malvaceae > Hibiscus > Hibiscus mutabilis. The sequence continues at coordinate 6,377,347 of CM033751.1, read as the reverse complement.
AACAGGTAGAGGAGTGAAAGTTTTCCTCTCTTTCTCTTTTCTGGAGATTCTCTCCTCTCTTTGATTTGAGTTTTGTGTTTTTCCCACAGGTGCTTGTGGCTGTGAGACTGTAAAGTTCTTCGGGTGGTGTAAGTGCTGGTGGCGTTTACTTCATTCCTCTTGCTATATTTCTGAGACCCTTCCCCGCTATCAATTCTACCACTCTTAATCGCCAATTCAAGGGACTCCCCAGTCCTGATTAAGTCAGCAAAACACTGTGTTGTGTTATTAATGAGGCGATCAAAGAGTGCCCCTTTCAAAGTATTAACAAATAACAGCGTAATTTCATGTTTCGGGAGGGGTGGCTGAATTTGGGCGACCACCTTTGAGCGTATTGCCGTAGACTTTCGTTGGACTTCTGCCCCATATTTTCCAACATAATTCTACTGGGGGTCATATCTGTTACATGCTTATATTGCTCAATGAATGCTCTCGACAGATCTTTCCATGTCTTAACATTTGCCTTGCTCAACTGGGTGTACCACCGTAATGCCGCTCCAGTTAGGCTGTCCTGGAAACAGTGGATCAATAGCTTTTCATCCTTAAGGTAGGCCGCCATCTTTCGACAGTACATTGTTATGTGCGCGGAAGGACACGTGGTTCCATCGTATTTGTCAAACTCTGGTGTTTTAAATTTTGACGGTAGGACAAGATCGGACACCAGACTTAAGTCGCTAGCGTCATTTCCTGACTCCTCCATAGATTGTAACGTTTTAAACTTTTCCTCCATGAGGTGAAACCTCTCCTCCCACTTTTTCTCTACCTCTGTCCTGATCCTTTCGACCATATTCAGGTATGGCACCTCCTCTTCATAGGGTGCTTAAGTGTCGAGGGGTTGAGTTTCAGGTACCCCTATTTGAAGACTAGCTGTCATTCCAGCAGGGTCGATATACATCTTTCTAGCCGGATTTGGTGCAGCTGGTTGAACCTTACAGTGAGATGGGGTACCCTCTGGCTCTTGAACGGTTTCTCCTTCCACTCTTTTTCTAAGGCTTTTAGCCAACAGTATTGTTATGTCGGATACTATCGATGCTTGTGACTGAGCAATCTGGTCACTGAGGCTTCTTTGAGCCTCTTCAAGCCTTGCCTCGAGCTCTTTTTGCCCTTTTTCTAGACTGATTATCCTGTCTTCCATGAGCTTGCTTTGTAATCGGGTAAGGTATGGATGATGAATGGTTGCGGGTTAACTACACACACTGTCACAATATTCATAACGTTAATATGGTTGCAAGAAAATAAATGCATGTATAATGATGCGAATGTCATGATGCAATGCAAGAATGTATGCAGATAAGGTACTGATTCCGCTGGTAATCACCCTTTTGAACTACTTCCACGGGAATTAAAGGGTCTAGATTACAACAGAGTTCGTATTACAAAATAAAGATTCCTAATACAAAAGATCTAATTACGACACAGAGTCCTATAGATAAGCCCTAGCTCTATCTCCTAATCTTCCAATTGCTTTGAGCAACTTGATGAACCTGGGAGCTTCTTCCATTTCCGGGACTATGAAAGGTCGGAGTGTTTCAGCCTCGATGGCCAAATCATTCACATGCCTGGCGACTCGCTGTATGTCCACCATCAAGTTTGCGTAATATTGGTCCCTATCCTGTACCATCCGGGCAGCGTCACGCAGTCTCCTCTGCCAATAGGTGTCCCCTCTGGCTGCAGCCTCCTTGAACACACTAATTCTTTCCTTATAATCCTCAACAGTTGCTTCGAGGGACTTAATTCGATCTCGTAACACGTCTATTTCACGCTCTCTTTCTTGTAACTCAGCGAAGCCATTTCTCTGGCAGTACGTTCGAAGGGAGTGTTCAACTTCCGCCACCTTTCCTTTTAATTCGCCATTCTGACTTTGGCTTTGCTCCAGACTTTGAATAGTGTCATCGTATAACTTTTGCATCTCTAACAGTCTATTTCGGCTACTCATGGACTTTCTTTTCCATACGGCGGCATTTTCTCTCTCATGATGGACAACTTGTTTTTCTTTGTTGATTTCTTGCCTGAGTCTTTCCTTTTCTTGGTCAATGGCCTTCTTGGAGGACCGTTTTTCTTCCTCCATAGCCGACCGGCAGCTTTCTATCTCCTTCTCGATCGCTCTCTTGCTGATTTCTCGTTCTTCTTCCACCAAACGGATACCATTCATTCTTTCTTTTTCCACAGCTATGAATTGACTTCGGCCGGCCTTCTGTATTTTTGCTTGTAGTAGAAGGGCATCTTTTTTTATAGAGAACGTTCTTGTCGCTCAAATCTGCATTTAATTTCTTCAACTGCCTAATGATCTCGTCCCGCTCGTCAACCTCTAAGCTTGCTCGCATGTTGAGTCTGTTGGATGTCCATTTTCCTTTTAATTTCTTCGAGTTCATTCCGTAAGATGTCAGTTTCAGACGGTACCACCCTTGTAAGCTCCTCGAGTGACACCGCTGGTCCTTGATCAGATTCAAGAATCACATTATTAACCCTCAAACCTCTCCAAAGATGGTAGTCTGGGGTAGTCATGTGCTCGGTATCTCCTTCCACCCTGATCCGGTAACAATGGTCCCAGACCCTCATGATGGTTTGAGTTTTTCCTTTGAACTCCCCTTTGAAAAGAAATTCAGTTTGGCTTAACCCGGCGGTATTGGGAATAAACTGTCGTGATCCGAACTATCGAGACACTAAAAGCGGAGCACAGACGATCCCTCCGTGCAATCCTAACATCATCAGCCAGTTGAAATCACCACAACTGTATAGAAAGTAATTAACTTTACCGAGCCATGGGACCCTCCATGCTATATCTTCGTCTTGAATGTTCCTGAAGAAACTAGTCCGCATTTTTGTTTTCAAGTTCTCTCGCCATTCTTTTGCTAAGTACTCCCGTAAAGGCGAAAAACCTTGGAAGGATATCCCCGGCAGGACCCTCGTCGGTGTCTTCCACATGTGACTCTGAATCCATACCTGTAACAGTTGTGCACATCCTCGAAAACGTCTTTTTTCATGCTTCCGGCTAGCATTTAAGGAAATAAAAGTCTCGGCCAAGATTGTTGGTACTGGGTTTGCTTTCCGTTTCAGACGCTCAAACAAGTCCAGAATGGCTATGTCAATGTTCCCAAGTACTATTGGAAAGATCACCAAGCCATATATTCCTAAGGCGAATAGGTCCATCTTCTTTGCCTTGTCTGGATGTGTCGGTATGATGTCCCGAATACTTTCACATGCAAAAACTGTATTGTCTCCTCGGAGCTGAAGCAGGCCATTAACCCAATCGTCACTCATTCCTGCAAAGGTTTTGAGCTTCACAGTGTAATTCTGATTCCTCGGAGGCTTCGCGTAGATCCAATCTTCCTGAATGTTCTTCTGGTTAAGTAAAGTAGTGTATTCTTCTACTGTAGGCATCATGTCCTGCCCATTGAAGGTGAAGCAGCAAATGCCGGATTCCAGAACTGGATAATAGCTCGGAGCAGGGGCTGGTTAACCCGAACATATAACAGTTGTGCAATGTCGCCATAAATATCGCAGAACAAGTCTTGTAGTCTTCGGTCCCATCTTTCCCAAATGCTTTGAAGATCCCATAAGTTGTTCTGTTGGAGACTCACATAAGTGTACCCTGCTATTACGCGTTCGTTCGGCGAACTGTCCCCTTGGGTTTTCTGGTTGACCTCTGACCAATGTTTGACTGACAAATTAAGCTTTTCTTTCCTAAGACACCTTTTTTCCATGGTGAAAGACTTTCTGATCTGGCAAACCACTTGATCCAGTACCTCTATGTGATGCAAATGTATGATGTATGAAAAAACCAAAGCGAAAAGAAAACAAGTTAGTACCAGATAAAATTAATAAATATATAAATAAAAGGACAAAATTAAACAGAATAAACACACAAAACAACCCTATTTATCCCGTCTAAAACCTAAGGTTATCCGCATGGCTCTAAATGGGTAGGTTTCTATGTATTCTCTACATGCAGTCTTGGTTCTAGGAGGTACCCGAATTGTCCTTGATGTCCTCTACTAAGAGTAGCAAGGCCCCCGATCATCACCCATTATAGGCTCCTTTCAACCGGGTTCAATTCAAGGGGACCCATTCGCTTATGCCCGTACGAAGGAACGATATCCTCACGAAAGCATAAGGTACTCGAGCCCCGAAGGTACTTGCTAGGCCCATACGGGAGAACGATATATCCACGAAAGCATTAGCGTTTCCCCCCCACTTAAAAAAACGGGTTTATATGCCATATTTTAAATGCGTTAAAATAAACGCGCAATTATAACCGAATGTTAATTTAATAGTCACTTTAACCCGGAATTTCTAATATTAATGAAGCGGTAATTATTTAAAAGCTTGACTCTCTTTATTTTGTTAAAAACAAAAAACTTCCCCAGCGGAGTCGCCATCTGTAGCGATGTCCTTTTTCGCTAAAAAAGGTGTTTTTTCGAGGTGTTTGTGATTTTTCGGATATAAAACGTTTATTCCATGGGGTTTTTTTTAAAAACCGCATTTTATTAAAAATTGGAGTCGCCACCGGCCACTTAGGTAGGCCGGACACCATAAAACCAGAGATTTAAAAAATTGTTGGGTTCGGGAGTCGGTTACGGATGAGGAAGGATTAGCACCCCCACACCGCCCAAAATTGGTACTTTAATAATTACCGCTTTATTAATATTAAATTTTCCGGATTAAAGTGACGATTAGTTTAAAATTCGGTTATAATTGCGAATAAATTTTAAAGGTCCCGTTATCCGAGGGTAAACGCCCAACCACTATCACTACGCCTGATACTGGCCTCGTTTACGCTCGGATAAAAGGGCACCGCATTGACATTATATATTCCATTATGCAAACTTAGTGAGCAAAATATAAAACATGGCAAATAATTTAAATACAATACAAATAAATATTAACATAGTAGAATACTAATCTAACATAAATAAAATACATAAATAAAATACTAATCTAAAACATACATGCATATAAATTATCCCTACTCATGACTAAAAATAAACCTAACATGTCACAATTACAAGGCATGGAACCAAACACATATTACAAAAATGTACATATTACAATAAGACACATTATAACATACGTAAAATATAGCATTATACATGACCAAGAAAATATACCAACACATAGCCTAAAAGCAAAGAAAACATGCAAGACATACTGAAATATAAAGCAGGTTGTGTTCGAGCCAACTCAAATATCAATCTAATATGCGTGATACGAATAACCGAACAAATGCATAAAGATACATAATCATCATAAACTTAACACACATATACATGTAAACATGAAAATACAAAGCATATACGAGGGATATATGATAAGGCGAAAGGCTACACCAACATACACGATTATAATAAACGAACATGAATATTTACATGGAATCAGGACTGAAATGAAAAGAAATAAACATAAGGAACAGAAATTAAAGGACAATAATATGCGATTTAGGGATGAAAATGTAAGCAGGACCGAACTTGAAAGGACTGAAACTGTAATTGGACCAAGGGGCAGACCCGAAGTGAAAATTTCAAAAACGTGGTGGGACTAGTGAGGTAATTTTGCCATTTAAAAACTGATTCAATTTAATTTAGGGACTGGATTGCAAGATTTCGAAATATGAAGGGGACCAGAGTTGTAAATATCCCATGCGGCGAGACAAAAACGAAAATATCAAAAACGCGGGGGGGACTTACTACGGAATTTCGCCATTTCACAAAATAAAAACACCTATAAAACCCCATTTCTTCGGCCCAGACTCAAATTTTCCTCATTTTTTCATTCGATCCGTTTTATAATAAACCCCTTCGTTCTTTCATTTCCTCTCAACCATCCCCTGAACATGTGATGAACCCAGAAACCGGCGACTTTTCGTCGTCTCTTCCGCCGCCGGCCGCCGCTAACCATACCCATAATTAAGTGACTCAAATGTAACTTATAACAACTAGGTGACCCCAAGTGTAACCTCACCCATAAATGAGTGACCTAAATGTAACTCTTAATAATTAGGTGACCCAAATATAACCATACCCATAATTGAGTGATCTCCATTGTAGTTTACCCTAAATTATTCTATGACAACTCTAAGTTTAAATATATGCTTTCAGTATTATCGTTAGATATTGACATAAATTTAAATTGATAACTAAATTAAATTTTATTGTAATTTTAATGGTGAAAAAATACTTAGCAATTATGTTTATTTAACACTAAATATTTATATTAGATAAGGAGTTTTATAGGCTAAGGTTTATTTGTGGTCGAGTATTTAGCTCTATAAGTATACGGGTCACTGCGCGAGTCTGGTCTAGCGAAACAACGTCGTTTAGACATTCGGTTCAAATGATAAAGGGTACTTTTTGTTCCAAAATGCGTTTAATAAAAAAATTCATTCCCTCATATTCTCCTCTCAATTCAAGGCTGACGGCAGTCGTTTTTTTCATTCTCACAACCGTTTATCGGCGACGGCCTCACATCGGAAGGTGACACGACAACGAAGGTAAACTTTCGACCCTTCCGTTTTTCTTTCAATTTGAGTTTAAAAAATAACTTTTTGATTTTAAAAACTAATCCCTCTTTTGATTGAAAAAAAGACAAAACCTTTAATTTTATGATTCGAAAATAAAAAGAAAAGACGTTTTTTGCTCTTCGAATTTTTAACTTTTTTTTATTTTGAATCTCCACACTTTTTATTTAAAAACCCCCTTACCATTTTTCAGAATTCTCATTTACAACTTTGATTCGGGTTTTATACTCCTATTACAAAAAAAAATAATAATGTCCCCTATTAATTGCAGATCTAGAGACTGAATTTTGTGGAGATGACAGGGCATAAGTGGTTGAATAAGGGGTATGGGCGATTTGGGGTAGTTGATAGGGCTATTGTCAGATTAGATTTTTAGGGATTTAATTTTTAGAGTTTTTAGTTATTGAGGGGTTAGGCTAGGGATTTGGGGTTTAAATTGAATTTATTTTTGGTTGATTTAGAGGTTTTGGATATGTCACTGGCGGAGGACGACAACTGATGAAAGTAGTGGCGACACGAGAGGCTGACGGCGGTAGGTGCGTTTAGGATTAAATTGAGTTTTAGGTCATATTAGGGTTGAGTTAGGATTTGGGTATTTGAATTAATTAATTTTTTAAAATTAATGAGTTATGAATCAAATATTGTGATGGGTTGTAATTAGATTTTTGAGTTTAGATTCGGGTTACTCGAATAAAAACGAGTTATGGCACTTAAAGACAGTGTATCACTCAAATAGGCTAGATTTTAGCATCTTTTCTAGGGAGATATTTGTGATTTTTTATAATATTTAATTAATGGTTCAATCTTTATTTGAAACAATATAGCTTTTTTTTTTATCAAAATAAGTACAAAGATAAAAACAAAATCTCCTTTCCCACACACGGTTCCTTGATTAGCGCCATGAAATGTTTTCCCTTCTTTCCCCTCTCTGACATGGTTATGCATAAGATCCCGCGCAATTACATTATTATTTTATTTTAGATTAATTATAATTATTTTATTAGAAAACCAATGAAATTCAAAATTCAGTACTTACTTTAACAATGTAAAGGCTGTCTGAATATTCAAAGTGATGCTCTATTTTCTGTGCTTTGTGTGGTCTGAAAAATCTGTCCCATAACACTCGATAATGAGTCTGATATCATATAAAAAGCTGTAAAATGTTCACCAACGATGTCGAGAGTAATCTGAAGATAAAAGGATAAAAAATTATTAATATTTTATGGTCAAAATTGATCAAATGACTTAATTAATTTAATTTGTTGAATAAAAAATTTAATGGGTACAAAATATTCATGAACTTAATTGATTATTTCCTCAAAAGTTTAAGGGCTTTTACATCTTTTATAAAAAAGAGAAAACCACATATTTTGTACCTCAACTATGCCCACGTTACTGTTTTAGTAGTCTAACTATTATTTTTTTGACAAAATGACACCTAACGTTACATTTTTTGTTCTGTTTTAGTATCACGACCGTTAAAAACTAAAGAAAATGATGATGTGAGTAGGTATAATCATAATTTTAGTCTAAAATACTTATATATATTATCAATTTAGTCCAAAATCCATCAATTAAAAACATCATCTTAATTTTGAGGGTAAAACATTATCCTAATTTTGATAGAATTTTGTCTCATCCATTTCCCACCCCTCGTATTCTCGCAGGTATCCCGATCGTGGGGTTTAGATCCTCCAATGGACCCCGCATTAGCCCTCCATTGATCTGCAAATCCTAAAGTTTTGATTATCCCTAGCGTGTTTTTTAAACTCCAAAACCTAAAAAAATTGTTCGATCGGAAGAAGTAAAAATGAGAAATTTATAATTTTAATCCAAAAATTAAAATAATGTTTAAATTGATAGAATTCTAGACTAAATTGATAGATTGTATAAGCTTTTAGACTAAAATTATTATTTACCGAAGGCACGTCAGCATTTCCATTAATTTTAAACGGCGGAGGTACCAAAATAGAACAAAAACATAACGTCAGGTATCATTTTTCTAAAAATAATAATTGGGTACCAAAATAGTAACGTAAGTATAATTAAGGTACTAAATATATAGTTTTCCCTAAAAAATTGTTGTATTTCAGATGACTCATTAGAGGATCTATAGTCGTACAAGAGGAAACATTAGGACTTTAAGTGAAAAAAATGAGAAAGCACTAAGGGGCGTTTGGTTCACGGAACGTAACATTATTCTTGGGAATAATATTCTCATAATGATTCATTACTTGGCATATTAGTGGGAACATTACATTATTTTGTTTGGTTTATTTGATAAAAATATAAAATTATAGTGTTTGGTTGATAGATTATAAGATTACAAGAATGCGTACTTTAAAAAATTATCCTTCTGATATATTTTTTTTAACTAGTCAAACTTTCAATATTAAAGTAAAAATATTTGCATAAAAATTCATAGGAAATATATTTTCTATTATTTTTAATTTATATATTTTCTTTTATAAAGTTGTTACACAAATAATTGAGTATAGTTTTTAATGTTATAGTACATTAAATATTTTTGATTTATTATAATTATATATTTGAAAAATACATAAAAAAATTACTTGTTAATGATGAATGTGGTTTATATATTTATTATGCAACAATTTAGTTTAGACAAGAAATTGTTTAACATATCAAAACAAAAAAATTATTGTTGGAGAAATAGAAAATAATGATTTATTTGAATACAAAATATTATTTAAAGGGTATTTTAGTTCAAAGTGGTAGAAATTGTCTAATACCTAAGAATAGGATGGAAATGATATTATACCATTCTGGGAAAAATAAGCTACTATTGGGAATATAGTATTATTCTATGTAAAAAAAATTCTAAAACCAAACACGAGTATGTAATGCTAGAAATACTATTCTCCTTTGACAACGATCTTTCTGCGAACCAAACGGTCTAAAGTTTCTTTAAATTTTGACTTGAAAAAATAGTTGACTTCCATTAAATCTCCTTGTTCTCTTCCTTGTTTAACGCCATGAAATGTTCTCCCTTCTTTCCCCTCTCTGACATGGTTTACTTCTTCTCCCAAAAGCCAAGCGAAAGGATGAAGAGGTTGATGGAGGTGACGAGGTTTGAAGATGGGGTGCTTGATGACGAGTTGGCTAGGGTTGAAGAGAGCTTGGCGGAGTCAGTCTGTTCAACCATGAACTCAGTACTGCAACCTCCCTTCTCACCCTGCTCCTTTCCTTTTATCAATTATCATTATGCATTTGCATTGCTCTTTAAAAAGTCTCAGATGCGGGAATACCTTGCTCAAATCCATTCAGCCATACTTGCTGGTCTACCCACCGAGTATATGAAATTGAAAAATTCATCATAAATAATTTGATATCAAACTTTCTTCCTTCCTTCATCTTCCAATTCAACTGTTTGACTTCTTCATTCTTCATTTTTTTTCTTTCCTTTTCCTTATCCTAATTGATTTCTGGCTTTCAACTTTGTGGAGGCAGGTATTCTTCTTTTGATGAGCTCGTTTTTGTTTTCTACTTTTTGAAGAAGTTAATAAAATCTAATGTTGTCAGCAAACTTCTTTTTTGTTTTCCTTCAAATTCAAACAAATCTTATGTCGTCGTGGATAGATAGTTTAGCCTTGAAAAAATGGCTGAGCCTGCAACATTTTGCTGACATTGCTACCACCGAAAACCAAACCTGTTGCAGAAGTTTCACAGGCAAGGGGCCCCAACAACAGAAGAATACCTGTTATTCAAACAAATTGATTGCAACTTGTTTCCTTGAAGATAAAAATGGACATTAACCATGGGCGGATGTAGCATAGTAAGTGGGATGTAATTGACCCTACTTGATTTATTGGGTACAAGATTTTTAATGTGGTAGTATAGAAAATTTTTATAAGAAATATTAAATTTGATCATACTTAATTTTTTAGGGTATGAGGTCAACCATAGTTATTGTAATGGTATGAAAATCTTTCATACCTTATACTTTACTCTTAATCCCACTATGAAAATCTTGGCTTCCGCCACTGACATTAACTATATAAAAACAACACTAACAATACTAAAAAATGAAGATAAAGATATGAAATTAAAGAAAAGGCTTAAATAATTTGAAATAGACTAAAAACAATTTCTAGTTGTTGAAAGCATATTTATTTTTTATAAAAGATGAAAATAATCATTAAAAAAAGAATACTCAGTTTTTTAAGTATATGAGGTATGAGGAAGAAGATGATGTTTTGTATATTTTAATTTATATGAAAAATAAAGATGATGTGAGTTTATTTAATTGGGTATAATCACGAATGGGACTATGGGAATACTTCATGAAATAACTTTTTCTAATTTTACTTTAAAATATAATTAGTTACATGTCGAGCCTTTGAGATTTTGAATAATTATCTAAAAATCATTAAAAAATTAATGATGTTCAGCAGTGTATTGTATTACTAGTGTTTAATAGTGTGCGACGCCCGTTCTAAAATTTTTCTATTGTTAAAGTATATTTTACTTGAAAGCCCTGATTATGATTTAGTTTTGACATCAGACATAATACTTTGACTAATGAGTAATTAATGAAGAATTATTATACAATAAAGCTCTATATAAAAATGTAAATGACACTAAAAATGAACAAATCTTATACAGCAACATTAGTAAAAGATATGAATAATTCTTAATTACTCAATATTTAAAGTATAATGTCTGATGAGCTAACAATTGACGGGTCTAGCGAGATCATGCGCTAAATTCCTTAAACAAAATTAAAAGTTCGAATCATAGCATTGTGAATAAAAAAGTTGAATTAGAAAGATCTCTCCTATAATAGATATCTAAAAATTTGATCTAAATTAACCGATCAATAAATTAAATACGACGGTTAAAAAATGATGTCATATGTCAAAAACTAAGTCATAATATGCGCTTTCGAGTAACTGTAGCGATGTCCCCTCTCGCTAAAAAAGAGTTTTTTATTTTGTTTTGAAACTAATGTCTTCCGCAGGGAGTTTTATAAAACCCGTGTTTTATTTAAAAATAGAGTCGTCACCGGCCACTCAAGGTGGACCGGACACCGAAAAAAACTAGAGATTTCAAAATATCGGGTTCGGGAGTCGGTTACGGATGGGGAAGGATTAGCACCCCCACACCGCCCAAAATTGGTACTTTAATAATTACCGCTTTATTAATATTAGACTTTCCGGATTAAAGTGACAATTAAATTAAAATCTGATTATATGTGCGAGTAAATTTTAAAGGCCCCGTTATTCGAGAGTAAACGCCCAACCACTATCACTACGCCTGATACTGGCCCCGTTTACGCTCGAATAAAAGGGCACCGCATTGACAAAATATATGTCAGTTATGCAAACTTAAAAAAAACATGGCAAATATAAATAAATACATTGCGATAAAAATATAAATAAATACTAACATAATAAAATACTAATATAACATAAATAAAATACTAATCTAAAACATACATACATAACTATTAATTTAACACATAAATACAAAACAAATCTAACATAAATAAAATACTAATCTAAAACATACATACATAAATATTAATCTAACTCATAAATAAAAACAGATCTAACATAAATAAAATACTAATCTAAAACATACATACATAAATATTAATCTAACTCATAAATAAAAACAAATTTAACATAAATAAAATATTAATATAAAACATAAATTTAAAACATAATAAATACTAATCTAAAACATAAATAAACATACAAACTAAAACACAATTTTAAATTAACTACTACTTCATTAAATCATAAAAATTACAACATAAATAAAAAAAAGAAAATATACCTAACTAGGAGTTCGAATGACGAACCCTGACTGAACCCCACCGAAATCTACCACGACCTCTCAAAAAAATTAACTAGATCGGATCCAAAATAGGACCCCGATCGAATCGGTTAGGACCGAGGACACTGCCCCGATCCTGGGCTAGCCGGGAGCTTAAGCTCCCTTATTTGGCAAGCCCCTGCCGATTTCATGCCTTTCAATTCCCCCCTATGCCTTTATATAGGCAATTAGGGTTGTTAAAGGGGGATGTGGAGCCTTTAGCTCCACACAAAATTTCCCTTTTTTTAATTTTTTAATTTTTTATATTAATAATAATATTATTATAACAATACTAAAAATACTAAAAACCCGGACAAAAATGAGTGATTATAGTTGCCCCTCTTTGCTTGTTCTAGTGAAACGAGAACAAAGCAAAGATCAAAAGCACTCATTTTTGTCTTATATGGCTGAACTTCTCTCATTTTGACGCGTGTCTTCTTTCTTTGGTAGATCTTCTTTCTCATTGGCGCATGTCTTCTTTCTTGTCTTGATTGATCTACCTTGTCACTCTAGGGAAGCAAAACCTTCAAAATGAGGGGGGGTTGTTTGTTGGGGAAGCCAAACCGAGTCCCACTTGCTACATTATTGATAATAAGCTAATACCTAAAGAGAGTTCGACCCAACTGCAACACCGACGAAGAGACAGGGTCTACAAAATTCGATCCAGCTGCAACACTGACGAGGAGGCAAGACCGATAGGTGAAAGTTCTGATGTCTGATCCAACTACAACTCCGACGAAGAGGCAAGATCAGAAAACTGACAACTTTTTCCCTTTTTTTCTTTTTTCTTTTGCTTTTTTCTACTTTTGTTTCTTTTTTCATATTTTTTCTTCTTTTTTTTTACAACATTGATAAAACTTAAAAGTTGGTGAATTTTGACCAAGCTACAACACCGACGAAGAGGCATGGTCTAAAGTTAGTAATGTCGATCCAACTACAACACCGACGAAGAGGCAGGATCAAGAGTTAGTGAATTTGGTCTAGCTACAACACCGACGAAGAGGCAAGACCGGAAGTTAGTGAATTAGGTTCAGCTACAACACCGACGAAGAGGCAGAACCGAAAGTTAGATTTGACCAAGCTACAACACCGACGAAGAGGCAAGGTTTGGGGATTTGATCCAGCTACAACTCTGACGAAGAGGCAGGATCGGATAGTTGTTCTTTTTTGTGATCAAGTTGCGACTCTGACGAAGAGGCATGATCAGAATTTGGTTGAAAGCTCATTTTTCATTTTTTGATTTTTTTGATTTTTTTGATTTTTTTCTTATTTTCTTTTCCTCTTTTTCTTTATTCTTTTCTTTTCTTTTTTCTTTTCTCTCTTTTTTAGATTTTTTCATTTTTCATTTTTTTCTTTTTCCTCTTTTTTTGATATAACATTGATGCAACTAGAAAGTTAGTAAATTTTGACCAAGCTACAACACTGACAATGAGGCATGGTCTAAAGTTAGTAATGTTGATCAAGCTACAACACCGACGAAGAGGCAGGATCAAGAGTTAGTGAATTTGGTCTAGCTACAACACCGACGAAGAGGCAAGACCGGAAGTTAGTGAATTTGGTTCAGCTACAACACCGACGAGGAGGCAGAACCGACAATTAAATTTGACCAAGCTACAACATCGACGAAGAGGCAAGGTCTGAAGATTTGATCCAGCTACGACACCGACGAAGATGCAGGATCGGAGTATTTTTCAACCAAGCTACAACACCAACGAAGAGGCAGGGTCTAAAGATTTGATCCAGCTACGACACCGACGAAGATGTATGATCGGATAGTTTTCTTCTTCTTCTTCTTCTTTTCTTCATTTTTGATTTTTCCTTCATTTCTTTTCTTCTTCTTTTTTTTTAAATTTTTTCAATTTTTCCTCTTTTTTCTTTTTTCTTTTTTTTCTTTTTCTTTTACTTTTTTTCTTTTACCTTTTTTCTTTTTGGATTGATTTTTTAGCTACAATTATAATAAAAAGGTATACTCTGAGTAAAATTTAGGTCTAGCTGCAACACCGTCGAAGAGGCAAGACCTGGATAGGATTTGATCTGCTACACCACTGCCGGATAGACTAGATCACCAAAAAGTGAAACCCGCTACACCACTGACGGAGAGACATGACTGAATGGAAAATCTGATCTGCAACACCACTGACGGAGGCAAGATCTAGTTTGGATTTGATCTACTTCACCACTTACGGGGAAACTAGATCAGCAGAATATGGGATCCATTACACCACCGGCGGAGAGATAGGATCTGGATGGAAAATTTGATCTGCAACACCACCGACGGAGGCAAGATCTTCATTAAGTTGGCGTACCACCACTAACGGAGGCATGATTTGCAAGATGTTGGGTGACTGCGCCACTGACAGCGAGATAATTTTTTTGAAAAATTTGCCCGGCTTTTCTATCGACAGAGGGTATGATCTAGAAAGAATTTTTGTCGGCATCCGTCACACCATCGTCGGAGGAATCAAATCCTATAAAATAAAAAACATTGGTCAGTAATTGTCAAAGATTTTGTCGCTGATACCTTTTATTTTGGGTGTTTCAGCATCTTCTTCGTGTTTGGCCTCCTTCAAGACTAGGGTTGGCCTTCTTGTCATTACCCCCATGTTGAGGGTACTCAGTCTTTTTCCTAGACCTGCTATGTACAAGCAAGATTGCATGAATGTATCTAATTTTATGTTTAAATGCATGTGTCTACGCTAAATGCATAGTGACTTTGGTGTATGCACTTAATCTAAATGTATGACGTTCGCAAAAATGGTTTAATGCAAGATGAATGCAACTACATGCATGAATGTGACATGATTTTTTCGATCTTCAAAGGGATGCCCCTGACTCCTTACTGGTCCCGTGAGGATCTTGGTTGGGTTTTTTTATGCGGCGATGCCCCGACTTTGTCCTAGGTTCGATCACTTTTCTTTGAATTAGCTTTCATCTGGGAGCATGCCTCAAAATTTTGTTCGTTTTATGCCATCGTCTGAGAATTTCTTGTTGCAAATTTGAATCCCTGGAGCACATTTTGTTTCCCCCTAAGTTGGGTTTATAAATTGTGTGTTGGTTCATGGCAGCTCATTACTATTATTATTTTGGATTAGGTGCAGTTTTGCAGACTATGGTAAAGGATGTGAGAGTTTGACTTGGTAATGAAGGTTGGACGTTAGCAAAGAATGCCCCCGGACTAAGGCCTTGTTAGAGGCATAATGTTTGTAAAAGATGTGGGGGTGCTTTTGGACATGCCCCAAGACCAAACTTTTGTAAGAGGCTTTGTAAGGTGCTAGATCGACCAACTTCGTTGTATTTAATGGTGCAACCCAAGGATCAGTTTTATTATTCTGAAAATGAATGCATGCAAAATGTGTCCTAAATCGATGCAATGCAAAATTAAGATTGCGATGATGTTGTGCAGTGATGCAGATGAAATCAATGCGATGAGAATAAAATGAAATGGGTTAGTACCAAATAAAATGATTAAATAAAACAAATGATAAATATAACAAAAATAGAGTACTAAAAACTGTACATAAACAAGAAATAAGGCACCAGAGCCTAAATAGGGTGACCACTAATCGGGCAGAGTTTCACATGGCTCTAAAGGGTTGGCTCCTGCGACTCACTATATGCAGTTTTGGTGCTAAGAGGTACCCGAATTGTCCTTGTTGTCCTCTACTAAGAGTAGCAAGGCCCCCGGTCATCACCCATTAGAGGCTCATTTCAACCGGGTTCAATTCAGTGGGGCTCATTTGCTTATGCCTGGACGAAGGAACGATATCCTTACGAAAGCATTAGGTACTCGAGCCCCGAAGGTACTTGCTAGGCCTACACGGGAGAACGATATCTCCACGAAAGCATTAGCGTTTTCCCCCCACTTAAAAAATGGTTTATATGCCATATTTTAAATGCGTTAAAATAAACGCGCAACTATAACCGAATGTTAATTTAATAGTCACTTTAATCCAGAATTTCCAATATTAATAAAGCGGTAATTATTTGAAAAAAAGCTCGACTCTCTTATTTTTTGAAAAAACAAAAATATCCTCAGTGGAGTCGCCATCTGTAGCGATGTCCCCTCTCGCTAAAAAAGAGTTTTTTTATTTTGTTTTGAAAATAATGTCTTCCGCGGGGAGTTTTATAAAACCCGTGTTTTATTTAAAAATAGAGTCGCCACCGGCCACTCAAGGTGGACCGGACACCGAAAAAAACCAGAGATTTCAAAATATCGGGTTCGGGAGTCGGTTACGGATGGGGAAGGATTAGCACCCCCACACCGCCCAAAATTGGTACTTTAATAATTACCGCTTTATTAATATTAGACTTTCCGGATTAAAGTGACAATTAAATTAAAATCTGGTTATATGTGCGAGTAAATTTTAAAGGCCCCGTTATTCGAGAGTAAACGCCCAACCACTATCACTACGCCTGATACTGGCCCCGTTTACGCTCGAATAAAAGGGCACCGCATTGACAAAATATATGTCCGTTATGCAAACTTAAAAAAAACATGACAAATATAAATTAATACATTACAATAAAAATATAAATAAATACTAACATAATAAAATACTAATATAACATAAATAAAATACTAATCTAAAACATACATACATAACTATTAATTTAACACATAAATACAAAACAAATCTAACATAAATAAAATACCAATCTAAAACATACATACATAAATATTAATCTAACTCATAAATAAAAATAGATCTAACATAAATAAAATACTAATCTAAAACATACATACATAAATATTAATCTAACTCATAAATAAAAACAAATCTAACATAAATAAAATATTAATATAAAACATAAATTTAAAACATAATAAATACTAATCTAGAACATAAATAAACATACAAACTAAAAACACAATTTTAAATTAACTACTACTTCATTAAATCATAAAAATTACAACATAAATAAAAAAAGAAAGAAAATATACCTAACTAGGAGTTCGAATGACGAACCCCGACAGAACCCCACCGAGATCTACCACGACCTCTCCAAAAAATTAACTAGATCGGATTCAAAATAGGACCTCGATCGAATCGGTTAGGACCGAGGACACTGCCCCGGTCCTGGGCTAGCCGGGAGCTTAAGCTCCCTTATTTGGCAAGCCCCTGCCGATTTCATGCCTTTCAATTCCCCCCCCCATTTGGGGTTGTTAAAGGGGATGTGGAGCCTTTAGCTCCACACAAAATTTCTATTTTTTTTTTAATTTTTTAACTTTTTTATATTAATAATATTATTATTATAACAATACTAAAAATACTAAAAACCCGGATAAAAATGAGTGATTACATTAACCTATAGACCTTGAAAAATCGGCTGTCAAACAGTAGAACAAATTAAAATATGATTTATTTATTTTGATAAAAGCTATCCAAATCTTGAAAGTATATTTGTATCTTATATGTCTCTATTTTTTTTCTTTTTATAATCCATTTGTTTGGTAATTTACATATTAGACGGTTCGATTTAGTATCCATTTTCATTTGAGAAAAACCATTGTAATGGGAGTTATGAATAAAATAAAATAAAAAACCCTCAAATTTTATTTTAAAAAGAGGAAATTTCTGGGGGAAAGTAAATCTAGCATAATAACGCAAATATTATAGAACGTCCGAAATTCAACAATGTTTCAGGGGGAAAGTGGGCACTGTTGCTGAGGTTTTGCCCCATATTTCTTTCAAATGAAGGGTTTGATGAGAAGATGAAAACGGAGGGTGGAGAAGGAACGGGATGAAGAGAAATAAGAGGAAGGTATCGGTGATGACGCTTTGAAGGTGTCGTCGGAAGAGGCAGTGGTGGGGGAAAAAAAAGGAAAGATCGACATGAGACAAAGCACGTGATGGAGGGAGAAGAAACAAACAAGAAATGGGGAAGCCAGCCGCTAAAAAGCTTGAAAAAGATTAGGGTTATGACTTATGAGAATGAAGAAGATAGACAATTTTAGGTTAGAGAGAGAGCCTTGTTACAAAGCCAATAAAGATTTTACTGAGAACTTCAAAAGTACAATAAAAAAGGACCCTAAGCAACAATGAAGCATTAAGAATGGCAACCTTAACAAAGTTACAAAGCAGAAATACAAACTTAACTGATATACTATGAAAGAAAAGGAGAACGATAGAGTTCAATCCCACAATACAAACTTAAGACTGAACATGATTCCTTGAACAATTCGATCAAGCACGCCGCACCACCTTCACTCTGTGGAAGTCCTCACCCTCTTCTCTGGAATAAAGCGTGACCTGATGAAATATATAATACAATGAGCATGTGAAATCTATGGTGAAATTACAGAATCAAGAAATAGAACAAGGTAGCCATTCTTAAAATCAAATCACAGAATAATAAACCGGAAAACATGGTTGGATTTGGATTTCTTACCAAATCATCAACCCTTGCTCCAGCGAAAAAACGATTCCACTCACGGCCGCTGATGCGGAACCTGCCGTCTCCTAAGCTCTTGCACTCAAATAGCCAGCTTTCACACCCATCTGTAACCGGTAACTCAATTCTAAGGCCAGGAGCTTCCGAAAGTGTACGGCTATCATCACGAAACCTCCATCCTAAAGCATTGTTTGCAGCAAGAGAAACTAGGGCGATCACCTCCTCCATCTTCTTACTGCACTAATACTACAACTTTCTTATAAGAGATTTAGCAATAGAGAGAGAAAAAAAAAAGCTTTGATGGAAATATAGCATGGCCTATGGGATCTTATAAGAGGTTTTCGTTACTCACTCACGTGTCTATTCAGGACCTTGCCTTTTGGGTTTACCCAAGTTGTCTTAAAAATTCATGTTAAAAAAGCGACAGTTTTGTTGCCCTTTCCACATATTTTAATCATTAATTGACTAAAATTCCAAATTCAGGGACCAAGTCTAACAAAGTTATTGTGAGTATTTATAATTTTAACCTTCATTTGTTATTGTGTGTATTTATAATTTATAAATTTATAATTTTTTACGAAGACCTTATAATATGATTAGTAAGTTATTTTTTTAGTTTAAAAATTATATATATTTTTATGGAACACATACAATTGTTAAAAAATATTTATTTATTAATAAAAATATTTTTTTATATTTTTATGATTATTTAAGTTAATATATTTTATATATTATAACATTAAAGAATTAGATATTATTTAAATATATATTTTTAAACTTACAATATCATGTCCAAAATGAGCATTTATCTTCTCAAAAGTACTTTTTAATAATAATACTAAATACTTAAAATCTCAAACTCAAAAATTCAAAAATACTCATTGACTGTATTTTTCAAAAGCAATGCTAAACTGACCCTAAATCTTTATTGATATTGCTTAATAGCTTAAATAAGTGCTTTTGCACAGAAAATAATTGTCAAACACAGCTTTTGAGCCAATACTCAAGTTAGAATCCACCTAAAAAGTCAAAAAAAAAAATACAGCTTCTACGTTTTACAAAATGCGTTTGGGTGAATTTTACATGTTTAACCTTTAGTCCAAAAACAAAACTGGATGCTTTCTTTATATATATACGGTAAAACATTAATACACAGACGGTGTAAAATTAATTTTATACAAATATGTGTATTTACACTATAAAAACCCAAATCTTAAATTCCTAATTATAACCCTAAAAACTAAACCCCACACTCTAAACTCTAAACCCTAAATTCTAAACACTAACATTAAATTCTAAACCCTACAACCCAAACCCCTAAACCTTAAACCCTAAACTAAAACCCTAACCCCTAAAACTAAAAAGAACATGTAAACTAAAGTTATTCTTCTGACTCATTACTAATTATTTATTGAAGCATTAATCCGAACAAGACCAGATCATCTTTTGTCTCAAATGTTTAAGCTAATATCTTTTTAAAAAATATTTTAAATATAGTAAATTATTTTTCTATATTTTTTGAATAATTCTTACTTAGGGAAGGATAAGAGGAAATTTGCTCATAATGGGGTAGAACCTACGATTTAAGAGGAGGAAAAGATGCTAACGGGGAGATTTTAACCACTCGCTCTAAAAATTGTTGACATTATTTTCTATATTTTTAAATTGATATATTTCGCATGTCATAATATTAATGAATTTAAATATAATTTAAATTTTAAATTTTACAATATCATGTTTAAAATAGATATTTTATCTTCCACAAACACATTTTGACAACAACACTAAACACTAAAATCTTAAACTCAACTTATTAAAATTGTTTTTATAACACTTTTAAAACCACTTTTCAACGGCACTTTTTAAAAATAATGTCAAACTAATGTGTTATTCTCTTTGGGATATTTTTTGCCATTAAAATCTGCTTGTCTAGTTCGTTTACTGTTATTTCCTTGCTAAAAAAAGCTTAAAATTATATTTACGTACAAGTATTAGTGTTTAATTTGTTTACGTACAGAAATGAAAACATGCTCAAACTTCGGTCATTATTATTCGAGATAAATTTATTTACATTAAGATACATAGATAGTTTTGTTATATATATATATATATAATCTAATTTTATACTCTTAAAATTTTATAATTTTATATTTTTTAAATTTTAATATACTTTTTAAAAATTCATATCTATAATAAAAAAATATGGTTTTATTGTTTGAATATTCCCTTTTGGGATAAATATTGGAAATCCACCCCCTTTGTAGAACATTTGGAAAAATACCTCCCATTCGGCCACGTCGTTAAAACTCGCGTTTCGTCAACCGCGATTTACGAACTCGCTTTTAAATAGATACGAGTTTCAGGCTGATGTGGGCCGCTTATCTTTTGGCCGGTTATTTTAATCGGATTAAATAACTCGCGTTTAGCATAACGCAAGTTTTGCGGTAATTTGGGACGAAACGGCTCGAACTTATCTCGTTATCCGGATAGGACTGAACTCGCGTTTAATTACCGCGTTTAAACGGTTGAAAATATTAATTACCGCGTTTAATTTCCGAGTAACTCGCATTTGGTCATCCGCGAGTTTTTGAACTCGCATTTGACAGGACAAAAGTTCTCTTAATCACTCGCAACGGAACCGGTGCGAATTTGCCTATAAAATGGACCCCTCCTTATTTTTACCCCAAACCAAAAATCAATCCCTCTCAATTTTACTCTCTGTCTATTTCTTCTTTATTCTTTTTTTTATTTGATTAAAACTTTTATGAATTTGAACGTAATTGATATCTAAAAATAATGACAACCTTTTTTATTATGTGATAGGTTGATTGGCGTTGAGGCACATAGCTTATATCGCTTAGTGGAGGGACATGGTGGAGCCTCGACATCAACCCTACCGTGACTATCACATGTTCGAGACGACGGTGAGTTCGGATTACGAGGCATGGTTTTTGATGAATGAGAAATCATTTATTCTTACTCCAGAAGAACGAGCCATCGTCTATCAACGTGCTCAGCGCAACCGCCCACGAACTCATCGTAGTAGGGGATCACGGAACACCTCTGGCGGTGTTTAATCCACATGCTGTTTATAATGGTGTTATGTTTTTTCAGATACTGGAGTTATGAGCGGAGCCATGATTTTTATAAAGGAGGATCTGGAAATCAATGACGTTCAAGTCGAACTTCTGCCCGGGATTCTAAATATATGCACTCTGTTTGGATCTTTAGCGGTGGGAAGAACGTCTGATTATAGTGGACGACGCTATACCATCGTTTTAGCCTCAGTGATTTTCTTGATTGGTTCAGTTTTAATGGGCTATGCCCCGAATTACGCTATCTTAATGAACGGACGATGCATTGCCGGACTTGGAGTCGGCTTCGCCCTCATGATAGCTCCGGTTTACTCGGCGGAGATTTCGTCACCTTCGACGCGGGGTTTATTGACGTCTTTGCCAGAGCTTTGCATCAGTTTCGGAATCTTACTCGGCTACACTTCGAATTACTTGTTCAGGAAATTGACTTTGAGACTCGGCTGGCAGATGATGCTCGGCGTCGCCGCCATCCCTTCAGTCGCCTTGGCCATTCGCATACTGAAAATGCCCAAGTCACCGAGATGGTTAGTAATGGAAGGCCGATTAAAAGACGCCAAGGCAATCTTAATACTGATATCCAACACCGAAGCCGAAGCTGAGTCTCGGTTCCACGACATAAAACTTGCAGCAGGAATCGATCCGTATTGCGATTCGGAAGTCGTCAAGCCAACAAGCATCAACCACGGCCAAGGCGTATGGAAACAACTTTTAATAAGACCGACACTGATCGTACGCCGTATCCTAATCGCGGCCATCGGAATCCATTTTTTCAAGCACGCAACGGGGATCGAAGCGGTCGTATTAAACAGTCCAAGAATCTTTGAGAAAGCCGGAGTCGTCACCAAGAACATGCTCCTGCTCACCACGGTCGGTGTCGGCCTAACAAAAACACTTTTCATCTTCGTAGCCACACTTTTCCTCGACAGATTCGGGAGACGTCGGCTTCTATTGATTAGCACCTGAGGAATGGTCGTTTCCTTAACCGGGTTAGGCTTTGCCTTGACAATGGCTGTGGTGAAACCTGATGAGAAGCTGGTGGTTTTTAATATATATACATATACATAAAATGGTATCTTTAAAAACCACCATTTTAAATAATGAACTTCATTTCCGAATGATGTACATATACATATACATAAAATGGTATCTTTTTCAAATCTGGTGGTTTATTACTTGACAAATAATAATAAGGTTGTTATAGTTAAAAGATTTGATTTCGAATTATTTGTATGTAAATCGTAAAGTTTGTACGTCATTAAAAAAATTATAAAATAAACTATTTCAGTTCAAACAAAAAAAAATTAAACGGGCACATTTAAGGATCGCCATATGACTCAGGCTCGATGCTTCTGACCCGACCCGATCTTATAGGGTCAGGTTTTTCAAAGAAGATTTTGAGTTTAGGTCGGGTTTGGGTCTGGTTTTTTTGAGGATGAGATCGGGTTGAGTTTGGGTTTAAGGTGAAAAGCACCCTACTCGACCCGACCTGAAATAATAGTTATTTTTATTCTAAATATTTAGGTATTTTGTCTAATAAAAATGGAGTAATTATTGCAATGCTCTCTCTCTACTTGTATTTTTTCAATTAGCACCCTATTTCATCGAATAAAAATAAAAATTGATTAAAACGTCAACAAAATCGTACAATATTTTTATCTCTAAAAAATAGACATAATAAAATTATCTTAATGTACATAGATCGAAGCTTGAACATTGTTTAAAAAATCTATATATGTACATATATACTATATATTATAAACAGCATGCTATATTAAAAATAATATATATACATATATTATTATACGGTTTATATAAAAAAACTATTTACATATATTTACTATATATTATATATTATAAACTATATATTATATCTAAATAATATACACACCACCATACACAACATACCTCCTCTAATATTAACATTTAATAAGGACTGAAAATTAAAGAAAATAAATTGCAGGGAAAAAATTAAAACACTCATGGTAACGGGGCTAAAGGGGGAAATTAACCCAAGAACTCAGGACCAAATTTAAAAACAAAAAACGGAAGCTTGAGGAGTAAAAAGGGTATTTTCCCTTCAAAATTACGGATTTGGTTCAAATTGGGGATTGAATTGAAAACATTTCAAAATCACAGAGACGAGGGATGTGAATTAAAAATGCAGAATGGCTTGGGATGCTATTAAAACGGGGCGGAGGGGTTTATAGAGAAAAAAAATTCTTTTTAAACTTAGCCAGAGTATATAAGCTATATTTGATAAAATAAATCCTCCTTTTATCATTTTTTTCTCCAAAACAGAAACCTTAAACCCATATTTCTATGAAAAATTAAAGCCCCAACTCAGAAAACGGCGAAGCTCGGTCTCACCGGCCACCACCAAATCCAGAAAACGCGTCGTCTGCCGTTTGTCGGTGGCCGACAAAGTCGAAACCCATCCCCAAAAACTGCTTTCTTTCTCCCTAAACCAAAACCAAGATTAGTTTTTTTAAAATAAAGCCCCCATCACCTTCAAATCTCAGAAAACAGAGATGAAAACTCTCTTTTCAGATCTAAAAAAAACTTTAGAAATCGTTTTTGATTTAGCCCCATGAAACACTGGTCAGAGCTGAGAGGACCAACCGCGGGAGGCCACCATTCATCGATGGTGGTAATCTCACATTACTGGTATGAGTTTTTTTTATCGAGTTTTCTTTAGTGTCTACTTTCATGAAGACTTTGGGTCCAAAGTTCACTGTGTTTGAAGTTTCAGCTAACTTGAAAAAATCGAACCAGACTTCATCGGTTTTAACTAATGAAAGTTCTCCCCTCATAAATTCCATAGGAGGTCCTCAAGTTATGACCCTCATTTTAAATCAGTCTCTAATGTTTAAAATGTTCTATATCAGTCCTACCCATATTTTAAATCGATCTCTAAACTTTGAAAATTCTAACCAAAGACTAGAATGGTATTAGTTAATGAAAGTTCTTCCCCTCATAAACGAGTTAATTCTATAGAATGTCACAAACTATGACCCAATTTTAAATCGGCCTCTAAAATTTAAAACATTATATTGAAGCATTAATCCGAACAAGACCAGATCATCTTTTGTCTCAAATGTTTAAGCTAATATCTTTTTAAAAAATATTTTAAATATAGTAAATTATTTTTCTATATTTTTTGAACAATTCTTACTTAGGGGAGGATAAGAGGAAATTTGCTCATAATGGGAGTAGAACCTACAATCTAAGAGGAGGAAAATATGTTAACGGGAAGATTTTAACCACTTGCTCTAAAAATTGTTGACATTATTTTTTATATTTTTAAATTGATATATTTCGTATGTCATAATATTAATAAATTTAAATATAATTTAAAATTTAAATTTTACAATATCATGTCTAAAATAGATATTTTATCTTCCACAAACACATTTTGACAGCAACACTAAACACTAAAATCTTAAACTCAACTTATTAAAGTCATTTTTATAATACTTTTAAAGTCACTTTTCAACGTTACTTTTTTAAAAATAATGTTAAACTAATGTGTTATTGTCTTTGGGGATATTTTTTGCCATTAAAATCTGCTTGTCTTATTCGTTTACTGTTATTTCCTTGCTAAAAAAAGCTTAAAATTATATTTACGTACAAGTATTGGTGTAGTCATAATTTTTGGTCACGTTTCCATGCTTGACTCTCCACTTTATTGCATTTAGGTTTGGTGTAGTCATAATTTTTGGTCACGTTTCCATGTTTGACTCTCCACTTTATTGCATTTAGGTTTCACACTAATTCTAATCATTTAAAATCGATTTTATTATGAAATTAAAAATATTTTAAAAGAATCAAATTATACGATTTAAAATTTTTTGAAAATGAATTCAACGAGTAGTTTCAGTGAAAAGGAGGACGACATTCATTCTAAAAAATTTAAATTCAAATACTTATACGTGTATTGTCAAATAATTAAGAAAAAGTATGTTCGAATCACCCGGTGGTTGTTGCTGTGATTACCTCAATTGGCTGTTTTTAAGTTTGTCATTAGTTTCCTTCACAAGCATGCGATGAATTTTGAAAGTTCTGGTGATATTCCAATTGTTCTATAAAAACAGTACACTATATTTTGTTAGATTTAAATTTGATTAAATTAGAATAAAACCATTTTCACGTAAATTGATCAAAAGATAATATTAAAAAACTGTAGCCTTCGTGGTTTCAAATAATGATATACCTGCAAAAGATAAAAGTGGGATTTTCTTTTAAGACTATCTAATTTTGTCAAAAAAATCTCTTAATTGATTGTCCCTCTCAATTTTACTCTCTGTCTATTTCTTCTTTATTTGCTATTTGTTGATATAATGACGAGATTAATAATGTTGGATTACAAACACGTTTTTTATTATCATATAAGGTTTATCTATTTTATTTTTTATATTTATTTTATTATTTTATTATATATATTATAATTAAAGATTATTTAAATTTTTTTTAGAATGAGATAGAACGACGTCTGGAGGTTGCTTACACTCGGATGTCGAATGGATCCTACCCGGCGCTAAAACCGTATCTCGAGGAGGCTGGGTTTATCCACGTATCCAGAATTGTTAGAGGTGTAAAATTGGACGTTGATTTGATTAACGCTCTTCTAGAGAGGTGGAGACCAGAGACACGCACATGCCACCTTCCGTGATGTGAGGCGGCGATTACTCTTCTCAAGGGTCTCAGCGCTATCAGACATGATATTAAGATTGAATCCGGGAATTAGGTAACTATTTCAATTTTATTTGTTATTAAATTTGGTGTATTTATTAAAATTAAAAGTGATACATAGTTATACTTGTATATTGTACAATTTTTATAGACACCGTATGCGGATCTAGAAGTCCATGAGTGCCTTCCGAAATTTTCAGGGAACACGAGGTTTGTCTGAATGGCTACTGTACCACTCTTCTGCTACGCAATAGTTGACTGGCATCCGAGCGACCCCGTCCTAAGATAGTATGGTTGTGTCCAGCGAATTTCGGTGGCGCCTCCAAATTTGGATGAGTTACACACGCTCAATTGACAAGGGAAGCCCGAGGTATTCTTTTTTTTATTTGATTAAAACTTTTATGAATTTGAACGTAATTGATATCTAAAAATAATGACAACCTTTTTTATTATGCGATAGGTTGATTGGCGTTGAGGCACATAGCTTATATCGCTTAGTGGAGGGACATGGTGGAGGCTCGACATCAACCCTACCATTACTATCGCATGTCCGAGACGACGGTGAGTTCGGATTACGAGGCATGGTTTTTGATGAATGAGAAACCATTTATTCTTACTCCAGAAGAACGAGCCATCGTCTATCAGCGTGCTCAACGCAACCGCCCACGAACTCATCGTAGTAGGGGATCACGGAACACCTCTGGCGGTGTTTAATCCACATCTTTGTTTATAATGGTGTTATGTTTTTTCGAATCTTCGGAGTTATGAGCGGAGCCATGATTTTTATAAAGGAGGATCCGAAATCAATGACGTTCAAGTCGAACTTCGCCCGGATTCTAAATATATGCACTCTGTTTGGATCTTTAGCGGTGGGAAGAACGTCGATTATAGTGGACGACGCTATACCATCGTTTTAGCCTCGGTGATTTTCTTGATTGGTTCGGTTTTAATGGGCTATGCCCGAATTACGCTATCTTAATGAACGGACGATGCATTGCCGGACTTGGAGTAACCGCCGCCCTCATGATAGCTCCGGTTTACTCGGCGGAGATTTCGTCACCTTCGACGCGGGGTTTATTGGCGTCTTTGCCGAGCTTTGCATCGTTTGAATCTTACTCGGCTACACTTCGAATTACTTGTTCGGGAAATTGACTTTGAGACTCGGGTGGCGAGATGATGCTCGGCGCGTCGCGCCATCCTTCGATCGCCTTGGCCATTCGTGATACCGAAAATGCCCAAGTCACCGAGATGGTTAGTAATGGAAGGCCGATTAAAAGACGCCAAGGCAATCTTTAATCGATATCCAACACCGGCCGGCCGAGTCTCGGTTCCACGACATAAAACTTGCAGCGAGGATCGATCCGTATTGCGATTCGAAGTCGTCAAGCCAACAAGCATCAACCACGGCCAAGGCGTATGGAAACAACTTTTAATAAGACCGACAGCGGATCGCGACGCCGTATCCTAATCGCGGCCGTCGGAATCCATTTTTCAAGCACGCAACGGGATCGGCGCGGTCGTATTATCTGATCAAGAATCTTTGAGAAAGCCGGAGTCGTCACCAAGAACATGCTCCCGCTCACCACGGTCGGTGTCGGCCTAACAAAAACACTTTTCATCTTCGTAGCCACACTTTTCCTCGACAGATTCGGGAGACGTCGGCTTCTATTGATTAGCACCTGAGGAATGGTCGTTTCCTTAACCGGGTTAGGCTTTGCCTTGACAATGGCTGTGGTGAAACCTGATGAGAAGCTGGTGGTTTTTAATATATATACATATACATAAAATGGTATCTTTAAAAAACACCATTTTAAATAACGAACTTCATTTTCGAATGATGTACATATATATACATAAAATGGTATCTTTTTCAAATCTGGTGGTTTATTACTTGACAAATAATAATAAGGTTGTTATAGTTAAAAGATTTGATTTCGAATTATTTGTATGTAAATCGTAAAGTTTGTACGTCATTAAAAAAATTATAAAATAAACTATTTCAGTTCAAACAAAAAAAAATTAAACGGGCACATTTAAGGATCGCCATATGACTCAGGCTCGATGCTTCTGACCCGACCCGATCTTATAGGGTCAGGTTTTTCAAAGAAGATTTTGAGTTTAGGTCGGGTTTGGGTCTGGTTTTTTTGAGGATGAGATCAGGTTGAGTTTGGGTTTAAGGTGAAAAGCACCCTACTCGACCCGACCTGAAATAATAGTTATTTTTATTTTAAATATTTAGGTATTTTGTCTAATAAAAATGGAGTAATTATTGCAATGCTCTCTCTCTACTTGTATTTTTTCAATTAGCACCCTATTTCATCGAATAATAATAAAAATTGATTAAAACGTCAATAAAATCGTACAATATTTTTATCTCTAAAAAATAGACATAATAAAATTATCTTAATGTACATAGATCGAAGCTTGAACATTGTTTAAAAAATCTATATATGTACATATATACTATATATTATAAACAGCATGCTATATTAAAAATAATATATATACATATATTATTATGCGGTTTATATAAAAAAACTATTTACATATATTTACTATATACTATATATTATAAACTATATATTATATCTAAATAATATACACACCACCATACACAACATACCTCCTCTAATATTAACATTTAATAAGGACTGAAAATTAAAGAAAATAAATTGCAGGGAAAAAATTAAAACACTCATGGTAACGGGGCTAAAGGGGGAAATTAACCCAAGAACTCAGGACCAAATTTAAAAACAAAAAACGGAAGCTTGAGGAGTAAAAAGGGTATTTTCCCTTCAAAATTACGGATTTGGTTCAAATTGGGGATTGAATTGAAAACATTTCAAAATCACAGAGACGAGGGATGTGAATTAAAAATGCAGAATGGCTTGGGATGCTATTAAAACGGGGCGGAGGGGTTTATAGAGAAAAAAAATTCTTTTTAAACTTAGCCAGAGTATATAAGCTATATTTGATAAAATAAATCCTCCTTTTATCATTTTTTTCTCCAAAACAGAAACCTTAAACCCATATTTCTATGAAAAATTAAAGCCCCAACTCAGAAAACGGCGAAGCTCGGTCTCACCGGCCACCACCAAATCCAGAAAACGCGTCGTCTGCCGTTTGTCGGTGGCCGACAAAGTCGAAACCCATCCCCAAAAACTGCTTTCTTTCTCCCTAAACCAAAACCAAGATTAGTTTTTTAAAATAAAGCCCCCATCACCTTCAAATCTCAGAAAACAGAGATGAAAACTCTCTTTTCAGATCTAAAAAAAACTTTAGAAATCGTTTTTGATTTAGCCCCATGAAACACTGGTCAGAGCTGAGAGGACCAACCGCGGGAGGCCACCATTCATCGATGGTGGTAATCTCACATTACTGGTATGAGTTTTTTTTATCGAGTTTTCTTTAGTGTCTACTTTCATGAAGACTTTGGGTCCAAAGTTCACTGTGTTTGAAGTTTCAGCTAACTTGAAAAAATCGAACCAGACTTCATCGGTTTTAACTAATGAAAGTTCTCCCCTCATAAATTCCATAGGACGTCCTCAAGTTATGACCCTCATTTTAAATCAGTCTCTAATGTTTAAAATGTTCTATATCAGTCCTCAAGCTATGACCCATATTTTAAATCGATCTCTAAACTTTGAAAATTCTAACCAAAGACTAGAATGGTATTAGTTAATGAAAGTTCTTCCCCTCATAAACGAGTTAATTCTATAGAATGTCACAAACTATGACCCAATTTTAAATCGGCCTCTAAAATTTAAAACATTATATATCAATCTCCATGCCCTCAATGAGTATTTAATCCAATATTTGGAAACAACAAGACTTAATTTAATAAATATTCAAACTAGCAGGGACTAAAATTGTCATTGGACCAAAATATTGGAGGCACAGTCCTCTCCCATGCCTTTAATAGCTTCGTCCGTGATATGGCGGTTATTCAATCTATTGTTGTTTTGTCCATTATTTTATTGCATTAGCTGGTATTATTATATGTATATGTATAAATAAAAGGGGTGTGTAAAAGTATCTCAGATTATCCATTGATCCGATCTGAAAATTCAGATTTACGATCTGATTTTTATTTTTGGATCGAATATCCAATCCAATCCATTTTTTATTTTTTAAATCGGATACGGATCACAATATTTCGAGTTTCGGATTATCCGAAAATTCGAAATATTTGAAATTTCAAAATTTTATGGATATGAAATTTATTATTCTTAGCAATGCTTGTTATATCCAAAAATTCAAAATTTCCATAGACATGAATCTTGTTATATTTGATAATTTGTTGCTTGTTATATTTGAAAATCCAAAATTTTCATAGATACGACTGCCAAATTCAAAAAATATTTAAACCAAGTTACGTGTTCGAGTAATTGGATATCTGAATATCCGATTCGATTATCCGAATATCTGATTTTTTTCGTATCGGATATTGTTGTACATCCATCAAATATCTCTGGAATACACCACCCTCGAAAAAGATACCATCGCATCCACACTACACTATGACATCTCCCAAAGGCTTACCTTTGAGATTTACGAAGTTTCCAGAGTCTGCAAGCCTCCATGATACACATGCCTCGCTACAAAACCTCCAAAGCTTCTAGCCTCTGTGCCACTCGAGGAACCATGACCTCCGGAGCTTCTAGCCTCCGCATCACTTCACCCCACTCAGCTCCTGCACCCTGACATGACCACTGTCAAGTTCACCTGACTCGCCAGCTCGACCTGCAGCCGAACTACCATCTGTCAGTCAATCAATAGTCATCACTGAGCCTGACACGGTCTCGTCAAACATAATTTCATCTACAACACCAAGGAGATATAAGTACCCTCAAGACCAAAGAAAAATAGGAAGACTCTCTTACATACATCAACTTCTCCTCTCTCTCCTCTCCCACAATGGTTACGACCACCCATTTTAAATTGTTTGCGTCTCTCGGCCTCAAGTCAACCAGGGGTAAACCGCCCAATTCTACAGTTAGCCACCGTCCACTATGGCTCTCCGCCTGCCCTACGATGGGTGAACCACCAATAATCGTCCCCAAACCTTTCTTCAGCCACCATCTCCACCTTTTTATCTGGTATCGCCCAAAATCGACTTCAACAATTGATGCAGCGAGCGTGAAGATCTTTCTGACCAAAAGAATCAGTCGATATGCTTTCTCAAACACAACCATCCCAGAATGACTTATTCATCGTCAAATCCGCCTGGTGTGCCTGATTTTCTGGCTAGCTTTCAAAGTGAAAGGTGTTCCTGATCTGAGAAAGCTCACCAATGTCGATCAAGTTTCGTTTCTGGAATACCACGCCTCGCCGAATTACAAACCTAAGAGGACTTTAAAGACCTCGAAAGACTCATTCAGTACATTGGCGACTAATGGCGCTGGAAAGTTCGACCATACGGCTACGACTGTCGACGACGACGTTACTCTACACACAGGTGTCAGTCCAGCCAAAGTGAATGAAGCGGTTTTTGAATCACCATCGGTCGTCATTTTCAACGTCGACAAAATTTTAAATGAACATAAACAAGCCCATAAATGAACTTGTTCGTGAACATAAACGAACTGAATACACATTTGTTCGTGTTCGTTTGTTTATTAAATGAACATAAAAATCTTGTCCATGTTCGCTTATTTAGCTTAATAAACGAACGTTATACAAACAATTCACGAACAGTTCGACGAACGCTCTTTTTATTTACACCCTTATCTAGAAGATAGACGTCCAACGTTTCTCAAACACCTAGGAGCAAACGATTTTTGCTCATCTGAATTACTGCCCGGATTCAAGTAAAGAAATTTAATTCTTGTACATACTTTAAAAAACAATTTTTTTATTTAAAAGTTTTAGTTCAACTATTTATAATGTTAGAAGTCTCTGTCAAATTTTTTTAGCAATACATCCGTACGATTATACTACCTTCAAAAGTAAATTATTATAAACTTAATAAACATGTTTGATAGTGATTAATACTGTACCATAATATCAGCGATTTCAATTATTGAACTCAAATTTTTATTGGAAAGGTGACTTAATTTTTTTAAAATCTAGGGGCTAAATCTCTAATTTTATAAAATTACGAGGATTTTTAGAGAAAGAAGAGTGATCGAAAAGCGATTAGTTCCTTACTCTTGTAACAAGTTTTATAAATGTATGGAATAGTTGTATACATGAATTATTATAGTGAGGCAATACGTTAGTGAAACAAAACAGTAAAATAAAAATATTGATATAAATTACAAGATCAAAACAGAGCAATAAACATTTAAATATGTAAACAGGAATTAAAAATAAAACATGATCAAAATTGTATATTCGTGTGTAGGTAGGTAGAAATACAATTGGGCAGAGTAATTGAGGATCTGTTTTCTGTGTCCTAAAGACAGATTCAACTACTCTTTTGGTGCCGGAGAATGTTGATCAACTGTCTACCAATTTACAACAACTGGATTAACACGGTAATATCACGATTGAGTGATCAATGAACTGTAAGCTAGTCTTCTTCTATCATCGAAAATATATTCGAAATATGCACAAAAAGGCTTCAAAATTTTGTAGGAAAATAAAGAAAATTCAGTGTCTTTTATCCTGCAGATTATTTCGGTTTAAGTAAACGTGAATCTATTAACGCCTAAAATATGAAAATCAATTTAATGCTTGTCCCTTTAATCCCAAAAGACAGAATTTGAAGAGATCATCTTTGAGCCTGACCAGTTTGGACATTTTGTGTGCAAGTGTACCTATCTTTGACAAGTTTAGATTTACACCCCTCCACCCGAGGGAGAGCATTACCTTAGACATTCAATAAACATCAAGTTGGTTTATATATATAAACATATTATACATTTGATATCTAGTAGGTCCCGAAAGATAAGAGCTTCTTATGCTCAGCACTTGCAAATTAGGCAGCGAAGATGATAAAGCCTGACTCCAACGCATATTAAAACGCGTCAATCTAATGTCAGGAACTCAAGATACGTCTCTTTTAGTGAAGACAGTGCAATCAGAAAATTCCATACGTGATATAATATAGAATTTTTTAAATAATTACGGATTTTCAATATTTTTATTGATTATTTGTAGTTTAATTCAGCTTAAAAAGTTTCATTATGTACTTTAGATGATTTAAGATTAGATTTAACGTTTCTTATCGGAGATTTAAATAAATGAGAATTTATTTTATTTTATTGGTTGTATAGTTTAGTTTAGTTCGAATACAATTCTTTGTAATTTTTTTTTTGTTTTAGGATTTTACTAGCCTATAAATAGGCTTCTTTCCTTTGTAAACAACCTCACTTATGCTTTTGATCAATTGCGGTTTAAAGGGTTCCTAAGACAATTCTCTATTTCACATGTCATTATCATGTTCAACTATACTTCCACACGTCATCTTCTTGATTCAAATCAATCAAGATTCTTTCTCTTTAATTCTATTTTTTATCTTTATCATTTTTTCTTCCTTATATGACTTTATCTTATCTCTTAATCTTTTTTTATTCCAATCTTTTTTTTTTTTTTGTTGCCAACAGATTTGTCTTGCTTCTTTTCTAAGTTGACAGAAAATTCATTCAAAAAGTTTAAAACCCTTAAGAAATCCGATGTTGTTCGTATCATTTGATATCAAATTCGGTCGTTTTAAAATTTTCTTTTAGGGTTTTATGTTGTTTTATTGATTCTTAGCCTTAGTTTCTTTTTTCACCTTCTTGATTCTTTATTCACTCTCTATATTTTTTTTGATTTCTTGTGTTAGTATAACATAAAAAGTACAATTTTCTTTATCGGTGCAACTTACTTCATTGTGTCAAGTTTTCTTTGTATTCTTAGTGCCTTAAGAAGCCTGTATTAGCAAAATCACCGCATCTTTTCTTTGAATTTTTTCTTCTTGTATCGATTGCAAGATAGAATGAAGTAGTTTCGAGTGCATTCTATTTATTATCGATATCGTCTTGATAATTTGCGTGATGAATTTCGACAATGTTTTACTCATATCATATATGATGTTGATGATTATTATGTTGAGCAGCCTCGACGATATTCTATTTATTTTAGATACGGTTGTGATGAAGATGAGTATGAAGAGCAGCGTCCATGACGTGTTACATGTTGGTATTGTGGACGAAAATGTCATTATGGGCGTGGTTGTCTCGACAAAAGACAGAGAGGGAAAACGCTAAGAGCGAAAAAATCAAATTAATAGCCAAATTTTGGGGAGTGAAAAAGTATATGAGGTAAAATTCAAGAGATATGTCAAAGAAAATATAGAGAAAAAAGTAAAAAAAAAATCCTAACCATAACCTAAAATTGTCAAGTGGTGTTATGTTCTTTTCATAGGAGTTTGTCGATCCATTGCAAGCCTATGACAAGGAATCCTTCTCGGTTGACATTTTTTTTTATCAATATCACTTTGACATTTAAGATTTGAGGTCAAATCCATTTGAAGAGAGGGAGAATGATACGAGCATGAGTGATGTCAAACTAGTCATTTTAGATAAGGCATTGAAATTGTTTTTCAGGGCTGGAAAAACAATAGACTTGCGATGCCTTTTTGAATAAGATCCGAGCATTTTTAAGTGAACATGTCTTCTTACAATATGACCGACTGTCCCTTAGCTTTCCAACGCATCATGAAATGCATCAATCCAATGTCAGAAACTCAAGATATATTCACTTTAGCGAAGACAATGCAGTTAAAAAATTTCATACGGATCTAATACGGGATTTTCAAATAATTATGATTTTTTAATATTTTTATTAATTATTTGTAATTTAATTCAGCTTAGGAAGTTTCATTATGTATTTAAGATGATTTAAGATTAAATTTATCATATTTTAATCTTATTAGTAGATTTAGACAAATTAAGATTTATTTTATTTTATTAGTTTTATAGTTTAGTTCAAATATAATTCTTTGTAATTTTCCTTTATTTTAAGATTGTACTAACCTATAAATAGGTTTCTCGCCTTTGTAAACAATTCACTTATGCTTTTTGTAATATCCCAAAATTTTAGTTAGTGACCAAAATGTAAATTTTAAAAGTTTAGGGGTTAAAGTGTAAACTTTGGAAAAATTCAGAGACCAAAGTGTAATTTTCAAAAGTTGTGTATTTTAACCCATTAAATGAATAATTTACCCCCAATAATGACGTTTTCGTGTTACCCGAATTTTTCGTACGGAGTTTGTATTATTGGCTATAAAGCGATAAAGTTCGAAAGAATATTCGAATAATCGGATCGAATCGAATATCCAGGATATTTTGAAGGATGATAAGCCAAGGTTGATTATGTCATTTTACATGTCTAAGATATTTTCTTTATGTTGGAAGAATATGAACCCTTGGATAAAAAATGGTAAGATCATAATTTTGGAAAATTAAAAGGGCGAAGTTGGTAAACTACTAATTCAAGATTAAATTTAGGTCATTGGATGAAGGATGATGATATGAGGAATATTATGGAAATATAGAATTTTCGGAATAGATCTGATAGCTCGGTAAAGGTAAAATTGTAGTAGAAGTATTTTGTGAATATCGGGAAATCAGATTGAATTGAAATTTCAGAGGCTATTCCATAAGCCATGGAAAATTTTAAAAGGATATTTATGGAATAGTGGCTGGTTGAGAAGGAACTAATTTAGTTAGATTTTAATGGAATGACAATTTTGAAACAAACTAGTAAATAAAGACTAGGGCAAATTAGTCATTTGGCAGGGATGACAATTTTGAAATATTTTTGAAATGTCGAGGACATTTTTGGAAGATAAAATATACATGGATTTAATCTTGGCCCTTGATTTTAGATGAGATTAAATTAGCCATTGGATTTAAAGGCTAAATTGGTAATTTTACTATTTAAATGAATTTAAAGTTCATTTAATAGTTGCAAATAGTTAAATGATGAACAAATTTCATCTTTTCCAGCCTTGAAACATGGAGAAAGAGGGGAAAGTGGGAGAAAATTTCTAAGCTTGATTCAAGCCCCGAAACTCGATTTTCAGGTAATCTTTTGAACTGCAAAGTTGTTCTACTCTTTAAGCTCTATCTTTTGATGTAATTAATTCATGGAATACATGCTTGATTGATGAGAATTTCCCATGAAAAGGAAATTGGGGTTTATGAACAAAATTGGGGCTTTTGAGATTTTATGATTCCATGGTTGAATTTAAGTTGGGATCAAGCTTATATAATGTTAAAATCATGTTATTGAGTTAGGATTTAAACCCTACATATTTTGGTTTCCATGGAGAAGATTAGGGTTTATGAATTTAAGTCTAACTTAGGGTTTGTAATGTTGAATTAATGATCTAGTAAGCTTGATTTGTTGTTTAGAGGTAAAACCCTAAGTTAAAATTATAGGGACCAATTCGGCAAGCTTCAAAGTTAAGAGACCGAATTTGAATTTTATGAATTTGGAATGTATTTATGTAATTAATGATGTTGGAGATGTGAAATTGGTGTTAGAATGCTAAACCGATGTTGAATTGAATTAGTAATCATTTTGACAAATTGTCAAAATCAAGTGACCAAATAGGAAAGGAATTCTTGGATGGGTATCAAATCTTATTTTTAGTTAAAATAATAGAATTAAGGTAGTAGTGTTGATTTGAGGACTAAAATGCAAAGTTAAGAAGTTTGAATTCTTACCTTTGCATTTTAGTGACTATTTTGGCAAAGAAAGAAAATTAGAGGGAAATATTTTGAATAATTATTTGATGAAGAAGATGATGAATTGGTGGTTTGAAGCAAGTGATGGGACTAAATTGATAAGTAGAAAAATAAGGAGTTAGTAGAAATTAGAAGTTTATTATGGAAAGCTGTGTATAAGATTGAATTTTGGCAGTGACTTCGAAAATTCACCATAAATTCTACAAAAATGGTTAGATGATGAATTTTAAACCAATGAAAAGACTTCTTCGTCTAGTTTCGTTTCCAACAAACGAAAACTGATTTTGAGTTCCGAGTTAAAAGATATAAATTTTTAATCAAAAGAATGTCAGAAAATTTACATAGCAGTTTTCTGCCTGAACAGTCTGTGACGGGAGTTTGAAGAATTTTCATAATTTTTGTAGATTTTATTAATTTATGTGGCTTATACCGTTAGAACCGTTATCGAATTTAGTTTTTTCAGTGTAAAGGAAATTAAAATCCGGTATGTATTCTGCCCGGTATAAGCAAATCTTTTAAGGTAGCGCAAGCCGTCAGAAAATGGAATTTGAAATATTTTGTATTTAAATGTGAGTTAGCAAGCTCAGAAAAAATTATTGGAAGTTCAAATTGGTCACTAGGGACCATAAGGAGTTTCTGAACAATACAAGGAAGAAATGATAAATATTTGGAAATTTTATATTTGAATGATTATATTGGACAGCATGTTTAACGTATTGTTAGATTTAAATCTAACAAATATTTTTTTTATCTTATTCATGTGATTAATGAAGTCAAGTCAGAATCAAAGAAGTATAAAGGAAAGGATCAAGTAGAATTTAGTGAGACATGTTAATAAATGACCCAGGTGAGTGCAATGCATACATAACATGATACATGGATGTTTTATACATCACTGGTATGACTTGCGATGAGTCTACCTGGTTTATATATTGACATGATATTTATGTCATTGATCATATATTTGACATATTTTAAATATGTCAAAGGTTGAAAACAAATGCATTAATCACTAGTTATTGATGATGGTATGCTATGAATGTTATTTTGGGTATGAACTGCCAATGTTAAATTATATTGATATACATTGCCATGGATGAAATAAATACGGGAATTATGCCCAAGTAAGTCATTGAGGGACAAGGTATAGTTGGCATGACATAGGGTCCAGCAGCACGCTGTATAATCAGGAATTCGAGATAGCAGTATAGTGTTAAAAGTACACTTAGTGTATGGTAAGCACAGCCTTATAAATGTGCGGGTTAGCACTTCAGTGCATATTTGGTTATCCGAGATAGCACTATAGTGTTAGTAATTAACACTTAGTGTATGGTTAGCACAACCTTATAAATGTTTGAAAAACACTTCGGTACATATTTAACTCGTGTACCTAGGGTCCTCAAGGTTTAGTTTGGGCTATAAATAAAGGGATAATAAATGGTAATAGGTTAGGGAGTATATGAACTCTCGGGACATATGGCAAGTATATCGGTAAGGAAACTTATATCCGGTTTATATTATGTTGATATATGATGGTAATACTTATCTAGTGATCATGATGCATTTATGCATATACGGCATATTATGATAAACGGACAAGCATTAAAATCTTATGACATTGGTATATAGTAAATAATTACTAATGCAATGTGA
Organism: Hibiscus mutabilis; assembly: GCA_019671005.1. Classification (NCBI taxonomy): domain Eukaryota; kingdom Viridiplantae; phylum Streptophyta; class Magnoliopsida; order Malvales; family Malvaceae; genus Hibiscus; species Hibiscus mutabilis. The sequence goes on along the minus strand of CM033751.1, from coordinate 6,338,441 downwards.
AAGTGGATGCATTGGCATATATCATGCTATATAAATTGAGACATGAAGTTAAATAAAGTTTAAATAATTGTTATTAACTTCCTTTATTGCCTTACTAAGTTCGTACTTAGCGTGTATTTGATTGTATACACGTAAGTAAATCAAGATGAGAGTGAGAAAAACATTGCATCAATATTGGAAGCTCAACAGGTAATCACAATAATGACATCCTAATTAAGGTTTAATTAGTATAGTGGCATGTATATTTGCTAAACCTATTTGAGTTGTGATTGACCTTTAAAGTTCGTTATGGGTTTGTGATCATTGGCGTTTCTGGAAAGATTCAAGGTTAAGAATAACCTTTCATGATGGGTTGCATGCTAAGATCCTTGATTTATGATTTGAAGCTCGAATAAATAATTTATGTCGGTTTTAAATAAAATTAAGCGTGCTTGGGTTAGAGAAATTTTAGAATGGGTGACTATGGAGAAGTTTAAATTACCCTGATCTTTGAATAAAGAAGTCATAACATTTCCAACTCGTATCTGGTGTACGGATATGAGAAGGGGGTGTTACATTTTTTTATCAATAATATTGAAAACTCTCTATGAGTGATTTGTTGCAAGATTTGTTCATCTTGTGTTTTTCTTTAGAAGTTGTTTCAGCAAGATTTCTTGAAGATCTTTGATGATTCTTTTTTCACACTTTGGTTTGCCAAGGAAATTAATTCTTGGACTGTCGATTAGAGCCTTTGATAGAGTTTGCTTAATCAATTGCGATTCAGAGGATTCCTAGGACAATTCTCTATTTCACATGTCATTATCATCTTTAACTATAGTTCCAAACGTCATTTTCTTGATTCAAATCAATCAAGATCCATTCTTTTTTATTCTCTTTAATTTTATTTTTTTATTATATCTTTTTTCCTTTTTTATCGCAAAGAGTATGATTTTATAAAGAAACAAAATCATACAAAAATATAAACATGCGCCTCATTAAAAACCTCCCTAAACCTAAGGTGGAGGAAAAGAGTGGGACATGAAACTATTAAAGAATAACCCCAAAATCACAAAACAAACAGAAAAATCCTAACGCCTTACAAAACTCGAACAACTTAGGCAACCATAATGAAATAGCATTCAACTATCACATCCCTATTGTAACAAAAACTCAAACTCAACACCACCAGCATTCTATAATCACATCAAACTGCTTCTAATAGACCAAACCCTGAAATCATATAGAAAACCAACCATCAATCCCAATACTCATGCAACAGCCACCACACTAAGATACAAAGACTCGAACTCAACAATGTGACTACAAAATCCAGATTCGGTACTTTCAATGTCCAAACCCAAAAATACTCTAAGATAACACCTTCATCTCACGCTATTTTTCGTGACACTGTCGATCCATTAATTTCGCAATATCTCTGATAATTTCCTCCTCGTTACCAATCGTAGTGGCCTCCAATAGTTTATCCAATTCTATTGTCGATCGAGCCTCTCATATAAGCACCCATTGTCTAATCACATGGTCTGAATCGGTGTGTTGTGTTTTTTTGGCTTTTTGCTCAATTTATTCATCACTGTTGTATTTTTGTGGGCTAGACTTTCCCATTATATGAAATGACCTCTACAGTTAATTCATGAGGCTTGTCACTCTGAATTTCGACTCTCTCCACATTCAAAAGATTATTTGATGCCTAAAAATCAATTGATAGTCCACCAATCCTTGCTAGTTACATTCATTCCACATAACCATCCCCTGTGGGGGTTTATATCTCTCGAAAAAAAACTAACATCTTCGTCAGACATTCAACCCCTTGAAACCATTAACGAACTACCCCATGGAGCCTCCATTTGCTGCAATTCGTCCCATGATTGGTTGTTTTTTCATTCTACTTGCTCAGTTTTAGCATCGTGTTTTTCACCTGCGACTACAACTTTCTTCATCAAGCCATCCCTATCAGTCATATCTGTCACATTCCCTTGTCCTTTATCCCCTTCACACTCTTTAGAACTTGATGATTCAATCTCTTCTACGCAATTACAACATCCATGGTTATCCATCAACGACTCAATTTCCACCACCTGAATGGTAAAGACTTGATCCCCTCATTAAAGTCTAATATTCCTTCAATTTTATCAATTTTCTCAGTCTCAATCAACAATTGACCCATTTCGAAAAAAACCCGGTTTCAACGTTGATTCCTTACACTTTATCATTTTCCCCCAAATCGATTCTACATTCTCAAACGAGCCCTTCGACCAAGCGTGCATCAGAATACCTCTAGTCGCTATTCATGTTCTTCTATTGCCTTTATCGCTCACAAAATCCCATCATTTGACCTCTTTAAACCATTTATACAAATCGTTTTTCGTTAAAGTCTCATTTCTAGCTTCCACACTAGTAAATAATAGCAATACCCTCAATCCTGCAATCTGCATAACCGAGAAGCCTGTTAAATCATGCTCTTTCAATTCTTTAGCCAATGTTACCAAACTCATTGAACGACGACACCAACTAACTGCGCAACTCTAAAGGACATCAACCTTTTTATCATCGATCACCCCTTGAACACTATTACGTTATGATTTTGCTTTGTGTGCCGGTTTGTTCTCAGTTTCTATTTTAAAACCCTGAATAATACCCTCTCGTTTATGTCACCATAATTGGGACTTCTCTGATGTCCAGGAAAAAATGACACTGAAATCCATAATTCATACATCTGAAAGCCGTCAAGTCGATCCATCACTCTTCGTGCCTCCATCAACGAATTCATTCGCATGAAGGCATACCACGAATTATTTCTTGCTCGTTTACTCAGTATGAACACATCGAGTACCTTTCCGTGATAATCAAATGCTTGTCAAAGCTCATTCCAATGCAATATTGCCGACAGATTCGCCACAAATAGAGTCCACCCTCGTCGTCGAACATTCTCAACCTCCATTAGAGCCCACCCTCGGCGTCAAACGTTTTCAACCTCTATTAGAGTCCACCCTTACCATCGTCGTTATTTTTACCAATACACAAATGATACAAACAGAGATGCTCAGTCCAATAATAGATTAAATTAAGAAATTACTTGGCGAATCGAATCAATGCGTGATTTAGTCACATGAAGAAAAGCCATCCGATCTCGAAAGTAACGTCGTTCAAACCCTTGTTCTTGAATCGTCGTCGCCTTAAGCTTTCAGATCATTTGAAAATCATCGCCGCCTCTTTTTTCTTCCTTATTTAACTTTATCTTATCTCTTTATCTTTTATTTTTATTCTAATCTTACTCCTATTTTTTTGTTGCCAATAGATTTGTCTTGCTTCTTTTCCAAGTTGGCGGGAAATCCATTCAAGAAGTCTAGAACCCTTATAAATTCGAAAATAAGAACGTAATCGATCTTGCCCGCTGCTGTTTGTGCCAGAAATTATAGAAGATCTCTTTTAAAATCAATTAGTTTCATCGAATCAAATATAATTGTATCTGTGATAGCATCTATTATACCATAAATATCAATAAATCCGATTATTGTGATTGCTCAAAATACCTTTTACTAGTTTAACTTCTAGAATCTCCAATTGACATAATCGTCCAATTAATTCCAGCACCACGATGGTTGGTTATGATTCATTGAAGGCTTGAAGAATTTATCAGATTTTACATCAACCAACGTTATGACCGGATGTTAGATCATATTTATTTTAAAATATAGAAGGTTTTGTGCATGTAAGTCGGATTATGTTAGTATTAATCAGCCCAAAGGAAAGTTAATAACTAACATTATTACATCTGCAACTGTGGTAATAAACATGTGATAATTATTCAGTTTTATATGTGAGCAATAAATCGGCCCAAAGGAAGATTTCTGTTTGACATGTTCTTATTATCAATGTTTGATTATTGTACTAAGATATCACTTGCAAGTTAATGTTTTGTCCAAAGATGAAATATTAATGGAGTGTCCGATATCTTGATATGAGGTTTACATTTATTCAAATTTATTATTATTTTGGTTATCTTTTAATTTGATTGAAAGATAAAATTAAGACAAGTACTTTGAAACAATTAAATTCATATTTTGGCTTCGGATGTCTAATATTTTAATAGATTAATTAAAACATAATGTTACCAAAGTGACCACTTTTGTGTAGATTAGTTTATTTAAAATATTAAGATAATTATAGGTTTTTGTAATTCATGCGTTTATTAATTGGCCCAAAGGAAAGTTAATATTTGGAAGAATTACAACGACAACTGTGGCGATAAATGTGTGACAATTATAATGTATTTTATGTAAGCAATACGTTAGTCCAAAGATTAATCTATTGTTTGACATAGTTTATTGTCAATGTTTGATTGCTACAACAAGAGTACCACTTACAGTTAATATTATTGTCCAAAGACTTGATATTAATGTTGTGCTTGGTATCTTGAGGGGAACTAGTCATTATTTTTGAATTCATTTGTTTACTTATAATATTTTATGTGAGCTTGTTTTTATTTTATTTACTTATTTTGTTCATATTTAGGTAATTTATCTTTGCTATCACAATATCTGTTAAATACATTCTATACTTGTAGCGATGTAATCTGTTTTTTATCGCTAAAATAAAAACGAGGTTTTTTCGAAGTGTTTTTGAAAGGTGTTTGTGATTTTTCGGATATAAAATATTTATTCCGTGGAGTTTTAAAAGAAACCGCATTTAAAAATTGGAGTCGCCACCGGCCACTTAGGTAGGCCGGACACCATAAAACCAGAGATTCAAAAAGATTGGGTTCGGGAGTCGGTTACGGATGGGGAAGGATTAGCACCCACACACCGCCCAAAATTGGTACTTTAATAATTACCGCTTTATTAATATTAGATTTTCTGGATTAAAGTGACGATTATTTTAAAATTTAGTCATAATTGCGAATAAATTTTAAGGGCCCCATTATCCGAGAATAAACGTCCAACCATTATCACTACGCCTGATACTGGCCCCGTTTACGCTCGGATAAAAGGGCACCGCATTAACAATTTATATCTCGATATGCAATCTTAGGGGCAAAAATATAAAACATGGCAAAATATTTAAATGCAATAAATATCGACATAACAGAATACTAATCTAACATAAATAATATATTAGACTGGATCATGCATATATACATATTAATCTAAATAATAGATAAAAACAACTGTAACATGTCAGAATAACAAGGCAGGAATAAGTACGTATAGACGAACAAATATTTCAAAAAGACATACATGCTAGTAATAAAACATATTTCAACATATATGGGACAACATATCGTACAAAAGAGTAAATACACTAACATGTAACCCTAAAAAACAAGAAAACATACACACATATAAAAATACAAAATATGCCATGTACGAATCAACTAAAATATAACATGCTTAATATGAATAACCGGATAAAAAATATATAATTATCGTAAGCTTAATACACATATGCATTTAAACATAAAATACGAGGCATATACGAGGGATATAAAATAAAACAATAGAATACATCAACATATACGATTATAATACGAACATGAGTATTTACAAAGAAATAGGACTGAAATGAAAGAAAAATAAAAGTTAGTGGCGGAAATTAAAGAACAATAATATGTAATTTAGGGACGAAAATGCAAAACAAACAGAACCTAAAAGGATCAAAACTGTAATTAGACCAAGGGGCAGACCCAAAATGAAAAATTCAAAAACGCGGGATGGTTAAGGGCGTAATTTTACCATTTAGAAACTGATTCGGTGTAATTTAGGGACTAGATTGTAAACTTTTGAAATATCAGGGGACTGGGTTGTAATTATACCATGCGGCGAGACAAAACTGAAAATATTGGAAACACGGGGTGATTAAGTGTGTGATTTACCCATTTCAAAAAATAATAACACCTATATAAGCCCTCTTTTTAGGTCAAAACCAATTTTTGATCATTTTGTTTCATTTTCGTTTTATAACCCAAAACTCGTTCTTCATTTTCTCTCAACTTTCTTCTGAAACCCAGAATTCGGCGGCCGGCCGCCGTGTTCTCCGCTGCCGGCCGCCGCTAACCGGCGCCGGCGAGCCTCTAAAACACACCAAAATAACCCCCTTTCCATCCTCGACACGAATCCGAGGTTGGATTCAGGGGATACACCTCTATTCGCCCTAGATCTAGGAAATACGAACCAAAAAAAAACTTTTAAACCTAAAACAAAACTACCAAGGGCCTTCCCTTCCTTCATTCACCATCTCTGGCTTGGGGAAGCCGAAAGGCTTGTCACTGAGGAAGGGAGACCCACGGACGGCGACGGTAAGACTTCTTCTCTCTTTTTTTTTGCTTATATCTTTGTATATGCATGTAAAAAAAATAAATAAGAAAAGTACCACTGGACTTGCTTTGCTTCTTTTTTGTATTTCTGAAAAAACTTGTTACAATACACTCTCTGTTTTTTTTTTGTTACCACCCCCTGTTACAACTCTCCGTTCCCCTCCTTTTTTTTCATACAAGATCTCTGTTTCGTATATAAGCTTGTCTTTGTTTTGGTGCAAGTTGCATCTTGCTTTTTCAGATCTGGACTGACAAACTTATTGCTTGTTGTCTTTGGCATGTTCTGAGCATGGTGGTCGAATATCGGCATGGTGGCGGTATGGGTGTTCGCGCGGCGTGCCGACGGCGTCCTCGGCCGTTAGATCGGATCCGATCTAACGGTTGAGATGGCTTGAAGGACGAACGGCCGGATGAAGCCTCGATTTGATGAGACGGCTCCGGATCTTGCCACGTGGAGCTGCGGAGGAGTCGTAACGCGCGTGGATTTTACGCGCGTGGGATATCAAAGCGTCCCGCGCGTGGACCACACCCGCGTGGCACTCGAACGGTCCATACGTGTGGAACACGCGGTGGCGCGATATTTTTGACTTCTTGGTTGGATCGTGGCCGTTGGATCAGATCTTGATCCAACGGCCCAAAGCCACCTGCACACACAGTTGTAATTAGATAAGATTCGGGTTTGGGCCAACCGGGCATTGTAATTTATTTGTAATTGGACTTGGACTTCAATTGATTTATTTAATATATATAATTTTTTGGATTTCATTTCATATCAGCCCAATAATATTAATAATAATATAATTATAACAGCAATACACATACATGATACAAACATATACTTATACAAGTATAACATATTGGCATACGTATATATAATCCTACACATAATTAACATAACATCTGTATACATTAAACAAATACGTTCGTACTCTATAGATACATACGCGACACACATACACTATTAATACGTATACATACATAGCTTATAATATACATGCACACACCACACCTTATATATATTAGTAACACTCATGCAAACAATAAACATATAATATAATAAACATACATGCAACACTAATATGTATTTACATGTAAAAATGAGTGATTACAGTTGCCCCTCTTTGCTTGTTCTCATGGAATGGGAAACAAAGCAAAGATTCATAAGCACTCATTTTTATCAGACTTCCCTGTTTGTAGCTTTGGAAAAACGTGTTCTTTTGGACATCTCCGCTCTTCCTTGGCTGAATCTTCAGGCTCGTAAGTTCTTCCTATATAGAGCTTCGTCACCTTCCGATCTTGGAGCTACAGGCTCTTCCTATATAGAACCCTTCGCTCTGAAGCCTCGAGTTATGAGTCCCTCATATATAGAACTTTTCACTTCGAGACAGTAAAGCTTGTAGTCCTTCCTATATAGAACTCTTCGCCATCAACGCTGGTTTCTCCTATATAAAACCTTTTGCGCCACTGATGGATTCTTCCGACTGGGAGTTCCTCCTATATAGAACTGCTAGTCTTCAAACCCTGGAGTCGCCAGTCCTTCCTATATAGAACTTTTGGCGTCTGAAATCTCAAAGCTACATGTTCTTCCTATATAGAACCTTTCATTCTAAGACAGTGAAGATCGGAGCCTTTCCTATATAAGACTCTTCGCTTTCGACACAAAAGATTTCCTATATAACCTTGTGTCATAGGTGAATTCCTTTGACTGAGAGTTCTTTTTGAGATTCTGGATTTAGGGTTCTCCCTCTATGGAACCTTTCACTGGGGCTTGGAAATGCAGGTTTTTTTTCGAGGCTGTTGCCATTTTTGGACCTACGCTACTAAGACTGCCGCATCATGCCTGAAGGACTTACTGATGGCCCGAATGACTTATCATCATGCTCGAAAGACTTACTGATGGCCCGAAGGACTTAACACCACGCTCGAAAGACTTACTGATGACACGAAGGATTTAACATCTGGATCTGACGCTGATATGGCTATTGTTCTATGGGGACTCACGCTGATATGCTGCCACATCATGCCCGAAGGACTTACTGATGGCCCGAAGGACTTATCACCATGCTCGAAAGACTTATTGATGGCCCGAAGGACTTAACATCGTGCCCGAAGGACTTATCGATGACCCGAAGGATTTAATATATGGATCTGACGCCGACATGGCTGTTGTTCTATGGGGACTCACGCTGATATGCTGCCTCATCATGCCCGAAGGACTTACTGATGGCCCGAAGGACTTATCATCATGCTCGAAAGACTTACTGATGGCCCGAAGGACTTAACATCATGCCCGAAGGACTTACCGATGACCCGAAGGATTTAATATCTGGATCTGACGCCGACATGGCTGTTGTTCTATAGGGACTCACGCTGATATGCTGCCACATCATGCCCGGCGATTTACCGATGGCCCGAAGGACTTATCATCATGCTCGAAAGACTTTACCGATGGCCGAAGGACTTAACATCTTGCCCGAAGGACTTACCGATGACCCGAAGGATTTAATATTCGGATCTCGACGCCGACATGGTTGTTGTTCTATGGGGACTCACGCCGATATGCTGCCACATCATGCCCGAAGGACTTACCGATGGCTCGAAGGACTTATCATCATGCTCGAAAGACTTACCGATGGCCGAAGGACTTAACATCGTGCCGAAGGACTTACCAATGACCCCAAGGATTTAATATTCGGATCGACGCCGACATGGCTGTTGTTCTATGGGGACTCACGCCGATATGCCATATCATGCCCCGAAGGACTTACCGATGGCCCGAAGGACTTATCATCATGCTCGAAAGACTTATCGATGGCCCGAAGGACTTAACATCGTGCCGAAGGACTTACCGATGACCCGAAGGATTTAATATCTCGGATCGACGCCGACATGGCTGTTGTTCTATGGGGACTCACGCCGATATATTTGCCACATCATGCCGAAGGACTTACCGATGGCCCGAAGGACTTATCATCATGCTCGAAAGACTTACCGATGGCCCGAAGGACTTAACATCGTGCCCGAAGGACTTACCGATGACCCAAGGATTTAATATTCGGATCGACGCCGACATGGGCTGTTGTTCTATGGGGACTCACGCCGATATGCCGCCACATCATGCCCGGGACTTACCGATGGCCCGGGACTTATCATCATGCTCGAAAGACTTACTGATGGCCCGAAGGACTTAACATCGTGCCCGAAGGACTTACCGATGACCCGAAGGATTTAATATCTGGATCTGACGCCGACATGGCTGTTGTTCTATGGGGACTCACGCTGATATGCTGCCACATCATGCCCGAAGGACTTACTGATGGCCCGAATGACTTATCATCATGCTCGAAAGACTTACTAATGGCCCGAAAGACTTAACATCGTGCCCGAAGGACTTACCGATGACCCGAAGGATTTAATATCTGGATTTGACGCCGACATGGTTGTGGTTCTTTCGGGACTTTGGTAAATTCTTCGATAATTCTTCAAATACCTGTTTAGGAACAAGCAAAATTGACATGCCCCTATCTATATGATGCATGTAATGTTGTACTTTTTTTCTCCTCTTTTTCTTTTTTCTTTGTTAATCTTATGTCCTGAAAAGTCATTCTTCTGATTTCTCTATTTCCTTTCCTTTTGCGGTATACTCAATTTTGATCTTCATTTCTGTCAAATTTTGCTCAATGGGCATCTACTCTTGTTCTTTTACACGAGCACCCGCCTTTCTTCTTTGGGGTTTCTGCCTGCTTCCAACAAACACTATACCATGCGTGTGCAGAAATTCTTACTATTCTTTCTGTTCTGCATTACCCCATTCGATCGTGCTCGGTTACCTTCCAGTTCTTTTGACCCAATATTCTGAGTATTTGTTAATTTCGTCATCGGGGGTGAGCGAAATGCTTCTTAACCTCAATCTTCTTGTTGCCTCTTGACGGACACCATTCATCGATTTATGTGCTTTAATTCTTTGGAGACTCACTGTTTACTTTTTACCGTCCCCTCACTTTGTAAGCTCATTCTTGTCATGTTTCGTCCTTCATTTTCCTGAACCAAACAAGGCATCGTGGCTGGAATTCGCTTCTTGTTCTTGAGCTGTCTGACACCTATACCTCTGTTATCATCTTCATTCTATGCATTGTGAGGTCATTTCTAGTTAGGGGCTCTAATAGTATCCGCCTCCTTGTGTTCTGGATCTTACCCCTGAAGTAATACATAGAAATTTTTGTTGCTTTAACTTGTCAATTTGCTGATTGGTGTTCCACTGAAGGGTATCATTTAGATTAACATACAAGATTTTGAAAACACAGCATATAAGCTCTGGATATCATGTGCAAGAGTGGCTTAGATTCAACCACTTGGTAATTCAAAGATGTGAAGTCTTCCCTGGTGACTCGGTTCATCCTCATGATTACCGCGTTGCTGCAGAGTACTACTCTTTCTCAATTCTCATTATCTACTCCGCCCCCAAAAGGGTAGGCTTGTATAACCACTCGAGCGCAGAAATATTACTCTAGGAATAGAGTTCTGGGTGGTGCGAGTCTTAATTTTTCCCATGATATCGCCTATTTTCTTTTTTTCTTTTTTTTTTGTTTTTATCATTATTTGAGGAAATCAATTCGTCACAGTCCTTTGTCTTGAGGACAACGATAGAGCAAACAACACTGCCCCAAGTTACTCGGCATAGTCACGATTTGAAAATATTACCATCACTCATGAAGCTAAGGTTTCTTGAATTTGATGATATATCTCCACCATATCGCTTCAGCGGAGTGCCCCAAAATTTCCATACTCTTATCCGAACAAGCCTATTACCAGGTTTCGAACATAGGAATACTTTTTATTATTATTTTCTCCTTCTTTATTTTCATTTTTTTTCTTTCTTCTCTTTTTCTCTTTCTTTTTTGTTTTGTTTCTTCTTTACTACCTAGAAGATTATGCCTAGAGTTTCAATTTCAAGCAACTCTACATGGTTGACATTTAGAGCTTTTTCGTCCTAGAATATCATCGAAAGAGTAATAATCTCGCTTTGCTGACCAGAGTCTAGTGAGGAAGATCACACATCATCGTTGTCACTACATCTATCTAATGTCACATCTTGCAATTGATATCCAGCGTCCTACAACGGCGAGAAAATATCTATGTGCTTTCAAAAACATTATATGTTAAGCGAAATGTGTTCTTTATTGAAAAATAAAAATCAACAAACATGCCCCATCACAAAAGATCTTTGCCACATGGGGGCCACATAGAGTTGATCCCTTGTATTACTTCAGGAAGGTATTTTAATGTAGAGACATCTCTGGCTTCTTCAGCACTATGTAGATTTGCTTCTCATCCTTGGTCTTCCACTGCTTGATCAGCTCTTGCGTCAGGGTTCCATCATTGACCAGCTTCTTGATTTCCTCCAGTAAAGGTCTACATTTTCTGGTGGGATGCCCCGGTGCCCCCATATGGAATTCGCATGTGCTACTCGAGTCAAAACTATGGGCATACAGATTAGGTGCACTCTTCATCGGCCTAGGAACAAGATAGTGACCCTCTACCAGATGAGGCCAAATGTCTGAGATAGATATTCCAAACACTTCCAAATTTGCGCTCGTCCGAGGGATTTTCCTTGATGACCCAGATTTGTCAGTCTGTCTCCTTCTTTTACGGCCACGCGAACCCTATAGATGACACTAATTTACGTCTCCATCCTTATCTATCTTATCTTCGATTCGGTCCTTAGACTTAGACCCCAATTTTCCTTCTTTGATTGCATATTCTATCCTCTCTCCAATCGTCATGAAATCTTCAAATCCGCTTCTCGATTTCTCCAACATCACATCGAATAAGGGAGAGGGAAGCGTTGCATGAAATAGGAGAGTCAACTCTTCTTCCGCTATAGGGGGCTGGACTTGGGTCGCTAGACATCGCCACCTTAATGCATATTCCCTGAAGCTTTCATTTGGCCTCATTTTCTCATTCTGAAGAAACTGTCGACAGGGTGTTAAATCTAAAGCATATTTGTATTGATCCAAAAAGGCATTAGCGAGGTCACCCCATGACCTAACTTGATTTCTGTTCAAACGGTTATACCACACTGCTGCTGGTCCCGTCAGGCTATCATGGAAATGGTGGATCAACAATTCTTCGTTCTTCATGTATCCTTCCATTTTTCTACAAAACATGGTTAAGTGAATCTTCGGGCAGCTGGTTCCGTCATACTGCGCAAATCCGGGAACCTTGAAATCTGGAGGGATGACCAAATCAGGGACTAGGCAGAGTTCTCTCGTATTGAAAACATTTATCTTCTCTTTCTTCTTAAGATCTTTCTCAATTTTTTCTTCTAACTGGTCAAGTCTCGACTCTTCAATTCGTTCTATTTTCCGATTAATTCTGCCATCGAACCCCATGTATTAAATGATAAAGTGCCATGTGATGATAAAACAATGCAAAGAACGTGATGCAAATGCAATGCATGAATACAATAAAGCATTGATTCCGCAAGTGATTTGTCCCTATAGGACATCTTTCATTCAGACCAAAAGGTTTCATTACATCCGGTATTAGGGTTTTACAGATAGCGGTGAGCCCTGACACCTAATGTCTTGACCTCATTCAATAGTCCCGTCAGTTTTCCTTCGCGGTCCAATGCCGGATCCATATTCTGGCTTATTGGTGCTGCTGCATCGGCTAAATCTGTTACCTGTTGAGCTACTTGTCGGGCTTGAGTCGTAACCATCTTCATGTCCCGGTCTTTCTCCCGTATTGTTTGATCGGCCTTTTGTAGCTTAATAGTTATTGCCCCAGCACGGATCTCACTGGTATGTAAAGCAGTCTCGACCCTCACCATCTGTTCTTTGAGTGCTGCGTTTTCCATTTGGAAGGCTTGTGATTCATTCAATTCCTGGTGCAGACTTGATTTCAGGATATCTTCCATGGCCATACTATTTTCCAACTCATTTTGGAGAAAGTCGCGTTGGCCCTCAGCTTCTTCCAGCTTCTGTGATAATGATCTGACTTTATTCTTACTATTCTTGCATTTCTGCTTCCAGCGTTCTGAACCGTTCCTCAGCTGAATCATACCATTGACCCACTCTTCCGCGGTGTCACCCAGGCCTAAACTCTTAAATTCAAAGTGCAGCTTCTGGTACTCGTCTTGTACATTCTTTGATTTCATGCTCAGATTGTGCCTCTCATGCTCGAACTGGTCGCGCTTGTGTGCAAGTTCATCTTCTGAGACGCTTTTATTCTTGACTCCTAACTTTATCCCGCTTGAGTGACCTACTTCTGTGTTACCTGAACCTTGGGCTGGGTATTGTTCCTTCTTCGACTTTGCCCCTCGGGCAACGGCTGGCTAACTGAAGAATTGGGGTTGTCCGTCTTCGAAATCCAAAATTCCCATTCTGACAAGATCTCGAACTCTGTCTTTCAGGGCCCTACAATTTTCAGTGTGATGACTTGAATCGCCTATGTGGTAGCTGCACCAGACACGACTGTTGTAATCTTTCGGATAATGAGGTTTTCTTGGTACAGACTTCACTGGTATGATAAGGTTACTTTCGACAAGCAACGGAAGTAACTCGGTGTATCTCATGGGTATTGGATAATGTCTTCTGATGTCATTAGATTCTCGAACTTCCCCTGGTTTTGCCTATGTTCCCTGGGTATCTACCCCAGATATGCTACTTGTCTGCTTCTTGAGATTGATCACAAAGGGATTCGATTTGTCATATTTAACGGTGTTGTCTATTTTGACATTTTGACCATTCTGTTTCGCATTCTGCTCCCTGATCGAATCTTTTCTGAGTTCGACATGCTGCTTGCCTTTCATCATGGCATTCATCCGGTCCATCATCTCGGACATTTGCTTCTTTAGTTCTTGTATTTCATCTTGTTTGTCACCAGGATTGACACTGCTTACCGAATCTGTTCTGGTGTCCTTGAATGGTTCTTCTTCGGCTGTCACTGGTCTAGTCTCGGGATGGAACTCTGTAATTGGACCCCCTTCCTTCAGGTTAAAGAACCTTTGGTCCATCATGAACAATATTCTATTATGGGAGAAATCACTCGGGAATCAATGCCCCACTGTAATGTGAATGCAATGATATGCAAAAACAAAGCAAAAGAAAACAAGTCAGTACCGGACAAAAATGATAAGTACTTAATAAAAGGGCAAATTAAATGCGATAAGCAAACAAGACAATCCTATTTACTTTCCATCTAAGACATCTAGGCTATCCGCATGGCTCTAACATGGTGGGTTTCTATGTGTTCTCTACATGCAGTTTTGGTTCTAAGAGGTACCCGAATTGTCCTCGCTGTCCTCTACTAAGAGTAGCAAGGCCCCCGATCATCACCCATTATAGGCTCCTTTCAACCGGATTCAATTCAGGGGGACCCATTCGCTTATGCCCGTACGAAGGAACGATATCCTTACGAAAGCATAAGGTACTCGAGCCCCGAAGGTACTTGCTAGGCCCATACGGGAGAACGATATCTCCACGAAAGCATTAGTGTTTTCCCCCCACTTAGAAAAGACAGGTTTATATGCCATATTTTAAATGCGTTAAAATAAACGCGCAATTATGACTGAATGTTAATTTAATAGTCACTTTAATCCGGAACTTCCAATATTAGTAAAGCGGTAATTATTTTAAAAGCTTGACTCTCATTTGTTTTTGAAAAACAAAAAATTCGTTCCCCAGCGGAGTCGCCATCTGTAGCGATGTAATCTACTTTTTATCGCTAAAATAAAAACGAGGCTTTTTCGAAGTGTTTTTGAAAGGTGTTTGTGATTTTTCGGATATAAAATATTTATTCCGTGGAGTTTTAAAAGAAACCGCATTTAAAAAATGGAGTCGCCACCGGCCACTTAGGTAGGCCGGACACCATAAAACCAGAGATTCAAAAAGATTGGGTTCGGGAGTCGGTTACGGATGGGGAAAGATTAGCACCCCCACACCGCCCAAAATTGGTACTTTAATAATTACCGCTTTATTAATATTGGATTTTCTGGATTAAAGTGACGATTATTTTAAAATTCAGTCATAATTGCGAATAAATTTTAAGGGCCCCATTATCCGAGAATAAACGTCCAACCATTATCACTACGTCTGATACTGGCCCCGTTTACGCTCGGATAAAAGGGCACCGCATTAACAATTTATATCTCGATATGCAATCTTAGTGGCAAAAATATAAAACATGGCAAAATATTTAAATGCAATAAATATTGACATAACAGAATACTAATCTAACATAAATAATATATTAGACTGGATCATGCATATGTACATATTAATCTAAATAATAGATAAAAACAACTGTAACATGTCAGAATAACAAGGCAGGAATAAGTACGTATAGACGAACAAATATTTCAAAAAGACATACATGCTAGTAATAAAACATATTTCAACATATATGGGACAACATATCGTACAAAAGAGTAAATACACTAACATGTAACCCTAAAAAACAAGAAAACATACACACATATAAAAATACAAAATATGCCATGTACGAATCAACTAAAACATAACATGCTTAATATGAATAACCGGATAAAAAATATATAATTATCATAAGCTTAATACACATATGCATTTAAACATAAAATACGAGGCATATACGAGGGACATAAAATAAAACAATAGAATACATCAACATATACGATTATAATGCAAACATGAGTATTTACAAAGAAACAAGACTGAAATGAAAGAAAAATAAAAGTCAGTGGCGGAAATTAAAGAACAATAATATGTAATTTAGGGACGAAAATGCAAAACAAATAGAACCTAAAAGGATCAAAACTGTAATTAGACCAAGGGGCAGACCCAAAATGAAAAATTCAAAAACGCGGGATGGTTAAGGGCGTAATTTTACCATTTAGAAACTGATTCGGTGTAATTTAGGGACTAGATTGTAAACTTTTGAAATATCAGGGGACTGGGTTGTAATTATACCATGCGGCGAGACAAAACTGAAAATATTGGAAACACGGGGTGATTAAGTGTGTGATTTACTCATTTCAAAAAAATAATAACACCTATATAAGCCCTATTTTTAGGCTGAAACCAATTTTCAGTCATTTTGTTTCATTTTCAGTTTTATAACCCAAAACTCGTTCTTCATTTTCTCTCAACATTCTTCTGAAACCCAGAATCCGGCGGCCGGCCGCCGTGTTCTCCGCCGCCGGCCGCCGCTAACCGGCGCCGGCGAGCCTCCAAAACACACTAAAATAACCCCATTTCCATCCTCGACACGAATCCGAGGTTGGATTCAGGGGATACACCTCTATTCGCCATAGATCTAGGAAATAAGAACCAAAAAAAACTTTTAAACCTAAAACAAAACTACCAGGGGCCTTCCCCTTCCTTCAGTTCACCATCTCTGGCTTGGGGAAGCCGAAAGGCTTGTCACTGAGGAAGGGAGACCCACGGACGGCGACGGTAAGACTTCTTCTCTCTCTTTTTGCTTATATCTTTGTATATGCATGTAAAAAAAATAAATAAGAAAAGTACCACTGGACTTGCTTTGCTTCTTTTTGTATTTCTGAAAAAACTTGTTACAATAGACTCTGTTTTTTTTGTTACCACCCCTGTTACAACTCTCCGTTCCCCTCCTTTTTTTTCATACAAGATCTTTGTTTCGTATATAAGCTTGTCTTTGTTTTGGTGCAAGTTGCATCTTGCTTTTTCAGATCTGGACTGACAAACTTATTGCTTGTTGTCTTTGGCATGTTCTGAGCATGGTGGTCGAATATCGGCATGGTGGCGGTATGGGTGTTCTGCCAGCGGCCAGACGCATCCTCGGCCGTTAGATCAGATATGATCTAACGGTTGAGATGGCTTGAAGGACGAACGGCCTGGATGAAGCCTCGATTTGATGAGACGGCTCCAGATCTTACCACGTGGAGCTCTGCAGTCGAGGAGTCAGAACTCGTGGATTTTACGCGCGCGTGGGATATCAAAGCGTCCGCGCGTGGACCACACGCGCGCGTGGCACTCGAACGGTCCATACGTGTGGAACACGCGGCTGGCAGATATTTTTGACTTCTTGGTTGGATCGTGGCCGTTGGATCAGATCTTGATCCAACGGCCCAAAGCCACCTGCACACACAGTTGTAATTAGATAAGATTCGGGTTTGGGCCAACCGGGCCTTGTAATTTATTTGTAATTGGACTTGGACTTCAATTGATTTATTTAATATATATAATTTTTTGGATTTCATTTCATATCAGCCCAATAATATTAATAATAATATAATTATAACAGCAATACACATACATGATACAAACATATACTTATACAAGTATAACATATTGGCATACATATATATAATCCTACACATAATTAACATAACATCTGTATACATTAAACAAATACGTTCGTACTCTATAGTTACATACGCGACACACATACACTATTAATACGTATACATGCATAGCTTATAATATACATGCACACACCACACCTTATATATATATATTAGCAACACTCATGCAAACAATAAACATATAATATAATAAACATACATGCAACACTAATATGTATTTACAGGTAAAAAATGAGTGATTACAATACTCATGTTTAGTGAAACTAGTTTCAAGTAATAGAAAAGACACTTACATATAGTATTTGGTTGTATGAACATAGACTTTGCACTAAGGGAACAATAACTTGCACCTCTCACCGCGGTAAGCACCCATAAAAGGGATTTTGAGAGGTGAGATTGTTCAAATCGCACGAGTCTAATGATCATAATGAATAACATTCTATAAGTCTTTAGGAGTAAAAAAATCTAAAAAGATTACCATATTAAGGGTTTCCTTGACGAAATTAAAAAATGTTTTACCCAAAACCTTAAGGTTAAGATAACATCACTTATGCCTTTTGATGTCTATGAAGTATAAGGGTCAAGGAAATGTGAGGGATTACATTATAAAAAATGTTTAATATTGCTTCAAAATTTAAGGCACATAAGATCGAACTTTCTAACAATTGTTTGTTCTTATGATTTTGGTATCGCTTCCTATACAGTTTAACCAATTCAAAATTAGTTACAACTATCAAAAAGAGAAATAGACTTTAAATGAGCTTATTTCTCATTTTGTTAAAGAGGATGAAAAGTTGAAGCATTATAAGTGTAAAAGTACTCATTCGGTTAGTGCTCATTTAGTTAGTGTCTCTACGAATAAGGGCAATAAAATATATTAGAATAAAGTTGCTAAGGGTCCTAATCAAAAGAAACAAAAATAAGTTACAAAGTATTGATTCTTTTGTATAAGTTAGGATACATATGAAGAAATTAAACTTCAAAAGTGAGTAACTACTTCGGTTATTTTGAGTGCTCCATGGCTGTAAATTTTATGATCCCACAATAAGGATTATTTGAATGAGAGATTTATAACATTTTTTAGGATGTTGAGTTTGGAGGGAGAAATAAGGTTAGATACATTGCTATTGAGGAGGAATTGGGTTATAATTTAATTCTATCACTTTTGACAATGTTTAGGTTTTCACACCTATCATTGATCAAGACATGAATCAAGTACCTCAGCAAAACAATGTTGAACAACTCTCATTCAAGATAAGGTAATTGTTTCAGAAGAACAAACTCAACAACCTTAAAAAAATAAGTGTCATTAAAGATATCCACGAGAGGAAAGAGAAATACTATATTCAAGAAATACTATTGTAGATTATTACTTTGTATTTCTTCAAGAAAATAAGGATAATAATAGAATGATCATTTTCTATCATATCATAAAAGTTCTGACTCTCAAAAGTGGATTGATTTCATTCAAGAAGAGTATAATTTTATGCAAGACAATAAAGTTTAGGAACTTGTCTCATTACCTGAAGGTGAAAACCAATTGATTGTAAATGGATATTTAAAATCAAGAGGGATGCAAATGATAATGTGGACAAGTATAAGGCATGTCTTGTATCTAAAGGATATATTCTAAAAGAAGACATTGATTTTGTGGAGACTTTCTCTCAAGTTTCATTGAAAGACTCTTTCAAGATAATCATGACGTTTGTTGCTTATTTTAATCTTGAGCTACATAAGATGGATGTTAAGCTTGTGTTTTTCAATGGCGACATTGAAGAAACGAATTATATGGTACAATCATAGATTTGTGTCTAATGATACAAAATCAATTATAAGTAAATTAAAGAAATCCATCTATGAGTTTAAGTAGGACTCTCATTAATGAAATTATAAATTTCATATTGATTATCTCATTTGGTTTTGAGATAAATTTGGTTGACAATTGTATGTACTAATAGTTCAGTGGGAGTAAACCAAGTGATACTCATATTGCTAAAGAAAAATTTAGTCTTACTCAATGCCCTAAAAGTAACCTTGAAATTTAGAAAATACAAAAGATTCCATGTGCATAATCTATTGAGAATTTAATTTATGCTTAAGTATCTATGCGTTCGGATATTGCATACATTGTTAGAATGTTAGACAGATATTTAAGCAATTCTAGTTTGAACCATTGGATAGCAACCATTAGGGTTATGAGATATGTTTAGAGAACAAAAAAAAATTACATGCTCACATATCGGAGTTCTAGTAAGTTAGAGATCATCAAGTTTACAGATTTCGATTCTATTAGAATATTGATGCAAAAGAATTTTGTCACATGGGCTGCTAATTATAGATTGAATAAAAATTTAGATAATTATATTCGAGAACAAAAATTAGTCATTTATAGGTATATTCGAATAAAATTTCAAATATAATGGTATCTAATAAATAAAGTCATATATAGGTATATTCGAATAAAATTTCAAAAAGAAAATGGTGTCTAATAATAAATAAAGTCATATATAGGTATATTCGAATAAAATTTTAAATGAAAAATTTATACTGGAGAAAATGTATATTCGAATTTATGATAATGTGGAAATATATATAGATTTTGAATAGTTTAGAAAGAAATTAATAACAATATATTTTAGGGGTAAAGGTATATTCGAGAAAAAGTTTAGTATAATTAGTCGAATTATATTTGAATAAAGTTATAATGTCTATAGTAATAAAATAATTTTGGATATTTGAATATATAAATAAGAATAATTATAGGTATATTCGAGAATAAAAATTAGTATATAATTAAGGGAACCATATTCGAATAATTCTAGGTATATTAGACAACATAAATTAGTATAATTAAGGGAACCATATTCTAATAATTATAGGTATATTCGAGAAAAAAATTTGTATAATTAAAGGAGCCATATAGTCGAATAAAATTTCAAATAAAATGGTTTCTAATAAATAAAGTCATATATTGGTATATTCAAATAAAATTATAAATATGAATAATCAAAGTAGTTGGTGTGCAGATAAATTTAAGATATGGCGTCTGATCAGTTGTTGCAGTTGGACCATACGCACATTTCATCTTATATCGATGTAAGTAATTTGTAACTTATTTATTTATCTTCGAGTAAGTAATGTATGTAACTTGTACAATGTTATTAATTAAATTTATTTATTCAATGCAGGACGATCAGTAATGCTTTCGTCGTCGAGGGACGATGACGGAGGCCATTTGGTCGTATTGTTCGTTACTTACAAGAGGAAGGATTTTATAATGTGACATTTGTGAGTGGCTATAAGGTGGTCTCGGGGTTGATAAGTGCGTTGATTGAACGATGGAGACCAAAGACCCACACGTTTCATTTTTCAGTCGGGGAGTGCATGATAACCCTGCAAGATCTAGCTTTACAGCTCGGTGTCCCCATAAACGGGAATGAGGTCGTGGGGCAGAATAACTACAACGTCTATGCAATGTGCAACCAGTTCCTCAGGAAAATTCCTTCAGAAACTGGCATGAAAGGGTTACGTGTGAAGCTAACCTGGTTAGAGAATGCATTCAGGGTAACCGAGGACTCAACCCGTGAAGAAGTTGAATGTGCAGCACGTGCTTATATCTTGCAGCTCATTGGTAGGGTATTGATGCCAGATAAATTCAGTAATCTTACGCACACGCAGTATCTGCCACGGCTGGAAAGTTTTACTAAAGCTCGTTCGTATAGCTGGGGCTCTGCGATATTGGCAGTCTTATACCATGAAATGTGCAAGGCTGTTATTGTTAGAAATGGGAATAAGATATCCGATATTGGTGGATGTCTTATCTTACTACAGTCTTGGGCATGGTATCGACTGCCATATTTGACACTTATTGTCAATAATTCAGTTGAGTTTCCACTTGCTGGAAGGTAATGCTAAAATAAAATTTTATGATGTGTATATTTTTTATTAAAATTATTTCAAATTACTAAATATCGTATTTTCAGTTTTCGCGCAGGTGGCAACATGATTTGAGAAAAGCGGGGGTGGTGCACAACAACGTTGTTGACGTGAGACTGAAGATCGAATCTGAAGGAAAAAATCAGGTATGAAAGTTGGTTTTAAGTACAGTCTTGCGTACCTCAATATTTGTAGATGTTAATATAATTTTTTTGACAGTTCATTTGGACACCGTACGAAGGTGCGGAAGTACAGTCTTGCGTGCCCCAATATGTGTTGGAGGATGCTATATTTTGGGGTACAGTTGTACCGTTGATCCATTTTTCTGTGGTTGAGTTTCAATATGTTGATCGAGTGTTGCAACAGTTCTGGTATCATCAACTCTTTTCTGGTCTTCCGATTGATCTCAAAGATATTCACACAGGAGATCAAAAAATTAGGTTTAATGATAACTGGGGGCGCAAGCAAGAAAGTTTCATTGCTCGATGGAACAACCAAAACTTATATGTGCCATCTTCTGTGACTCCAGTCTAGACGATTCAGACTACATGAAATGGTTTTATAACAACGGAAAACCATTCCTGACACCTATCGAAATGAGTCAGAGATGGCATACAGAGTGTAGGTGCTCATATCAGCATGAAGTCGAATCGTCTGAGCATATGGAGAACCTGCAACCGTCACCAATTAATCATGCGGATTGGACATCATGGAGTTCAGGTGTACCATCAAGGCATGTAGTGGGAACATATGATTATGATAATCCATGGGATAGAGCACTGCAAAGACCCCAGATGTCCCGTTCGCAGCGCACTGATGTTGGATCATCCGGAGTGAGTGCGTTTCAACAACCACCTCTATACTTGCCTAGTCTGCCCTTTTCCACTCCATTATTTGCTAAAGTTATGTACGCGACACCACCTTCTATGTGGATGTTGGATGACCACCCAGGCGAGGACGAGTAGAATCAGGATGACCCGCAATCGCCACGGAGGATGCTCAACCCCCACGACGATATGATCAAACATCTTCCCTGCATAGACAAGAGTTGTTGAGGAGGAGGAGAAAATAGGTTGTTGCTTTTTTTCTATTTGGGGATTTTTTAATAATGTCGGTTTAACCTTTTATTTTGAACGATTTGAGTTTGTTAATTTTTGGGAATTTTTATTTATTTTATATTATGTCGGTTTAAATTTTTATAATTGGAATTTATTTTGTTTTATTCTTTTGTTATTATAGGACAAATGCACTTAGTTTCAAAATATTTCGTTACTTCATTAATTAAAATTTACAAAAGCAATCAAAATAGTGCATACATAATGAATCCGAAACAAATTACTATGACGACCCGGCACGATAGTTGGGACGATTCGAACATTTATCTCTTGCATGACCTGCCCCCCCAGCAAAGTATACAATGCCTAATTTGAACTCTCTCCCGATCATTCGGATCATCCATACTAGTATGAATGTAACATTTAAAAAAATGTTGATGTTGGTCGTGTACCCAGCCAATTGAGCTAGATAAAGTTAACTCAAATTTTTATTTGAGTTATAACTTGTTGGGTTAATCAATAGAAATATATTTTGGTGTTCGGTTGGAGGGTAGCTAGGTTTAATTGAAAACTTTGGTTGCCTTATAGCATGTTTTACTGATATAATTTTATAATTAATTGAACTGTTTTAAATATTTTTGTTATGCACATGTTGGGACACACTGAGCCCCTAGCTCACACCTAAACCCCTCTTTCTTTTCAGACATCTTTTTGGGATAGGCTAACGGACCTGTCACTTGGAGGATCGACATATTTTGTACTCGTCTTGTTGTAATATTTCTATCTTCTAGATTGTCATAATTACGATGACATAGGCCTATATTTTGTTACAATATGTTTTATTATTATTATTGTCCTATAAGGGTTATGATGGAATATCACTTATTATAGTTTATTTTAGATCACTAATACGACATATATTCGAATTGAATTATTATTTTAAAAGATTTTAAAGTTTTAACCTTTAAACCTTTACTTAAAAAAAATTGGTAAGTAATGTGATCTTTTAGATTCGGACTATACGCATAGGCTGGTCTAAGGGGTAATATTTAGTTGGTATCAGAGCTTTTGGTTTTAAAAGCCTCGGACCGTGATTGGGTCCTAAATGAACTGTTTTATAAAATGTTTTACGAATGAATTTTAAAAATGCCATGTCACTAAGTTTCATATGTTTATATGTGCGCGATACTCCAGTGCCAGTTCTAACCCTAAAATTTACTTTATGTAGAGTGCATGAATTCATCCATTATGAGCACCCGTAGAGGACGTCGACCATCCCGTGGGAATGGTCAAGCTGTTAGATTCTCCAGCCTAGTAGATGATGTAGTTGTAGATCCTTCTGTCCCTATAGATCCTCCGGCTCTTGTAGATCCCCCTACTCATGTAGCTCCTACAGCCTCAGTAGATCCACCACCCGTCTCCAGTATTGGTATGACAACTCTAGTTAGAGGAGCATCAGCGTCGAGTTTTAAGCCGATGACAGTGATTGATGAGACGCTTAGTAAGTAGTTTATGCAGTTAATCCAAAACATGGTTAGAGCGGCATACACCATACCTGAGGTGCCCATATCGCTGACTCTGATTTTGAATGGAGCCAAGACATTCGAGGGCGCTACTAGAGGTGCCCCATCGGAGGCCGATGAGTGGCTCAGTGATTTGGAGATGCGCATGGATTCGTTGGGACTTGATTCATCCAGACGATACATGGGAGTTGTCTCTATGGTCTATGGGAACGCCCACACCTGGTGGGAGTCAGTGATTAGTAGCGTCTCTGTTACCCGTTTGACTTGTGAGTTCTTCAAGGAACGCTTCACAAGTCGCTTCGAGACTTGTTCAAGAATCTGAAGCAATGAGATATGACTGTATCTAAGTACGAGACAGAGTTTCTGAAGCTTTTGAAATTTGGTTCAAATTTGGTCACCTCTGAGAAAGAAAGTGTCGTAAGTTCGCTCTTGGTCTGAGGCATGATTTGTGTGAGAAGATCATCGCCTTTTAGGATAAGGTATTTGATACAGTGGTAGGGCGGGCGAAAGATCTGAATGAGGTTGAGGTGATGACTGCTGATAGTGACAGAGCAGATCGTGAGCAATATAGAAGGCCTTCAGGTTCTGAGGCTTCAGCACGCCCCAGTAAGCGGGCTCGTACTACAGCTCCTCAGAGGAGTACTTATGGAAATTGGCATAGAGGAGAGTGTAGAAAGATGTTAGGTGTCTGCTTTCGATGTGGGTCCAAAGATCATTTCAAGAAAGATTGTCCTCATCCACCTCTTGTAGCTCGATCTTCTCCCCAGACCCTCGCACGCTCACAGACATCTATACAGACTCCGGTCATGGGACATCAGTAGAGTAGGGCTTCTGGTTCTGCTGCTAGGTCTGATAGTAGAGGTAAAACACATCATAGTTGATGACTAGTTGTGTCTGAGGCAAGGCAGCTTGCGCTTGTTTATGCTACCCGACGTCGTGATGACAGAGATGAGCCTGACGTTATTGTAGGTACTTTTACCATCCTTTCTGTTCCATACTTTGCATTACTTGATAATGGCTCCACCCATTCCTATGTGTCTAAATCCGTATCTCGAGACCTTCATATTTCGGTTGAGATCACAGAGAGTGCAGTTACCGTCATGAGCCTTGTAGGTCAGTCTGTTGTTGTGAACAAAGTTTTTTGGCGATGCCCTCTAGAAGTTCAAGGGGAAATTTTCTTAGCTGATCTGATGGTTCTACCATTAGTGGAATTTGATTTGATTTTGGGTATGGATTGGTTAACTGAGCACCGTGTTAGTCTGGACTGTGAGCTTAAAAGAGCAACTTTAAAGACTTCTGATAATAGGATGGTGGTTCTTGTAGGAGAATGACGTGTGTATTTGTCCCATGTAGTGTCTGCCCTGAATGCCGATAGAATAATTCGGAAGGGTTATGAGACCTTTGTTGCCTGCATTCTGAATACAAAATGGGCTTTAGCAAAGATTGAAGAAATACCTACAGTAAAAGAGTTCCCTGATGTGTTTCCTAAGAAGTTGCCTGGTTTACCCCCTGATAGAGATGTTGAGTTTGAGATTGAGACTTATCTGGGGTATGCACTTGTATCTATGGCTCCTTACCATATGGCACCTAAAGAGCTTAAGGAACTAAAGATTCAGTTGCAAGATCTTCTCGATTGAGGTTTTATTCGACCTAGCTCTTCACCTTGGGGAGCTCCAGTTCTGTTCGTTAAGAAGAATAATGGTTATCTGCGGTTATGCATTGATTACCGAAAGTTGAACAAGTTGATTGTAAAGAATAAATATCCCCTACCCAGGATTGATGACTTGTTTGATCAGTTTCGGGGAGCTTCTATTTTCTCAAAGATTGATCTTCGATCCGGGTACTACCAGTTGAAAATAAAGGCGTCAAATATTGCGAAGACGGCCATCCGTATCAGATATGGGCATTATGAGTTCCTAGTGATGCCTTTCGGTTTGACTAATGCCCCTGCTGCCTTCATGGATCTGATGAACCGTGTATTCTGGTCTTATTTAAACCAGTTTGTGGTTGTATTCATTGATGACATCTTGGTTTATTCTCGGAACGAGGTGGAGCATGTTGAACATCTGAGAATTGTTTTACAGACTCTTAGAGAACATCGGTTGTACGCTAAATTGAGCAAGTGTGAATTTTGGCTCAGTGAAGTGACTTTCCTTGGGCATGTGGTTTCGGCTCGGGGTATTCATGTTGATCCGAGCAAGATCGAGGCTATCGTGAGTTGGAAGCAACCCAAGAATGTCTCTGAGATCTACAGTTTCTTAGGCTTGGTTGAGCATTACAGACGCTTTGTAGAGGGTTTCTCTATCATTGTCGCCTCTCTGACGAAGCTGTTGAGGAAAAATGTACCCTTTGTTTGGACTGATGCTCAGCATGAGAGTTTTGAGAAATTGAAGACAGCCCTGACACAAGCCCCAGTTTTGCCACAGCCTGAGTTTGGGAAAGATTTTACAGTTTATAATGATGTGTCACATTCCGGGCTTGGTTGTATGTTGATGCAAGATGGGAAGGTGATTGCTTATGTGTCATGCTAGTTGAGACTGAACGAGTGTAATTATCCCACTCATGATTTGGAATTAGCTGCTGTGGTTTTTGCCTTAAAGATTTGGAGGCGCTATCTCTATGGAGAAAAATGCTATATCTATACTGATCACAAGAGCCTGAAGTATCTCTTTACTCAAAAGGAGCTTAATCTCAAATAGTGGCGTTAGTTAGAGATTCTTAAAGATTATGATTGCGAGATTGAGTACCACCCGGGAAAAGCTAATGTGGTTGCTGATGCTTTAAGCCGTAAGGCTATTACAGACCTGAGATCATTTTTTGCCAGGATGAGTATGTATGATGATGGCAGTTTGTTGGCTGAGTTATAGGTTAAACCGACCTTGGCCGAGGAGACTAAGGCCAAGCAACTTTTGGACAGTTCTTTACTTCCTGTTATACAACAGGTTGAGTAGGGATCTACATCTGTTTATGCTTTTGATCAGGACGGGGTTCTATGCTTCAAGGGTCGTTATTGTGTGCCTGACGACGCCGAGTTAAAGCAAACCATTCTCAGTGAGGCACACAGTAGCCTTTATGCTATGTATCCCGGCGGGGATAAGATGTACCAAAATTTGAGGCAAAAATACCGTTGGGTTGGCATGAAGAAGGATATTTTGGATTATGTGGCTAGATGTCTGACTTGTCAGCAAGTTAAGGCGAACCATCAGCATCCTTTTAGTCTATTGCAGCCTATCAAGATTCCTAAGTGAAAATGGGAACGGATCACGATGGATTTTGTTACTGGATTGCCTCTGACTCCTTCTAAAAAGAATTATGTTTGGGTAATTGTTGACCGACTCACAAAGTCTGCTCATTTCATTCATATCCGGGTTAACTACTCTATGGACAAGTTGGTTAGATTGTATATCTCTGAGATTGTCAGATTGCACGGTGTACCTTTGTCTATCATTTCTGATCGAGACCTAAGGTTTACCTCCCGATTTTGGCAGGCGTTGCAGGAAACCTTGGGTACACGTCTGAATTTCAGTACATTTTTTCATCCGCAGACAGATGGTTAATATAAGAGAGTGATTCAGATTTTGGAGGATATGTTACGGGGATGTATGATTGACTTCCGTGGCAGCTGGAAGGATTTCTTACCCTTAGCCGAGTTTGCTTATAATAATAGCTACCATGCGAGCATTCGTATGGCACCGTATGAGGCTCTGTACGGCCGTAAATGACGTACTCCCATATGTTGGACACAATTGTATGATAGGAAAACCTTGAGGCCTGAGTTGGTTTAAGAGACAGAAGAGACAGTCAGATTGATCCGAGATCGCCTGAAAGAGGCTTTTTATAGACAAAAGTCGTATGCTGATCAGAGGAGAAAAGATATAGAGTTTGAGGTTGGTGATCAGGTCTTTTTAAAAGTATCTTCGTGGAAGAAAGTGCTAAGATTTGGACGCAAAGGCAAGTTGAGTCCAAGATTCATCGGGCCTTATCGTATTTTGAAGAGGGTTGGACCTGTTGCTTATCAGCTTGAGTTACCTCCTCAGTTTAACCGTATCCATGATGTATTTCATGTATCTATGTTGAGACGGTACCATCCAGATCCGAGTCATGTTATCCAAGTTCAAGATGTTAAACTGAGACCAGACTTATCGTATGAGGAGGAGCTTGTGCAGATTCTAGATTTTGATGACAGAGTTTTGAGAAACAGACGCATTCTTATGGTTAAAGTCCAGTGGAGTAACCGTAGTCCTGTAGAAGTTACCTGGGAGACTGATGAATCTATGAGAGAGCAGTTTTCGCACCTGTTCAAACCAGGTAAATTTCGAGGATGAAATTTCTTTTAAGGGGGAGAGTTGTAACACTTAAAAAAATGTTGTGAGTTGTTGGCCCTTTGAATGTTGGCCGTGTACCCAGCCAATTGAGCTAGATAGCTCTTGGTGTCAAGTCAACTCAAAAAAAAATTTTGAGTTATAACTTGTTGGGTTAATCAATAGAAATATATTTTGGTGTACAGTTGGAGGGTAACTAGGTTTAATTGAAAACTTTGGTTGCCCTATAGCATGTTTTACTGATATAATTTTATAATTAATTGAATTGTTTTAAATATTTTTGTTATGCACATGTTGGGACACAATGAGCCCATAGCTCACACCTAAACCCCTCTTTCTTTTCAGACATCTTTTTGGGATAGGCTACCGGACCTGGCACTTGGAGGATCGACATATTTTGTACTCGTCTTGTTGTAATATTTCTATCTTCCAGATTGTCATAATTACGATGACATAGGCCTATATTTTGTTACAATATGTTTTATTATTATTATTGCCCTATGAGGGTTATGATGGAATATCATTTATTATGGTTTATTTTAGATCACTAATATGACTTATATTCGAATTGAATTATTATTTTTAAAGATTTTAAAGTTTTAACCTTTAAACCTTTACGTAAAAAAAAATTGGTAAGTAATGTGATCTTCTAGATTCGGACTATACGCATAGGCTGGTCTAGGGGGTTACAATGAATGCGGGAGGAAGTCAGTCGACCCTTTAGCTTTTTTCGAAGACTGGGATTTGGTAACCATTCTTCGTATATTGGATCTGTTGGCCAATATTCCTGATTTGGACTCATCCTAAACATAGGCTTGTAGATATTTGACATAGTTTACAGTCTAAAACAATCATCCGCCAATATATATGGGTCTATACGGACATGCATACATGCGACGATTGTATGAGAGCATGGGTATTTATATGCCTGAAAACAGTCGCAGTCACACCAACTCACATCTAGGTTTACTCGGAACAATTTGTGCTCGTTCGGGCGAACCTTGGCTTGGACATTAAATTCAGCATTATTGGGGTCAAAGGAATCCACCCTCATGCCGCTTGCTTTATCTTGAAGTTTCTCTATACTCTTTTGGAGAGTTTCAGACCACTGTTGTCCCCTATTTATTTGAGAGTTGACCTACTTCCTTTTGTCACACCATACTTTGCCCAGTCTGAAGTACGTCTCCCAAACAATACTGGCAATTGGGAGATGGCATGTCCCTTTCAACACAGATTTGATAGCCTCGGCAAGGTTAGTGGTCATATGGCCGTAACTTTGACCTTCATCATAGGCCTGTAACCATCGCTCCATTGGAATGTCGGTGACAAAATTATGTACATGTTGTATGTGCCTTATAAAACGACTAAACTTCGCATCGAACCTTGGCCGAACAAGTTTATACCCTGCTCGTAAAACATTAGTTAGTAAACGCAAGACAAAATATCATACACAAATAAATCAATAATTTAGATAATAATAAATTACACCTTACCTGCATTTAAAATTTCTTGCCGAATCTGATTGCTCCAGAACTGAGCTTTTGCATTTGTAGTAATATTTCGTACACAATAGGCTGGATAAGCATGTGGAGGTCTCCATAAACTTCCAATCGATTACTGATAACAGTGCAAACCCTCTATCAGAAATCACACAAATCTTGTCCTCTTTGATTACGTGTCGGCGTAAATGCTTCAAAAAGAATTCCCATCTCTCGGCATTTTCCTTCTCAACAATGGCAAAGGCTATTGGAAATATATATATTTCTTCATCTTGCGCTACAACAATAAGCAATATTTGACCTTATTTCCCGTACAACCATGTTCTATCTATTTGAATCATACTTTTACAGAATGCAAATCCTTCAATGCACGGCTGGAATGCCCATAATAACTTACTTAATATTCTTTTTTCGGATATTACTTCACATTGTAGTGTTACCGCCGGCAACGTTTCGTACTCTATAGTAGTTCCTGGGATAAATATTCGTCGTAAACAAGAGCCATCGCCTTTTGCTTCGCCTTATAGTAAAATAGGATGTATCTAAGTTGTACACGAATCGATGCTACCAACACTGCAATGGCGATCCTCGAATTCTTCTCAACCAGCAACTTTGTGTAAGCGCGTATCAAATCGGATTCAAAATTTATGTGATCCTATGAGATTGAAGTCATGGTACAAGAGTGTTGATTATTGAACCTTCTCACCTCCCACATCTTCTTCCGTTTCATATACGAAACTCTTATCCTCCAATTACATTTGCTCTTATAATTCAAGCACCTTACGCAATATGTTAAGCTATCAGATTCAACAACACAAGATTGCATATGGCGTCTGACGTAGTACTCTTTAATTACTAACTGAGCATCTTTCTTTGTATCGAATTGAGCTCCGAGTTCTAACTCTCCGTCGGTTGAAGCTGAAGAATGAGAAAATACACGTACCTCATATTCTGGATCTCACATTGCAGCATAGTCTACCTCATACATGTGGACTGGAGGCACGTAAGCTGAAAGATTGGGTTCGGTTGCTGGGGCTCCGGTTGAACATAACCCCAAACCGGCGGCTTGTCGGCCAATCTATATCTAGCCGACGTTGTTGCCCAAACATCTTCTTCAACGTCAAGATCATGTCCCTGAGCAACAGCGGTCCTAAGAACATCATCAGCATCAAGTAACTCGACATTATCATCTTCTGCCATTGGTATAACATTTTTGTCATCCTCGCTGAAATCATCAACTATTTCGCCCCAACAACCAAAAACGTTTTCGGTGCCACAATCTATCATAATATCAATTCTGCCTGAAATGCCAACATATTAGAAATACATTTTAAAAAATACATTGTATCATACTACAAAAGTTAACTTAAATTCACTTACCCAATTTTAAAATATTCGATCACACCCAACGAGTCTCTTAATTTCTCCAAAATTCTCCTAAAAATTCTCTCACAAACCTTAAATTTAAAACAGAAAGAAAACATAATATAACTGTCCCGCCCAGACAGTTTGTATATATATCCAGGGGCAAGACGCCACCTGCAGATGGCGTCCAAACTTTGTGTCGCCACCTGCAGATGGCGTCCCTTAGAGAATCTTGCAGACCTAAACGCCATCTGCGTGTAGCGTCTTGTCGAGCTAGTATTATTCAGCTCTAAAAGGCTCACCTGCAGGTGGCGTCTTGCCCAAACACTGTAGTTTTTGCCGTAATTACCAAATTATCGTGCAGCGTGCCTTACATCCCCAAATTTAGGGATGTATTATTCCCAAAAAAAAAAGCCCAGTATCAGTGGCGGATACAAGTTTTTAGATTTTTTTAATATTTATAAGTTGTGTCCGCTTAAATTTTGAGATTTCATGTATGTCCACCCTCAAAATTATTTTTAGATGGATCCATTGGGCAGTAGAATTAACTTAAATTAATCTAACCATAATTTGAAATTCAATATAATTAATTTGATTTAAATCTAATTTAATTATAAATGTTAATCAAAACAATTTGAATGCCAATCAAAATAAAAATCTTAAGATGACTCTATTCCGAATAACATAATAAATAAACTCAAATTTAAAACTAAATTAAAATGATCCAAACGAAGCAAAGAAAACTATTTTTTTTTTGTATATAATTTGCAGCAAGTGGGTAGAACTTATGGTGATATAATATACACATCGTGCTGGATCTTAAGCATTATTCATGCAAATATTTGAATTCCTACCACCCAGGCACTGGCTGTTTCACAAGTAAAAAACCCTCTAAACATACAATAATTATATACAGAGTATATCTATATTCCTATATTAATCTCAAAACCATGTATCCATGAAATCACCCCTTTCTCTTGCCAACTTGTTGCAGACCCAAGTTCCTAAGCTCATGGAACAACTGCGTCGCCGCCGTCAAAAACCTCGCATTCTGCTCCGGTTTCAGTATCTCCGTCACCTTCAATATAGTGTTCATCCTCAACAAATCAGCTCCGACCACCACTTCCTCCAACGCCTTCCTCAACGTGGCCAGCGCAGCCGCCTCCTCTCCTCCGCCTTCCACCGCTTTCATCTGCCGTGCTCGTTTCCTAACCATCTCAAGCAACGGAGGAGCCGCCAAGCTCTCTTGAACCCTAGCCAATTCGTCATTAAGCACCCTCTCTTCAACCCTCGTCTCCTCCGTTAGCCTCCTCAACCTCTCGATTTGCTCTTGAGACAGGTCTTGAACCGAGTCACGTACGAGCCGCAACGCGAAGCCGGGCTTGAAACCCGATATCCAGAGAGAGGCACACTCGAAGGAGGTGAACCACGTCGGAGAAAAAACAAGGAAAACGTCGCGCTGCGCCAGGCGAGATTTTTCCTCGAAGTACTGCTGGTAGTGGGAGAGCACCCGCGATATAAGCTCATTGAGATCATCTTCCTGTGATTCATCACGTTTTTGAACAGATAACAACTCTTCGAGGTAATGTTCATGGCGGACCAGCCAACCCTCGAAGAATGCATTAAACGAGCCGCCACCGCCGCTGGTTCCAGCTGGAGTCATATCAACAAAAGGAGATAGAGAGAGAGAGAAAATCAAATGTCAGTGGAGAAAACGAGAAAAGAGTAAACCATGGCTCTATAAAGGGTTTGTTTTTTCTTTCTTTTTTAATCGCTTGGTGGGAAAGTTTTCTTTTTTCTTGTTTAATCAATTCAGGGTTTCAGAAAAAGAAGAAAGTTTCATGGGAGACGTATGAAAATTTGGCGTGGAATACAGATAAGGGGGGATGGCTTCAGGGCGCTTTACCTTAAATAATTACTCTGTCTTGAAGTTTGTAAGAGAGAAGAAACAAGGGGGATGAATCAAGGACATCTTTTGGTGTCAAAAGACAACCGACTGAGCGGACAAAATGAGAGAGAGGGTGAAAGGGGAGAAGACAGGTTTCGCCGTTTCGGCGAGTTTTGTTGTATAACACAATTATATTCGGTATAGATTTGTTCTACAATGTTAATATGTCTCCGACTATAAACTACGTTTATTTGCATTAATCAGTTAACTATTAAGATCAAATTTCTGAATCCGTTCATGTTAACTACTCATGGATTCTTGAGCAGCACGTTTAGCACATGGTTGAATTTGAATCCATGAGAAGAAAATGGAAAGAATAAGCTTAGAAACACAGTTTAGAATTACGAAAATGGAGATTGGGGTGGTTTTGAGAAATGGAGTTTTGGTTGTGGGTGTTGTTAACAAAGAGGAAGACACGTTTGCTTGAAAGGTGCCAGGTGGAGGGACAAGAAGAAGACAAGTCAGAAGTTGATGCCAACTCATTATTAGAATTTATTTAGCGTACAAGACGCATATATTTTTCATATATGGAATTGTGGACCGAGGGTGGGGGTTTGCTTGGATTCTCAGGGTTCAATGGTGGATGGAACACTATAGCGGCGGTTGGAGATGAATATGGATTGTTATTTTATCACTTGCTTCGGCAGTGGCGGCGGTTCTGGAGCCTGCTGGTCGATGGCGTTCACGGTAAGCAGCCATGGCTGACGACTGACGAGAGACATCCACTTAATTTACTTCACTGTAATCCGAGTCACATCTCTTTGAATGGATTATATGGGTTTTTTGGGGGTCAATAGGTTCGAGACTTTCTCTTGATCTTAAGAAAAGCCAAACGTACAGTATTTTTATTGTGAATTAAATTAGGATTTTATTTCTTTTTACAGTTTTTTATATATATTTTAGTATTAAACAAAGAAGGATTATATTTCCACAATAAATACAAAATGTGATAAGATGAATATACTCTACCACTAACCCACAAGTGAATCTCGTTTTTTATTACTTTTATAACGTGATTTGAATTATTTTTTAATAAATTGTCTGAAAATATAGAAAATATTTATTTAAAATTTGTGTGATCTATCCTTAAATAATAATTTCAAATATGTTATTTAAATATTATGAAAAATATAAATTTAACATTATAATATTTATTATTCCATCTGTCTCACTCAATGTGTCCTTTTTGTGTTTTTAAATTGTCCCACTTCTCATTGAAAAAATTAATAACTTTTATAAGGCACATTTTCCTTTATACCTTTTTCTAGTTTCCTAACAAAATAAAATTCAATTTTTTAAGAATAAAATTATCGTTTCAATTATTTTACGTCATCTTTCTTACACATTCTTACATAAATTTTTTCTTCCCAAAACTGTGTAAAAAATCAACAATGAATATCCTTTAAAAAGATTTTTGCATAAGATATTTAAAGCGGTAGAAGGGATTTTAAGTAACGAAAGAACATTTTGTCGTTAGATTAAATAGTTTGAAACCATAAAGGGGCTAAGATTATAATTTAAATCGAAGCATAATGTGAATTATTTGGTTGACGTTGAAATTTCTGTTTGAAACATAAACCAAATCATGGTTTGATTTTGATTTTTTTTTTATTTTTTGACCCAAGCCAACAATCAATTACCACATATATACATATATCTATAGAGAGAGAGAGAGAGAGAGCAGTACGAGTTCAATTTGAAGCTGAATAGTAATTTACACCAGTCGACACAAGCGAGGCCTTGAACAAAACTGCCTTCCATTAGCTTTGACTAAAGCCATGACCCCGGCAGTCACTCCAGCCCACACAACCGAACTCACATAATGCTGTGCGTTTCGACCCGCTGCACAGGTAGTTTTCACGCTTTCAGCAAACAGAACCGCTAAAACAAATGGCAAAACTAAATTTTGGTACTTGAATTTCGCTTGAAGTATAAAATTTGGTACCTAATACCTGGGTATCTGAACCTGACGTCAAAGTTCTATTTTGGCTCAATTAGTACTTGATTTTTTTTTCTTTTCAAATTAGTTAAAATTCATAAATAAGGGACTAATTTGAACCAAGAAGTCAAATTCAGGTAGCTAATTGTAAAAATATTAACCCTAGAAGATTGTTGAATTGACAACCAAGGAACATAGAAAGAAGGGATACCTTGCTGAATTGAGAAGGTTGTGAGTGTCAAACCACCGATCACCAAAGCAGAAGCCACTGGAAGATACTGTAATTGTCAATAAATCCAAGGCCTTATATTAGGTCTTGTAAAGAATAGTAACCATCCAAGAAGCAATACTATGAAGTAACAGAGATTCTTTTGCATGAATATTTCAATCAAGTACCAATGGGGAATGAAAAACTTACAGAGAAATATTCGAAACTATTAAGCTGGAATGGTGAAGGATTACTTTTGCTGACTGTATAACGACCGCTCACAAGATCCAATGCGTCCTGAAAATTTTCATTATTTATAGTAAGGGTCTATTTGATTTCATTGATTTGAGAAAGATGAAAGAGGCAGCTTGCCTGCCGAATTCCATCATGAAAATTGTTCATATAGTATCTTGATAATGCACTCATTCCATCCTTTATAAGTCCAGATACCGTCTGTTTGCCATATCTGCAGAAAAACAATAACATACAGAAATGTTTACCATAAAATGGATAAAAATGGGTACTGATTCTTTGCAAATGTATACCTAACAAGATCCCCTTTCAGAGCATGAGTTCCAGCATATTCAAGACTTATCTCATCACCTTGCTCCGCCCACACTAACAGAAATAAGGAAAGCAATTAGGATGAATAAAAAGAGATTAAATCCTAAATTAAGATGGAAAGTTAGAAATGGTATGCAAAATAACATACGCGTTCTGAACTTTAAATAATCTTCCGGGAACATAGAAATGTATTCGTTAGACGCAAATACCCCTAGCCTTTGCAATTGGATATTTAAAGACTTCTGAGCAAAATAACTCTGTTCAACAGAAGAAATAAGCAAAGCTTGTTACAAGTATAATAAAAAATTTGCTGGTCAACATGGATATTTCTTCTTCATGCAATATATGCGATAACAAACAAGATACATTTTTCACAAACCTGGGTCACATTTGTTCGATCAAGGCAATCAATGCAGTTAGATCTGATAATGCCTTTCTGCTCCTCCAGGATCTTGCCATCCTTGTCTATGAGGAAGTATCTGCTC
The DNA here is from genome assembly GCA_019671005.1 of Hibiscus mutabilis. NCBI lineage: Eukaryota > Viridiplantae > Streptophyta > Magnoliopsida > Malvales > Malvaceae > Hibiscus > Hibiscus mutabilis. The sequence goes on along the minus strand of CM033751.1, from coordinate 6,301,964 downwards.
AGCTGGAACAGTTATAGTTAAACATAGTAATCTGGAAGCTAGAACCATGATCATCGCATACTCTCTAATCAATTAATTATGTGTAGAACATTTTGTTTTTTTTTTTTCTTCTTACCCTTGCTTTTCATAATCCTCGGAGATTTGATCGTATAGAACTTGTAGGTTATCAAAGTTTGAGCTCCCGCAAACATGATGAAAGTCAAATGATACATACCTGCGGGACAAACATGTCAAAGATCAAGTTGTAACTTCTAACAAAAGATCTTAGAGAATATTCACAACCAAAAATAGGCAAACAGATATTCGAAATAATCTATGGTTATTATTCCTGGAAAATCATGGAAAGAAAGACCAAAAAAAACAGCCAACATTTATCTAGAAGCAGCAAGTAGACAACTACTAAAAACTCGGTAGAAAACTAATATATTTAAAAATTTAGGAATGCAGTGTCACCTCACATTTGGAAGCTTTTGCATCTCAGCCGCATATGCAGCACTTAGTTGACCTTCATCACCATGCTACAATATTGAAATCAATGAAAGATGAAACATCTGCTTCGTTAGAAGTATAATAAAAAAATTGTATAAAAAGGGTCAAAGCTTGTTTACATAATGACGTAGATACTAAAAGGCTAAAAAGCTTTCCATCCTTCTATACAGTTGAATCAGACAGGCAAATAAGTAAAAAATAATATTTTAATTTTACAGAACATGGATTAGTTTGTAAAATGTAGTTATGTGAAACAGGTCTTGACAACAATTTTCCAAAAGATATGCAAAATCAAATTGCATGATAGATTTTTGCTCGATTACAAAGGTGAGAATGGAAACATACTTTATCAGTCAGGTCCAGTGCTACAGTTTCTCCGTATCTTTGAAAAAGATCAGTGAAATGACGCTCCACAACTTGTGGCTGGAGTAAGAGTTGCAGGTGCAGAAACACTAAAATGTTAGCACCATTTTCAGTCAAAATGAAAAAAAATAATAATAATTGCTGCATTCCCAAGCAAAAGTCTACCGTTTCCTCATGATTAATAATTCTAAGCTGTGGTTTGTAGCTTAAATCAACAATCTGCTCCCAAAGCAGTGGAATAGAGCCTCGTATCTGAGATGCAAGAACGAAAGTAGCTTCAAAAACTGACAGAAGTTACTTCTTCCTTCTGTTAAGAAAATTAAATTTAATCTACATATGAAGTTAAAAACAGATGTGCTTTATTGTAAACATAAACCAGATTGTGCTAAATAAATATTGATGGAAGCACAAGTATGGATCAGAAAGTTCAACAGAACTTCCAGAAAAGCCAAGTTGTATGATTCTTCCTTCTTTGACAAATAAAATAACCATGAAGCTAAGGTAGACCAAAGTATCAAGGAAAAAGAGACTTTGGAAATTAGTAATTGATCAGCTTTCTGAAGTCACGTGCAAGATTGTGGACACACCTGCAATGATGAACACCTGAAACCTTCAAACTCCAACAACTGTTCTGTTTCAACGAAGTTTGCAGTGTCTCCTTCAAGGTTAGCTCCCCTTCTCCACATCCGTGTTCCTGTAAAACCAGATTTTTAAAGCTTCTTATATATAAAAACATTATTAATGAAAAGAATGCCATCCAAAAACATTTTACCTAGACGTCTTGTACACCTCCTTGAAAGTAATGTAAATGTGGCAGGTGAATTCTTCAACTTTAGTTGAGCGACTTGGAAACTTAAACCTAGGTTAAGTGAAACACCAAAATATATTTCCAAGAAAATATAAAATAAAACGTACAAAAAGGTTCTCTTGAATATTATGATAAGTACAAATGGTGATCTGTTCTGTTCATGCATATACACATGAACAGGCCACACACATGCAGATGAGTTGAGAAACATGAGGAAGCAAAAGTTTAAGGATATTTCCTTGTAGAAGAGGAATAATGAACCCGTCAAGCTGCCAGAGAAAATGTAATTAGTCAAAAAGGTTGAAGAAAGAAAGAAAAACAATTTTATGATTCTATTTGAAACGTTCTCATCATTTCTTAATATTTTGGAGTTCTTTCTTAGAACAAAAGTAGAAATCATTTTGGTATGGATAACAAGGAAATTCTAAAAGCATACTAAAGCTGATAATTTTATAAAGTAGATGGGAAATAACCAACCTTGTACTCAATAAGTTCTTCCAAAAGATGTCTATTCCAAACAAATCGAGGATCAGCCTGAAATATACAGAAAATTGAAGTTAAAAATTGTTTGCAAGTAGTGACTAGCTATAGATTGTACCGTATTTCACATACAATGTGGATTTCCGTGCAGCTGACATGAAGCCTCTCCAGTAAGCAAATATATTAATCTTTTATCAGAAAGGGAAACTCATTTGGGAATCACAAAATAACAATGGGCAAGTAAAGCCTTATGCATAACATAAAAGGAAAAAAATAAGGATTCCCATTTTTTTCCTCCTGACTAGTTCAGAAGAGAGAAAATACATAAAGACGAGGTTAAGGTACTTTGAGTGTTTGACTTCAAATGCAAAGAATCTCCAGAAGCTACTAGCTAGAAAACCTAAGCATACGAACCACATTTGCATGTTAAAACAGCAAGGGCTCACTTGGCAAGATTAACTAACCAACATTCACATGCAAAAGTTCTGTGAAAACACCAAAACTGGATTTCTTTTTTCAATTAAAAAAGTTTAACAAGCTTTCCATGATGATCCAAGTATTGAAACTAACCTGCTTCCATAATGGTTTGCTCGCCCACCCTTCCATTAACTTAAATCTTCTCTGCAAGCTGGTATACACAATCAAATGTATATTAACTTAATAATCCAAACTTATATAACCAGAAAGCAGACTGCACGGTAAAAGATTTTACTTTACTGTTATATCTGTTTCATATGAATAGACAATCCGGGAGTTGCTTCAACTGTTTTCAACAGAGTCATGAAGTAAGCCTCGTCTCTTTTCTGCTCAAATTAAGGTAAAACATAATTTTACAAAGAAGGGTGGATATTAAGCATCACATTAGATGTCTAAATAAACATTTTAAAGACAAGAATAAGAACCTTACTTCTTGAGAATTGGAAAACCTCAAAGCCTCATTGCAAGCCAGGAATTTCATAGATTCAACCCGGTAGATAGGTTTCCCTAGAAAACTCCCAACTTCCTTTCTTGAAGTTATTACAAGTACATATGTTCCTGTATAAACGAATGAAGAATTAAAAAAAAAAAACAGACTTCCGCTTCATATGACACAAACACACACAACAAAAGTCAATGATTTTATTTAATTTAATAAGTTTCAACCTGCAAGCAATCTAATTGTTCCAGCCACGCCATCAATGGTAGAGGTTTTGGAAGGTTTTCCGGAAGAAGACGCCTCTGCAAAAAGCCAAAAATAAATAAATTAATTAAACATTAGCTCTCAATCGAAGTCGTGGATAATAAATTAAAGAAAAGGAAATACTTTCCTAATGATCTGATTCATAAACTAACTATTAATCCATTTCATTTACGAGAAAACTACTCACCAAGACTTCATCTGCAAATGCTAAAATTTACGCTATCGGTAATCAACATCATAAAAACAAACAGAACAAAATATGGCGCGATCGGGAATCGTAACAAGCAAGCCATTCCAGTTTCCAAACAAAGCTTAAGAATCCAGCAATGGAAACAAAGCCAAAACAAAAAGGAGGAGAAAGGACTTGCCGGAAAGCGGCGCGATATTTCCTTGACGGCGGCAAATCGAAAAGCCTTCATCGGGAGATTCGAGGGATTTGACCACTAACCTATCATCATATTCCAACAATTCTAATCGATCGTGGAGCTTGAAATTACTAGAAGAAGATCCGGTTTCCATCTTCAACAAGTATTTAATCGATTATTCTTTGATTTTTGAAGAAATTCGTTGAAGGATTGAGGAAGATTGATGGGAAAATAGAGAAATGGAGAGGTCAAAATGAGTTAATAAACCGGTCAAACCAGCGAATAATAAACGGTAGCGCCTAATTAAGTTTTGTTAACAAACAGGGCATAGAATATGACATTTTTAACCCGAAATCAATGTTTATCTCGCCGTGGCATTCCTAATAATTAAAATGTAATAATAATTTGTTTAATTAAGATCCCAAACCCTGCAATCCTTTAACTATTGAAAATTAGTCTTTTTTCTTTATATTTCTTGAAATCTTGTTCTATTTTGCAAATTAAAGTCCAATCGACAGGTTTATTAATAGGTTTTCCTCAAGTTCAAATATGTGACATTTTGAACTGGTTCTAGTAGCAGATGATAGCATTATTCTTTTTAGGTAATCTGGGTTCGAGCAGCGTAATATACATAATATATAAGCTTTCAAAAGATTAAGGGAGCGTTTGGTTCGCGAAAAAGATCATTACCAGGGGAATAATCTTTTTTCGAAAATCCACACCCATGTTTGATTTGGGAACATTCTCTCCGGGAGATAACATTGCATTTCCAATGATATCTTTATCTATTAAATGGTGGGATTGTGATTCCTTTAGATTTCTTAGGTATTTGTCAATCCTCATCCTTTTGACCATATTACCCCTAAGTTTATGAATTTTGTTCATATTGATATTTTGTTGAATCTTTAATTAGATGATTAAATATGTATGGTGTAAATTAAATATACTTATTAAATATTAATTTAATATTTAAATGGTGTTACACGTATTTAAATATTGTTTTAATATTTAATGTATTTTTATTAATATTATATTTATGATGTGTATAGATTATATGTTGGGATTGCATATCTTTTGAGAATTAATAAGTTAGGAGTTGATGTTTTAATTTTATTTTTTGATTTATAAGATGTTTTTTTCTTATAAAACATTTTAGTAGGTTAAATATATGATATAAAATTTATCTCTATTTTACGAACTTTATATTTATTTTATTATTTACTTTAATTTATTTGACAATCTGTCACAAGTAATAAAAATTAAAAAATTTCATATATTAAACGTTTAGCATTTGAAAATTTACAAAACTATTTTAATAGAGAGTAACAAGAGTATGCAAATATAAAATATATATATATATTAAAAATATTTAATATAACAATTACGTTAATAATATGATAAATATATAGGTTTTGCAAATTTTAAATAGTGTAACAAAAATAGTTCTATGATTTTTTGTGCATATATTTTTAATTTAATAGTGAAAATTTAGCATGTTAACAAGAAAATATAAACACATGGACAATTTGATAAATTTTAATAAATAATCTTATATTTTTCCAACCAAACACAGTAATCAGTCAGGTAATGTTATATTCCGGTAATTTTATTCCCAGAGGTAATCATACATTTCATGTAATCACACTAAAATATTAAAAAAATGTGATCTAAATATTTAATTTTTTATTTAAAAATTAAAATAAACAATTTTAACAAAAGTCAATTGATAATGTTAGTTAAATAGATGGATTGACTTCGTGGAATTAAAAATATATTGATTGATCGATCAATGGTTGGTCTAGCGGAATGAGACATTGGATCCCCAAACAACATCAAAGTTCTGAATCTTGATATGGTGAATGGAGCAAAATGGATTAATTGAAATGATCTCCCCCATAGTAGGCCATTACACTATTTAAACCGAATTAGTTAGTCAATTGATTGAATACAAGTGATTAAACCAAAAATAAATAGATTGCATTTCAAAACCCTGAAAAGTATAGGGACTGAGGGCATATTAGACCGGAAAGTTTTTATACTAAAATATAATATATCGGATAAATTTATTTATGATATGGTTGTTACTTGTATGATCTTTATCTTATAAGATCTTTGTCTTCACGTGGGGGCAACTTGTAATGATGCTTTATTGTTTAATACACCTGGAATTTATTAAAAGGACATATATCAACCTTCAAGGCAATAATAAAAATTTCGATAAACTTGGTGAAATAATGTATTTTGAAATATAAATTTTTCTACGACATTATTGATTTCTTACTTTTTTTTATCACTGAAATGTTAATATTGTTAGTTGGATAACTTGACATGTTAATTAAAAGAGTAGTTTTTAATTTTATTCTTAAATTTTAAAGTAATATAAATTTATTTCGTGAATTTTAAATAAAATATTATTTTTAATACTGCACTTTTAATTCATTTATTTTTCACATTCTTTAAAAAATCTTAAAAATTCTCAACCCCATAATCCGGTTAAAGTCCTCCACCGTTGTCTGTCATCAACGACGTTCGTTGGATCTCAAAAATTTTAGTCCACTAGTTTTTGTTAGGAATTTGGTATACGGCAAAATAACCAAAGCGATAACGACATAGACCAATACATGCGCAAGAGACAAGATTTAACATGATTCAGCATAGCCTACCTCCAAGGACGAGAGAAATCAATCCACTATCAACGTAGAGGACCCGAAGAGTACAAATACATGATAACTCATGTAATCACAAAACCCGATATAAAAATCTCATGACCCGGTGGAACCAAAACACTATTCTCAACATCCCTACAATACCCATCTCTACAACGTAGACACAATAGTTGTAGAGAACCTAAAAGTGGTTACATATCTCCAGAGTAATTCCCCCTCTCTTGTTCTCTCATTCTCTCATAATTCAAAATGTTAAACCTAGTCTATATTTATAGACCCAAATACTTGGTCACCAAGAAACCTTATTCAATAAGATCTCCTACCTAAAATAAATATTTACTCATTAAAGTAATCCTAATTACCAAATAATCTTTAACCGCTAGAATTACAATAAAACCCAACTTAATTATGAATTAGAATTTGAGTCAAAATATAACAGTTTTAGACCTCCCAAACACTATTTCGGTAATAATTTTACTAAAAAATATTTAGAAATCCATAAATTTAATTAGATTCAGCAAATTCAAAATAGTTGTCAAATCACCTTCGAATATATTGCTCAAGGACAAGTTGATTAAAGTTCTAGTAATAATATTAGTAAATGAGTATTTTTTTTAAATAGATAAATGAGTATTTTTTTTAAACAGAAGTTGTGTAAAAAAATTCTCATGATCCTCTCTATTTGAACTATAAAATCAAAAACTTAAATCATAACCCTAGAATCTTAAATCTTAAATCTTAAATTCTAAACTCTAAACATAAACCTCTAACACCTAAAATAGACATACTTGTGTGAAAGGATTATTATTTGCTGTGGAAGAACTCAACATATTTTTATTGAGTGGATCATTTACACATTTTTAAAATTAGAGATGGCTAACAATAAGTAGTATAAATTTCAGGGGTCAAACCAATCTTACCATAGATTTTTTGTAGTTTTAAATATTTTGTGGGGTTATAGCCCCACTAACCCCTACATGGTTCCACAGTTGAGGTGTGTGAAAAAATTATATAACCCTTCTATTTAAATCATAAAATCTAAAATATAGTTCTTTAATTATAAAATTATAAATTTTAAACTCTAAATTATAGACTCAAAAACCTTAAAGTAAACTTCAAAACTTTAAAATAGTCCAGCTTGTGTTAATTTAGGCAACAACTATATCACATGACTTTCATTAATAAAAAATATTAATTTTAAAATTTAATAAAACATTTTAATTAGAGAAAAAGACAACTTTTAAATTTAATAAAAAATAATGTATTAAATATCAAGAAAATTAAATAATAAAATTATGAATAAATAAAAGATTCTTTTGAAAATAGTATATTTGTTTAATAGGGTCTTATTTCCTCGTTTAGTAATCATAAATCTTAGATCATAAATTCTAATTTTAAACTCTTAGTTAATAGCCCTAAACCTTAAGCCATAATTTATATCTCTTAAACGCTAAACCCTAAATCATAAACATTAAATGTTAACAATAAATCTTAACCTAAATCATAAATCATAAACTCCGAACATTAATCTATACCCTTAAGTGATCTATGATTTATAATTTAGAGTTTAGTATTTATAGTTTAGGGTGTATTGTTTATAGTTTAGGGTTTAGAGTTGTTAAACGAGGGTTTACAAATTAAAATTTTTGGTCTAGAATTTATAGTTATTAAATAAGGGAATAAAAGATAAAACCGTATTAAATGAGTCTAATATTTTCAAATATTTTTTTTCAAGATCGTTAAAAGCTCATCAACCTTTACCGCAAGCATAGATTAGACAAACTCATTTTGAAATAATAAAAAAACTCTAGCATATTTAATTTTTTTGGAAACCCTAGCATATTTCTTTTGAAAGGAATCCTAGGCCCTAGCATATTTAAACCTATATAATGACGGGTGTTGTCATATGTTTTCTTGTTCAATTATATTCATGGGCAGAGTCATCCCATTAGTATAGATGATAAGATGACAATTTAAAATTTTTAAAAACATTTTTTATATATAATTTATATACATTTTTAAAAAATAAATAAATGACATCTTTTAAATACAATTTAAAAAAAATGATACCCTTATCCTTAAATAATTTTCTGGCTCCGTCTCTAATTATACTCGGTTGATTTTTTTTTTTGGAGCCATGAAATCCAGAGAAAACTTTTGTTTTTGCATCCCAGTCTCAAAGAAAAAGGATAATTCAGTTGATTCTAATTCACACAAGGCAAAATAACATAAAACAGATCAAACAAAGCGGGGGAAAGAAGAGACGGGGATATTCATGATGGATGCTACCAGAGCGCTCCGTCTTCCACGACAGCAACAGCCAATAATGCCGCTGCTTTTGCAATGGTGATTGATGCTGCCTCCGCCATGGAAGGGAGTGGTTGTGGTAGTGCTCAAGGCGGAGATGGTGGTGGCTGCGCCTGCTAATGCTAATAACTAGTTTTTGGCCTTTGGCAACTGATTTTATAATCTCTTTTTTTTTTTTTATGCAAATGGCGGGCTTTTGATTTTATTTTGTGGATGAATGTTTACAATCTTAATAGCTTTGCTGTTTTTGATGGAATCTGTGTAAACTGCACGTAAAGCTTGGTGAAGCTTTACAAACATATGTTCATTAGAAGTTTCTGTATTATTGGTGGAAGTGATACAAACTAAATTTAAATAAAGTAATACAAAATTTATAAACTTCAGTAAATAAACATATTTATTTTAAGATTTAGATATTTATTTTAGGGTTTAAAGTTTAAAAAGCTTATGTTTTAAAGTATTGAATTTATGATTTAGAGTTAGAATTTAAAGTTTAGAGTGTAAAGTTTAAAATTTAGGACTTTAAGATTAAATTTTAAATTTTAAGTTTTAAGCTTATGTAGACATGCTTGTTGAAAAAAAGGTTCAATACATCAAATATTAATCTTTTATATAATTAGATTTAAATAAATATATTTTAAATTATTTAAATTATTTTCCGGATTGGATTAGGCTAAGAATACTTGTCCATATCCAAATGGGCGGGGCTGAACACCCAACTCACGGACAGATCTACACAGTGCCGTAAGAACTGAAAGTAGCTACATTTCAAGAACCAATTGTTGTAGACAAAAACTTGTTCCGAAAATTGGAATTATGAGAGTAAGACGTTTATCTTACCGATAATTGTTTTCTTCTTCTGCACAAGATATCAACAAATTGTATTTTCTAATGTTATTTTTAGGTAACCCAAATTCAAACAGTTTGTGTGTCCATGTGTGAGGGTAAGATCCAACCACTTTAAGGTCGTAGGTTAGTGAGGTTAGCCTGGCCAATCCATGGCTGTAGGACCCCGTGTCCCTTCTACCATCAGGGTTGGAATGAGATGCAAAGCCATGGTGGGACTTTTCGGTGTTGGGTAAGTAATCATTTATCTTTTCTTTTGCAGGTTCATGTTCTAGGGCGGGCCTTGAAAAATCGGCAAAAGATTAGAATATGAAATATGGTTTGGTATTTTTGATTGGGGAAAAAGGTCCCCATTTCAGGGCAATGTTTACTGGAAAACGATTCTAGTTTGTGTTTTTAGCTCTTCAGGGGATCCCGATGAGGGGTTAAGCAGCGACCGTGGGTGGCCTCATGGTGCGATAGCTTCACACAACATGGGAAGCAAACAGGCTCTTGGGTGGCCATCAACAGGGTGCCGGGGAAAAATGTCCCCATTTCGAGGCTGGCAACTGGGAGAGGCGAGAGCTGTCCGTACCGGCAATTTTTTCTCTCAAATTTTTTCTAACTGTTTTTTTGGTTTCGATCGCTTCTTCTCGTACGGTAGCTGTTCCGATTAGTGTCCAGCCACCACTCGGTCGATGAGAGTTGATTGTAGGTCGACCGAGTCCCGGTCTTAGGTCACCGTATCGCCTCTGCAGTCAGGTTTGGGACGAAGAGTACGGCAGCGGCGCTAATGGCGGATGTCGTGTATTTGGTTGGTTTTTGTTTGTTTTGCAGGTTCAGGTTTGGAGCTGCTTCACCGTAGATTGGAAAAGTACGAGGGTTTAGGTTATGGTAATAGATGAGGTGTCTGGTCAGGGTTTGAAGTAGGTTTTATCCGAGGTTTTCATTGTGAGTTTAGGTGAATGGTCCGGCTCGTTATTTACTGGTTCAAGAGAGTTTTATGGTTCAGGAACAAGGCAGGAAAAGAGTATGGGATTCAGAGGTGAGATATTTTGTTTTAAAGGAATGTGGCAACAGTTCCAGGGATGTGTTGGAGATGAAAAGATTTCTGGGCAAGAAGCAGTTGACCAGATGTTTGTGGAAATACATGGGAGAAGGTTGAAGATGATAACGTGGAAGGGTTATTATTATTATTGTTTTTATCCGGGTATTAATGAGACGAAGCAAACATGTGAATGTCTGAGGCCTTTGGAGTGGGTGCGGGGAATTTGGCGGCTCCAACGTTGGGGGTGCTGATTTTCATGTACGAGATTGGTGCAGAGAGAACATTCCCTGGCTATTAGCAGATGTGGGGCCTAATCTTACAACGGTTATATCAGAGTTTAATATTAGTCCAAAACGAATCGTTTCATTAAAACATGAAAAGGTCAATATTACCCTTATTATGGAATCATTTTATAGGGGAAGTATAAGGGGCTACAAGGAATTTCAAAGTGTGAATAGAGTCAAGGGGTTAAGGGTTTCTTCTTATCTGAATTTTCAAACAAAAAGTGGCAGATTTTTTGGTTTTTTTCGAATTGTTTCATCTGGTACATGGAGGATTTTCAAAAATTTCACTAACTGATAAGAAGTGTTTGGGGTTTTAAGTTGACAATGGAGGATAAAGTTGCAAGAATGCTAGAGGATCTGAAGTTTATTTAGGACGAACTTCAAGATATGGAGGAAACTAAAGCGTTATTGAAGAGGGACATTCCTAGATCGAAAAAGTGGTTAGTGGGGAAACTTATTTCACCAACAATTATAGATGGCCCTCAGTTGATTCGTGTATACTTTGCTATGTGAAAATATCAATCGTTGGAGGAAGCTACTGAGTTGGGGCCGAATATGTTTTTGTTTAAATTCCTGAAGCTTGAGGACAAAGAGTTTGTGCTGGGGAGGGTGCCATGGACCTTTAATGGTGAGCTACTTGCTCTTAAACAATTTGATGGTCGATTAAGTCCCCAAGAATATGATTTTTCTCCTTTAGCTATCTGGATTATGATTTATAATTTGCCATTGCTTGGTATGACTGAAGAATTTGGTAATTCGATAGGGAGCAAATTTGGGAAGTGTTTATGTGCAGACTTGAGGAAGGGTGAGGGTAGGCTAGGTGAATTTTTCTGTGTTAGGGTACAGATTGACTGTAGGAAACCTTCGAGAAAGTGTGTTCATGTTGGTAAAATGGCTTATGGAGCTCCAAGGATTTGCATGGCAAAATATGAGAGATTACCCAAATTCTATTTCTGGTGTGGCTTGATTGGACATAAAGTTGAATTATGCCCCACAATTCCCCTGAACCTAGGAGGGGTCAATTTTCAGTATGGTTCTTGGTTGAAGGTGGCTTTTAAGCTAAGAGGAGGGAATCAAAATTGGGCCTAAACCTGGGATTGTTCATTATAATACTAGGGGGTCCAGTTCTGCAAAAGGGAAGAAGTTATTAAAGGTTGTTGGAGACAATGAATTGGCTTTGGAAGCTAATTTGGTTAAGGGAAAACCAATTGTAATTTCTGCTTCAAAGAACAGGAGTGCTAAAAGGTCCCTACAGGGGAAGTATGAGGTGTGTAATCATGTTGGCTCCAAGAAAATAAAATATGTTTCTGTTGTAGTTTCTAACGCAATTGAGGGTGGTGTGGAAGATGTTTCCCTAATCAAAACCCATGATCTAACGGTGGAGGCTGAGACAACCCTACCGGAAACCATAAAAATACTATGCTAAAACTGTCAAGGGCTTGGGAACCCGAGACAGTTCGAACCTTGGGGCATTTGGTTGCTTCTAAAGATCCTAGTTTGGTGTTCTTAAGTGATACAAGATTGAATAAAAGTAAGGTTGATGATGTAAAGAGAAGGTTAAGAATAGAAGGTAACTTAGTTGTAGAAAGAGCTAATGCTTGTATGAGGTTGATGCTTTTTATGGAAGGAAGATATCCAGGTTAATCTGTTATCTTTTTCCAAGGCTCACATAGATGTTAAGATAAAGAATGGAGGTGAAAGTTTCAGATTCACTGACATGTATGGGACTTGGAGCAGATCAAGGAAACATGAAGACTGGGAATTTTTTGACTCTTTGAGTAGGAGATCTAACTTACCTTGGTTGTTAGGGGGAGATTTGAATGAGATATTGGAGTTTAATGAGAAAGTTAGAGGATGAAGAAAACCTGGAGTAGAGGTGGAAAATTTCAGAGAAGCTTTGAAGAGGAATGGCCTGTGGGACATCAAGCCTAGTCAAGGTTGGTTCACATGGCATAATGGGAATGAAGCTGGTAACTATATTAAAGAAATGATTGATAGATTTATTGCATCAATCTCTTGGTTACTAAGATATGGACAATGTGAGGTGATTTTAGAATATACCCTATATTCTGATCATCATTTTATCTTGCTTAATACTGAAGCATCTAGAAGAAGGCCTGGAAGTTTTGAAGATCATTTTAAATTTGAAATTTGTTGGGCTAATGAAGATGAGTGTAAAAAAAACTGTAAACCAAAGGTGGGCAGGTTTAAATGGTCTAATTTTAGACAAGTTTAAAGCTGTGGGAGGGGTTACACTAGTGGTAGAAGAATAAAAGGAGGAAAGCCTCCAAGAGGAAAAAGTTTCTGCTTGATAGAATTGGAGAATTGTTAAAAGAGGATATTTCTAATAGGAATGTGCTGGAGTTGAATACTTCTAAGAAGGAACTCAAAAAGATGATGGATAGGGAAGAAGCGTACTGAAAGCAAAGATCAAAAGTTTTCTGGTTGAAAGAGTGAGATAAAAATACCACATTTTTTCATGCAAGAGCCAGAGGGAGAAAGAAAAAGAACTGAATTAAAGGGCTGATGGATGAAGATGGGGTTTGACAGAAGGAGGAAGGAAAGGTTTTTGAGATAGCAAAGGAGTTCTTAACAAGACTTTTCCAATCCAATGGTGGAACATCTTCAAATCTGATCCTGGATTTAATCAAGCATTGCATTACATCAGACATAAATGCCAAACTGTGCTCGAAATTCACTGTAGGGGAAGTCAAAGCTACTTTTCTTCAAATTCACCCTTCTAAGGCCCTAGGTATAGATGGTTTTTCGGCTTCTTTTTTTTTTATAAATTCTGGCATGTTATTGGTAATGATTTTATTAACCTTTGCCTGGATTTATTGGCTGGTAGAATAGATTTTTGTGAGGTTAATAAAATTGTTATTGTGTTAATCCATAAACTAGAAGAACCTAGCCTCATTAAGCAATATAGACCAATAAGTCTTTGTACTGTGATTTACAAAACTGTTTCTAATGTGTTGGTTAATAGACTTAAAGATGTCATGCCTTATTGTATTGTTGAAAATTAGAGTGCATTTGTACAAAATGCGCTCATTACAGATAATGTGGTTGTTGCACATGAGCTTATACATTTTTTAAAGGGTGCTAGATGTGGTCCTAACAAAGGGGCAGCTGTAAAATTGGACATGAAAAAAGCTTATGACAAGGTAGAATGGCATTTTTTGCATGATGTGATGATTAAGTTAGGATTTGCTCAACAGTGGGTGGATTTGATAATGACATGTGTTACTTCAGTGTCCTTTTGCCTAAGGATTAATAGGAAGTTGTCTGATGAGTTTAGGCCTAAAAGTAGAATTAGGCAAGGTGACCCACTGTCACCTTACCTGTTTTTATTCTGTTCACAAGGGCTATCGGCTCTCTTGCTAAAGGAACAAGAAGAAGGTAGAATTGCGAGAATTAGAGCAAGCTTGCATGGACCTAGAGTTAATCATTTATTGTATGCAGATGACAGTTTACTGTTTATTAAAAATTCTACTCAGGAAGCAACAAGAGTTAAAGAGGTGCTACAGGTGTATGAAGATTCATCAGGACAGAGGGTTAATATTGATAAATTTTTTATTTACTTTAGCAATGGGATGCCAGTTCAGAATAAGGATTCAATCAAAAGGGCTGTTGGTATGAGAGTAGAACCTGAGTTGGGTACATACTTAGGGCTGCCTTTAATGGTAGGGAAAAAAGACTAAGGCTATGGGGTTTTTGTTTAAAAAAGTTGATAAAGGAGTGAGGGGATGGACAAAGAATCTTCTATCTTATGGGGAAATGGAGATTCTGTTAAAAGCTGTGGCACAGGCTCTACCAACATATGTTATGGCGTGTTTTCTTCTTCCATATTGTATTATTGATCCCATAGTTTCCACTATGAGATCTTATTGGTGGTCAGGTAAAGCAAATGAAAGAGGGATGGCTCATGTAGCTTGGCAAAAGTGTGCAGACCAAAGAAGTATGGAGGTCTTGGATTCAAGGATCTTAAAATGTTCAATATGGCCTTATTGGGTAAGCAAGTCTAGAGACTCATTAAGAATAAGGACTCCCTGTGTTTTAAAGTGTTATCTGCAAAGTACTTCCCAAATGGTTCTATTCTGGATGCAAAGACATTTGACAAGCCTTCCTTTGTGTGGAGCTGCATTTATAAGGCTAAAGAAGTTTTTAAAGAGGAGTTTCATATGACGGTTGGGGTAAATAGCCAAATGCCAATTTTTAAAGGAAGATGGGGGAGTGATAAAGCTGTGACATTATCAGGTGAATACTTAGACAGCCCTAATCACCCTGTGAGATGTGGAGAATTCATGGTGCCTAATGAAGCTAGATGGGATGCTAGGAATGTCAAGAGTGTTTTTTCAGAGGATGATGCAGGCGCCATTCTGAGTTGCCCAATTGCTGGAGTTGAGCATGATACTATGGTGTGGGATCATCATTCTTCAGGTATCTATACTACCAAGACTGGGTATAACTAAATTCAGAAGTCCAGGAATATTGAGAGAGACATGTCTCCAATTTGGAAAGTGATCCACAAACTTCAAATCCTGCCTAAGATGAAAATTTGTGCCTGGAGGTTATGTTATAATGCCCTTCCTGTTGGGGAAAAATTGGTTGTTGCTCACTTAAGTCCTGGAATTTACCCTTTGTGTACTTTTGAGAATGAATCTTTATTACATGCCTGTAGAGATTGTCCCTTGGTTAAAGAAGCTTTTGACCTGTGTGGCTTGTCAAACTTGTTACCAAGACCTACTGATGATTCTTGTAAAAAAATGGCTTGAAAGTTGCTGGGATAAGCTGGACAAGGACCAATTTATCTTGCCGGTGGTGTTGCTTTGGAATCTTTGGAATAAGAGAAACAAATTAGTCCACAATTCCATTTTGCTCCTTGCTAGAGTAGTTGTGGATTATGCACAATTGCTTGTATATGATTTTGTGGCTGCCTTAGACCATTCTATACCAAATGTAACTTGTAACAGGTCATCTAGATAGAGATGTCCACCAGAAGATACCTTCAAAGTCAATGTTGATGGTGTATAACTTTTGGTGTTGTGGCTCGTGACACCTATGGACTCATGGTTGATGGCCATGCCCAAGTTATTCAAGGTGTCCTCACTGCAGAATTAGCTGAAGCAATGGCTCACACTAAAGGTATAAAGATGGCAACTGCAAATGGGTGGAACAAGGTTATCTTTAAAGGGGATTCCATAGGGGTGATCAGCAGGCTACGCTCTTCAGAACCAAATTTGTCTGTTGCGGCCATTCAGTTGGAAGAAGCAAAGCAAATATTGAAGGATAATCCTGGTTTTTCTGTTACTCATGTAAGTCGAGAGGCAAATCGTGTAGCTCACACCCTTGCACATTGTTGTTTTTCTTGTTTTGAGCCGTTTTATTTTTCTTTAGAGGTTCCAGATTGTATTGCCAATGATTTGGTGGATGATATTATTTTTGGTTCTTAATGTTATATCGTAATCTTTCTAAAAAAACAATGTCTAATGGAAGCAGTTCAAGTATTTTTTTAGCTCTTTAGGGGTAGTGAACCGCGGCCCCTCTGACCTTCACCGGGAGGAGTCAAGCCTCGACCCCAGGGGTACGAGGTGGGCGACTTGGCGCTATCGGTGTTGCCCCTTTAATGTCATACGGTGGCATAAAGTACACGATGGTACGACGATTTTAAGTTTTTTCGGTGATATTCTGTTAAAACTAGGTGAACCAAAGAAGAAGAAGACCACGTGGGAGGGGAACCTTATTAAAATTTGGCTTTCCCGCCCTTAGTCAAGCACAATCCACACAACAAAAAGGAGCTACAGTGATACACGGTCCGAGATTGTGTCCCTAAAGTCCCCTTTAAGATTTTAAAAGTCCGCCGCTAGGCTTAGTCTAGCCCTAGGGTACAGCGTGGACTTTGCCAAACCAGGTAACTGCGGTTCTGGTCCCAGCTGCTGACAGGTGACAGTTTTGCCAAAACTGGAACTGTTTTATGTCCCCAAAAAAGTCAAAAGCTATCGACCATTTATTAAAAACTTTTACTTATCTCTTGTTGATTGGGGACCGAACAAGAGGGGTAAAGGATAACGATCTCTCCTTCCTCTATCATTGAGCACTTCTAGCTATTGAGTTTCCTTTCTCCCCCTAAATTTCTACACTATTTTTGACTGCATTTTATTCGAGTGTTGTGAACATGGGAGAATCACCCCTCAATCTTGTTAAGCAAACGAAAGGTCTTCAATTCACTAAAGAAGAACTTCTTGTCACGGAGGAAATTGAGGATGAAAATGGTTGAAGGTGAGGTCAAATGGATAGTGGGGAAGCTTGTGTCTCCAAGTATCATTGATGACTCCAAACTCATTCGTGTGTTCTTCTCAGTTTACAAAGAGCACCCCTTGGAGGAAGCAACATCCCTTGGCCCGAATATGTCCGTATTCAAATTTAAGAAGGTGGGAGACAAAGATTTTGTTTTTGGGAGATGCCCGTAGACCTTTGATGTGGAGCTCCTTGCCATTAAACCTTTCAATCGGATGCTTAGTACAAAGAAGTACGATTTCCACCCTCTCCCTATTTAGATCCGCATCTATGATGTTCCTTTGGGTTTCATGACAAGTAAGGTCTGAGAAGCAGTGGGTAACGAGTTTGGGAAGAGCATCGCAACTGATTTGCGTGATGAATATGGATGTACCGGGGAATACCTTAGTGTAGCGACTAAATTTTCTATCGCTAGAAAAATTCTTTGAAAATGGGATTTTGGAAAATTTCAGAGTTTTTGAAGATAAAATGAGGGTTGGAGTCGCCATCGGCCACTAAGATAGGCCGGACACCGTAAAACTAAAGATTCATTTAAAAATAGGTTCGAGAGTTGGTTATGTGCGGGGAAGGATTAGCACCCGTCACGCCTGAAAATCGGTACCAAAATATAGATTACTTTTAATTGATGGAAATCATTGAAATTTAAATTAAATTTAATTAAATGGTCTTAATTGGATATGTGTTTTAATTAAACGGGCTTTTGTCCACTTGATGGGTTTGAATTAATTAAACGTTTAATTAAAAAGGGCGATTGTACATCAGACCGTAGATTAAACCAACATCGAAAAAGATTGACCGTCGTGTTAATTTACGGTTCGAATCAAGTACATCACATGTATGCATGATGCAAGCATTTAAAAATGATGTTATGAGTTGTCAAAATTTTACTCATTTAAATATTTACCTTTAGACGATAAAAAATAATTCGAATATTTGGTCTATATCCATTAAGCCAAGATTAAGACCAAAATAATCGAATTAATAAATATCTCTTTTTTATAAATTAGATTAATAAATTGATGATGTGAGTATTAAATTAGGGGTGAAATGAATGACAAAAAAATGCATGTCATAAAATTGCAAATAAATAGATAAGGAACAATAAAGATGAATGCGGGAAATGAATGCTCGGACAAGATAAATAAATACATAAATTTAAATATCCAAAAAAAGGACCGGATCTAGCAGAATAATAAAGATGTATAAAATAAATAACAAAAATTAAAGGACGGAAATTAAAAATGTCTGAAAAAGGACCGAATTGAACAAAAGATAAAGGTGCGTAAAAAACGTGCAGAAACTAAAGAGCGAAATTTAAAGGCGAGAAAGAAAATGCAGTAATTTAAATTGCAGAAAATAAATTGCGGAAATTAAAAGTTAGATGTTAAATGTTAGTTGGCTACCCTAAACGGGTCATAATAATACGGGTCATTCCACGTTGCGGGTTATCGTAAGGCCGATTCGAACATAAATTAAATAAACAATATATAAATACTATGCTATAATATAATATTAATAATACTATATAATACGCGACATATAAACATATATATAATAAGATAAAGTACCAAATATATACATAATAAATACTATATAATATGTAATAAGATATATATATATATATATATATGTAAGGAGGTAATAATATATGTAGTATACATATGTATGCATATAGCAATCTATACATATACACTATGCCTATATAAAAAACGTAATAACCGTATATATATATATAAAGGGACGATATAAAATTATAGTAATAATATATATACGAGGTAAACTATAATATATGTATATACGTAGATAACATAATATGTACTATACTTATAATGTATGTATACAATAAAATATGTATTAAAAATATAAATTGAGGGCAGAAAATAATGGTAAGAAATTTAAACAAGAGCGGAATGAATTTAGAGGACCAAAAGAGGAATTAAACCACCGAAGTTAAACTGAAATCATTGATACAGGGACGAAATCGAGAACTTTGAAAAAGATAGGGGGCCGCGGAAAGGATTTAAGGGAGGTGGAGGGATTAAATGAGAAATACCCCGTTTTTTCACACCGGGTATAAAAGCCAAAATTTTATAAACACGAATCATATTTTTTTACCCCAAAATTGATCAAACCCCAAAACATCTTTTTCTCTGAGCATTCTTGAGAGCTGAAGAACACAGCCGTGATTTTTAGAAACCGGCAGTTCTTCCGCCGTGTACTATCGTGTCGGGCCTACATATCGCGGTGAAGAATAGTTGGCAGCATGCACCCATCGAAGGAGACTCCATGGCAATTATCAACAAGCTAAATGCCGAGAAACTCAATAGATCGATCACGATCACCTTCCTACCCGAAGCATATGCTATTCTTGCCAATCACCGCGGGCTTAAGGTCACACACATAGGCCAAAAATCTAATAGGGTTGCACACTTACTTGCACATTGGATCATGAATTGTAATGAACCTTTTTTTTTCTCGTATGATGTTCTGAATTGTATCTCAAACTTTATAATCGATGATACCGTTTATGGCTAATGCAATACAATTCATCTTTCAACAAAAAAATGTATGTACACTATAAATACATTATTAAAAAATTAAAATTAATAGACATTCGCACCATACGGTTAAAAAAAATATACTATTCTCAAAATGAAAATAGAACTAAACAACTAGCAATTTATGTAAGCTAGCTATAGCTCAAAATAAGCTCAAGCCCACCTCAAGGACTCATTTAACCTGCAAATTAGAGAAGCATTGTATTTTGTTGGTCTAAGGCCCAATTTAAAAATTGGGCTCCTAATAATAAGGTTTGAAGAAAAAAATGTTTTAATAACAAGCATTGAGAAAAAATTGGGTCCCTAATAATAAATATTGTAAAAATATATATTTTTTAAGAGTAGACCCTTAATAATATTATTGAAAAAAATGAGTCTCTAATAACAAGTATCGGAAAATTGAGTCCCTAATAACAAATAATGACAAAAATTGGACCACTAATAATAAGTATGGAAAAAAATTAAATTTTAAGAATAAATCTCAATAACAAATATTAAAAAAATTAGATCGCAACAATAAGTATCGGGAAAAACTAGATCCGTGTATCCCTCTTGTCGAGGCACAGGGACGGCACATAGCATTGTTGATTGTGTACTAAATAAAGATTAATTATCAAGGAAATTAAAACAATAAAGTTAAGAGCTTGATTCTCTACCTTAAAAGAAAGCATTTTAGTTAGTTTGATATATAACAACACATTTACTGCAAGGACACCAACCAGTCCATATCAGGCTCAGCCTCCTCCCTCATGGCGGGGAACACCATACGATTGGTAACTTTCACCTGTTAGGGATTGCGATAGTGATCAAAACCGATATTTTAAAAAATAACAATTTACTATGACGATAATATATCTGTTATTATCCGCAACTACAATAAAATATTGCGTTTTCGGTCGCGGCCGCAACGGCATTTTAAATCTCTACCTGCTACGAAATGAAGATGGCTCTAATTAGTTTAGAATCCGTAAATTTGACACAAATGGCTATCAAAACCATGTTGGCTTCAACAGCAAGGAAGAAGACAAAGATGTTAGCATTTGAACTTACTCTCTACCTTCCATTATTCTGCCATAGCTTTAGCTTTACTCTTACTCAAGAAAACACTAAAAAAGGAAATAAAAAGGTTGTCATCATACTGTTTTACCAGCTCTCATATTTTTCTCAGCATTTTCTATCCAAACATGACGAAAATGAAATCATACAGAGGAAAGCTACCTCTTTCTATTATCACAGTTACACTCTGCAGCTTTGCTTTCATTGCTCTCTTATATGCGGGATCAGATTCTCTTCTCAAAGCTAGATCCTGTGCTAGAACAAGTACTGTTGTAAAAGCTAGTAAGTGATTCAACAGAATTTTTTTATTTCATGCAGAAAAGGGTTTTGTTTTATAACTGTCGGATATGGTTGCACTTTGCAGAGAAAACCGTAGAAAGCCCGGACCTTGACGACAGGTTCGAGTTCGAACAGGAAGAATGTGACATTACGCGTGGGAAGTGGGTGTTCAACCGTTCTATCAAGCCTCTGTACACGGATAGGAGTTGTCCGTACGTCGAGAGGCAATTTTCTTGTGAGAAAAATGGTCAGCTTGAGTTTGATTACCGTCATTGGGCATGGCAGCCAGATGACTGCTACTTGCCTAAGTAAGCAACATTTTGCTATATAAGTTAATTTCATTGCACATCTTCGAATTATATTCGATTTGACTTGATTGATACAATATTAATACTTTAAAGATTTAATTAGAATATTTGAAGTTTAGGTGAACTTAAAATGTTACTCAATTAACCTTTTTATGTGTAGATTTGATCCGGAGGTTGCACTTAAAAAGCTTAGAGGAAAGAGGCTAGCTTTGTTGGGGATTCCCTGCAAAGAAGCCAATGGGAATCTTTCGTTTGTATGGTTGAATGGACAATTCCTCCCGAAAAGAAATCAATGTAACGAGGCAGAATTTGTAATGTCTTTAAAGCCAAGGTATTCATTTCTCGATTTTTACGGTTAATTCGGTTAAACCGTTCTAATAGATTATGACAATTATAATTGAATATGTTGATTTAACTGATGTTAAATCGGTTATGACCATAAAAATCGGTCGCTTCGGTTATTATATAATATGATCTATTCAGTCGGTAATATTTAATAAAAAATATTGAATCGACTTAACTGTTTATTTTGATCTTATTAAAACGTTTTTTTTTTCAGGAATATAATGCAACTATTGAGTTTCATTGGGCTCCATTTCTTGTTCAATCCAATACGGATCTCAATTTCTTAGAACCAAAGAAGAGAATCATAAAGATTGATTCAGTTTCCAATTCCTCAAGAGACTGGGAAGGAGCTGATATCCTTGCCTTCAACACTTATGTTTGGTGGATGATTGGCCCTAGGCTCAAAACATTGTAACTTCTCCTTTTCCCAACTTATAATTGAACTGAGCCAAACTCGAAAAATGAGTAGCTTAAGTTCGATTCGAAATTCGACGTTAGTTCAGTTTGATCTTGATCGATGTTATTAGAAACTCAAACTTGACTCGATATAAAGTTAGATTATTTGAGTTTAACATAATTAAAACTCATTTACAAGATTTATGCATTCAAATTTAAGTAGGAGTTCTAGCTTGTTCTATAAATAATTTTTTAATAAAATAATTATTTGGATAAACTACACTGATGACCACCAAACTATGAATTTTGTCAATCATACCATTCAACTATTTAAATGGTATCAATTAAGCCATTTGCTGTTAAAATCTGGCGGAGAATGTAGTGTGGCAGTTAACGCAAGTTTATATAATTACACATTTGGTCCTTGTTCCTTACACATTATATCAATTTGATCATAATTTTAATTTAATAATTTAATTCTCCAATCAAATGATGACACGTGTCACCATTATTATGGAAACTCAAGCTTGACTTGATTAACTATTTGAGTTTAACACAACTGAAACTCATTTATAAGATTTATGTATTCAACCTTAATTCGGTTTGATTAGACTCTTGAGTTGCTTAAATCAAGTATTAAGATACTAAAATCCGACTCTCTTAACGAGCATATTAAACTTAGGTTCAGAATAATCGAATTAAAATTGTTATTTTTTCGAGTTGAACACGAGAGTAAATGTGCTGATTAAACCCTTGAGTTTTAAACAAAGCCATTATTTTTGGGTTTAAGCTTTTTAATTTCCAGCATTGCTTTGTGTTTTAAGAACAGATGGGGTTCGTTCGCCAACGGTGAAGAAGGTTATACAAAGCTGGAAACATCGGTTGCCTACAAAATTGGTCTGAAGACATGGCCTAACTGGATCGATTCAACCATAAATCCCAACAAGACACGTGTTTTCTTCACAACCATCTCCCCTCTCCATACAATGTCTGGTTCTAGTCTTTTCCGAACATTTTTCTCCAAATGGTTAAATTTTGATTTGGTCACTCCATTATGCACAATTTAAGGATTTAGTCCCTATACTCTTATTTTGACATGATATGGTCCTCTTACTTCTATAATGCTATTAGTTATTTCAAATTGTTAACACCATTAATTTTTCAAGTTAAAATTTTACATTGACTCTTTTTCTTAAATATCTCTTCTAACACAAAAAATTATATTAGTGTGATGAGTTAAAAGGGTTATTTTTAAGAAAAACGTTAGGGTATTTTTAGGGACGGAAGGGCCTTCCCCCACCTATTTTTTTTACCTTTCACTTATATAGAATTTTTTTAAAAAAAATAGATTAATTTGAATTAGCCTTCCACTTTTTAAATATTTATGATTTACCCCATCCTCAACTCTGGCTCAGTTTATGTGTATTTTAGCCAAAATGTTTAACGACATTATGAAAGAAAAAGATCAAATAATGTTAAATTAAAGTACATTGACTAGATTCAAAATTAAACATGGCAGAGGGACCAAAACCAAAATTTGACCTTTTTACAATGTTGTTCGTTCTTAATTATTTTTAAGGGTAAACAACACCATTGGTCACTAAATTATTTTCTCTTTATTGTTTTGGTCACCAAATTATTATTTTTGACAAAACCGTGACTAATGTTACGTTTTTTTTCCTTTTTCCTGTTTTAGTCACCAAACTATTGGTTTTTCCGTGAGTTATTTCATGGCGGGTGACCAATATAGGGGAAAAAGTATGTTAGTGATGATTTTGTCAAAAATAATAGTTTGATGACCAAAACAAGAAAGTGGAAATAGTTTAGTGACAAATGTTGTTGTTTACCCTATTTTTTATAACAATGGGAATCTCTTATATCGCAGGAGCAAATATTGGGGCAGAGAAGATGGGTTGAAATGCTTCAACGAAACAGAGCCTTTGAAGAAGAAGAATTTCTGGGGAAGCGGCGCAGAGAAGGAGATGATGAGCGTGGCGGCGGGTGTGCTCAAGAAAATGAAAGCCCCAGAGTTCCAGGGAAACATGGGTCGGATGTCGATGATTAAACAAAAAAAGACTGGAGTTTCAGATACTTGGAATCATATACTTTTTGCACATTTGTAGGGGAAACAAGGAAGATAGAGAATTTATCTGCAATACTTTATTCAGATTAATCGATTAATTAGTCAGATGCCGATGATTAAACAAAAAAAGACTAGCAACAATTGGTTAGGAATCTACTAAGAAACTTAGCTATGTTTGGGAGATTACAATTGCTCCAGGTTGTTTTCTTCAACATTCAGAATTATTAATGTCATTTTAGCTCATTCTCTGAAAGGATGATGTAAGTATTAATTTTTTTTGTTTAATTATATATATATATATAAAACCTTCATTTTCTTAGTTTTTGTTTAATTTTAAGTGAAAGTGCATGCATTTGCTAACATTTTAGAGTAATTTGTATATGATGCTTTAATTATTGGAAACATAGTTAATTAGTAATGAATAAGTATTTTATCTTTCTTGTAGGTTGATTTGAGCTTATATGAAGATATGAGGATATACGAAAGTGAAACGAGAAATCAAAGATGTTGATGTTACAACGCTAGGCGACAGTTTACATTCCCTCTAAGCTTGTTGATATGTATGATAGTTTTTGGTGATTGTTCTTATTTTTTTTCTCTATATTTGAGTGCGTTGTAATTCTAATTCCTTCTATTATTTTTATTATTGAAATTCAATTGTCATTGAAAAAAAAGCTTGTAAACACCTATAAATAGTATAGCGATGTCCCTCTCGCTAAAAAAAATATTTTTTATTTTGCTTTACTTTATTTTGAAAAGAGTGTCTTCCGCGTGGAGTTTTATAAAACCCGTATTTTATTTGAAAATGGAGTCGCCACCGGCCACTCAAGGTGGACCGGACACCGTAAAAAACCAGAGATTTAAAATTGATGGGTTCGGGAGTCGATTACGGATGGGGAAGGATTAGCACCCCACACTGCCCAAAATTGGTACTTTAATAATTACCGCTTCATTAATATTAGACTTTCCGGATTAAAGTGACGATTAAATTAAAATTTAGTTATAAATGCGAGTAGATTTTAAATGCCCGTTATCCGAGAGTAAACGCCCAACCACCATCACTACGCCTGATACTGGCCCAGTTTACGCTCGAATAAAAGGGCACTGCATTGACAATTTATATTCCGAAATGTAACTTTAAAACACGACAAACATAAATAAATACAATGCAGTAAAAATATAAATAAATACTAACATAATAAAATAATAATCTAACATAAATAAAACGCTAATCTGACACATTCATAAATATTAATCTAACTTAAAAAATCAATCAATAATAATAACCATGCTAAAATATGTGAATCAAATAAAAAAGGAACTAGTGATTAAAATGCACGATGCGATAATAATGCATGATTCATACTAATATACATAAAACAACATGGAAATAGAAAAATAAAGACTAAAATAATACAAAATACAAAATGCATGGGCAAAAACGTGGAATGCATGAAACAACCTAAAATTAAATTCAAAGACTAGAATGCATAATTATTAAATAACATGGCAAGAAAACAAACATAAAATAGGACTAAAATGCAATTAAATGTGAAATGCATGAGCATAAATGTGAAAACATGTTAAATGAAGAGGTGCAAATGCAAACAAACCATAGTTAAAGGGCTGAAAATAAAAAACATAATAACAATAACAAAAGTGACCGAACTGAATAAAATGTAAATTGGAGATGCAAAATTAAAATAAAAAGAGATGAAAATGGATGCGGGAATAAAGCATATGGACTGAAACTGAGATTAGACCATGAACAAAACATAAGCGGGTTGAAACTTTAGGGACTGTCACGGTAATTTCCCCCTTAACCAAAAGACGCGGATCATCCCCGGATCTGGGTCACCGCGTCGGGTTAGGCACCAAAATGGTGCCGTTTTGTTGAGTCGGCTTAAAACATTAAGATGGGGGTATTTTATTTCGAACCAGGTTTAAACAAAACCCTAAAAAATTATCTTCCTCTCAACTCACTCGACGACAGCGTCTTGCCTACCGTTTCTGCGCCGTTCTTTGGCATGCAGCCTCACGGTGGCGGCCCTCCAGGCAAAGAATGGGTCTTCGGCAACCCCCCCCCCCGCGGGTAAGATTCGAAACTTACCTCTTGTTTTTTTGAGTTTGTGATTCGAAATGAAAAAAAGATTTGAAACCCAAACAAATTTCAATCGAAAAACAAAGGAATATTTTTGCTTTTGTATTGATTTCAAGACAAACTTTTCAGATTACAAAGAATTTTTTTTAACCGAAATCCCCTTTTCAAAAGCTCTCTGATTTTTTAGATCTGATAATCCAGCCCCCTTTTACATTCATGCTTGGCTCGGTTTTTATCCCCAATACCATAACAACTCCCCTATATTTTTTAATCTACAGATCTTGATGGAGAGATGGCCGGATTTTATGGCTTTGGCAGAGTATGGCCGGGTATGAGTGTTGCAGGGCTTTGGTGAGTCAAGTGGCAGAGGGTTGTTTAGGGTTAGGTTATTGATTTAATTTTAGGATTTTTAGATTTAGGGTATTGGGAAATTAGGGTTTAAGGGTTGATTTAATTTGGGGTTTGTTTTGGTTGTCGGTGAAGTAACTGTGGCGGAAGGACGAATGGCGGTGGATGACCGGCGGCGGCAAGGGAGGTTATTTAGGGTTAGGTTTTTTAGGGTTTTTGGTTACCGGGTCGGGTCATGGGTTGTAAACGGGTTTGGATCCGGGTTTGGGTTATGGGTTTAAAGTTTGGGTCGGTTTTAGTTTATGGCCCAAAACGGGTTATTACAGTTGCCCCTCTTTGCTCATTGTTGTGTAACAACAATATAGCAAAGACTAAGAATGACCCGTTTTGGTCTGGTCCGACTAGGCTTCTCCTCTTAACCCATGTCTTCTTTCTCTTTGATGCATGTCTTCTTTCTTGTCTTGATTGATCCACATTGTCACTCTTGGGGAAGCAAAACCTTCAAAATGAGGGATTGTTTATTGGGGGAAGCAAAATGAGTCCAACTTGCTACATTATTGATAATAAGCTAATACTTGAAGAGAGTCCGACCCAGCTGCAACGCCAACGAAGAGGCAGGGTCTACAAAATTTGATCCAACTGCAACACTGACGAGGAGGCAAGACCGATAGATAAAAGTCCTGATGTCTGATCCAGCTACAACTCTGACGAAGAGACAAGACTAGAAAACTGACAACTTCTTTCTTTTCTTTTTTTTTCTTTTTTTTCATTTTTGTTCATTTTTTTTGTTTTTTTCATTTTTTTCTCTTTCTCTTTTTTTTTTGCTCTTTTTTAGATACAATATTGATAAAACTTGAAAGCTAGTAAATTTTGACCAAGCTACATCACTGACGAAGAGGCATGATCTAAAGTTAGTAATGTTGATCCAACTACGACACCGACGAAGAGACATGATCAAAAGTTAGTGAATTTGGTCTAGCTACAACACCGACGAAGAGGCAAGACCGACAGTTAGTAAATTAGGTTCAACTACAACACCGACGAAGAGGCAGAACCGAAAGTTAGATTTGACCAAGCTACAACACCGACGAAGAGGCAAGGTCTGAAGGATTGAAAGCTCATTTTGATTTATTTTATTTTTTATTTTTTTTTCAATTTTTTTCTTTTTTAGCTACAACATTAATAAAGAGAACTTGAAAATCAGTAAAGTTGGATCTAACCTCGACATCAACGGAGGGGTAAGATCGAATAATAACATTTTGGACCCTACTCGCCATCAACGGAGAAGAAGAACATTAACTGGAGCCCTACCACACCATCAGCGGAGAAGTAGAATAGCAGCAACTGACTCCATCAGCGGAGGGACTGGATCAGATAATGACGACCAAGAATCGGCTACACCATCAGCGGAGAGCAAGATTAGAGAACGACATCAGCTTGGACCTAGCCACTTCATCAGCAGAAGACTGGATCGGATAATGACGACCTGGAATTGACTACACCATCAGCGGAGAGCAAGATTAGAGGACGACATCAGTTTGGACCTAGCCACTCTATTAGTGAAAGACTGGATCGAAAAATGATGACCTGGAACCGGGTACACCATCAGTGAAGAGCAGGATCTGAGGACGACAGGAGCTTGGACCCGGCCACTCCATCATCGAAGGACTGGATCGGATAATGACGACCTGGAATAGGCTACACCATCAGCGGAGAGCAGGATCTGAGGACGACAGTAGCTTGGACCCGACCACTCCATTAGTGGAGGATTAGATCGGATAATGACGACCTAGAACCGGCTACACCATCAGCGGAGAGTAGGATCTAAGGACGACGGCAGCTTGGACCCAGCCACTCCATCAACGGAGGACTGGATCAGATAATGACGACCTGGAATCGGCTACACCATCAACGGAGAGCAAGATTAGAGGGCGACAGTAGCTTGGACCTAGCCACTCCATCAGTGGAGGACTGGATCAGATAATGACAACCTAGAACCGGCTACACCATCAGCGGAGAGCAAGATCTGAGGATGACGGGAGCTTGGACCCGGCCACTCCATCAGCGGAGGACTGGATCGGATAATGAAGACCTAGAACCGGCTGCACCATCAGCGGAGAGCAGGATCTGAGGACGACGACAGCTTGGACCTGGCCACTCTATTAGTGGAGGAGTGGATCGGATAATGACGACCTAGAATCGGCTACACCATCAGCGAGGAGCAGGATCTGAGGATGACGACAGCTTGGACCCGACCACTCCATCAGCGGAGGATTGGATCGGATAATGACGACCTAGAATCGGCTACACCATCAGCGGAGAACATGATATGAGGATGACGACAGCTTGGACCCGACCACTCCATCAGCGAAGGACTGGATCGGATAATGACGACCTGGAACCGGCTACACCATCAGCGAAGAACAGGATCTGAGGACGACGACAGTTTGGACCCGACCACTCCATCAGCGGAGGACTGGATCAGATAATGACGACCTGGAACCGGCTACACTATCAGCGGAGAGCAGGATCTGAGGACGACAGGAGCTTGGACCCAGCCACTCCATTAGCAGAGGACTGGATCGGATAGTTGATGACCTAGAACCGGCTACACCGTCAGTGGAGAGCAGGATCTGAAGACGACGACTTGGACCTAGCCACTCCATCAGCAGAGGGTCTAGATCGGGCGTGAAAGTTTATAAATTTTCTTTTGATTTTTTCATTTTTAATTTTTTTTATTTTTGATTTTTTTTTAATTTTTCTTCAATTTTTCTTTGAATTCTTCTCTCTTTTTTTCAAAATTTTTCAATTCTTCTTTTTTTGATGATTTTTTCTTAAACTGTACAAAGAAGTAAAACTCGAGAAAAAAATTAGGTCTAGCTGCACCGTCAGCGGAGAAACAATACCTGAATAGAAATTTGATCTGCTTGGGAAAAAGTTTGGATCTGTTGCACCATCAACGGAGAAACGAGATCTTCAGGATATCTATACTACTGCACCATCAGCGGTAAAGCAAAATCTGGAAATGTTGGCCTATCAACAATGACGAAGGCAAGATCTGAAAATTGCTACTTCTGCTGCTCTACTGGCGGAGAGGTATGACCTGAAAATGAAAAAAACATTAATCAGTAAATGTTCACAAAATTTGTCACTGTTACCTTTTATTTATGTTTCAGCATCCTCTTTGTGTTTGGCCTCCTCTAAGACTAAGGTTGGCCGTCGTGTTGTTGCCCCCATGGCTGAGGCTCTTCGATCCCTTTCGTAGACCTATTATGTACAAGCGAAAATGCATGAATGCATCTAATTTTATGCCTAAATGCATGTGTCTATCCTAAATGTATGACGACTTAAATGTATGCACCTAATCTAAATATATGCAAGAATAATTCAATGCAAGATGAATGCAACTAAATGCATGAATGCGACACGATTTAATTTTTTTGATCCTCAAAAAGATGCCCCTGACTCCTCACTGGTTCTATCAGGATCTTGATCTTTTGCGTGGCGGTGCCCCAACCTCCTTCGGCTTTGAACATCTTCTTTGGACTCATTTTCCTGTTTGGATGCCCCACAAACTTTTACATATTGTTCTGGGAATGCCTTTGTAGCATGTTTCAACTTTGAGTTGCATTGTCGGCTTTTTGGATGACTTTCAGTGCTCTCGTGAACGCGTTGCGTTGCCTCTTAAGTTGGGTTTATGATTTGTCATGTTGGTTCTTGGCCGCTTATCACTTTCGGATTAGGTGGAACGATGTAGATAGCGATTGGTGTTTAGCATTTGGGATGTGGAGGTATGATTCCAAAAGAAAGGTAGCAAATGTTTGCTCGACTTTCAGTTTTTTTGAATGGCTTTGGGTAGAATGGTAGAGTTGAAGGGCTTGGTTGTCGGGTGACGGTAAGTTGAGAGTTCAAAAGGACTCAAACATAAGGGTTCAGGCAGTGAAATGAGGGGTTCTCTGTTCGAGTATTTTGGTCGATGGGTAGCGATGGTAGTGGGGATGGAAAAAACTTTATTGTGTTTTCGGTTGGAAATGGTGAGTGTGAATGATTTCTGAAGGATGAAAGGTGGTGGGTTAATTTCGCTGATGGAGAGTGAAGGGTGAGTGTTGGAATTTGGCACTTGTCGAGAGATGCCCCCAGACTAAGTTCTTGTGGAGGTTTGGTAATGGTGCTAAATAGGCCGACTTTGCTTTCTCTGGTATTAATGACGCGGGACATCCCGAGGACCGATTTTAAAATTGATGCATCTATATACAAAATAATTTATGTGAATGCAATGCAAAATTAAGATTGTGATGATGTTGTGTAATGATGCAAATGAAATTGATATGATGAAAATGAAAATGAAATGAGGTAGTATCGAAATTATTAAATAAAACAAGTGGTAAACAAAATATAGCAATTAAAACTGTTCATGAACAAGAAATAAGGTACCATAGCCTAAATAGAGTGATCACTAACGGGCAGAGTACCGACATGGCTCTAAAAGGTTGGCTCATATGGCTTACTATATGCAGTTTTGGTGCTAAGAGGTACTCGAATTGTCCTTGATGTCCTCTACTAAGAGTAGCAAGGCCCCTGATCATCACCCATTATAGGCTCCTTTCAACCGGGTTCAATTTAGGGGGATTCATTCGCTTATGCCTGCACGAAGGAACGATATCCTTACGAAAGCATAAGGTACTCGAGCCCCGAAGGTATTTGCTAGGGCTACACGGAGGAACGATATCCTCACGAAAGCATTAGTGTTTTCCCCCACTTGAAAAATATATGCCAAATTTTAAATACGTTAAAATAAACGCGCAATTATAACCGAATGTTAATTTAATAGTCACTTTCATCCGGATCTTCTAATATTAGTAAAGCGATAATTATTTTAAAAAAGCTTGACTCTCATTTGTTTTTGAAAAACAAAAATAGCCCCAGCGGAGTCGCCATCTGTAGCGATGTCCCTCTCGCTAAAAAAAGTGTTTTTTTATTTTACTTTACTTTATTTTGAAAATAGTGTCTTCCGCGTGGAGTTTTATAAAATCCATATTTTATTTGAAAATGGAGTCACCACCGGCCACTCAAGGTGGACCAGACACCGTAAAAAACTAGAGATTTAAAATTGATGGGTTCGGGAGTCGGTTACGGATGGGGAAGGATTAGCACCCTCACACCGCCCAAAATTGGTACTTTAATTACCGCTTCATTAATATTAGACTTTCCAGATTAAATTAAAATTTGGTTATAAATGCGAGTAGATTTTAAAGGCCCCGTTATTCGAGAGTAAACGCCCAACCACCATCACTACGCCTGATACTGGTCCCGTTTACGCTCGGATAAAAAGGCACCGCATTGACAATTTATATTCCGAAATGTAACTTTAAAACACAACAAACATAAATAAATACAATGTAGTAAAAATATAAATAAATACTAACATAATAAAATACTAATCTAACATAAATAAAACACTAATCTGACATATTCATAAATATTAATCTAACTTAAAAAATCAATAATAATAATAACCATGCTAAAATATGTGAACCAAATAAAAAAGGAACTAGTGATTAAAATGCATGATGCGATAATAATGCATAATTCATACTAATATACATAAAACAACATGGAAATAGAAAAATAAAGACTAAAATAATACAAAATGCATGGGCAAAAACGTGGAATGCATGAAACAACCTAAAATTAAATTCAAAGACTAGAATGCATAATTATTAAATAACATGGCAAGAAAACAACCATAAAATAGGACTAAAATGCAATTAAATGTGAAATGCATGAGCATAAATGTGAAAACATGTTAAATGAAGAGGTGCAAATGCAAACAAACCATAGTTAAAGGGCTGAAAATAAAAAAAAACATAATAACAACAGTGACCGAACTGAATAAAATGTAAATTAGAGATGCAAGATTAAAATAAAAAAGAGATGAAAATGGATGCGGGAATAAATTATAGGGACCGAAACTGAGATTAGACCATGAACAAAACATAAGCGGGTTGAAACTTTAGGGACTGTCACGGTAATTTCCCCCTTAACTAAAAGACGCGGATCCTCCCCGGATCCGAGTCACTGCGTCGGGTTAGGCACCAAAACGGTGTTGTTTTGTTGAGCTGGCTTAAAACATTAAGATAGGGGTATTTTATTTCGAACCAGGTTTAAACAAAACCCTGAAAATTATCTTCCTCTCAACTCTCTCAACACTCACTCGACGGCAGTGTCTTGCCTACCGTTTCCGCGCCGTTCATCGGCATGCAGCCTCACGGTGGCGGCCCTCCAGGCGAAGAATGGGTCTCCGGCAACCCCCCCCCCCCGCCCCCCGCGGGTAAGATTCGAAACTTACCTCTTATTTTTTGAGTTTGTGATTCGAAATGAAAAAAAAGATTTGAAACCCAAACAAATTTCAATCGAAAAATAAAGGAATATTTTTCCTTTTGTATTGATCTCAAGACAAACTTTTCAGATTACAAAGAATTTTTTAACTGAAATCCCCTTTTCAAAAGCTCTCTGATTTTTTAGATCTGATAATCCAGCCCCCCTTTTACATTCATGCTTGGCTCGGTTTTTATCCACAATACCATAACAACTCCCCTCTATTTTTTAATCTACAGATCTTGACGGAGAGATGGCCGGATTTTATGGCTTTGGCAGAGTATGGCCGGGTATGGGTGTTGTAGGGATTTGGTGAGTCAAGTGGCAGAGGGTTGTTTAGGGTTAGGTTATTGATTTAATTTTAGGATTTTTAGATTTAGGGTTTTGGGAAATTAGGGTTTAGGGGTTGATTTAATTTGGGGTTTGTTTTGGTTGCCGGTGAAGTGACAGTGGCGGCGGACGAATGGCGGTAGATGATCGGCGGCGGCAATGGAGGTTATTTAGGGTTAGATTTTTTTAGGGTTTTTGGTTACCGGGTCGGGTCATGGGTTGTAAACGAGTTTAGATCCGGGTTTGGGTTATGGGTTTAAAGTTTAGGTCGGTTTTAGTTTTTGGCCCAAAACGGGTTATTACAAATAGTATATTTCATCTAGGTTTAGCAATCTTTGCTTGGTGGTGTTATTTTGAATACTATTGCTTTGTGCTTTTTGAGATCTTGGATTAGGGATTTCTTTTTTGTTTTATTTTTGTTTTGCGATTGCTCGGAGATTTCATTTGTTGATTTAATCAACTCTAAGATTAAATTTTAGAGACTTCGCTTCAACTGAATAAGATTTCTTTGCTCCCTCCAATCCTATATCTTGTATAAGTTTCAAGGCATATGTACATTAAGTCAGTATAATCCCTTCTTAGGACCTAGCCACTTTTATACTAAAAATGTTTAAACTCTCCAAAATCTTTCATTTTGAAACTTTGATGAATTCTTTTAAGATTTTATGTAATATAAAGATTATTATCCGTGATCAAAAGATCATTACATATATCACTATTGTAGACAGTATTTAAAGGATATAACGCTTTAACTTGTCAGACCAAAGGATCTAGCACTTCAACCTGCCAGATCAATTTGATATTGATAAAAAAACATGTATTAATCTAATAAATTCTGTCAGAACAATTGGTATTTGATAAAAACATGTATTAATTTAGTAATTTCTCTTGTAAAATTTAAATAATTTTTTGAAAGAAGACGTATAATGTTCAAATTAGGTTCTAATAAATCCAACCAGACGACCTAAAAAAATTTAGAAAAGCCCAAAGAGTTTGAGGTCTTTCCGTTTAGGCGACAAAGTTTTCTGGCCCGTTAAACAAAGGACACTCGTTCGGTCCTGCTTTTCTGCCCCTGCGGCTTGCAACTATAAAATGATACGAAACCCATAGCCACCTAAGAGAAAAATCAGGCAACTTCGAGAAGCAAAGGAGCCTACTGCATCTTCTTCATCGTTTTCCTTTGGCCGGTAAAATTCTATTTTTCTTCTTTTTTATTACCATCTGCTCAGTGTTCTACATGGAATTCTTTTTATTTTAACCTTTATATGATTGCCGAAAAAGTTAGGGTTTATTTGAATTCCCTTTTTTGATCTGATATTTGTTTTGATTTTAAATTTTTTGTTATCAGATTCTGAAATCTGATCATGGCGGGAGGGAATTTCATGCACAGAGTTATATCTTATGTTGTCAATGAACTTGTCGTCGATAGACTTGCAAACAGGTATATTTTTTGTGCAGATTTCTTTTTGTTTATATCTGCTCATATTTTTCATTATTTTCGATTGAATTTTCCAGGAATAAGAAATTTTTCATAATATTTTTCTCAAGATCAAAATAGTTGAAATATTTGTTAGTATAATTCTAATCAAGTATTGAAGACTTGAAAATAGCTTGTTTTAATGGATAATCTTTTGTTGGCAACTTATGGCGGCTTCTTTCTCGAGCTGTTGGAACTGTTTTGTTTCCCATCGGTTTCGGGAGTGCCTCTATGCTCAAATCTTCTAATAGTTATATCTTCATCTATAGTGCAACATGCCATGCATTATGGAATGAGGAGGTTTGAGAAGATTTTACCTCGAAACCAGCTCCCTTCCATTGTTGTTTTAGATATATTCGAAATATTAGTGGCTTTTGTGTAGTATGCCTGTTCAAATGCTTGAGATCATATTTCGTTGAAGTTTGTGAATCAAAAGCAAAAGGATTTAGAAACTGATTTTAGTTTTATTTGGTAGGCTTGTTAATATTAGACATATGTTATTTGCAGTGTAAAAAAGACCTAAGAATTTTTTTTCCTATGAACAGAATAACAAATTTCACTTTGATATTTATTCTTTAATATCCCATGGAAAGTTTTGCCGTTGTTTTACACAATCTAAGTCGAGTTCTTTTTTCCTTCTAGTTTCATGGGGGTTGTACGGAATTCTATGGAGGGGTTACTTTAATGTCTTATTTTATTTGTTTATTTTTCAGTCCGGCATTCCAAAGATTTGCCGTGAGGACATCGAAGAAGATGGAGGATATCTCCAGTATGGGTATGTGCTTGGTTCCATCATGGTCTTTTTCTACAATTTGTTTGCGATTTTATCCCTCTATTGTCCAGCAAAAAGGCAACTAAAGAAACTGGTTTTCATTGTTGGTTTTGGTTCATGCAGCTGCGAAGAAGAGGGAAGAACTTGCTGAACAAATGAAGGAAATCTCGAAAAACATCGAGGTTGGTTGCATTTGTTTAAGTTGATATTATATATCGTAACCTTTTGTGGATGTGTCATTGTTTCTAAACGGCGTATTGTTTTCCTTGCAGTCTAAAAACCGGTGATGCGGTAGATACGGCATCACATTTTGTTGGTGTGTCTCCCCTCGCAATTTTGATAATCTGTAACTCATAATTCTGCATGAATTTATTTTCCTGCAATAGAGTGGTTGAATTTGGCACTTCTAATCCACTGTCTATGTTTTGCCTGCATGTAGATCGTACAATTGGACTATGTGGGAAAATGTCTTTTCAAATATGCAACAATGCATATATTACATCTGTATTTAGCGATATTGACAAGTTGATACTAGCATTATCTGTACCGAGCTCGTTCAGACTTTAGATCATAACATTTGCTACGTTCTTTATTTAGCATACTAGCTGAAATAAAAGGGTTAAGTATGCAAGACTTGTGATTTCGATTATTACTTGTCCAATGAAGCAGCCAAGCAGGTATCACGGGGCTAGAATTTCAATTATTCAAGTGTATTAATGTATTACTCAAATGATAAATGATATAAATGAGGTGCTATCTACCACAATGACATAGCTCACGCAAGTTGTTGGTGTCTAAAATCTTAGAATCTTACAGAGAATCTTTTGAATAATTATGTGCGTATGTGTTTGGATTGTGCTCCCGGTGTATGATGCAAGCAAGAGGTGTGATCATCAATGATCATCTTTCAAGTTAGCTGCATCTGATGAGATATCATAGTTTTTTTAAGTTTCGATCATAATTATTTTAAATAAGTAAAATTTATAAAATATATATTTAAAAATTATTTGATTACAAATTTTTTAATATAATTTTTACTTTTTTATAATAACAAGTTTTGAATAATAAGAAGTTAAGTTGAAAATTTTTATATTAAAATCAATAAGTAATAATTTTAATAAGACAGAGAAATGAGAAAAAAAAAACAGACTTTACTGCCCAAAAATAAGATGATGATATAGCTCAAAATAAAATTGTCGCGGTAATTTTTATAACATGTGAAAATAATTATAACAATTTTGAGCGATTTTTAACATGTATAATAGTAGTTATAAAGTTAAAAAGGCGACCATCGAGCAAGTCTAAATAGTAAATAGTTTAATATTACTGAAATAGGTTTCGAGCTCGAGTCTTTATGTATGCAGAAAGTAAAGTATCCGATGCATATTGGTTTATTAATCAACTAAAAGTATTGAAAAAACGGGAGGGCAACAAAAACAATTAAAAGAGGCACAGATTGTACGGTTCTAGTGAACTGTAAATATAAGAATGGAGACTTACCGCCTTGCCACTCAAGGGATGTTGGCAAAACAAGGATGGGTTTGATTTAAATTCGCATCATAAAAACTAAATTCTTAGACTTCAATTTACACTATAAGTTTGAATACAAGTTAAATTCAAGTGAAAAGTAATCTGTATTCTTTTTTAAGATAAAATAATTACATTAACCATTAATGGCATCGTTCTAAAATACAATTAGATTGATCTAAACATGTGCATCAGTATCTAAAATTTTTCACATTATTTTTATAAATTAAATAAAATACATAATATAAATATGATAAATTTAAAATACATAGGCAATGTTTGGTAAACAACAGTTTGAGCAAAAATTAGAGGTTTAATTGATCAAATCTACTAATTTAGATGTTTGGTAAATAGTAGGTTAAAATAGCAAATTGGGATAAAACATTTAATTTTGAAAAAACTGTTAATATGAGCTTTTTTTAAATTAGATGTTTTGACATTATTGTTATAGAGACCTTTTTACCTTTAACAATTATAATAAATCTCTAAATAACCTAAATTTAACATTTTTTATTTTAATTATCTACCCTCCCGTATTTATATTATAACATTTGTAAACTAATATTTTCTTTCTTTTTTTCTCACACATTTATATTTATATTTAAATTTAATAATTAATCAAATTGTATTAAAATAATTATATAAGCAATAAATTGATATATAGATCCTTCAAATATGCTTAATAATGTTATATTAAAAAAGTATTTTTTATGATCTAATTAATATTAATAAATACAAAATATTGATAACTAATAAACTATTCAAACAATGATCAAATATAATCATATCCTTGTATGTCATTCTGCTTGCTTAAATAATCAAACAACTATCATCCATCAATCAATTTTACTAAACATTTTTATACAATCAACCAATGCAATCAACTACTAACTATCGGCTAATATAATCTGCTATTAATTATTAACTATCCGCTAATTGTGCAGTGTTATACCGTAAAATATGATAAAATTTTATAAACTCTGATTTTTTGGTGCAAAGAAAATTTGAGTAATAATATATTGGGCTTAAATTTTGAGTTTAAGCCCAATCATAACCCCATACCCGACTCTCAACTATCGAATGTCCCAGGCCATTGCAATTTTGCTAAACCCCTGCTTCATTCAACAGTAGGGTTTATCAAAAACTTTGAAGAGTGAAAGATCAAAGGAAATAGAATCCATTCCACTTAGCCATGGCTACAGCTCTTTGGAGAAACGCTAGTCGTTTACGAAACTTTCATCGGTGTCTTCATGCCCGCAGTGTAAGCCAATCCAGATCCCCATTTCCATATTCAACGACGATCGCCAATTCTTTTCACGGTCCATCTCTACCTTCCTTGCGACCGGTTCGTTTTCCTCCTCATTTCTTACTTCTCCGTTTAAAAATAGCCGCTAAATTCTTTTAATCTATGATGGGTTTCCTTTTTGACGGTTAACAGGTTATTCCTGTTGGAGCTGAACTCAAATCCTTGGGGATTTATGGAAGATATTTATCTAATTCCACCACAGCTCCCAAGGAAAATTCTGAAGGGACCCAAAGCACCGGAGATTCGCAACAGAGCAGTGGTGCTGCCGGCAAACCCGTCCGCGGCGGGGTACACTTATTTTTTTCGGCTTCTTATGAAAATTTTCCTTTTTGGGGATTAAAAGTTTGGGATTTTGTTTTGATTGAATTGGAATTTGCAGCCTGTTTCTTGGTTGAGTTTTCTGCTGCTTCTTGCCACTGGAATCGGTATTATCCTTTACTACGACAATCTAAAGAAACGACATATTGAAGGTACACTTCTATGGTGAGTTGTATTTTATGTTCAAAATTGTCTTGCACTGCTGAGAAAGAGACCTTCACATAAACAATCTAGTCTTTCAAAGTTGTAACTTGTGAGTTTGGGTATCATAATGTGTTCCATAAATGTCATAGTTTCATGTTTGTACAATATGTAGCAGAGTTTTCTAATGTTGTAACTTGCATGGGCATCATAATTTCGTAAATGTCATAGTTTCATGGTTTTACAATATGCAGGTGCATTGAGTCTTCTAAAGTTGTACCTTGCAAGTTCAGGCATCATAATGTGTTTCTAAAATGTCATAGTTTCATGGTTCTGTGATATGCAGCCTGAGTCTTTTAAAAGTTTTAACTTCCAAGTTTGGGTATCATAATGTGTTCTTAAGGCTTTATTTAAAAATTAAAAGTAGTAGTTTGGTGAAATTTGAAAATAAGTTAAATTGTAGCTGGAAAGAGTTGTGATGATTCAGCTTGTGATGAATGAAATGAATTACTCATCACTAGTGTCGTATTGCCTTTTCTTTCCCGCATATATTGGTTGAAGACTCAAAGTTCTGCTGCTGCAGAAATAAGTAATGCTTCAAAGGCTGTTAAAGAAGGGCCGTCTGCTGGAAAAGCAGCCATTGGGGGGCCATTCAGTCTTATAAATGATGAAGGCAAACGTGTTACCGAGAAGGACTTTATGGGGAAGTGGAGTTTGGTTTATTTTGGCTTCACTCACTGTCCGGATATCTGCCCAGATGAGCTGCAAAAGCTAGCTGCTGCTATTGATAAAATAAGTAAGTCGCTGATAGTTTCATTTGACAGGAAAATAAAATTATGAATTATGTTTTTGTTTTGTTACTTAAAAACTTGCTTCTGATTAAAGAAAATAATGTGATTCTGAATTTATCAGACTAGAAATAACTCTAGTGATCTGTAGCATTTATAATAACTTCTATTTGCTTTCTAATTTTTTTTTTCACTTCTTAGAGGAAAAGGCTGGTATAGAAGTTGTGCCTGTATTTATCTCTGTTGATCCTGAAAGAGATACCGTTGAACAAGTACATGAATACGTGAAAGGTACTTCAAAGTAGTTTTTTTAAAGTATGATGTTTTGGTCCAGTTGCATATGTTATCTATATTTTGGTTCATCGAAAATTTTAGTTCTAATTATTTTTCTCTCTTGTGCAGAGTTTCATCCAAAATTAGTAGGGTTAACTGGTAGCCCTGATGAGATAAAGAAAGTTGCTCGTTCATATCGAGTTTACTATATGAAGACAGCAGAAGAAGATTCAGACTACCTTGTTGATCATTCCATAGTCATGTAAGTATTAACTTTGTTTGATTTGTCCTGCATCTGATGTTTTTATCAGAATGATGTTGACAAGCAGTTGAAATCTGTAGACTAATAGGCAATTGGTTTATGTTGACATTGATGAACACAAAATAGCATACCCCAAAATAAATAAATAAATAAATGAAGCTGCCATTTTACAGGCAAGAGTTGTTTGATTAGGCAATGTGATGTGAGAAAGTTATCAAATTGTCCTAGTGAAGACTAAATATTGGCTTCCGTGGCATTGCTTTAAAGTTCCTAAACATATCAACTTGCAGCATTAGTTTGTCGGTGGAATTACCAAATGAAGAACCATTTTATTGCGTGCCATTGGCATTTTATTCATGCACCTATGATTTGTATTTGCTAGCTTGATTCTTGCTCTGACGTGCTTACTTGTAATATAATTTGATTTTCAGTCTAAATGCTGAACTCTGTGTAAAATCCCATTAACTCTTTTTTTTTTCATTTTCTTATGCAGGTACTTGATGGATCCTAAGATGGAATTTGTAAAGTTTTTCGGGAAGAATAACGATATCGATTCTCTGACCAATGGTGTAATCAAGGAGATAAAGCAGCACAAAAAATAGAGATGTACTTTTTGAGCTGAAATTCTTGTTTGTTGGATTTGGATTATCCTCTTGCATGGAGACTAACAATTGTTTTTCTTAGTTTCTCATGAAAAGAACCCGTTATTTATATTTATGTTGAAAGAATTTTGTGTTAAAAAGTCTAATTAGTACTGATGTTCGAAAGCTTGAGCAATAGATTGCAATTGTGCTTGAAAATAAAATGTTAATTTGCATGAAGGAAAGAGATTTGATTTTGACAGAAAATGATATTACTGTGCATCTGAGTTCGAGTTTTGGAGAAAGCTTGAATCAGCCGTGCATGTTTAAGTATGTTTGAACTTCATATTATTAGAAGGGTAAACTAATATGGACGAAATGTGTAATTATATAAATTGATATAATATGTGTAATTATACAAATTTTCTTTAACTGCCACGTTATCTTTTCGTTAGATTTTAACGGCAGATAGTCAAAATATGTTCAATTAAATAGTTGAGTAGTCGAATTTTAAATTTTTATAGTTCAGTAGTCAAAATAAGTCAGACATAATAGTTGAGTGGTCAACCTGATAGTTCACCCTTATTAGAATAATAATGATGACAATAAAACTAAAAGGTAATTATTCTATTAAGTTTTCACATTTCTTAATGACATTGTAATATTTAAAATCAAGTTTTCTTTAGATGTTTTTCCTAATATTCTTGTTTTCCGCCTTCTTAATTTAATAGACTATGCTTTATTTTTCAATCCAAATTATTTTAACCGTAAAACAAACGTTTAAATTATCTCTTGATTGATTTACGGGTAAAGTGATTTTGTTAGATTAGGTGTGAATGTTTTATTATGTTAGCATTTTAAGATCGAGCCATTAAAAAAAATTTGTCAATCATTATTTTACATATGATCTGATTTTTAGTTTTCTTTCGAAAAAAATTATTTTAAAATGTTTTTTAATTTCGTTAAAAAACTCCTATAATCTCTATTTTTTTAAAAACACACATAACACACTAAACTTCTTAATTTTACTTTTTAGAGAATTTGGGAGATTTTAGAAATGAAGTATTTTAAGATTTTAAAAAAATCTTAAAAAAATTTAAAAAGACATGTAAAATTTAGACGCTTTTTTATAGTTAATTTTTTTAATATAATAAAAAAATTATTTGATAGACAAACTATGTAATATTTAAACTATACTACATTATCTATTGCAATATCACCTCTCCTAATTAGCATTTAATGTTTTAGGTTGTATGTATAGAATTTAAGGTTAAAATACACAAGGTTTTATAGCATAAATTTTACACTGTGTACCAAATAATTCTCATAATAATTTGGACATAAATTCCGTGAGGTAAAGAAAAATACCAACTATCAAAAAAAGAAAAGTAAAATACCAACATTAATTATAAAATTTATTATATTTCAATAACATTGACATTATAAGTCGGTCAAAATTTATAATGCAAGAGGAGAGAGAGGGCAGACTTCCACTCTTCTTGCCAAACTGGCCTTCCCTCCTGTATTTGGAAATGGAAATTGCCTGCTCTGTATCTCACAATTTTCATTCCATCACATACAACCTTGGCTTTGCTCATCAGCTTCCCATTTTGATCACCATGTCCCTTTTAAATGCAGGATTCAGATGGAAGGCCAGCTTCTTTTCTTTGCCTCCTGTTGTTGTAACAAACGATAAATAAATTCCATTGCCACATAATCCGATATTATTATTCAATTAAATCGAACAGTAACTTGTTCAATATGTTTACGTTCTACAGAAGGCACTATCGTATGTGTGTTATGTTCCGGGTTCAAACTCTGGAGGCACACACACTTGAGGTCCTCTTAAGGTTTTGCCTCCCTCAGATTCATCTCCGGAGATTCGAATCCATATTACAACATGCAAGTTTGTTCACTGTGCAGAACGGATAACGAAATCAAAATAGAATCAGATGGATACCTCCCGAACATATGTGTAATGTTAAAGAATGGATTTTGTGCGGTATGTTGCACGTTACTTGTCCACTTCTTCAGGGATAATGGCCTTGCCTAGGTACACCAGCTGCATCTCCTCCCTCCAGATCTGCAGAAAATGGGATTGGCTTAAAAGTAGGAAACTAGAAAATGGGGTAAGGGAAATAATGCTTGTATTCGGGATATTAAAATCGCCTTTAGGCTTTAATGCATAAACAAGAACATTCATGCACTGTATGTACAGTCAAGCCCCCTACCCTGTCACGAAATTCTAGCCGGATATGAGGTACATTTGTTCTGTGTATATTGTTTCCGTCAGGCCCTCTCTTGTAGTACTCCGTTCCAATCCAGTGCGACTGAAAAAGAAAATGCAACTAATTTCAATAAATCCGTCATTTTGAAGAGAGGTTCGCAAAAATTTGAAGAGCATGTACCTTCAAAGCATGTGAAAAACCAGACTGGTAGACTGAATTACGGGCAATCTCACAGAGATCGCATGAACTCAGCTTCCACACCTGCAATTCAAAGGCTTTAATTTACTTTTGAACATCGGAAAAAAGTATAGATATTCTTACTTAGCGGGAGAGAGAGATTACGGAAGCAGCTATGCTGTACTCTTCCACCAAAGGTTCCTTTGTTAAGTGTATTTGAAGTGGATCATCCGTAGATAAGGAAACATTCAGACCACGTAGGAAAAACATCGGAAAAGGATTCCGATGATAGTCCAGAAACAACGAATTGTTGCTCAAAGGAGACATAGCCAACCCAATCTGGTACCAATATGCCAATCCATCACAATAATTAGAAACTCCATGCTTATTGGTTGACTGAAATTTTCGATATTTTCAAGTTTCCTTTTGTTCTTACCTGTGTCAAATAATAAAGATACTGTAGTACAGGAGATTTCCTTAAATTGATTCCATGTGCAATGTTATGAGAAGTTAGAAAGGTTGCCGCAAGGTGGTCAATGTCACCAGCCTGAAAATACAATAAATATTACGAGGTGCAAAACAATAAAAAATTTGTGAAGGTAGCATGTAAGCTTTCATGAGTACCTCCCCAGAATGTGGTCGGAATTTGATGGTTGTCATGCCCTTGGATTCACGAAGCTGGAAAAATCATGCCACGTGACTACTCGATATACCAAAAACATAATGTAGTTGAGTCCATTTTGGATTTAAAGAAGAAAGCCAGGAACAAAGATGATTGGGAGAAGAGCTAATTTTTGTAAAGAAATAAGCATTGAAGTGCAAATAAAAGAAGCAACCATTCTCAAAAGTCATTTATTTAATTCGACAAAGGGATTTTGGAAATATATAGACAAAGGTCTTCAAATCTAGTAAAGATGAAAACATATCCACTTATATAATACATACCTTGTTTAACGTGTAAAGGTTCGCATAGCAATAATACGCATAGTAGGAGAATGCCGGGTTAAATACATTAGTCCATTGGTCTGGTGTCGGCATGTGTTTGGTGGGGCGTCTTTCAGGCTTACTTTCATCATCTACCAAATCCAGCCCTACGACCTGAATTGCCAA
Source organism: Hibiscus mutabilis (assembly GCA_019671005.1). Lineage (NCBI taxonomy): Eukaryota > Viridiplantae > Streptophyta > Magnoliopsida > Malvales > Malvaceae > Hibiscus > Hibiscus mutabilis. Next base: position 6,257,710 of record CM033751.1, on the reverse strand, counting down.
AGAGAAGCAGTTGTCATCATGAACAATGCAATTTACACCCAACTATTGCAACCGGGGGGGGAGGGGAGATTTAAGAATAAAAGATGCAAGACCTGTTTCAAGAAAACATGTAACTGAGGATGTGAATCTGGATCCACAGTAACCTCAAACAGAGGTATAAAGATGTTGTCAAGAATGTTCTGAAACGAGGTAACGATTCCCATCTCTTTGTAAACATTGTAGAGTCGAGGGATCTGAAGCAAAAAATAGACAAAAATGTCACATTTCCCAGCCAAAACTCGATACTTTCCTCTGATGACACTCATATTTTATCGAGGTTCACAAGGTATAAAGCACAAAAGAAGTTAGTGACTAGGTAATGAGATTTCGAGTAGATAATTAGAACCTGAATTAACCAAACAACATTCTCACTGTACAATTCATTGTTAACAATCCAACTAGCCAGTTGGTCCCACTCGCTTTGCTTCCTTCCATATATAGATATTCTGTATTCAGCCATCTGCGGCAATCAAATTGAACATCAAAACAATGTAAAATCAAGTGATCATAGTTTGGTGTGTTAAAAGCAAGGAAGCATCCCGATGCATATCATTAAAAGCAAACATTAGAAATTCATAATTCGGATCATTGATTACATATAACTCCTTGTAGAATTAAGCAAATTAATAAAAGAGTCATCCACCATACGAGGGTTTTAGACTGTTTTACTCAAGGGCTAGTTCTGTCTCATAGTTTGAGGAGCCAGAGCAGAATTTAATCTTAGGCATAAAATGAATTTGTGCAGAATAAGGGAAATACCTGATATTTGCTTGCAGCAAGATCAGAAAACACTTGCTTTGTCACCTCACCAAGGAATCGACCTGCACCAGATACAATAGTCGGACTGTGATTTCACATTAAGCACCGAGAAGAAAAGATTCTTTAAGACCAATGAATCAATAAAAAATGCAGACATGGAATCATGTTTATAGCAAAAGAATTGGAACAGCACCTTATAATGCATAACAATGTGTGAATATGAAAGATTGGAAGGACAGTAACATATTAGATCCAGCACCATATCTGAACCTTATTATATTTCAAATATCAAAGAAACACTAGCCATTGCAAATTTATATAAATTAATTGTTTGTTTCGATGTGATAATGGCAGTCAACACAATATTCCTATGTCCCCAAAATCAAGGAAATATAAAGGATATACCTTGGATAAGATTGTCCTGCTTGAGGAAAATCTCCCTGAGCCTACTTTGACCGCAAGGATTATACTTGAGGTTAAATTTATCAAACCGATGAAAGGTACTCTTGTCAGCATGAACATCAAGAAGATCCACATTTAAATCATACCTGCTCATACAAAAGCAAAAAATGAATTTTAATTAGTTGAATCATCTCTCACTCCCTTTTAAGCAAAAAAACAAAAGGTAAAAATAGATTATTACCCAGTTAAATCCAAGCTCTCAAAAACTTCTTTCAAGGTCAAATATGTCCCATCTCGAAATATTACAACCTGAACAAAGAACCTAGTGAACAACTGTTTTTTCGGGGGGTGGGGAGTGTTTTTTCACATGCACCACTTCCGCACAGATTTAGCACAAAAGCAATCAAGCTATTCCTACATCACATACGTCATTATAATTGGTTAACCAAACAAATGAGCTTGTCTGCAGCTTCCACATTAGAGAAAGAGTACAAGAAAAGGGATCACAATTTGCAGGAAGAGGATAAAACACTCAGATACACGTTTACATAGCACTCAATCCCCCCTAGCAATGAAGATTTGCAAAATCATGAATATAATGCTTCAGCTTGGAAGCATTCAGTTGTAAAAGGTGAACAGCAATTTTAAGGCCCCCTATAAAAGCACACCACAGGAAATAATCAAGAATGAAACTTACCTCATCTGGCTCCTTCCTCAACTTTGACTTTATAAACCTCAAAAGATGTTTCTGGTTCATGCACGCTGAGTGATGAACATGTGTATCAACTTTCCTCACATTATAGAAGTCCCTGTGTGGTGCACTTTTCTGAGCCAGAAACTCTTTATCCGCATTAAGCATCAAATGGAGATTGAATTTCTGAATGAACACAAAATGGAAAAAGTATTTTAATGATCAAATATAAGAAATTACAAATTTACCATGCACCTCAAAAACAGGGCAAGGCATTCACTTGTTCTAGAAGATTTAGCCGGTGATGACATAAAGTTCTGATATTGCCTGCCGCTATAACGCGAAGTATGTGATGCAAGTCAGTGAAAAAGGCTGTTGCATCAGCTACAGGAAAGAGCTCCCTTCTTGCTGAAGTAGAAAAGAAAATAAATGATTAAACAAGATAGCAGTTCAAATCATCAAAAGTAAGAAAGGTTCAGTACAAGGTCTAACGACACTTACAATCCTTATTGTCATAGACATGTATTACTCCATCTTGCCTCTCAAAATAATGCTGCAAAAACGGGTAGGCATAAGGAAGAATGAGGTCAAATGCAAGTGACTTGTGGTACAGAATCTAAGATAAAATAAGTATAAAGTTACATCAGATTTTCCTTCAGAAGCATAATAAAAGGGGTCTGGATTAGGTTTTGGTGTGCTTGGGTCTGATATAACTTCTTTCTCCCAAGGAGCAACTGCCTCCTTGAATACATATCTTTTCCGCATTTCTAGGCATTCTTGCAGAACTACATAGACCTCAACTTCGTCCGGTGATGGTACCTCTGGTAGTAGAATACAAAAAAATAACAAAACCAGGTTGGAAAATGGTACTCATAAAACCTGACATCATAAACCTTAAACTTAAAGGTGGGATCTTGCAATCTTTCAAACAGGGGAATAAGCACATACATTACCGTAGGCTATTGTCAAGCACCAAAAATCCTTTTCATAACTTATAGTTTCTAAAACAAAACTAAGGAAGTTCTAATAAAGAAATACAGGAATGGATTTTAGGTTTACTTTGAATGTTATAATTTTTAGTTACATAAATTGTCATATGCACACACGATTTAAGCATTAGGACAGAAGCACTGGTGAAAGCAGGGTATGAAGCAAAAGTAAACATTATGATGCAGGCCTATTACATAAAAACCAACAGTTGCATTTATTAGAGAGAGACAATACCAGAAGGGGAAATTTTAAGCCGTGCAAAAGTTTCATGCTCTGGCTCTTTCCTTAGGATATCAGCTGCAATAGGATCAGGTTGAACGCCGTGTAGGTTACAGGATATACTATGGGTCCGAATCATACTTGAAGCAGCTATCTGGATAGCCTCCCCATTAGCAGTAATATGGTCAGGCAAATTCTGGCCCTACAAATGTGAGATTTAAAGTATAAGTAAATAGTTGATCAAATTTCCAACAAACTATAAAAGCATAGCGGAAACAACTTCAGCAGGAAAAGGGAAGAAAGTTTACTCACAGCATTTCCATTCGTATGCAGATATGTATCGTCTAGCTTAGAATTGTCGGTGATATTATCTTCATCGTCCGACCCTTCTATGCTCTCGAAGGCACTTGCACTAGGGGACTTTGGAGAAGTAGGCCGGATAAGACTAGCAGATCTCTTTACTGGAGTTGCATGGCCAACAGACTTCCCTGAAGCCAAAATAACTACTCATCTACTAGCAACAAAAGTGACCAAGAAAGCAAAAAAGAAAGAAAAAACACTAAGCTATATATGTGTGTGTATGCACAACTAAAGACAAATCTATTTCTTTACAAGCCCTAAAGTGAAAGTAATCGTATAGTGGCAGCCAACGATGTTATTTGGGGGAAGAGAAAAGAAAAAAGGGTCATTAGTTTTTCATTTCAGTTTTTAGTGCTCGATGTGATATTCACATATCATGATCTTGAAAAAACTTCAGATTTCCGAAGGTCAGCAAAACTTCGATCTTCCTTAAAATATTTCCGTACAAAAAGTACTGAAGTAAGTTCGAAATTGGAGTCTTTTCTTTTGATTTTTGGTTTTAAATCTATGGCGCTTTTTCCTTCATTGAAAGTAACAAAAATCAGTAACTTGTTTTCTTATCAGTCTTATAAAAAAAGTAAAAAGAAATTAGAAATACACAAAGAAAACACGTTTCCAAGCTGTTGATGAGTTAATTCTGCAATGTACAAAATTTCATTATAGCAATGCAAAAGGCTATTTGCTTTATTTACACTATAATTGTTCAATAACTCACAAAAGCTCTTGATTTCAAATCCCGAGTTTACCTTCATGGAGAGTATGGAGCCTCGGCAAACCGGCGGGAATCCCGTCAACATGGATAGGACCGTTAGGCTTCTCTTCTCCGTCAATCCCACCGGATATTACAGTAACATCCGGCAAAGACGCCGAGCCGCGTCGGTTGTATCCGTTCCCCTTCCGGCGAGAGTGTTGGCCGCGCCGCTTCTTGGAGTTCTGCGGCGACTCGCCCTCCGAAATGTCCTCTCTCTCCCTCTCCACCGTCTTGGCGAACTCCAGCAACTGATTTAAGGTTTTCCGATGCATATAATACGCCGACACGGCCACCAACGAAGCTCCGACCAGAGCCGCCATCGCTAGATGAACAGTATGCGTGTCCATCGGAAAACCAAATCTACTATTTCCAAACGAAGCGACGGAGAGTACAGGCAAATGGAAAAGCAAAAAACCGTAGTGAAATTCAACTGTTTTCGGCGAATGATTATAGGGGATGGGGGGGAGAGAGAGAGAGAGAGAGAGAAGCTTTAGCTAGTGCACTTCGTTGTTCCAGTATTTATAGGGCAAAAATAGTGCTTTACATATCCCCACATATAAGATCCGTTCGGTGCTGCTTTTCCACTTAATTTTTGAAGAGTACACCCCATCACTCAATTTCTAATTCTCACCATCCAAGTTTTCTATTATTTTTGGGCTTAAACGTAATTTTTGAAAAAACTGAAAATTTCAATTCTTTTCCAACTACCGTTTTTCAACCCAAATCAAGGGTGTGACAGCGCGCCGAACGGACCATAAATTATTTTGTAAATCTCACTTAAACAGTGTTACTTCTTACTATGACTAATAAACATATTATTTAAATAAGATATTTTTTTGGAATACATAAATCTGAACTACTGATTTATTTACGTATAAATAATTGAATTAAATAAAATATTTAATCGGTTAGTTAAATTGTTCATATTTATTCCTTATAAAATTAATATTTGATTAAGAGTACATTTGGACAGTCTGATACTTGGATTTTAGTGTAATTATGTATAATTATAGATATGACACGTTTTATTAATTATTGTAATATGTAAGTTTCATTAATATTTGAATTGACTGTAATCTCACAACTACACATAAAAGTCGTCAACTTTAGCTCAAATTACAGCGTAATATACATAAAATGTTAAATTTGACTTAGTTTTTTCAAATAATCAAAATATATATAAATGAGATAAATACTAAAATTATGTATTAACATTGATTTTATATAATTAATATACACATAATTTTTTTTTATTTTGGTTCAATTATACACAAAAATATTAGTTCAATTGTATGCAATTTAAAAAATAACTACATCCATTTTCTATATTGAATAAATATAATTATTTATATATAATACGGAGTCATAAAAAAGAATATATCGTTAATGGTTATAATAATTTGTGAAAATTGAATCACAATAAGATTTAATATATATAATTACATAAAATCGAAGTTTATATAAACCATTGTATTATGTTCAAAAAATATATATCATTGTTGTTTTCGTGTGTACAATTGAATAAAAAAAATCAAATACAACTAACATTCGGTTGTTCTAGTAGGATGAAGTACTAGATCCCTTACCCAAGGTCAGAGGTTCGAATCCTAACATTGTGAATGAAGTGATTGGGTTGGGAGAGTCGCTCCCATAATGAACATTTGCAATACCCAATCCAGATTAGTCAACCAATAGGTTGAAAACTGGTGATTAAACAAAAAAATAATCAAATTACATATATATATATATAATTTTTACTGAATTAGAGTTTAGAATAATTTTGTTAAAAGATACAAATAATTTTAATAATAAAAATATAATATATCATTTTAAAGTTTAAATTCTTTATTTTACAGTGTGACCATGTGCCTTAAATAAAATAAGGTTAGTAGAATTAAGAAAACATCTAGGAAAGTTTCAAATAAGGGATTTTAATTATCAAAATCTTTTTTTTTAATTTCTAATCAAATTTAGAATTCTTGATATTTTTTTCCAAACAAAAGAAATTCAATTTTAAAATTTTAAACAATTTGATGAAAAAAAATCTCATTTTCAAAATTGCTCACGCAAACGCAGTTTAAAGGTACAAATTGTTTATAGAATATATAATTTATCATTTTCAAAATTGCTCACCCAAACATGCAATTAAAGAAATAAATCCTAATTTAAAGAAATAAATAAATAAAGATTTAAAAAAATCAAAAAAATTCAAATAAATATAAAATGATTGTAAAAAATATAAGAATAGATAAAAATATTTTAAAAATAATTTAAAATTAAAATCTAAAATCTAAAATTAAAAATAAAAATTATAAACTAAAATTTAAAAATAAAAATAAAATATAACTTATCTACATAATAATATATAAACTTATCTATGTAATTAAAAAAGAATTCAAAAATAAAATCATTTTGACAGATTGTCATTTATGAGAATTGAAAGGCCGCGTCTTTTCAACGGACCTCGCGTTTTGCAGGTAGCGAGGTCCATTGAATATTGCTTCCCAAGGGGTGCGAGAACTCTTATAAATAGGGTCCCATTCTCATGATCTGTCACACTCATCTTCCTTTTCTTCTTCTATCATCTACTTCAAAATTATTTTGAAAAAGTTCGAATATTTGATATTCAATATTATGGTAGGATTACAAAGACTAGATTAGAGACATGTGTTCGACTTTTGACGGACAAATGAGGAGATAAATTCTTTTTTTATTTAGCTATTTATTTATTTATTATTTTAAATTTTAATTTTAAGGAATATGAACGTGTGTTGACTTGTTACCTCAACCGTATCACGAGACTACCTCATCCGGATATTGCTCCGTATTTGGAAGAAGCCGGTTTTGGTCATGTTTGCACTATAATTGGCGGTACCAAGTTGCATCTTCCATTGATAAACGTGTTGCTAGAAATGTGAATGCCGGAGACATGCACATTTCATCTTTCGTGTGGTGAGGCTACTACTACCCTACAAGATGTTGCATTTCATCTTGGTCTCCCTGTTGACGAAGTGGTTATAACCGGTGTTGCCGAAGAAAATTAGTACCTCTTGTATTGTGAATTGCTCGGAATTCCTCCAGACAACTTGGGTGGTGGTAAAATCAAGATAACTTTCTTGGATTTTTTTTACTAATCTACCCTCGAATGCTGATGAAGAAATGAAGAAGGTAAAAATAATTTTTATTATTTATGATTATTTATTTTGTTATTTTATTTTATTTTAATTTTTTATCAGTAATTATTGCTTTTGAAGCGATTTGCTCGTGCCTATATTTTATGATTTATTGGGGGGTCTTTTATGCCAAACCAATCCCGCAACAAAGTGCATTTGATGTGGTTGCCTCATCTAAGAAATTTTGAGGAATCTAGAAATAAGAGTTGGGGATCGGCAGTCTTGGCATATATGTTTAGGGAGCTTTGTAAAAACGTCGATCCGGAAAAACATGCCATTAGAGGGTGTCTTATGTTGCTGTAGTCATGGGCTTGGTTTCGAATGCCCTTTTTACGCCCGACTTTTAAACACAGGGTCCAACCTCATTCAAATTTCCACTAATTTCGAGGTAATAAAAAATCAACTAAGTTTATATTTTACTTTTTTAAATATGAAAATAATAATAATTTTTTGTATGAATGATAGGTGGAGTCATCCATTGTCTCACGTAGGACTACCAACAACTCAGCGAGATTTTAGACTATTGATCAATAAGTGAGAAGATGAGGTAATATTTTTAATCAATTTCATTATTTTAATTTAAAAATCATTTTTTAAAATCAAGTTTATCTAATCAGTTAACAAAAAACTTTGTGTAGTTCATGTGGACGTCGTACGATGATCCTGATATTAGAATTTGTATTCCAAAGGCAATATTGCAGAGTTCGAACGTTTGGATGTTGAATATGCCACTAATACATTATGAAATATTCTAGTAGCATCCAACCGATCGCGTACTGCGACAATTCCACTATCCAAGGGATTTCGCCAACACTTGTAAATTTTGACGAATTGCATCGCCTAACGCGACAAGGGAAGACGAATGTTGATTGGGGGAAACATCATGCAGTGTGGATGAGGCAATGGAGGAACATAATTCGTAGCCAGCCCATTTGTGAACCCATTGTCAACCGTAGTGTTACATATGATTACATGCAGTGGTACGAAGAAAATGGGAAGCCGTATATATTCACTCCAGAAGAGCGACAATGAGAAATAGATGTGCCTCCCTCAAACCGTCCGCCGGCACAACATCCACTAACACAACATGGTAGCATAATGGGGGAACAAAGCCAAAGAAGAAGAACACACGCTCTAGGAGTCTCGTCATCAAGAATAGCATAGACACCTACACAGTCAGCAACAGGGCCTGAGACATCAGTGCCAACACTTGAATTCACCCACTCGACTCATTCATCATTTCACCCTATAGGTAGTCCATCATTTCAACATATGAGAAGTCCGTCGGAAGGTTTTTCTCAGACGTATTTCGTCCTTTTATGATGCTTGCGAGCACGTCGACTCTTTATGTACCTATACCAGTACATTATCCTTTATTTCTTTTTGTATCTATTCCTTCAGTATATCAATTTTCACCATTGGCAACACAGTTCGAATTCGGTATTGTTAACCAGATGCCGTCGTAGAGCCTATTCTACACTGTCCTAGTGCCAACGGTGGTACTCCTGATGTCAATGTCGATGATAATGATGAGAAAGCTAGACTTGTTCGAAAGAATTTGCATCGAGCTTGTTGAACGGGTTTCGAATCCATCAAAAATAAAATATCTACTTGTTCTTAAGGATTTGTAGTGGTGGCAAGTTGGTCGTACCAGTAGAGAGTGGTCAAAAGGTATAAGTTACTAGCCTAGGTTAGTTGTGCGAATGAAAAGTAAAAAAGGGGTTTGTTTTGTTGTGTAGTTTTTTTTTGAAGAGAAAGCAATAACTAAGGTTGGGTTGTGTAAATGGTTTAGTGATGTCTAGCTAAGTCGTTCGCGGTGTTTCAATCCAAGTATTAGATCACAGACTTCAAAAGATAACTTGTATAATTCTTAAAGTAGCTTGCTTCTTAAGTTAGATGCTAATCCACAAATAACCTAATAGTTCTCTTATTTTAATTAGCTAACAACCTAACAGTCCATAAGTTGTTAACACTTATTATCTAGGTTAAGTCCTTAGACAGTCCGCTTTAGATAAAACCTATCAAATATCCTTAAGTAATTAAGATACCAAAGCACATATATTCAAAAAGCAATAATCCAAACAAGTTAAATATACGATTTCATACCTTCAAAAACTATAGTCCAAGTTTTCTTACCGCTTGTATCAATAGTCCATGATCGGTTGATTGTGCCCGTATAATTCAATACACACAATTGAATGAGCTCGAAAGATATAAAAATACTTTGAATTATGAAAAATATTTAAAAACAAGAAGTCTCACTAATAAATGTATTGAAAACCTAGAAACAAACTTGACTAGAACTAAGGGTTTAGCTACTCGTAGAGTAGATGGAAGCAAGAAGGGTTTTTTAGGATAAATTGGTGGTACTTTCTCTCTTCCCTTATCATCCTATTTATAGGCAAGGAATTATACATCAAGTAGGGAAATGAGTTACAATAAAGTACAAACCCTAATTCTACATTAAATGTAATTTAATATAAAGTGAAAGTATAATTAATGTAGGATTTCTTTTTTTCCAAGCAACCACGGCAACATAGTTTTGTGCGTATTTTGTTTTCAGTGTTCGCATGGCTTATACGTTAGCATCTACATTCCAGGTTTCATTCGCTTGGCTCTCGTTCATGCTCTAAGGTTCGCGACTGGTCTTCATTATTGTATTCTGGTCTGTCCGAGATCCTCTTTCCACGTAAGCGTTCGCAGTGATGGATACATTCTCTCATATTCTGGTCTATGTACATCGACGTCCGAAGGACTTCTGCTTGCATTCACCTACTCTACCTTTAGCGTTCTCCTGCTCTTCTACGTTTACGTTCGCATATACCGATTCACAACTCTGCTTCCTTATCTGTTCGTATAGCCTTAGTTAGTCTGTTCGCACTTGAATGTTCCCATATCCGTATTACTTTTGGATGTTCGTAGCATTTGTTCGCAGGTTATTCTCCAAAGTGTAAAAACTGTGCTAATATCCTTTTTTTATGCATGAAATATTATTTAGTTGTTATAACACCCTGAAAGCCAAATAGGAACCAAAACAAAGACTTGTAGATAAATTAGTGTGCTAAAACATAGGGAATTATATAAGAAATACATGCAAATATATGACTTATCATATACCCCCACACTTAGATTTTTGTTTGTCCTCAAGCAAACTGAAGCTTGAAAACCCAGGGTCAATTCGGGAAATAGAAAAGATAAGAATAGTAATAAGTCATGATAGTAATTTAGCACAAAGAAATAGTCATTCAATTAATTTCATGAAGTCAAGGATAGAACATAATCAAATACACTCGCACATGATTCACTCTTGTTCACTCAATATGTTTAAGGGACAACAACACTTAAGTCAAAGCATGCAAAAGATTCTTACCATAGGCTTGCAAATATATCACATATTCACCATTGTTTGGATCGATTCACAACATTAGAAGGTCTTTGATCAGGTTATAACGGGGCTTAGGACAGGTATGGCGAGAAAGGCTTTTGGGCTCTTGGAATTTGAAAAACTTTACACTTCCTTTTTTCTTTTCTTTTCTTTTGTATCAAGCGTTTACATAATTAATCTTTAGGAGAACAAGGATTCATTCTTTTTTTGTTTTTTTAACAAGATAAGAATTTTTTATTTTTCCTTGTTTTTTCTTTTCTCCTTTTTCTTTTCTCTTTTTGCTTGATCTTTCTTTATTTTCAGGAAGATATATAGTTCTCAAATTCAGGTGCAAATTGGGAAAATCAATAAAAAGAAATTCAGCTTGTAATGTGATTAATTTCCAAACAAAAGGCTTAGGCTCAAAAGTGGTTCTCTAAGGATCAAATATACCATGGTATGCTTTTTGGCTCGCGATTCTTACCTAAGTGCCTTAATCATCTTAAGTAATTCAATCATGTGTGGCTTCAACATTTATAACAATACAAGTTCTAGAAGAAACTAATCATGCTTGACAAACACTCAATGAAAGAAAAATATGAAGCATAAAAGATGTATGCTTATTAAGGCTCAAGTCTAACAAAAAGGGTTTATGTTGTGTACAATTCTATCCATCCGACTATCAAATCAATTAATCAAACAAGATTTTCAAGTATAAAATTTCATCAATTCTGGTTTACTACCCATATAAGTCTCAATTTTACTTTAGGATATCAAGTTTCAAAAATTTTAGCATGTTGGTTCAAAACAAAAATTTCATGCAAAAGTAGGTCTAAGTCATTAATAAGCATGAAATTCTCATATTAGACCCTATATCTAGCATTCGCATAATACCCTCCCCATACTTAAATCGAACATTATCCTCAATGTTCCCTACAAATACGAACAAAAATATGCAAATAAAAGTTTAGGGGAGAGAGTACTCCCTTATTCGTAAGGTGGCTATGTAAGGTGCAGATGGTTTGGGTGTTGATTCCTGTTCTAGATACTGCGAATGGTTCTTGTGCGAAGAACGAGGCTTCCTCTCACACACTTAGATTCTATCATGGTCTACGAGTGGAAGTGTGAAAAAACTATTATAGTCTTATACGACACATCAGTATACCGTACGGACAGATTACTTAGGTAAACAGTCTGGGTACATCTATTTGATAATGCAAATATGAGATTAGGAATGTTTTCCTGCAAGGGCCTGGTTCACGAAGCCTTTGTTACTGCGGATGCTCTTGTGTCCGTGGTGCAAGGCTACGTCCACGAGTGCTAACCCTTGTTTCCTAAAACAAACAAAGAAAAAATAAAAGCTCCTAAAAGAAATTAAATTATTATGAAACTATAAATAAACTTAAAATTAAATCACGGGTTCCCTCCCATGCAACACTTTTTTAATGTTTTTGGCTCAACGTGACTCCCTTATTCATGTTACAATGAGTAGATGTTCGTCAGGAGGTTTGTCCTTGATTGATTTGAACACTTTCTTCTGCCATGATAGTTGTATTGTAAGTTTATAAAGAGGTTCAACATTGATTGGTTAGATCTCTGGATCTCAATTGATGTTCGTCACTATGGCTGAATCAGTTCTTATCTTCAATAGGTATGGGTCATCCCATAGGTAAGGCTTTGCATTGTATGTGATCTTATCTTTCTCAATTCGCGATGTGCATGTTGAGAATGCCTTTGTCACAAGATTGTTTGCGACATCCGTGTACCATGGCATGATGTCTTTGTACGCAAGGAATTGTCCAGCTCTAATATCTTGTTCGCCAGGTTTTTTGATGATTAGCTTAACCTTGTAAACTATTTCAAGAATTTTTTATTCCTACTCATCCTTTTTGGTCTGTACAAACCTTTGAGGAAAAGGTGGTTGAACCACAATGGGTGGCACAACACTCTTTGCACCAGCTTCGTTCTTCATAGGCTCTAGATTTTTAAGGTTGCTATCTTCGGTGGAAAAAGGTGCAAGCTAAAAATTAGAAGGTTTGCTGGCCTTCACACTTTCTTGTTTACCATACGTATTTGGCAGATTCTTCTTTGCAGTCTCATGTGCATCGTTCACGAAAAGCTCATTAACCTTCGTTTGCTCATCATCCGCATCAAGCTGGCTTGCATTCGCATATTGGGTTTCCTCCTGTTTAGTGTCTGCATCATCTTTAGCCGTATACGACTTGTTTGCCTCAGGCTGACCTTCTTTCGTATATTTTTGTGCCTCATCCACATAGGGCTTATTAGCCTTCGGATCTTCCTAATCATTGTCCGCAATAGGTTTCTTGCTTTTACATCCTCATGTTCTTGTTCTTCTTTCTTGGTTTGTGCAAACCGTTGATAGAATAGTAGTGGAATCACAATAGGGTAGACGTTCTTTTATTTACTAGTTTTACCCATTACAGGTTTAACGTTCGTAGAAGGCTGATTAGTTTTCACACATTCTATTCATTGTTCATAGCACCTTTGCTCGCACTTTCTTCGTTCGCAAGTGGTATAGGAGATGGCGCTTTCGCACTCTTCACTTTCTTTGTTATGTCCGCATTGGGCTTGAGTAGTTCCTGCAAGTTCTTGCCACTGCTCAAAGCAATAGCACTTATGTTTTGTTTAAGATTTATAATGGTTTGAGAGGGTAACTTACCTCGTGACTCGGTCCAGTAAGAGATGAGGTGATTTTGACTTACCTGGACTTCGAGATTCTTAACACTCAATATTCTCTCTTGTTGGAATTACTCTAGGTTGCTCGTAATTTTGTTTTTGGTGTCTTTCAAGGAAGGCTCTATTGGTACAGACGGTTTAGATTCACGAAAACACTTTGCCCGTAAAAAGGATCTTGTTCTCGAAAGGCTAGATGCTTGGGCTTAATGGTAAGCTTATTGCGGATGTCATTGCCCATAACGCAAGTTAGAATGGTCATTCCACTCAAATTTGTATGTATGTGCGTATGGATTGTGCTTTCATTGACCGTACTATCCGCATGTAGTGTAAGCATTCTTTGTACGTTCGTCTGCTGCCAATTTTTCAACAAGAGATGTTAAAGTTTAAAATTTATCCTCGAGGGAATAGATATCTACCTTGTTCACGCTTCGAGAGACGATGTTTTGTAGTGGCTCAAATTGTTACGAGCTCGCAACAATAATGTTGATCAGGTCCTTGGCTTGGGTAGGAGTTTTGTCTATGATCGTTCCTCCGCTTGCAACATCCATCATCATTCTCTCAATTGGTAACAAGCCCTCGTAAAAGTTTAAGATGGGTAATAATTCAAATATTCTATGGTTCGAACAACTCGTGCATAGTTTCTTGAACCGTTTTAGTATGCGTATAGTGTCTCGCAGTCTCTTTGTTGAATCCCGCAGATTTGCTTGTGAATGTGGTAAACTCTTGAAGCGGGGAAGTACTTTTCAAGAAAAAGCTTCGCCATATTTATCCATGATTCAATCGAGTCAGACGGTATATAGCAAAACCAGTCTTTCGCATATTCTATGAGCGAGAATAAGGAGGCTTGCAGCTTGAGCTAATCGAGTGTGATATTGTCAGGCTTCATGTTCGAGCTTGCCACATGGAATTCTTTTAAGTGCTTATACGGATTCTCATTTTTCAGACCCCTAAAAGTAGGAAGAAGATATATTAGGCCTGATTTTAATGATACCTCAAGGTCTTGATAATTAATGCATATAGGTTGCGGAGCAAATTCTGGGGTGTAAAATTGGCGAATAGTTTGCTTTGCCATGTTGCGAATGTGTAGTTGTTCGCTGGGGACGTTAGCAGGGTATTCCTACGTTTGGGCGTTCGCTTGGGTATGTTCGTAGACACCTTTAGTAGTGTCTATCTCAGATAATTGTTCACCCTTCTTTGCTTCTCGCTTTAGTCTTCACAGAGTACGTTCAATCACCAGATCAAATAATAAATATGTATCTGTACTCTTGGAAGATTGGAGCATAAAACAAGAAAAAGAAAAAGAAAATAAACAGAAACTAAACTAAAATTAACTTAACCTCTTGGACACCATTCCCCGGCAACGGCGCTAATTTTTGAACGGGTGTCGAATCCATAAAAAATAATATACCTTCTTGTTCTTAAAGATTTTTAGTAGTGGCAAGTAGGGTCGTACCCACAGAGAGTGGTCAAAAGGTATAAGTTACTAGCCTAGGTTAATTGTGCAAATTAAAAGTAAAAAGGGGGTTTGTTTTGTTGTATAGTTTTTCGAAGAGAAATCAATAACTAAGGTTGAGTTGTAGGAATAGTTTGGTGATGTCTAGCCAAGTCATTCGTGGTGTTTCAATCCAAGTATTAGATCACAGAATTCAAAAGATAACCTGCATAATTCTTAAAGTAGCTTGGTTCTTAAGTTAGATGATAATCCACAAATAACTTAAGAGTTATTTTCTTTTAATTAGCTAACAACCTAATAGTCCATAAGTTGTTAACACTTATTATCTAGGTTAAATCCTTAGACAGTCCACTTTAGATAAAACCTATCAAATGGCATTAAGTGATTAATAGACCAAAGCACATATATTCAGAAAACGATAATACACACAATTAAATATACGATTTTATACCTTTTAAAACCAAAGTCCAGGTTTTCTTACAGCTTGTATCAATAATCCATGACCCGTTGATTGTGCTCGTATAATCCAATACACACAATTGAATGAGCCCAAAAGATATAAAAATACTTTAAATTATGAAGAATATTTAAGAATAAGAAGTCTAACTAATAAATGTATTGAAAACCTAGAAACAAACTTGACTAGAACTAAGGGTTTAGCTAATCATAGAGTAGATGGAAGCAATAAGGGTTTTCTAGGGTAAATCAGTGGTATTTTTTCTCTTCCCCTATGATCCTATTACAGCCAAGAATTATACATCAAGTAGGGGAAGGAGTTACAATAAAGTACAAACCCTAATCCTATATTAAATGTAATTTAATATAAAGTGAAAATCTAATTAATGTAGGATTTCTTTTCTTCCAAGCAACCACAGCAGTATAAGATTTGTGCGTGTTTTGTCTCCAGCACCCGCATGTCTTATACATTAGCATCTGCGTTCCAGGGCTCGTTTGTATGGCTCTCGTTTGCTCTCTAAGGTTCGTGACTGGTCTTCATCATTGCATTCTAGTCTTTCCGCGATCCTCTATCCATCTAAGCGTTCATAATGATGGATACGTCCGCTCACATTTTGGTCTGCGTACATCGACGTCTGCAGGACTTCTGCTTGCGTTCGCCTACTCAGCCTTCAGCGTTCGCTTACTCTTCCACGTCTGCGTTCTCATATACTAGTTTGCAACTTTGCTTCCTTATCTGTTCGTATAGCCTCAGTTAGTCTGTTCGTACTTGAATGTTCGTATCTCCGCATTACTTAAGGATGTTCACAACCCTTGTTCTCAGGTCATTCTCTAAAGTGTAAAAACTATGATAATATCCTCTTTTTATGCATAGAATATTATTTAGCCGTTAAAACACCCTGAAAGCCAAATAGGAACCAAAACAAGGACTTGTAGATAGATTAGTGTGCTAAAACATATGGAATTATATAAGAAATACGTGCAAATATATGACTTATCACTCGTCGTCCACCACAGTGCGGTGCATGTGGACATAGGCGTCATTAGGTGTTTTAATGTATTAATCATATCATAACTATGTAATGTTTAAAAAGTTTTATTTTAATGAAAAAATATGATAACTGTTTGTTTGGTTCGATGCATAAATATTTTGACCCGTCATATTTTATAGATTTGTATTTAACAACACATTTATTTATTTCAATACTTATTTGTAAACTTAATAGAAAAAGATACACGAAGTTACACTTAGTTCAAATCATATAACTCATTGTTCTTGATCTTACTGTTGAAAGAAGTGTAGAAATAAGTTTTGGAATAGAACACCGTTGTAGAAAATCTTGCCATCTTTTGGTAAATGTCGATTTTTTTATTTTACTTTTCCTTTAATGTGCAACCCCGATGGATGAACGTCTTTTTATAGATGGTCGAATTTTGATTTTAAAAAACTATATAGACCTCGCTTTGTGTAGAACGCGAGGTAGGTCCATTGACATGTCACATCTACGTCACGAATCTCTACAGAACTTGCATTCTACCTAAAGCGAGGTCCTTTTGATGTTATGTCAGCTTTCTTGACAAAATGTGTATGACATGTCCAAAAAATAAAGAGTCCTCCGGTTTTGGATGACGCGAATATATGTTACTGTTATTGTACCCCTTATATCAGACAGAAGTGAAGGCAAACAAACCATATCAATTGTAGTGGTTCATAGAAGCCAAAGACAAGGGAAATGATGATCACCAACTTAATTTGTGAGACGTCACTTTTAGATAAGTGTTTTAATTGTAATATTATGCGAAACTTCTTGATTCTTATATAGTTTGAAGTCTTTACAATTTTGCTAATGTTTGTTCTTCTATATGGATGAACGTATATATTCTTAAAATATGTCGAGGCGAGAAACTATTACTGCTTTGGTATACTATGATGGAAAGATGATCGGTGATGCATCTTTCGACGTCATCTTTCAGTCCTCAAATATTGTTACGATAACACTGTTGAGAAAATTAACGTATAAGGCGTTGAGAAAGAAAATGAAGAATAGTGTTCCATATACTCGCAGAAAAAAATATAATCATTGAAGTATCGACTATCGACGCCGTTAGAACCATTAACCTACTCAATATACTACGTTGCGGATAACGGTGATGTGGAATTGATGGTGGAATCCCCTTGAGCTATATGAAATATTTTCTAATGATGATGATGTTATCGTAGTCCCAAATTAGAGATAGGAAAATTTTAACTTTGATCCTAATTTTTAGAGTCCGACAACCAATTTACGAAATAATTTTAGCTTATTAAGTACACACAGTACACACAACGACTTGGGTGCATCATCGTCTTTGATGCCAAGATATTCTTGCGTAGCTAGTTTAAACTTCAACTTGAACTTGCCACCAACCCAACATTCAACGTACAATCCATATAGTATGGGTGTGGCTGTGTTATCATCTCAAAACTATACGAGGTCGCCAGACCATGAAACGTTTAACCCATGTTCGATGATTTCTCATATGGACGATATTCAACGTATATCCCTAGTGCAGAGTACGTCTCACCATTTATAGGGAGACATTCTTGTGCTAGTGTTGTCGGCCTTGATTTTGGTCTTACGGTTCGTGAGCGGTCTCGTAATCGACGAACAACTACTACACATGTTATCGTATCATTCGACGACCTAAAACTATTCTGATTTGATAGGTTAATTCTGAAGAAGAATTAGTAAGGGAGACTAGACCCGATAGTGATGAGTTAAGCCTCTTCTATGAGGAACCATAAGACCTTGACATGCCAAAAGAACCAGAGAATGGTGTCAAAGGCAACGAAGAACATGCTACACCTATCAACGTTCCATATGCTGCCACTTCGATTTCTTATTACCAGCCACCATCCTACTTCAGAACGATTGATATGGAATAAAAACCTAATGACTTGGTAACTGATGAGTGGATTTCTTGTATTAATAGTCCATAGGGATCCGTGGTGGATCGGTTAATGTTGTGTGGAAATTAGGGTCATTGTTTGCTTGCTGAAGAGATGCCCATATAGACTAGTTGCTGTGAATAATGAGATGATCTAATGAGAATATCATGAATGAACATAAAAGACATATATTAATTATTGTAACAAATGAATTATGCATTATGGCATTTTTAATGGTTGGCTTGATGCTTTTTATTTCTTGGTAAGATGTATGGATGCTCTTGGGGTATATGTTATCTTATGTGTCTTGGTCAGGAATCCGAATGTCCTAGAGTTAGTGCAAGGGCACTTGTATAAGAGGATGTATACTTTGGGTTGGATGAGGTTAGAAATCTATTCGTGGCTATGGTGAACCAGATAAGGAAACATAACTCGGTGGGCTGTGTGTGCTCGAGTAACTAAATGGGCTATGTGAACTCGAGTAACCTGATTGGCTGAGTGACCTCATGTAAAGACTACTTGTGGCTATTGTGATCCAAGTATGTCTACGATGTATCTGTGGCTATGGTGATCCAGATATGGTCCATTAACCCGACGACTATGTGATCACGGGTAACCCTAAAGCTGTTTGAGCACGGGTAATGTAGGGCTTCGTTGGCCATTGTTTAGGGAATGTATGTTATTTATGTTGCTGTGTGGATATTTGATGTTGGCTATTTTACCCTTGGGCTATGTGGTTAGGGTATGGAATGCATAAACTCGGTGGGCTGTGTGAGCTCCAGTAACTCGATGGGCTGTGTGACCTCGAGTATGGTAAAGCCAGGTGATGGCATGTGAGACTTCTTTTATTTAATGATGCCTTGAGACGAATATTGTGGACTCTAGCTAGGGTATGCTAGAAGATAACCTTCGTTTTATGTGAAGCCCTAGCTGTGCACTCTTGATTATATCATCATACATGTTTGTTTTATGATATTCATGAATTGCGATAGAGTAGAAATGTACCATTGAGCTTTGTTAGCTTAGCTTGCGGAATTGTGGTTTTTCCGTAAGTAGGTTGACAGCTTTATTTTGGAAGAGCACATTGAGGAGGATTTCCCAACACCGAGCCAGCTTCAAAGTATAGTACTTGTTGTTTTAGTTTGGACTGATTGTATTCATAGGACCTTACCACCGTCGAGTCTGTAACTTTATTTGTTTTACTATTAATTGGTTAAATGATGTATTTTAATTGGAGCTCATATTTTGTAAGCTCGTTTAATGTTATTTAATTATGTGGATTTATGGTAATGAATGTTTTGAGAAACGTCAAACTCGTAATTTTAAATGAAAATTTGATGGGTCAATTTTAGGGAAACCCGAATGTAATACTTTAGATCCATATCAAGATCAGGGTGTTACAACTGTCCAGAGTTTGGTAGCATCTATGGGGAACTTGGAAGTTCATATCGGAAAGATTGCCAATACACTCAACAATAGACCTCAAACAACTTTGCCAAGTGATACGAAAAATACTCGACATATGGGAAATGAACACTGCAAATCAGTAACTCTTCAGAGTGGCAAGAAACTCGAGGCTGAGACACCTATCAAGCAGCCAATTAATTGCCATGATGAATAGTAGGTACTAGTAGATGAGGTATAAGGAGCAGAGAAGAAAGAAGCAAGCACGAACAATGCCAAACCTCAATCGGATGCCACTAAAACATTGGCAAAACTGACGAAGCCAGTATTCACCTATCTACCTCTACCTTTCCCATAAAAGCTCAAGAAACACAAGCAAGACCAACAGTTTAAATGCTTCTTGAAAGTTCTTAAACAATTGCAAATTAACATACCATTAGTGGAAGCTCTAGAGCAAATGCCCAACTATGTCAAATTCATGAAGGATATTCTATCCAAAAAGAGGAAATTGGGTGATTTCGAGACTGTCACTCTTACTGAGGGATACAATGCAATGATAATCAACTTATTGCCACCAAAGTTGAAAGATTCAGGAAGTTTTACTATTCTTTGCACCATTGGCAATAGATTTATGGGTAAGACACTGTGTGACCTGGGAGCCAACATCAATTTGATGCCAATGTCAATTTTCAAAAAACTTAAAATTGAAGCAAGGCCTACCACGGTAACACTTCAGCTGGCAGACCGATCTTTTGCGCATCCTAAGGGTAAAATTGATGATGTGTTGGTGAAGGTAGACAAATTTATATTTTCAGCTGATTTTATCATTTTAAATTATGAGGTAGATGTTAATGTTCCAATTATATTGGGCAGAACTTTCCTTGCCATAGGTAGGGCCTTAATTGATGTTCATAAATATGAATTAACTATGCGCATGAATGACCAACATGTTACGTTTAATGTGTTTCAAGCTCTTAAATGTGCAGATGAACCTAAGGAATGCTAAGCTGATGAGATGATGGAGTCCATTTTCCAAGTGGACGTGGCAAAGATTTGCCAAGACCCAGATGATGATGCAAAAGAACTGGATGATGAAGTTGAGATGAGTGAAGAACCTGAAGGACCAACCTTGGAGAATGAAGTTGTGAGTTACTTTGGACAACCAGAGCCACTAGAGTTGGCTGACAGAGAAATCAAGGCACTTAAACCATCTATTGAGGAACTACCAGAGTTGGAGCTGAAACCTTTGCCAAACCACCTCAAATATGCTTATTTAGGTAATAACTCAACTTTTCTAGTGATCATAACTGCTGCTCTAACTAACGATCAGGAGGAAAGACTACTGGAAATCTAGCATGAAAGAGGTAGTTAAGAAAGAAGTTATCAAGTGGCTGGATGCCAGCATAATTTATCCCATTTCTGATAGCTCATGGGTCAGCCCGGTGCTATACGTACCAAAGAAGGGTGGAATGACCGTGGTACAAAATAGCAAAGATGAGTTAATTCTCTCCAAAAATGTTACAAGATAGAGAGTGTGCATGGATTACATTAAGCTAAATAATGCCACTCGGAAAGACCATTTTCCACTATCCTTTATCGATCAGATGTTAGTTAGGTTGGCAGGTAAGGCATTTTATTATTTCCTAGAAGGATACTCAGGCTATAATCAGATTGCCATCGCTCCGAAAAATCGGGAGAAAACCACGTTCACTTGTCTATATCAAAAATTCACTTTTAGAATAATGCCCTTTTGATTGTGTAACAATCTAGCAATGTTTCAACGTTGCATGATGTCGATTTTCTCTGACATGATCGATAAAAATCTAGAAGTTTTCATAAAAGACTTCTCGGTGTTTGGCAAAAATTTCAAAGAATGCCTTCAGAGTTTGGAACTTGTTTTGAAAAGATATATTGAAACCAACCTGGTCTTGAATTAGAAAAAATGTCATTTCATGGTGAAGGAAGGCATAGTTCTCAGACATAAAGTGACCAAGAGAGGCCTAGAAGTAGACAAAGCAAAAGTTGAGGTAATCGAACAATTGCCACCTCCGACAAGCATAAAATGTATTAGAATTTTTTTGGGACATGCAAGTTTTTACCGTCGTTTTATTAAGGATTTGTCAAAAAGATTTAAACCTTTATGCTAGCTTTTGGAACAAAATATTGTATTTGTATTTGACGATTTTTGTTTAAAAGCATTTTAAGAACTTAAAGACATGTTAATTAATGCCCCGATAGTTGTGGCACCAGATTGGAGTGAGCCCTTCGAGCTCATGTGCGATGCCAGTGACTATGCCGTTAGAGCTGTGTTGGGATAAAAACGTGGTAAAATTTTGTGTACCATCTATTATGCCAGCCAAACGTTGAATGATGCCTAGCTTAATTACTCTACAACCGAGAAAGAGTTTCTGGCTATTGTCTTTGCATTTGACAAGTTCAGATCTTACTTAGTAGGTAATAAAGTTATGGTGTACACTAACCATTCGACATTAAAATATATTTTGGCAAAGAAGGATACCAAGCCTAGAATAATCCGATGGACACTCTTGCTACAAAAATTTGATCTCGAGATTCAAGATAAGAAGAGGAGTGAGAACTTGGTATCTGACCACCTATCACGACTAGAGCACCATCTTGAGGATGGTAGAGCTGCTGCCATAAGGGATGAATTCCAAAATGAATACTTACTTGCAGTTGATTCTATTCCATAGTATGCTGACATAGTCAACTACTTGGTAAGCAATATTTTACCACCAAATTTGGAAAGTAATGTCAGGAAATAATTTTTGCGAGATGTTCAGCAATATTATTGGGATGAGTCAATTTTGTTCAAGTAGTGTACTAATCAAGTGATACGTCAATGTGTGCCAAAGGATGAACAACACAATAGATTGCAATTATGACATACAACACCGTATGAAAGCCACTTTGCTGGGATGAAGATCGTGACCAAAGTGTTACAGTTAGGATTCTTTTGGCCTACGATATTCAAGGATATCCATTATTATGCCAAGGCATGTGATCGATGCCAGCGGACGGGTAACATCTCCAGCAGACATCAATTGTCACTCTAGAACATTATGCCAGTAGAACTGTTTGACATTTGGGGAATAGACTTCATGGGTCTCTTTCCCCTATCACTTGGTAACCTGTATATCCTTGTGGCCGTTGATTACGCTTCAAAATAGGTTAAGGCTATTGCTTTATCAACAAACGATGTCAAGGCTACTGCCAAGTTCCTACTTAAACATATTTTTACTAGATTCGGTGCCACTAGAGCCATCATTCATGATGAATATACACATTTTAAATGCAATTTAATCTCTAAAGCTCTGTGCAGGTATGAAATCTAGCAAAGAATTGCCATAGCCTACTATCCCCAAACAAATGGCCAATCAGAGATCTCAAATAACGAGATTAAGAACATTTTGGAGAAAACTGTGAACCCAACATGGAAGGACTGATCCATGAGGCTAGATGACTCCCTTTGGGCATACAGAACAACTTTCAAGACTCCTTTATGAACCTCCCCATATAGGCTCATTTTTTAGAAGGCATGCCACTTGCCAATGAAGTTGGAACATCGAGCTTATTGGGCAAACAAAAAGCTTAATATGGAATAGAGGGCTGTTGGTACACTGTGTTTATTAGACCTGAATGAACTAGAGAAATTTAGACCGCAAGCTTACGAGAAAGCCAGACTTTACAAGGAGAGAACAAAAAGATGACATGACAATAGAATATTGCCAAGGCAATTTAAAGTCGGCCAAAGAGTTATGTTGTTTAACTAAAGGTTAAAGTTATTTTCAGGAAAGCTTAAGTCTAGATGGTCGGACCCCTTCAAAGTTGTCAAACCATAAGCTCATGGAGCAGTTGACATCAAGGATTTGAAGACTGGAACAACTTTTAAGGTAAACGGCCAAAGGTTGAAACACTATTTGGAAGATAGTCAAAAGAATGCCAAAGAGATTGTTCTCGTGGCAGAGATTCATTGAATTCCATCATCATCGTTTGATCCGTGTATATAGTACGTTAAATGTTTTTATTTTTCAGCACTTTTCATTTATTATTTATTTTTATCTTCTTTTTGTGTTGAAAGGTTTTCTTTGAGTGAGTGCAGGATTTGTTGCCAGGCAGAATACCAAGGCAAGTGTTGGCATGGAGAGTTAAAACATTGCGCATCAATTGGACTTATGATAGTTAGGCCCAAGAAGAGTGGAAATTCTGGCTAAGTACGAGATTTAACACTAGCCGCCTAGGGTAAAAATTGAAATTCAAATTTTTAACCCAATCTTTTTATCCTTAAACCTTTCCCGCGCTGGCTTATCCCATTAAACTCTTAACCCATCATTATCCCTTTTCCCCAAACACGCCTAACTACCATTTCTCCATCATTATCCCCATTTAATCGGCCAATTTAAACATCCCTAATAAAACACTCAATCATTTCTCTTTCTATCTACTTAAACCCCAACTGTTGCCTTAGCTAAATTTTATACTCTCTTTTCATCTTCTTTCACAGTAAGAAAGTATGATTCAACTCTTCTTTTCCCCACTTTTTCTTTCGAGTTCCCTAAAAGATTTCAATGGCATCTTCTTCGACACCATTCATGATCTTCTTCAATGAAGAAATCCAAAAGAAGTATGAGGACAACTTTGCTGTAAGAACCTTTTCTATGAAAAAAGCTTTGAGTTCAAAAACAAACCCAACTTAGGTTACTCACTAGAGTTTTTTGCGGTGGTCAAGAAGCACAAGTGAGATATATTTTACTAGTTTCCAATATTGTCCACGAATTTTATGCCCACCTTATGACCAAAGACTCGTCTTTCATGTTTGTACGAGGTACGTGAGTTAGTTTTGATGAAGGGTATATTAATGATATGTTTAAATTAGATGGTGCAAGTGAAGAGCACAATGATTTTGCTAATTTTTTGGCCAAGACGCAGTTGCTGTTGAAGGACCTATGCAGGCCTGGCACTAAATAGAATGTGTCATCAAAATGTCACAAAACGGTGAAAGGCTGGCACTAAAGTCATAGTTGAGGGGGTAAAACCACTTTTTGAAAGCAAATCTTATGCCAGCAACCCATAACGAGACTGTCTCAAAGGAGAAGATGGCTTTATTGAATTCGATCATCATAGGGCTCAAGATCAACGTCGATCGTCTTATTTTGGACGAAACCTATAAATACGCTGGTAAAGGAAGTGGTAGTTTGGTTTTTTCTTCATTAATCTCTACTATTTGTATGCAGCACAATATGCCACAACTTGACTTAGACAATGTCCAAAAGAGCAAAGAAACAACTATCACCCCTGCCCTATGGAGGCAAGTAACTGCCATAGAGTCAAAGGAGAAAGGCAACATAGTCGGTGTCTAAGGCCAAGATGCCCAAGGCAGAACTTGTGACTCCTATGCCAGCTGGTTCAGTGGCAATACTTTCTTAAATATACCAACGCCAAGAGATCATTCTTTAGAAGCTTGAGGAAGCAAAGGAGCTTAATACATTGCTATGGCAATATACTCATGCTTAAGACTGTGCCTTCAATAAAACTCTTGAAGGAATATCCGTTCATACTTTGCCAACTTTTTCTGAGTTCTCCGCTGACCTCCTTGCCAACCAGTCCTCATTCTGTCCTTACTTTGACGCAATTAGATGCCACTGTGCCAGTGTCCCCAGTCCAAGTTGAATCCGCAAGAACAAATACGCTGCCTGAATCTGAAGAATAAGGAATCCAAGCCAGGCCTTATCTGCTACCACCGATGTCCCTGCTACCTCTGAGCTGGCAAGAAGTGTTGAGGAGGTTCTCCATGACATTGGTGCCTCTGCAGCTGCATCAACGCCCAGCCTTAAGCACAAAAAACATGCAACTCCCAATCGAGAAAGCTTTATCAAAAGAAAAACTCGTGTTTCACGCCTAGAAAACTCCGAATGTGAGTCATCTTCCCCTTGAAACTCCTTGCATTAATTTTATTTTGTTCGCATGTTCATACATTTTATGTTTCATTTATATATATATATATATATTGTTTTCATGCATTAAGGACAATGCGCACATTTGGTTTGGGGGTGTGTGTTGCCTCACATTAGTTTGCCATAACATGCATGCATGTTTACATTTTTGCTTTCATTTAGAATGCCAGATAGGTTATGCATACCAAACCGTTAAAAAAATTTGCCTCAGTCAATTTTGTACTAATAATTTTGCCAACGCTTCTAGTTTAGTAGAATTTGTTCTAGAACTATCTGTCTGATAAAGAGATTGTATTTCAGATACTGTATGCCAACATGTTAGTAATGTCAAGTTGCTTGGCAATTGATCTCTAGTTTAGGGAACTCTAGTCTCACTTGGTATGTATCTAGTTCGCAAAACAAACTTAGGACTCATGAATCTGAACTCAAAAAAATGTTAGGGTAAAAAGAAAGAATAAGGCAACAACGTTTTGCTAAAGGTTGAAATATTTTAGAACACTCATCTGCCTTAGAGACAAAAAGTAACTTGGGTCTTCGTGGTTTGCTCTCTCTTAGTTCTCAAGCCAACAAAACTTTAGGGTATGAGTGTAATGGGTTAGCTTAGTGATATAATTTGGATTAACGTGGGTATTCATGGTTTGCTCCCTCTTATGTCTTACGCCAAATAGTAACATGACGCAACCCTAATTAAATGCCAACATAAAGAAACCCTTGGCAAAGAAGTAAAAGAAAAAATGTATAATTTTGAGTTTGGGCAGTAAAGTTGACTAAGAAAGTTAAGTAAACTTGATGCATATTGCCCGCACTTCATGCACACTTTATGACCTTAGGCTAGAGTTATATTGTTTCACTTGAAATTATTGATCTATTTGGCATTAATACACAAGATATCTGAGGACAGAACTAGGGTCATATTTTGCTTAATAGTAGGTGTTGAAAATCGCAACAATTTTGCCGAGGTACTTTCTCATTTTTTGTTTTTATAGATTTTAGTTGCATACTTGAGTACAAGCAATGAACTAGGTTTGGGGGAGTGTTAACTCCTAAAAAGTACTGATTTTTATGCATATTTCACAATGCTTTTGCTCATATTTAGGTATATATGTTTGCATTTAGTTGTTAAAATCATGCATTTGCATTAGGAGTTAGGGAGTTGTTCTTTTGCCAGTGTGAAGGGTTGTTTTGCTGGTGTTGATGTAGGTTAGGAGCAGACAGGTATGGCAGAGCAGCGCATGAGCAGAAAGAAGGAGAAGAAGAAGAGAATTGTCGAGTCGTAGTTGGCAAAAAATTGAAGTCTGATGCCCATTCAAAGTAACCGTTGAACCTAGTACATGTCAGCCCTAGAATTCAAAAGAGGATAACACGCTTATCCTGGTGTGTAATCAAATTTCAAACCCATCATAGGGCTTCAACGAGTGCCTAGTTAAAAGAAGCTGGTCATTGAGCCAAGAAGGTTGTACCATGGTGAAAGAGAAAGCTAGAGGCAATGTGGTTTGACCATCTTAAACCAAGAGCTCTGGAGCATTTGAAAGGGTGCATTGACAGACCTCATTCTTTGCCTATTCTCTTAGTCTAATTTTTATTTGAATGGTGATGTTGAGATACGATATATTTTGGTTGGATCCCCCAACCTTAAACTAAGCTTTTACAGTTGGTTGGGGATATTTGCTATTAAACGCTCATTTTATTTTTAGTTTTTAATAATTTGAATGCCTTGACATTATTCTCTATCCTGCTATTATTTCATTTCCTTAAATTATTTTCCATACGACAATTGGCATTGCATGCTTATTATGCCTTAATATCTTAACAAACTTAAGGGGTAACGATTAGTTGCCAGGTACTAAGGAGAGAAACTTCGACAGAAGATGTTCAAGTAGATGAGCTTACTTAGGAAGTGAATCTACCCCTTAGGAGCAAAGATTAAAACTTAATCAAGTTAATTAATGAAAAGCTCCACTATAGACATATAGAGGTTTTATCGCAGTTAGCTTAGGGTATTGCCATCGACAGAGGCAATACTATTCCTAAAATCTTTTCGACAATAAATCCATGCAAGACATTATTAATAGATGGCATAACTAGCATGAAATCCAGGCATCCCTTGCAACTCTCATCATTTATTTGAACACTCTTATTTGCCAAACTATTTTTAGTTTAACTGCATTGTCTTAGCTATTTTCTAAATCAAAAACCCAAATCAAATTCAACACTATTGTTCCCTTCAACAAGTAAAATATTGAGCAATTAAATTCTTGGTCAATCCCTATGGATACAATACTCAGCTCACTATTGTATTACTTGTTGACCGTGTATATTTGCACGCAATAGACTCACTATTGGCATTATTTTCTTGCATATTTACACTGAAACCTCAATCTTTTGCAATGTGTTAGCAAAGTTGATTGTCGTCCACGATCAACGTGGATTTACTGTGATGAGGATTTGGTCGTCAAATTTTGAGAAAAAATTGGACAACCAAAACTATGCACTAGATGTAGGAATCCCAGACACACCAAGAACAAATTTCCTAATCGCTCATGCCCTCGTCTCGATTAATTGTACTTTGTTATTGTACTAATATTTTTCTAAGTAACAAATCTCTTTGTTAGGTTTGAATTTCTTTTGGTTTGGAACCATTTTCAATGCGATTTTAACCCTGTTTATAATGCTTCAAAATTTTACTTGTTATACATACACAAAACCAAGCTTTGGAACCATTTTCAACGCGATTTTTACACCATTTACAATGTCTCGTATGTGCCAATATCAGTCTCAAATGAAAAATAAGTTCAAATACTACGCCTCTAAGGTTAATGATTACGCAAATGTTTCGATTAACTTCTCGAAAAAAACCCCTTGAACACGTCTATCAAGCCATTTTAGCTTGTTCTTCATGCACAAAACCAAGCTTTGGAACCATTTTCAACGCGATTTTTACACTGTTTACAATGTCTCGTATGTACCAATATCAGTCTCAAATGAAAGATAAGTCCAAATACTACGCCTCTAAGCTTAAAGATTACGCAAATTTTTCGATTAACTTCCCAGAAAAATCCCTTGAACATGCCTATTAAGCCATTTTAGCTTGTTCTTCATGCACAAAACCAAGCTTTGGAACTATTTTCAACGTGATTTTTACCCCGTTTATAATGTCTCATATGTGCCAATATTAGCCTCAACAGAAAGATAAGTTCCAATACTACGCCTTCAAGCTTAAAAATTATGAAAATTTCTGCATTAACAAACCGTAAAAACACCTCGAACATGCCTATAAACCCTTGTATTCCAGCCTCGGATTACACTGAACTCATTTTTTTTTGCAGGAAGTGAGTTCATATTTTCAATTTCTCGTGAAACTCGCGTTGTGCAAAATACGATGTCTTTTTAACTAATTTTAAATGGGTTACCTTAAATATTTTTCCACGTCGAACGGACCTCGCGTCCTGCAGAAAGCAAGGTCTCTAATCGCGTTTTGCATAACACAGTGTATTCCTACGTGGGCGATTTGGGGGTCATTTTTCCAAATAATGCTGGTAGGTGATCATTCTTCTAATAAATTATTTAAAAAAGGGTTTTTGATTTAAAAATGCTCGGTAAAAAACTTAAGTCCAATTTTTGATTTTTTTATATTTATTATTTTTCTAAACTTTTATTTAATTATTGTTGAACTGAATATAATCGATCATTCGATTTTTTGAAAATGAGATATAAATATAATTAGGGTAAAGCTCCCTTGGGTCCCGATGGGTCTGAGCCCCTCTTATAAATCTTAGATATTTGATAAATTTTGGGTTAATAACAATGTGATCTATGTAAAAAAGTAAAGTATTTAAATTAAAAATATAAGAGAGAATTAAATATTTAATCAAATATATATTTTTAAATTAAATATTTTTACTTTTTATAATATTCGATTATAATTTCGCCCTCGAATATAAACAAGTTAGAAATTAATTATTGGCATGGGGATGGGGGGATGCTTGTCTTGTTAGAGGAAGTGGAACAAGGTCGAGCCGGATGTGGAGATTTCGTGCAAGGGTATGTGTGGGTGGCAGGTCGTTTTCCTTATCCAAAACGAGGTCTTTGCAGCATATGCCTAGCAGCTGCCTTGCAACAAAAGCACAATGTCATCTCATTATTCTGTTTTTTTATTTTTTTTATGAAATGATATTAATTCATTTACACAGTCATATAAACTAATTAATTAATAGTAAATTGTAAATCTCTTTCTTCAGTAAACTCTACTGTTATCACGTGCTATATATTATGCCTCGAAACATGAGTACATTTTTTTTACTAATAGGTCCAAAGCCAAACATACATGTTTTTTCTTGGCTTAAGAATGTTTAGACTTTTGAAGAAAAAATAATCAAGCTCTTAAGTTTTTTACGCACCCAATTAAGCCTCAAACTAATAAATTTAATCAATTAAGTCGTTTGATTATTATTTTTTATGTTTTTTCTTTAGATAATACTGTTACGTAACACGCCACAATTCTATCATGTGACATTTATAGACTTTTTAAAAATATATATTTTTAATTTTTATCAGCTTTTTAAAATTTTTAGAACTTTTAAAGATTTTTTTAAAATAAAATAAAAAATTATAGAATTGCCAAGTGACAACAATGTAACACAACATGTTGCACGAATGATGAAAAAAAGCGTTATATTTAACAGTCAATGTTGGTTAAAAGGGTGAATTGATGAAATTTTCAAGTATAAGGCCTTCATTGGGTGCAAAAAAGTTCATGAGCTTAATTGATTTTTTTTCTTCAAAAATTCAAGAGCTTATGATACCCTTAAGCCATGTTTTTATGACGATTATAGAATAATATATGTTTTATACTATTAGTCTTTTAAAAACGCACACTACATGCAAAAAAAAAATTACTTGAATTCGAATCTCTTAAGAAGAATAATGTTATCTTTTTTACTAAGACCACTCAGTATATTCAATATACATGATTTTTTAAATCACAATGAACTTGAAATAAAGAATCGAATTTATATTTTTCATATTTATGAGTTTGAAATCGTTATTATCTTAACTAACATTATATATTAATTCGATTTAGATTGAATGAGAGAATATTTTTATTTATTATTATTATTATTGGTTTGTGTGTATTATTATTATTTGTATTCGACAGTCGAAAGTTTACAAATAACATGAAAGCGAGCAGGCAAAACCCAAAGCCAAGGTTAAATTATACGAGTTATGCTTTTTTACCGAAACGGATGAGTATTGACATTTGTGGCCAAGGATAAAGAAAGTTGAAATTGTAATGATAAGATGGTGGGGCTGAAGACAAAATACCAAAATAAAGGAATGGTTTATTGTAAGTGATAAGTATAGATAAATAGCGAAACCAACCATCATTATCTAGATCACATTAGGGTGAGTGTTTGATCTTATCGAATCGAGTCAAATTAAAA
Source organism: Hibiscus mutabilis (assembly GCA_019671005.1). Classification (NCBI taxonomy): domain Eukaryota; kingdom Viridiplantae; phylum Streptophyta; class Magnoliopsida; order Malvales; family Malvaceae; genus Hibiscus; species Hibiscus mutabilis. The sequence continues at coordinate 6,226,610 of CM033751.1, read as the reverse complement.
AAATTTGAGTTATTTGAGTTGATGCGTCATACTTCACAACTCAAATTTCATTTGAAATTTTTCGATTCGAGTTGAGTCGAGTTTTAGAGTTCTTATACAAATTTAATTGTAATTATTTACCATGTTATAGTACGGTTTGATTACAATTTAAACGACTTTATCTAATTATACAAGGTATGCATATATATTTTTCATAATTTTTCACATGTGATATATATTTCTTTATATTTTTTATATTGGTATATATATATATATATATCGAAAAAATTAAGGGACTTGACTTAAACTTAAAAATCAATCCACTAATTATTAAAAATTTTGAGTTATTCGAATTTCTATTTTACAACTCAAACTTTATTTAAAAATTTTCGAGTCGAGTTTTTGAAATTTCAAGTCGAGTCAAGAGGAGTCGAGTTGTTTCACCCCGAGTCGAGTCAAAAAATACGTTTTTTTCAAGTTAAATTTTGCTCACCCCTAGATCACATTACATCCTTTAAGTAATGTCAAAAGTTTGAATTCTAGAGATGTTTTAATTGGTCGAGTGATTATGGATGCTAATCCGTTTTTACTTTGTGTGAGTTCGAACCCCGATGTTTATATTGAGAATAGTTATTATTGTTCTATTATACCAAAAAAAAGTTCGAATTCTGATATTATTAATGAAGTAAATTAAATTACAAGAGTTATCCTCGTGATTAATTAGAAGAGTTATTAGTGTTTAGGGTTTATGGTTTATGGTTTAGTATTATATATGTGAAATTAATTCGATGATTATATATGTAAAATTAGCATTTAGGGTTTAGGCTTTAGAGTTTAGGGTTATATATGTGAAATTAATTTGATGATTATATATGTTAAATTAAAAGAGTAAATGTAGAAAACAATAAGATATATATATATATTTAATTTAATGATATAAAACATAAAGTTGTGCTTGGTGCAGTGGCTAAGCCACTTTTATTCTCCAAGGCTTGCCCAAGTTCAATCCCCCCTCAATCAAGATTGCTTGATTTCATTTTTCTCCTCTAAATAGGTGGTGACACGTGTCACCACTTGATTGAGGGAGAAAATAAATTTATTAAATCAAAAATAAATAATTAAAGTCCTCCAATAAGGCGTTGACACATATCACCACTTAATTAAATAATTAATTTATTTTATTAATTTAAAATTAGGACTAGATTGAAAGAATGTGTAAATAGCAGGGACCAAATGTGTAATTATACCTTTTTAAACTGCCACATCACTCTGTCGTTAGGTTCTAACGGCAGGTGGCCACATTGAGTCCAAATTAATAGTATGGTGGCTTAATTGCTTCGAAAAATAATATTGTGGTCAAATCTCGACTTTATTCATAGTATGGTGGCCATTTAGGTAGTTTACCCTAAAACTTTTAATTTTTTTTTTTAGTTTTACATTGACAGATACTACGTTTATTAACGATCAATAAAAAAGGTCGAATTTACAAAGGTAAACTACGACGGAGGTCACTCAATTATGGGTAAAATTATATTTGGGTAATCTAATTATTAAAAGTTATATTTGGGTCATCTAATTATTAAAAGTTATATTTGTGTATATCAATTATTAAAGGTTACATTTGGGTCACTCAATTATGGGTAAGGTTACACTTGGGTCACCCTTCATATTTAAAGAAAAGTATATCAATTTGTGCATTAGATTCATCAATGATTTCAAATGATGTACTCTAGTGTTAATGAGGGTATACAAGTGATTTCGAAGAAAAAAATGACTAAATTTTTTTAAACATGAAGGATGACCCAAATGTAACCTTACCCATAATTGAGTGACCCAAGCATAACTTTTAATAATTGGGTGACCCAAATGTAACCTTATCCATAATTGAGTGACCCAAATGTAACTTTTAATAATTGGATGACCTAAATATAACTTTACCCATAATTGAGTGACCTCCGTTGTAGTTTACCCAATTTACAATTGTTACCCCTCCGGCCCTCCTTGATTGTGTTGGTAGCTGTCTCCATAGCTATGGTTGAAGCCAAATGGTGAACAACCCCCGCCATTATGGTGTTTTTTTTGTCATCTATATACAAATAAACAAGCTGAACAACCCAGCTAAGTTTGAAGTTATTCATGCACTCACCGGCAAAAATATACCATATATATGTGACTGAGCATTCCATTTAGACCTGTCGCCATAATGATTCTGGTGACCCATCCACCTTTGTAACTTAGTATATGATCATTATCAAGTTCATATATGAATAGAAACTTCACAAATATTCTAATGTATACTAAAATAATACTACATATGGAAGTGGATATAAGTACAATTATAATCATAATCTATTACATGCATTCAAAAACTATATGTATTAACAAGACATATATGAATAGAAACTGGATCTATACATAATTAGACCTTGATCTAAACCAGAATAATTTTGATAGGAACTCACATACGCAAACATATGGGGAGACTCAAATATGAAACACTAAGAATCCCATGACTTCAACCTTACTATTTAACCAATGTCTCGTCGACAACAAAATGTACTACATCATGCCACATGAAAAAAAAAAAACAGGTATTTACGAAATATACTTTTTAAAAAAATTATTACTAAAATAACACTCATTGAAGATTAATTTCATAAATGACACTTTTTTTGACAGAAAGGGAAAAGCGCGGCTAACAGGGTGCGCTTTCGCCTTTGTGACACGATCCTGGGAAGGTGTGACTAGTGAAGCGTGCCTTTATTGGTTTTAAGTAAGCAATCACGATTTAGGACCAAAATAGAAGAAAATAAAAAGTAAGAGTAAAAAAGAAGAAAAAAATTAATCAAAATTGTTATTACTAAATCTCACATTGGGTTTTCACCCCTTTAAATATAAATCTTTTTAACATACATTCAATGAATAATTGAAGACAATGTCATGTTCTCGTCATTGCTTGACTTGAGCTTGGGCTAACATGTATCGTCAACACTATTTCATGCTTTACGTCTTTCTGGACAAAATTCGTTTAATTTTTTATTTTCCCTCACTTTTCATTTTTTACATTTTGATTCGGAATCGTGTCATATTATTTAAAACACAACAAAAACGTGCTTCGTGAGCCACAACTTCTCTTCAAATGCGAAATTGCATTATGTCAGTCGTGTCTTTAGTTAGTTGTCACGTAAGAACAAATAAAATCAACTGTGTTTTTACTTTTTTTATCAGGAAAAGTATCATTTTGATAACTAATCTCCGATAAATGTCATTTTAATAATAATTATTTTTAAGAATGATTTTTAGGTAAAAAAACTAAAAAATCTGCTCCAATTCACCTTATTTGTTTTGCAATAATAATTTTATGGGCTAACTACATAAATAGTACCTACCTATTCCGCGTTATTGTTTTGGTATCTCACCTATTTTTTTGGCAAAATAGTACCTAACGTTACATTTTGTTTATGTTGGGATGCTTGAACAATCAACCGAGATAACCAAGAGGGGGTGAATTAGATTTTGAGTGATTGTGGTGGAAGCAAATGGAATTTAAAAATTGACACAATGATTTATAGTGGTTCGACTTTCTAACCAAAGTCTACATCCACTACCTTAGCTCCACACTAAGGATTTTCCTAAATTCACTATTGAATTTCTTTCTTTTCACGGGGCTCAAGGAGATAACCCTTACAACACAAGACTTATACCCCAAAGTCTTGTTAAACTCTCTCACAAATAGAAAAGAAATAAGAAAACAAGGAAAATCTCTCTAGGAAAATATGTTTACAATTTAAGCTCACACCCAAAACCTAACATTTGAGCAAATGTAACAATTAAGCTCACAAGTGTGTTCTACAAGAAATATGACAAAATCGAGCACTAAAACACTTTCTTTATCATTGAATGTTGGTATGTAATTCCCCGAATTTGGGCCTAGAAGTTAGCTAGGTAGATTAGACGGTTCGGGTGAACCGGATTAGTCAGTTCGATCTAGTTTGGGAGTTAAATCGTAATAAATATTTTTTAACACGAAATAAAATATGAAAAATGGTGAAAAATACTTAATTATTATTGTAAGGGTTTTGGTAAACTCAATTTAATGAAATAATTTCGAATTAAATGACATGTAATACCCCAATATTTGGTTAGTGACTAAATTGCAAAGAATTAAAAGTTTGTGGTTTTATTTCAGTGACTAAAATGTAAACTTTTAAAGTTTGGTGGCTAAAGTGAAAAGTTGGGGAAAGTTCAAAGACCAAATGGTAATTTTCCCAATAATTATTTTTTATGGCAAAAATGAATAGTTTATCCCGGTATAAGAATTTTGGTGGAAATCGGATTTTGGGTACGAGATTTGTGTAAAAAGCTATAAAAGGGATAAGTTTCGGTAATTATTTTGAATGATTATTTGGATTCAGAAAATTATGAAAATTTTATGAAGTTTAGAAATATGTGATTTTGGATTGGGAAGTGATAATACGATTGATGGAAAAAATCGTATTAGGTGATTTTCGGATAATTGGATCGAACAAAAATCGTAAAATGAAATTTTATGATTTTTTTAATGATGGCCGGTTAGAAAGGAACTAAATTAGTTCCAAAGTAATGGAATGGCATGTTGGAAGAGGATTAGTAAATATGAATATAGTAGAAGGATAAAGTAGTAAAATGGATAAAAATGAATTTAAAATTCATTTTTATGAAACAAGTGGCATAATTAGATTATAATAAAGGACATGTGGATTAATAATAAAGAAAGAAAATTGGACAATATTTTCATCTCCTTGTTCTTGCCGTGAGGTTTGGAGTCTAGAGGTAAGAAACTTTGAATCAATTTTTCAAGCCTATTTAGTTAGATTTAGACTTGAGACACGAAACAAGAATTTATCTCCATCAAATTCTCTATCTTTTGGTATAGTTTTTGCTTAGTTTCCATGTCTCTAAGGTTGAGTTGGTGATTTGGTTGGATGAAGGACATGTTGTAAATTTGAGTTTTAATGGTTTTTCTTGTTGAAAATATGCTTGTGATGTTGTTTTCATGGTTCAAACATTGAAAATTCCATGGGAATTGAACTAGTGACCATTCGGTTATGATGGATAATTAGGGGAAACTATGTCAAATTTTTTATTGATGATGGAAGTGGTGGGAAATATGCTATACAAGCTTGAATTAGTTGTTAGAATGAAGAAATTCTCATATTCTTGAAAGATGGAAAAATTAGGGTTTATGTTAAGTTAGGAATTTTAAGTTGTGAAAGAAGGAAGAAATGTTTAAAATGATGATACAAGGTGTTTGGAATGAAAATCCCTAATTATTTGACATTAGGGACCAAAATGTAAATTTTAGAAAGTTTAAGGACTTAGTTGTTAAGCTTGTTTTTAAGGTATTTTGGGTTGGAAAATTTATTTAAGTGGTTAAAAGGTTGAATTTGAAGTTTATATTGACTTTAGGACCATATTATAATTTTTGGAAATATTGGGGGCCAATATGTAAATTTATAAAGTTTGGGTCCTAAAGTGTACATGGAGAGAAATGTAAGGATTTGGTTTAAAAAGGATGGTTAGAAGCTTAAAAGAGTCCTTAGGGACTAAAATGAGTATTTTGGAAAATGTTGAGGAATTATGGAAAAGTATGAAGAAATGTGATTCGAATATAAGAAATTATTTCGGAATCATGTTATGTATAATGGATAGTGATTTTAGCTACTTTTCATTATTTTGTACCGTATGAGTATGTACTCAAAATTTGCTTGTGTTATGCATTTAATATACATACAGATAACAAGCAAGTTCGAGTTTGGAACAAGTCAAGGGATAAAGAGAAAGTTTCAGAGTAAATCAAGCTTAGTGAGGTTTTTGTTTTTGGACTGCTATAAAATAATCAAGTGGGTGCATTTATATTTTCGTATAAAATGTGATATTTTCACAGGCATAAAGTAAAGGTTCGGTACATGATAGGGTATGAACTACCTTATTATGTTTTGTTTATGATAATTTTATTATCGTATAATGATTATATGTTAGAGAATGATTTATGGTATAATGGAGTACAAACTGCTTCATTATTTTGATTTATTGATGATGAATTATTTTCATCTATGAATGATATAATGCAAAGGTTAATGATTTATTGCCCAAGATTTCCATTGAGAGTTAAAGTATAATTGGCATGCCATAGAGTATTGCAACGACGCTAGACACTTTATGTGTCTCAAGTTTATAGGCACTTTGTGTGTCTCATGTTTCCCGACCTTTGTGGTCTATGGTTATCACGACTCGCATACTTAGTTTCTCTCGCATGTAGGTCTTGGGCTATTGACAAGGATTTTTATATAGTCATGTTAAATGTTAATCATTTTGATAAAGAAATTTGAATTTGAAAGAGTTTTGCATAATAGTGGTATATATATTGTTATATACTTATTTTTATTTATCATTTAGATGATTATATATATTTCAATGCCTCACTATGTTTGTACTTAGCGTGTGTTTTGCTTGTTCACACGTAGGTGGATCATTCGGTTCATAAGCAGGAACGTTTTGGGCATCACCTCACGAACGAGGAAGCAATACAGGTTATCATAGTAATTCCTTGACATCCTATACAATGTATTATAGTAGTGGCATGTATAATATTTGAGTATGAATATGTTGTGTAAAAGAGATTTTAAATTACTCTTTAGTTTTTATGTTTACAGTTAAAATGGTTTAATATTAGTAACATGAGGTTTGTAATGATCTATAGATAGTAAATGGACCTATAATGAAATTTTGGTGAATCTGTCCAGAAATTTTGTTTTCAACAGTGAATTTGAAAAATTGCCATTAATTCCCTAGGTTGAATTAGAAGATGAATTTTATATGTATGAACTAAAAATTGAGTCTAGTTTCTTTTAAAACAAATGGTGACTGATTTCGAGTTCTGTGTGAAAAGTTATGAATTTTTATTCGATGAAAGGTCAGAAAACAGGGCAGCAGATTTTGTCTAAACAGTGCACTGTGACGAGACTTTGAGATTTTCCTTGAATTTTTGTATATTGAATTTAGTTTAATAATTTATATGGTTTGAAAGCTTGATGAATCTAGTTTATTTAAAAATTTACGAAGTGAATTTTTGAAGTCTATAGAATTTTATAAAAATTTTTGTTTTGAGACAGTGCAAGCTGCCAGTATTATTGAAATAGTGAAATAAATGTTTTAAACTTGTCTTGTGACATCATCGACTCATGTTTGGTAACAAATACGGGAAGAGGGTGTTACATGACCTTTTGGTTTGGTGACTAAAATGTAAAATTTTCAAAACTGTTTTGGTGACTAAATTGTAAAAGGTCAAAACTTAGAATCTTTAAGGAGCTAATTTACTCATGTTTTTAATCAGACTTTTCCCTTAATTTAGGCCATTTTAAAATGGTTTTAAAATATTTATTAAATAAAAATAAAATAGATTTTATTAAAAAGATTTTAAAAGATGATTTACTTTTCTCACGTAACCACTTTTGCTCTCAACTTTTCTCTCAATTTTCCCAGCAGCCAAACTACCTCTCTTGATCCAAAATGGTCAAGAATCAACTCTTCTTGATATCATTTCGATTTCTCAATTTATTTCTTTGATTTTTACATCAAATCTTACTTGTTTTCTTGGAGATTTCACTCAAATCATGCCAATTAAGGGAGAAGCCAACCATTAGAGGTGATTTTTGTTTCTCTCCTTTAATCAAAGGTTCTTTGCTGAAATTCTCAAGTTCTTAATATTTTACAATTGGTTTTTGATGTGTGTTGATGAATAAATTAAGATTAAAAGGTTTAAAGTTAGTTTTAATAAGAAATTGGTGGATCTTTGTTATACATCTGATTTGTGGTGGTTTTAATTGATGTAGATCACATCTAAGACATGTTTTAATGTTATGAGAAGAGATTTGTAAAAGAAATCCTGAAACTAATTGAATTGCTAATTTTCTAGGTTGTGAATAGTTAGTTTTTGAGGTGATTATGGTGTTAGAAGGTTGTTGGAGGTATAAGCTGAAGTTGAAAGTGTTTTTAGATGTTAATTGATATTGATTGGATGTTCAAATCGTTGGCTTTTGGATGGGCTTTGTTTAGGTTGTGTTTGGTGATGTTTTCGGTTGTTTTAAGGAGGCGTTTTATGGTTTTTAGTGAGGCGATGTTGGGAATTGTTTTTGCTGGGATTATGGATGCATAATGATGCATTAATCCTATGCTATTATTTAAATAAAACAGGGGAGATTGATCCTACAGCGATTGATGAAGGTTTGGAAGCGTCGGACGCTTGATTTCACATCGGCAAGTAAGCTTTTTGTTGTCAGTGAGTGAAAACGAGATTTACAGCCTTGTGAAGGTTTATAAGTGATTTTTGGGAGTTTATATTAAGCTTGAAATGCTTGTCTAAGCTTGAAAGTAAGTATTAGACAATTGCGCTCTTAATTTCGGTTTGGCAAAGTTGATTTTCTCATGCCTATATTTATGATTTGATACATACTGTTATATGCATGTTTTGAAAATGAATTATGATACAAATGATCTTATATTGATGATATTTGAGCATGGTAAATGATTTATGAAAAGTATTTCAATGTTATGAAATGCATGGTTTGTTACATTGGAAATAGGTGTAAATGATGCATATGAAAAATAGTGAGGTGTCATGTTTAATATGGAATATATTTGCAAGTGACAATGGTTAAATGTTATCGGATATAGTTGGCATGCCATATGGTTTAAAGTGCACTATAATAAGTCGCCTCATGAGTGTCGAGGGGTTGTGATTGTACCGTATTCTCCACCATGGGTACCTTAGCGGTCGAGGGGTTGTGATTGTACCATTTTCTCCTGCTGATGGGTATTACATTGTAACCGTCGATGGGTTTATTGTACCGTTTTCTCCGGTTAAATGTATTTTAAGCGGCCTAAGGAACCACTTGTGAAATCTATGTATCTGATGTGTTTTGATAAAGGAAAGAATTGGTTTTGGGGTCACTTTAATGCCAACATATGAACTAATGTATCATGATAGATGAATTATGTTTTGTATAATGTGATTTATACATGTTTTGCTCCTTAAGCTTTGCTACTGGATGAATAAGCATGTGAAGGTTTAAATTGAGGTTTGCATATGGGATTATGCTTGAGATATATGATACATGTTTTGCATATGGTTTATTATGCATGTTTTCCAAAGGTAAAAAGGGCATGAGATGTTTTAGCATGATGTTGAAAATGTGGTTTGACTCAATTGGTTTTAAATGCATTGATGAGTGTTTTAGAGCGTCCCTCACTAGGCATTATATGCTTACGCTCTCTTTTCTCATCATTGCAGAGAAGTGAGTTTTCGGACAGCAAGCGAACAAGGAGGAGTCCAAGAATCGATTTACTTCAAGTATGGTTTTAATAAATGAACTTGTAGTAATAAATGGCAATGTGGCCAAATTGTAATTGGGAGGGTTGTTTGCTTACTCCCTATTTTTGGACATGTTCTATTTGGTATTTGGACTTGTATGAGGTTATATGGTTTGATTGTAGGTTTGGGATGATAATTGCATGCTTGGGTAGAGACCATGCCTATAGGTTCTCTTGATTGATTTGCTATGGATTGAATGTTCACCTAGCATGTTTGGATGATTTGTAGAAATGATGTTAAACATGTTATATGATGTTTGTTTGATGTTTGAAGCATGTTAGATTGAGCTTAAGTGTCATGTTTGGCCAAGTGGTCATTACATGTCAATCGTACCGATACGGGTTCTTTGAGATCAGTAAGCGGGGTCTGATATGGCTCAATTTGGGAAAAATAATAAAAGGGTATCGGTATGAGTAACCGATGTATCGTTATGCCCTTGATAAAATTTATACTAGTATCGGTACGCGGGGTACAGTACCAGTACAGGTTCTAGCTACTATAATCCCCTGATTTAAAAATGTGCAACAGGGATCGATACTCGAATGAGCGTACCGATACGAGTATGCCATGTTGACTTGTACATATACGATACAAGCCTGTATCGGTACGTGGTTAGTTAATTTTGGTATTTTCATGATGTGTTCTGGATTCTTTGCAAATTGGTCACTATTTGTGTAATGCTCAATTAATGATGGTTTGGTGATCCAATTTTGAAACAAATTCACAAAGAGGCATGTGATGGATCTAATTGAAGGCTGGTAACATTAATTTTTAGTTTAGTCCTTTAATTAATAGAATTTACATTTTGGTCCCCTAGTGTATTAAGTCTTGCAAATCAGATGCTTAATTCGTTTTCCGCTGTTGTTCACCATACCTTAGGATTAATTAAGCATCTAGGCAAAAGAAAAAAGAAAAAATAGATCGGTTTAGGTTATTAGTTCGGGTTTGCTTCGACAAACCTAATATGACGTCCTTGATTCGGTCTTGACGGCTAGGCCGGGTCAAGGGGTTACATGGTAGTTGGTTTCTTGTTGTTCCATGGTTGCTTGAGTAGGTCTTTTAAACCTTCTAAGGAGTTTACGACCGTTACTAGCCGTTGGGGTTTTTATTTTCAATATTAAATGCGCTTTTGGGCTCATTAATATTGGTACACGGGGACGAGTATTGGTACGCGTACTGAAATAGAAAAAGTCATTGGTGCAAAATTGCACTAGGTATCGGTACACTATGCAAGTGTATCGGTACACCCCATAGTGTATCAGTACGGATGCGGCTTTGTCGATACTCTGTTTTGCTAATGGAAATGAAGTTTTGGAAAAACAAAAGGGAGTATCGGTACGGTTAAAATGGGTACCGATACAACTGACTGGGTATCGATACACTAACAAGTGCATCGGTACACCTGACCTGTTTTTGTCACTTTGGCTATTTAAAATCATTTTAAACATTTCAAAAACCCTTTGAAAATATTTCAAACATATTTTTCAAGTTTATGGTATTTGAAATATTTTTGCAAATTTGTTGGAGTTCAAAAATATTTTTCATTTAAGTTATACCAGAATCAATATCTCAACAATCTCTCAATTTTTGATATGACGAAACCACTAGAAAAATTGTTTTTGAAATTTCTCCCCCTTAGAAAAATAATTTTAGAAAAAGAGAATATTTTTTAAAAAATATTTAAAGCTCATCTTTTTCTTTTTGAAATTTAATTTTTCAAACCTATCGCTCCCCCTTTTTGTTATATTAAAAAATAATTTCAAAACTAAGTTTGAAATCACATTTAAATTAAAACATCAAATGTTGAAAGGTAAAAAACAATTATTGAAAATTTGGTACCAATTGATATGAAATATCAATCGTTGGTGTAAAATAAAAATGGAGAAAAGAGACAAAAAAATTATATGAAAGAATTTTAAAAGTGGCTCCCCCTTAATCAAGCATCAATAAGATTGTTAGTCCAATCATTCAAGAGAAATAAATTGAATTTCAAATATATCAAGAAATTCAATTAAACATACCATTTATGGAAATAAACCAATAAGCATTCAAGGCATGGCAAAAAAGAGACAAAATTGTCCCTTTTTGTCTACGCGTATCGGTACGGAGAAGTCCGTACCGATAGTTGGTTGAAAGCCGTATCAGTACGGTATGAGCTGTACGGTACCGAAGGCACGAAACTGGTGAAAAATGTAGGAAAAATAACTTAAAACGCCTTACAATATAGTTTTAAGTTCATACAAAGGCTCTATTAAGTCATAGATATAAATTTTGCACATTTTACTACACATGCTTCTCAAAACATAACATTTAAAACATACAAAGCATGAATTTCACCAAATTCAACAAACATTACAAGTTTAAGGCCAAAAACATAGATATAAATATATTAGGCCAAAAATATGTAACTCATACAATTTGAGACTCCCCTAACTATATGCAATTAGGCCCAACATGGATTCACACAAACATGCTTAGATCATCATCAAAATCAAAAAATATAGGCATGATCAAGTAAAATGCATGAAAATTAAATGTACCACTTGAACCAATGTAGGATGTTAAGCTCTCCTTCTTTAAGTGTCCTTCTCCTTTGTGTGCCATGAGCTTTCAAAATTTCAACTTTGATCATCGATGGCTCAAGCACACCTACAAATATATAATCAAGTAATTTTTGGTATCCAAATTGCTTTGGATCCAATGGCGTTAGTCCTAAATAACTTAGTCCCCTTAGGAATCCAGTTTTCAATTTCATCCTTTTTCTTTAAAACAATGAGTCCTTTTGGGACCCAAATGGCTTAAAACATTTCCATTAATAAATCTAGAGGAACTAAATTCTCTAATATAAAATTTTGATTTTACAAAATTTTCATTTTTCTTTTCAAAACTTTTGTAAATCAAGTCTTTTTCTTTCTTAAGATCATCAATTTCTCTTTGATTATCTTTTTGAACTTGTTGAAGCAAATTTTATAAATCAACATTCTTTTGTTCAAACTCATTAAGTTTTGTATCATGTTCATCCTTGGTTTTAGAAATCAAATCATTTTGAATTTTTAAAGTTGAAACCATTTTCTTATTTTTTAAATGTGATTTTTAAACTCTAAAACCAAATCATCATAGGCATCTTGTAATTCATCAAAAGAATATGAAATTGAAGTAGATGAATTAGAAGTTACCCTTGAATCTTCTTCGATGGCCATGAGACAAAGGTTGGCCACCTCATAATCGGTGGAGTCTTCTTCATCATTTCATGTAGCCACAAATGCCTTCTTTTTATGGCTTGATACATTCTTTTTGAATTGAGGGCAATCATACTTATTGTGCCCCGACTTCTTGCATTCGAAACATATAATGAGATCCCTCTTCTTCATTCTCGATTTATGTTATGATTCTTCCTTTTGTTGCTTCATGAATCGGGTGAACTTCTTGAAGAGCTTTGTCGTCTCTTCTTCTTTACTATCTTTTCTACTTGAATATTCTTGTCGTATTGTGGAGGATTTAAGAGCAACATTCAAATCTTCAATGCCTTACTCTTTTTTCTTCTTCCCCTTTGACATCACCATTTTATGAGTTAGCAAAGATCATATTAACTCATTAAGCTTGAGCTCCTTCAAGTTTTTTGCTTCAATGATTGTAGTCTTATTGGAATCCCATGAATCGAGAAGTGAAAATATCAACTTCCTTACAAGATTTTCCTTCGAAATCACTTCTTCATAGCCTTTGAGTCCATTCACAATGGTAGAGAATCGATCGGACATAGCTTTGATGTCTTTTTCCGAGTCTATCTTGAAGTTTTCGTACTCAAAGTTGAGAAGACCAATCTTGGTCTCTTTTACTTCATTTGTTCCTTCATAAGTGACTTCAAGCTTGTCCCAAATTTCTTTGGCACTCGAGCAAGAAGATGACTTTGTATACTCATCGGGTTCCATATCACAAAGCAAGATGTGCATAGCTTTATCGTTGAGTTTCATCTTCTTTCAGTCTTCCACATTCCATTTTGCCTTGTTTTTTTGTGGAACGAATGGGCCATCAAGAACAATATCCCAAAGACTATAGCCATTGGCTCTCATGAAAAAAAATTATCATATTCTTCCAATAGGAATAGTTGGCACCGTTGAAGTAAGGAGGCTTGTCGATGGATTATGCCATGATCTCTAGTTGATGTAGAAAGGTTGAACACCTCAAGGATCAACTCTAGGATGTTAATCCAATGTGGAGACGAAACTCTTATACTAATTGTTAGGATGCTCGAACAATCAACCGATATAGCCAAGAGGGGGTGAATTGGATTTTGAGTGATTGTGGTGAAAGCAATTGGAATTTAAAAATTCATACAAGGATTTATAGTGGTTCGACTTTCTAACTAAAGTTTACATCCACTACCTTAGCTCCCCACTAAGGATTTTCCCAAATTCATTATTGAATTTCTTTCCTTTTTCTGGGCTCAAGGAGATAACCCTTACAACACAAGCCCAAAGTCTTGTTAAACTCTCTCACAAAGAGAAAAGAAATAAGAAAATAAGAAAAAACTATCTAGGCAAATATGTTTGTAATTTAAGCTCTCACCTAAAACCTAACACTTGAGCAAATATAACAATTAAGCTCACAAGTGTGTGCTACAAGAAATATGAAAAAATTGAGCACTAAAAAACTTTCACTATCATTAAACGTTGCTAGTTTGTTTCTTGTTGTTCCATGGCTGCTTGAGAAGGTCTTTTAAACCCTCTAAGGAGTTTGTGGCCGTTAGTAGCCGTTGGGGTTGATTTGGAGCCGTTAGGGTCTTTATTTTTAGCGTTAAATGCATTTCTGGGCTTATCGATATTGGTACACGGGGACGAGTATCGGTACGCGTCCTGAAATAGAAAAAGATGTTAGGGCAAAATTGCATTGGGTATCGATACACTATGCAGGTGTATCAGTATACTGTTAACCTTGTAAAAAGTATATATTTCATGCCTTTTTACTTAGGATATTGTTTGGTTTCAAGAGTATTTCATTGCATTTAGTTGCATTTAATTCATATAGTTGCATATGGTGGTGTTTGCTTGGTTGTTTTTATATGTTTATGAAATTGGTGCTGCTTATGAGAAAGGTTTGTTTTGTGGTGGTGATGTGCAGGTGAGCTAAGGAGCGTTGCTGGGAAAGGAAGATTTGCTGCAGCATTTTGGATGGCGTTTCTGGGTGCACAAAAAGACAAAGATAGAAGATATTTTAAAGCCCCCACACGTGATTCCACCAGCCAGCTGTGCCATACATGAGAAGGGAATATTCCCTATGGTACACAAGGAATTAAGGGCACAAAACCCTAAGAGCCCCCTCTATATAAAGGATAGGGCACCCATATTAAAAAGAGAGCTGAAAAAAGATGTTGTGAGCTAAGAAAGAGAGAAACAAAAAGTCGATTGTTTTCCTTCTCCTTTATCTTGGTCTCCTCCATTGTTGAAGCTCCAAGGGACTATCTTGCTGGCCTTTGAGAGAAGCAGCAAGCTTCGGGTGGCTCACGGCAGTCCAAGGCGGCTTGGGAGATTTCTCTACTCTTAGTTGATCTTTATTCTTACTTTTTATTCTAAAATGGGTTGTCTTAAACGGATGAATTTGGATGTTATTTGCCCAGCCATGAACAAACTTTAAGTGGCTTTGGTTTATTTATGGATGATGATATTTTAGTTTTAATGAATGCTTTAGCTTTTTCCAGTTTCATTTACACTTTGTTCACTGTTTTATTGCCTTGGGTTTGTGAGAGCTTTCGAGAGTTAGCCGTTACCTTTGTTTGATGCTTAATGGTCGAGAGAGTTAAGCTTAGATCCACATAGACAATAGGGTTTGATGCTGAGAGGCAAAACCCTAACTCACCTTAGAGATAGGGATAGAGTTTCAACGACTAAAAGGAGTAAAACTTCATGGATAGTATCTTGCTAAGGTTCACGCTAAGAGGTATTGCCGTAGTATTCTTACTGTCAGTTTCTTGCTAGAAATAGTTTAGAAACACCTAGGTAAGCTCTGTCGAGTGTTTTAAAAGCTGGAAATAGTTAATCATTCGTGAGAACTAGGCATAGGATTCCTTGATAAACCCATCCTATCATCCCATTTGAGAGTTTCCACACGTGTGAGGACGTTCGTATTCTTACTTTTTATCCCAATTTTTAATACAGTTTTTGCTACAACATTTCTTCAATCTGCTTATATCAACTCTTTCATTTAAATATCTCATCTTTGTGCTTGAGTGTTTAAACTTGACTTAATTTACCTCTAATCCCTGTGGAGATGATCTTACTCATCACTATTATTACTTGTTCGATGTGTATACTTGCACTGTTTGTGTATCATTTATAGTACAACACTGTACACAACAAGTTTTTGATGTCGTTGCCGGGGATTGGCAATTGGTTATTTTGAGTTTAGTTTTGCACCATTTTAATTCTTCTTTTTAGATTAGCTTTATTTGTTGTTTTTGTTACCTTTTGCATGTGTTGTGTTGTTGCATGACCCGAGAGAGACTTAAAGAACCATTATCACCTTTCATTCCTGAAATTGAACGTCTTTTTCGACAAAAAAGATAGTTACAAAGAGCCATGTTTAGAGTTCAAAATCAAGGAGGTCAACCAGAATCCTAATGCTGCGGCAAATCAGGGAGTCATCGCTCGCCCACGTGCTATTAGAGACCATTTAAATCCTATGTTGGATGATCTCAACCCTGGATTGTAGCTTCAAGCAGCCCAATTTGGACTTAAACTAGTGATGTTCAACATGTTGAACTCTATTTGGGCAATTTGGTGGATCGCCTCATGAAGATGCAAGACAATACATTCGTGCTTTCTTGGAAGTTTGTTATTCTTTTAGACAGCAAGGTGTGTATGAAGATGTGTTGAAGCTCAAGTTATTTCCTTATTCATTGCGTGATCGAGCAAGAACATGGTTGAGTGGAGTGCCCGCTAGTTCCATGTAGACATGGACAGATTTGTGCAAAAGCTTTTTGCTGCGGTATAATCCAACCAACATGAACACCCAACTACGGAATGATATTGCTTTTTTTATCAAACTGATGATAAATCAATGTACGAGTGTTGGGATCAATATAAGGAACTGCTTCTCAAGTGCATGAATCATGGTTTTCATGATTGGACACAAGTTGTGATGTTCTACAATGGTGTCAATGCCCCTACGAGAATGATGCTAGATGCTTCAGCGAATGGAAATTTATTGGACAAATCGCCTGAAGAAGCATTTGATATCCTTGATAGGATAGCAAACAATGACTACCAATTTCCCACTTCAAGACTTGGAACGGGGAGAAAAACTCATGGGACATGTGAGCTTGATGCTAATGAATCGGGTTCAGCTTAATTGTCATCCATTACGAATATGTTGAAGAATCTCCAACAACTTAATGAGGTGAAAGAAGTAAAGGTAGCTACTGCTTGTATTCGTTGTGATGAAAATCATCATCTGAGCAAGTTCCCCAAAAACCACGAGTCTACCAACTACGTGGGGAACTTTAATAGGACCAACCACAACCCTTATTTGAACACATATAACCCAGGATGGATTCAGCATCCTAATCTTTCTTGGGGAAATCAAGGAAACAATAATGCTGGTAGCTCAGATCGGCAACAAAATCTAACTGAACCCCCAGGTTTTCAGCAAAATATGCCATGGCATAATCACAACAAGGGTTCAGCATCTTCACATAACAACAACTCTTTGGAAGCTACTTTCCAAGACTTTATGACGACTATGAAGGCTTTATTTCAAGATCATGCAGCGTCTATCAAGAGCCAATGAGCATTACTACAAAGTCATAATTCGTCTTTGAGAGCTTTGGAAACTCAAGTAGGTCAAATCGTGCAAGCTTTGCATGTTCGACCTCAGGGCAGTTTACCTAGTGATACTGAAGTCACTAAACCTCATGGCAAGGAGCAGTATAGTGCACTCACTTTAAGGAGTGGCACCCAACTCAACAAAGAAGATAAGTTTGGGGAAAAGAAAGTAGATGATTCTAACCCCAAAACTGTACGTGAAAAACCAGTACTGCAAGAGCATTTAACTCTAGAAGAGGACAAGAATGAGAGCTCAACAAGTAAACTTACTGGTGAAGGACCAAATATTGCTACAACAAAAGATAAAACCCTACCAGTAGAGGAATAAGTTAGGCCCCCGCCACCATTCCCTCAAAAATTGAAGAAACAAAAGGAAGATCTTCAGTTCCAGAAATTTGTAGACATACTTGACAAGCTATACATCAATGTCCCATTTTTGGAGGCCATTGATCAAATGTCCACTTACGTAAAGTTTCTCAAGGATATTGTCACAAAGAAGAGGAAAATCAAGAGGTACGAGACAATTACTACAGCAAAAGAGTGTTACTCTATGTTGAGTAAATTGCCACCAAAAATGAAGAATCTAGGCAGCTTTATCATCCCATGCTCGATAGGAGATAACTATGTGGGGAGAGCTTTGTACGATCTTGGATCTAGTGTGAATCTAATGCCCAAGTCAGTTTTTATAAAGTTTGGAATGGGAAATGTAAGGCCTACCACTGTTCGTCCAGAATGGAGGATCGAAGATGTTGTGGTAAAGGTGGACAAATTTGTTTTTCCAGTTGACTTCCTCATTCTTGATTGTAAAGCTGATGATAATGCGCTCATCATTTTGAGGCGAACATTCTTAGCCACAGGCCGAATTTTGATCGACTGTGAGAAGGGTGAATTCACCATGAGAGTGGCTAATCAGAGGGTGACCATAAATTTCTTCAACACCCTCAAATATGTGGATGATTCAAAAGAGTGTCAATGTCTCTAGGATATGGATTCTATTGAAAATGAGGAAGCTGTAGAATTTTGCTGTAGCAATTTTTTAGAGGTTAAGGATTATTTGATGCTCAATGAAGATAACAATGAGGAGCTCGAGGAGTTACCAATGGAGGTGTAATAATCTAGCTTGCTCATAGCTAGCCTAGGTATGTGATTCGAACCTTTAGATTTTGATGAATTCATTCCTCCGAAACCTTCACTTGAGCATGCACCCAATTTAGAATTAAAAACCTTACCATCACTCCTTAAATATGCTTATTTGGGTGACAATGAAACTTTGCCTATGATGATTTCTTCTAGTCTTAAACCTAACCAAGAGCATAGCTTAATAAATGTGTTATCTCAACATAAAAAAGCTTTAGGTTGGACTATGGCTGACTTGAAGGGTATAAGCCCTACTATTTGTATGCACAAAATTTTGCTTGATGAATGTCACAGCAAATCTGTTAAACCCCAAAGAAGGCTTAATCCAGTCATGAAGACGGTGGTGATGAAAGAGATAATCAAGTGGCTCGATGCTGGAATTATATACCCAATATCCAACAGTTCGTGGGTCAGCCCAGTGCAATATGTACCGAAGAAGGGAGATATGACCGTGATAAGCAATAAGGACAACGAACTCTTACCAACAAGGATCATTACGGGATGGAGAATTTGTATAGACTATCGCAAGCCCATTCATTGACCAAATGCTAGATCGATTGGTGGGTAAATCTTTGTATTGTTTTCTCGATGGATACTCAGGGTATAACCAGATTGCTATAGTGCCAGAGGATCAAGAGAAGACTACATTCACATGCCTCTATGGTACTTACGCCTTTAGGAGGATGACCTTTGGACTATGCAATACTCCAACTACTTTTCAAAGATACATTCTAGCCATTTTTTCGGACATGGTTAAAGAGTTTTTGGAAATCTTTATGGACGATTTCTCAGTCTCCGGAGATGACTTCAAGTCATGCTTGGGTAATTTAGCAAAGGTGCTTAAGCGATGTGAAGAATCATACTTAGTGCTCAATTGGGAGAAATGCCATTTTATGGTGGCCGAGGGGACTGTTCTAGGCCACAAGATCTCGCAAAAAGGAATAGAGGTTGATAAGGAAAAGGTTGAAGTGATTGAGAAGCTACCTCCTCCCACCACTGTAAAGGGCAATCAGAGTTTCTTAGGCCATACTGGCTTTTATAGGAGGTTCATAAAGGACTTTTCCAAGATCTCCAAGCCATTGTGCACTTTGCTACAGCAAAACCAGCCCTTCGTGTTTGATGAAGACTATCACAACGCATTCAAGGAACTTAAGGAGAAGCTTATTTCAGCACCTGTCATTGTTCCCCCGGATTGGACCTTACCATTCTAGCTTATGTATGATGCAAGTGACTATGCGGTGGGAGCAGCACTTGGAAAACGTCAGGGTAATAGTTTTCATGTCATCTATTATGCTAGTTGCACTTTAAATGATGCCCAAATCAATTACACAACCACTGAGAATGAGTTGTTGGCTGTTGTGTTTGCATTTGATAAGTTTAGAGCATACTTGATAGGAACTAAAGTCATTGTACATACTGATCATTCAGCTATTAAGTACTTAGTGACTAAAAATGATGCTAAACCTAGACTTATTAGGTGGATACTTCTCTTGCAAGAGTTTGACTTAGAGGTTAGGGAAAAAAAGGGCACTGAAAATCAAGTTGCTGATCATCTCTCTAGGCTAGAAAACAAGATTAATTGTAATGATGAATTAGAAATTAAGGAGGAATTTCCCGATGAGAAAATATTATTTGCTGCAGCAATTCTGTGGTATGCTGATATTGTTAACTTTCTCGTTAGTGGTTTTTTTGCCTCATGATTTGAATAGCCAGGGAAGAAAGAAATTCAGACATGGCGTGTGATTTTACTTTTGGGATGAGCCTTATTTATTCAAGCAATGTGCCGACCAAATGATTCAAAGATGTGTCCCCGAAGAGGAGCAAAAGGAAATTATTTTCCATTGCCATTCATCCTCATGTGGTGGCCATTTTGGAGGAGCTAGGACTACTGCGAAGGTCTTACAATCCGGTTTCTATTGGCCCACACTCTTCAAGGATGCACATGAATTCTGCAAGGCTTGTGACAGATGCCAAAGGACGGGGAATATATCTCGGAGGCATGAAATTCCATTGCAAAACACCTTGGAGGAAGAACTCTTTGATGTATGGGGAATTGACTTTATGTGACCCTTTCCTTTATCATTTAGAGATCTATACATCTTGTTAGCCGTGGATTATGTGTTAAAATGGGTCGAGGTAGTGGCTACATCGAAGAATGACTCCAAGACAGTATTGAAGTTTCTTCACAAGAATATTTTTACAAGATTTGGAGCCCCAAGAGCCATCATAAGCGATGAAGGAAACCATTTCGACAACAAGCTCATTGCCAAAGCATTACAAAGGTATAGTGTAAGGCATAAAATTGCTACTGCATATCACCCCCAAACCAATGGCCAAGCTAAAATTTCCAATTGAGAGATAAAGTAAATTTTAGAGAAGGTGGTCAACCCCAAAAGAAAAGACTGGTCCCAAAAACTTGATGAAGTCTTATGGGCTTATCGCACAACTTTCAAAACTCCTTTGGGAATATCCCCATTCAAGCTGGTCTATGGCAAAGCATGCCACCTTCTCGTCGAGCTAGAACACAAGGCTTATTGGGCCATTAAAAAGCTCAACATGGACGCCCAGCTAGCTGAAGAGAGGAGGCTGTTAGAGCTAAATGAGATGGAATAATTTAGAGCCCAAGCTTATGAGAATGCATGCTTGTACACGAAGAAGACAAAGAAGTGGCATGACAAGCATCTTTTGCCACGACATTTTTCAAAAGGACAACAAGTTCTCCTTTACAACTCTAGGCTCAAGCTTTTCCCTGGAAAACTCAAGTCACGATGGTCAGGCCCTTTCCAAGTGCACAAGGTCTATCCTCATGGTGTTGTGGACATCAAGAACCTTGATGATGACACCATCTTCAAGGTCAATGGTCAACGACTGAAGGTCTATACGGGAGCTCCGACCGTGCATGACAAGTCCTCATTGCTTCTTCAATATGCATAAGAGTTTGAATCCCCCACTCTTTATATTTTGCTATAGCATTTTCATATTTCCTATATTTATAAATAATTAGGTTTAGCTTTTATTTATTTGTCATTTAATTCTTTATTTTATGATTTACTTTTCTTTTGTCTTTATCAACCTATTTCAGATATCCTCCCAGAGTTGCAGGTGTCACACGAGGGCGTGGTTTAAGAAAGTAGTGTCTTTCCAATTAGGGTTAGGGTTTTGTCCTTACCTTGTTAAGGGAAATTGAAAAGGCAAAACTTTTCTAATGCTTGAGGGCAATATTAAAAAGAGCAAAAGGGGGGATTTTATATTTTTTTAATTTTCAAAACCCTACCCTATCATGACCTTTTTCAAATTCTCTTTCCTACTTTTCTCCTTGCATGAAATTCCCATCACATCTCTTCTTTTCCCCATGCCTCATAACCGCCACACCCACCTTCTCTCTCTAATTACTTTTGACAGTTTTCTTTCTTCCATTAAACACACTATCTTCTTCACCACTCACTCCACTTTGCTCCATCATCTTTCCTAAACCCATCTTCTTCTTCATCTACTTCGAAACAAATTTCAACCGAAAACCCTAATCGCCCCAACAATCTTTTCCCATTCCTTCAATCATGGTTCGTTGCAAGAATGTCCCTGCTGCTTCAAGCAGTGCATAAGCCCATCCAACCCTCGAGATCAAGAAATTTTTTGATAAAGCGGCCAAGACTCGTTTCCAACAAATTAAGGAAAGAAAAGTCTTCCCTAAACAAGGCTTCTTTTTCCCTTGTGAGGATGAAGATGGATTCGACATTGAGGTGATAGAGATTATCACCAAGCATGAATGGTAGTCGTTCGTCAAACACCCAGGAAATATCTCTGTGCCACTAGTGATAGAGTTCTACGCCCATCTAACAAGCCTCACACAGTCTGGTGTATGTAAGGGGGACCAAATTAAGTTTATTGCCGTGGCAATAAACAAATTTTATGGGCTGAAAAATGTTGTGGATCAACTTACCCCTTTTGTCGAAGCTGCCGATGCCCAGACGATCAAGGAAATCCTAGAGGATTTATGTTTTAGAGGAACAGAGATGGACCCCACCAACAAGACATTGGAGAGTGGGCGTCTGAAGCCCTAAGCCAAACTATGGAACCACTACATCAAGACCCGTTTGATGCCCACATCCCATCACACGACTGTAGCCCTTAATAGACTCTTTCTCCTGCACTCAATCCTCAATGCACGGCCGATAGATGTGGGAAAGATCATTGTTGATGAGGTTTATGCGTGTGTAAAGAGGAAATTGAGCCCTCTGATCTTCCCCAACTTGATTACGACCCTCTGTCTCAAGAAAGAGGTTTATGAAGATGATGGGGATGAAATACACAAAGGGAAACAAAGGTTAACCCCTGACCAGATTCCTGTGCTTAAGGGATTTGATAAAGATGCTTCAGCCGAGACTGTTGAGGGAAGAGCAAAAACAATTGCTACAATGAGGATTGCCTCATTGGTAGCCTCCACGAGATGTATGAAGGAAGAGATGGAGGTGCTGCGCGGCAACTTGAATACTTTTTTCAAGTATGTCAGGGAAAGGGATGATGTGATGAACTCCTATTTCAAGGAGATGCTGCCGCACATGACCAAAGAATTCTCTTCCTTCCCTGAAGCCCTGTTTGCTCTTCCACAAAACCCTCCACCGCCCAAGAGAATCCCAGCTGTGCGTTCGACCCCTGTACAATCAGGACCAACTACATAAGAGCCAACCCCTACTGATGCTACAGCAAGTCCTCGCTCAACGAGGAAGAGTAAAGAAAAAACCCCGATAGAGGCTCCACCACCTGAAACCCCAGCAGAAGAACCAACCACTATTGACAGTGACGATGATGAGATAGCCGATACCACTCATGATATTGCACCTATTTCGACTCTAACTGCAGCAGCACGAACACGGCAACGTCTCAAGTGATCTGCCAGTCGTGTTTGAAACACTCCGACTGAGGGAAGTGATGCTTGGGACGGTGAGCAAGACTATGACGAGCATGATGAGCAAGCACCACCACCACAACCAACCGAGGAAGATGAGCCCATTGCAGCGCTTAGGAAGAAGCGTATCAAGCATAAAGCCACCAAGATTGTACCACCAAAGTAGGACTATAGCAAGGTACCTCTCATTGCAATGCATATAGTTTAGTTTCAATTAGTTAATTTTCATTCATTGAGGACACTGCGTTCTTCAAGTTTGGGGGTGTTAGTGTTCATAGTTAAGCATTTGCATTGGTAGTTAGAAACAGGTTTTTGCTATGGCATTTTGTTTGGCTTAACGACAATTTTATGAATAAATTAAGGATGTCCAATGATGAGTATTTAATTTTTTTGGCTATGGATTATGTGAATATACATGACTATTGATATGGATAGAACCTTCTTTAAGGCTTGATGCTTTGAGATTTATTTGTTACACGATTGCATGTTCTCTATGCTTAAGATTGTTAGAAAATTTTTATGAGAGAACTCTTGCATACTTTAGTATAAATGATCTTAATGAATTTCAATGATAAATGAAAGCATTAAAGGCTTTATTAGACTCTCTTTTGTTTATCGCATGAGTTGGATATGAATAAATACTTCGGCATAACTGTAGAGGGGCACTCCGCTTTGCATGGTTTGCCTTGATACTGCATTTTAATAAATGGCAGCCATGGTAAATAAGTGAATGAAAGTTGTCTTGGGATGACTCTACCTACTAGCTCGGGGGTAGAATGTTTGCTCCATTTCCATCTAGAGTTAAGGACGGTGGGTGTGATGAGCTGACACTCTTCGTAGCAGTTTTAAAAAAATAGAATTTAGGAGTAAACTTGTGCTTAATTGGTTAATAAATAATAGGGTATAATAGAGAGCTTGCCTAGAATATTTCTAACTCTGTTAAGCATAGATTTGATGCAATTATGGGCACACAAGCAAAGGTTCTTGTCTTAAGAAAAGCTCTTAAAATCTCAAAACTGTCTAGCGTGTTAAAGCACATATTCTCTGAGGACTGAAATTTTGCCATAGCATTGTCTTGAGCTCATCTTTGTCGTAGCATTTTTTCTATTTGTCTCTACTCATTGCTTGGGGACAAGCAATAGCTTAAGTTTGGGGCTGTGTTAACCTTGTAAAAAATATATATTTCATGCCTTTTTTACTTAGGATATTGTTTAGTTTCAAGCGCATTTCATTGCATGTAATTCATATAGTTGCATATGGTGGTGTTTGCTTGGTTGTTTTTATATGTTTGTGAAATTAGTGCTGCTTATGGAAAAAGGTTTATTTATGGTGGTGATGTGCAGGTGAGCTAAGGAGCATTGCTGGGAAAGGAAAATTTGCTGCAGCATTTTGGACAGCATTTCTGGGCACACAAAAAGACAAAGATAGAAGATATTTTACAGCCCCCACATGTGATTCCACCAGCCAGCTGTGCCACACATGAGAAGGTAATATTCCCTACGGTACACAAGGAATTAAGGTCACAAAACCCTAGAAGCCCTCACAATATAAAGGATAGGACACTCACATTAAAAAAAGAGCTAAAAAAGGTGTTGTGAGCTAAGAAAGATAGAAGCAAAAAGGCGGTTGTTTTCCTTCTCCTTCATCTTGGTGTCCTCTATTGTTGAAGCTCCAAGGGACGATTTTGCTGGCCTTTGAGAGAAGCAGCAAGCTTCGGGTGGTTCACGATAGTCCAAGGTGGCTTGGGAGATTTCTCTACTCTTAGGTGCTCTTTATTCCTACTTTTTTATTCTGAAATGGGTTGTCTTAAACGGATGAATTTGGATGTTATTTGTCCAGACATGAACTAACTTTAAGTGGCTTGGGTTTATTTGTGGATGATGATGTTTTAGTTTTAATGAATGCTTTAGCTTTTCCTATTTCATTTACACTTTGTTCACTATTTTATTGCCTTGGATTTGTAAGAGCTTTCGAGAGTTAGCCTTTACCTTTGTTTGATGCTTAATGGTCGAGAGAGTTAAGCTTAGATCTATATGGACAATGGGTTTGATGCTGAGAGGCAAAACCCTAACTCACCTTAGAGATAAGGATAGAGTTTCGATGACTAAAATGAGTAGAACTTCATGGATAGTAGCTTGCTAAGGTTCACGCTGAGAGGTATTGCCGTAGCATTTTTACTGTCAGTTTCTTGCTAGAGATAGTTTAGAAACACCTAGGTGAGCTCTGTCGAATGTCTTAAAAGCTGGAAATAGTTAATCATTCGTGAGAACTAGGCATAGGGTTCCTTGATAAACCTAGCATGTCATCATATTTGAGAGTTTCCACACGTGCGAGGATGTTCGTATTCTTACCTTTTTATCCCAGTTTTTAATACATTTTTTGCTACAGTATTTCTTCAATCTGTTCATATCAACTCTTTCATTTAAATATCTCATCTTTGTGCTTGAGTGTTTAAACTTGACTTAATTTACCTCAAATCCCTATGGAGACGATCTTACTCATCACCATTATTACTTGTTCGATGTGTATACTTGCACTGTTTGCGTATCATTTATAGTACAACACAGCACACAACATATACCCCATAGTGTATCGGTATGGCTAAGGCCGTATTGATACCCTACTTGCTACTGGAAAATAAAGTTTAGGGAAAACAAAAGGGGTATATCAGTAGGGTAAAATGTGTAACCCCCTTAACCCGGTCTAGCAGAAACCGAGCAAAAAGGGCTATATTAGGTTTGCCGAAGTAAACCCAAAATAATAACCTAAATCAGGTCTATTTTTTATCTTATCTAAATGCATTTATTTAGATCTTAAAGTGAACATGAAACAGTGGATACGATAACAATGCGATCAGATTACAAACGGAGTTCAATTGCTCAAACATGCGCTTCGGGGACCAAAACATAATTTCCACAAATTAAAAAGACTTAACCAAGTTCCAAGTTACCAATTCTTCATTATTCAGGTTTCATGATCACATGTCAATTTCCCGCTTAAAACAAACATCCGAACTCATATAATTGCACACATAACATTCAGGGACTAAAACACACAATATTCAAACTTCAGCAGGCAGGAACATAAAGAAACACCACTGCGTACCGATACAGACATGACCGTACCGATACGGCCTAACTAACAAAACAGTTTTGTATACCAAAACTTGCAAACCTGTATCGATACAGTGTATAGGATAAACTCGTACCGATACGGTAACACCCTCGTATTGATCCCTTAGGAAATATTTTCCAAACCCAAATTTCAGTGGCAAAAGAGTATACCGATATGGTGGTTAGGCGTACTGATACCCTTTGTATATTTTTGCAACTCTGAACCTCACCAAACCCCGCGTACTGAAACCAAGGTACTTGTACCGGTACGCGAAGGCCTGTAATGTCCTCCAAGTCCAACATATGATACTTTGGCTCACTCTAAACATGTCCAAACCTTATATAGACATCATACATCATCAATGGCATACTTATCACAATTATACAAGCATTTAAAGCAACTCTATCAAGCATGATTCAAATCTCCACAACATATATAGGCATGCTTCCTACTCATCATACAAAACATAAATCCAAGGCAAAATCAAGCATATAAAGCCTTGCACAAATCCCAAACAACAATTAAAACTTACACAAATAGGGAGTTTAGCAAAACAACCCTCCCAAGCATCAATTAACCACATTGCCTTTATTACTACAAGTCTATTGCAAAACCATACTTGAAAATAAGTAAGTCCTTGGAATTCCCCTTTGTTTCCTTGCTGCCTCCAACGTTTAATTCTCTACATTAATGGAAAAAGAAAGCGTAAGCACACAAGGCTTAGTGATGAGTGCTCTAAAAAAACCACCATCAATGCATTTAAAACCAATTATTCAAACCACTTTGAAAATATCATTTAAAACATCTTTCAAAAGATCATGCCTTACAAAACTATGCACTTAACATTTCCAAAACATTCATATTAAACCATATGCAACATGTATCATAGATTAACAGTAAAATCCCTTTTCCAACTCTCAATTTAAGCTTTCCCATGCATAACAACCCATATGCAAGGCTTAAAGAGTAAATATGTATAAACCAACACATACAACATAATCCATCAACATGATACATTATTAATCATATTGGCTTTAAAGTGTTCATAAACCAAGTTCCACTTTATAAAATATTACATCGGATACACAGATTCAACAAGTGTCCTCACAACACTTCATACAATCTCAACCGGAAATTAAGGTACAAGCACAACCCACTTATCGGTTAGATGTATAATCCACTAACGGGAGTTTTCGGTACCATATAACGCTCAACTGTTAGGGTACTCGTGGTGGAGTATTCAGTACACATAAACCCCTCAACACTCGAGACGACTTTTTAAAGTGCACTATCAATCCTATGGCCAGCCAACTATATCCGATAACATTTTAAACCATATCACTTGCCAATATAATTCATTAATAACCATGTACCTCACTGTTTTTATATGCATCATTTGAAACCATCTTTTTCCAATGCATAAAACCATGCATTAACAAGTATAAACACATACTTCCATGAACCATTTTCCAAATGTATTCATCATCAATATATGATTGAAATTAGTATAAATCATACTCAAAATATGCATAAACAGTAGGTACCATATAATTCAAAAACAAGTGCATAAAACCAATTTTGCCAACCGAAAACGATGGAGAATTCTCTTCATACTTACTTCCGAGTTTAAATCAGCATTTCATGCTTAATTTAAACTCCCGTAACAACCTTTAAACCAACTTAAAGCTAAATTCCACGTTCTCACTCACCGACAATGCAAAGCTTTATTCGCTAGTGCGAATTACTCCTCCAAAGCTTCCAAAACCCTTCTACAAGCTTGAAGATCAACTTCCCCTATTTTAACCACAACATAGCAGAGGATTTAATGCATATAAATACATCCATAAACCCATCAACATCAATTCACACTAATCCTCATCAATCTCTAACCAATTTTCCTCCACAACCGAAAACAACGTCCAACACCTTCCAAACTTAACCCATCCAAAACCTAAAGGTTTAATCCAACAATTATCATCAATTAACATCCAAAAACACATTTACAACATCCTTATACCTCCAGCATTCAATAAACATCCACAAGTCCTCAAAAACTCATAACTACAACTTAGGAAATTAGATATTCACTTAGTTTTGGAATTCCAATGTTAAAATCAACTTATTAACATTATAAAACATCAAAATCATGTTCTAATCCAATCAAAAACGTAGCAAAACATATCCAATACGTGATCTCAACAATTTTCACAATTAAACCCAATCGAAGCAATTTACCTCATTATAACATTAAAACTCATTAGAAAACACATATAAAGGATCAATAACTTGGGAATTTCAGTAAAGAACAATTCATTAGAGGAGAAGAACGAAGCTCACCTCTAATGTTGACTTTCCCCTTAATTGGATTGATTTACATGAGAAAACAAGGTTAAAATAATAAGGTTTTGATAGGAAATCACAGGAAACTCATTTGAAATCAAAAGATTAGAGAAATCAAAATGTTACTTGAAGATTTTGAATAAGAAAAGAGTGTTTGGCTGGAGAGAATTTGAGAGAAAACATTTTAGAGAAAAGTTAGTTACGTAAAGTTTGTTTAGGCAGTTTCTTATAAAATTAATTCTCCAAGCCTATTTATACTCTTTTAAATCCTTTTAAAATAGCCAATTAAGGAGTAAAGTCTAATATTAGACTTTGGGCAATAGCTCCTTAAAGATTCAAAGTTTTGACCCTTTACAATTTAGTCACTAGAAAACAAATTTTCCATTTTGGTCACCTATCCAAAATGTCACTTTTCCAAAACTCATATTTCAAAATTTATTCCACCAAAATATTTTATATAATAAATAAAGATTTTACCATATTTTCCCATATTGTTATCCCTTTTAAAATTAGTTATTTTGAATTAATCCCTAAATTGACTTGAATCCTCTAATCTGGTCCACCGAACCGTCTATCCAACCTAGCTAACACCTAGGCCCAAAACTGGGGCGTTACAAAATGGGTACCGGTACAGCTAATTGGGTATCAATACATTAACAAGTGTATCAGTACAGTTGACCTATTTTTGAGACTTTGCCTATTTAAAATCATTTTAAACATGTCAAAAACCCTTTGAAAACATTTCAAACATATTTTCAAGTTTATGGACTTTTGAAATATTTTTGCAAATTTGTTTAAGTCCAAAAACATATTTCATTTAAGTTATATCAGAATCAATATCTCAATAGTTTCTATTTTGGTATCCCGCCGTTAAAAAATTAACAACATGATGACAAGGAGAGAGAAAATCACACGTGGCAGGCACGTTGACTAAAATCATAAAAAAGCATACATGGCATACTGACTATGGATGAGAAAATGACGTGACAGCTTGCCACGTGTAATTTTCTCTCTCATTATCAACATGCCACATGTGCTTTTTTCTCTCCTAGTCAGCATGTTGTTACTTTTTTAACGGCAAGGTACCGAAATAAAACTGAAATAAAAGATGTGATCGTTACATACAGCTGGATGGGGACCATCAAATGCAGAAACAAACGAAATCCATATTATTATTATTATTGTTCGAAAACGAAATCCATATTATAAGCCTTGGGAAATTAGGGTTAGGACATCACATTTGGCAATCAACTTCATTTACCTAAGCTTTGATTTTACAGCTCGGACAGGACATGGGGTGTGGTGTTTCCCACTTCAAATTTACACGTCAGAACCCCAGATTTTATACATTATTGTAGTGTTTTGTCTATTTTTGTTTCTGTTTCTTTGGTAAAGTACACCAATAATCATCAAATTTTTAGGATGCGTTTATTTTAGTCACTAAACTTTTAAAATTTTCATTAGAGTAATTCAATTTTTTTAGTCCATTTTTATTTTGGTCCCTCCCGTTAATGCTGATGTGGCAGTTAACTTTTTTTTCTATTTTCTTCTCCTTTCCTTGCTCTGTTTTTCCTCCATGACTTTCAGGTTCTTTCTTCCTTGCTCCCGTTAACAATTCAGAGCAATTTGAACAAATGTTCAACAATGTGAACAATTTTCACCTTTTCTCCAGAAAACAGGATCAGTGACGGGGTCCTCTGCAGGAACTTGCTTGAGGAGCACATTTCCCCTAGCTGCACGAAATAAAATCCTCTCAAATGCCATAGACTTTTCCCTAAGAATAAGACCACTAATAAACCCCACACCCCAATTTCACTTGCTTCGATAAATCTGTTGAGGTTTCCTGCAAACAACATGGAGAATTTTACAAGTGATGGTTGACATTCTAGATAGATTAGATAGTATATCATGCTCAAAAAAAGATGTTGCTAAGTAAAGGAGTTTCAATGGATTCACCAGCCTAAACAGAAAAACAAGCTAGCAATTTGTGCAATAATTATAAATAATCACAAGTTAAAAGAAAATGAAACTTTGAAAAGAGATATCCACTTGATTGTGGAGAGCATGAAAAATACTTATTTAAGAAAAAAACTTGATGTACAAATGAGAGTAAGGTAATTTTAAATTCAACTGCATTCAGATTCCATAAAAACTCGGTATTAAATCATATTTTAACTAAGATAATATGAAATAACATTGTTTTTCACTTTTTGACTCTATTCAATTAGTAGTCCAATGTCTCAACTCTGAATTGTTTTACTCATTCAAACTTAAATGGCCTTTTTTACGGAAGTGAACCATCACAAGATCACCAGATTAGCAGCAAACAATGCATAATATTTAACGGGAGCAAGAAAGAAAGAACCTGAAAGTTATGGAGGAAAAACAGAACAAGAAAAGTAGAAAATAGAGGAAAAGAAAGTGACCATTGGTGTACTTTACCTTTTTTTAACTCTTGAAAGGGATTACCAAAATTGACAGCCTTAAGCCCTTTTGTTAATGGTGTTTATGAATAGATTTTATAGTAAATTGAGACATATACATATGTTGTGTTGTGACTCTTGTTTCTGTCTTTCTCATTGGCGTGACAGATGCTGAAAGGAAGTCATGTTTTCAGGTGATTGGAAGACAGGATGTTGAGGAATCTTTTAGATTATCCGCACCATCTTGGGTTTGCAAACTTTCAAAATTAATAATAATATCTTTAATGCATATTATATGTACTTGTTAGTTTTTTTATAAGAAAGGAGATGCTACTATATGTCTCGTTAAAAAATTTTCTTAAGCCTAAATTAAAAAAAAAATAGTACTAATAGCAGGAATAAATCAATACTAAAAGCAGCAACGCAAGAAAAATTACTGGAACTAGGACAACAAAAGGGGAAGCGGTTTAACCAGCGTCCGCCTCCTTCCTGATCAGGTCAGCGAGATCCAGGGGTTCGTGCTGAAATTCAAGGACACCAACAGGGGCACCACGACTCAGTGCAACAATCCTATCTGCCACCATATTTTTCACCCGACTAATATGTCGAACCTGCACAGTCCAATTTCGGGACAAGAGCGCATGGATCGCTTCCACCAAAGCACATCCTTCGAGAGCATCAGATTGATGCTGCAATACTTTGGCCACCTCACTATTATCCGTTTCTAATTGAACAAGCCTAAAACCAAGATCCCAAGCATAAATAAGCGAGTCATGCGCAGCCCATAACTCAACCATGAGAAACGAGCAACGCCCGAGACTATGAGAGTAACCGAAGATCCATTCTCCCTGCACGCCACGCAAAACACCTCCAGCAGCTGCCATATTATCCGAAGTACGCACAACCCAGTCGGTGTTCACCTTCACCCACCCTACCAGAGGACGTTGCCATACATGAGCCATCGGAGTAGACTGTCACTCATCAATTAAAGGTCTGAGAAAAACAGTGGCAAACTCAGTCGAGTCTCTCACAGCAATACCAGAAATCTCCTTTCTGCACATACGTGTCGTCAAACAAGCAACTACATCTATGCTTCCACAGCATCCAACAAAAAATAGCAAAGTGTTCCTTCCAATTATCCTTCTCTCGAGCAAAATCATCCAAAGCTCGAAGGTTAGTTTCAAGCGAGACACCATACGGCCGCGATAAGAAATCATCAAATCCACCTGACTGAATAACATCTTTCCAAATAGTTTGCGCCATCATGCAGCCACGTAAAACATGGTCCATACTTTCTGAACCTTTCTGACAAAGAGCACAAGAGTCCGAAGCAGCAAGGTGTCATCTCTCCCATTCAGCATTTGTCAGAAGGCAGTTATGAGTCGCGAGCCAAAGAAAAACCTTAACCCGCTGAATCATGACTGGCCTCATTAACACGAGAGAGAGCAGTGTAAGCCGATTTAGACATGAAGCAACGATCATGTTCCCAACGCCAGCCCGGGAGGTCGTGTCCGAGGCCACTATTATGGGGCTTGACCTCTGTAATCTTCTGCAGATTCTGGGGAAGGATAGGAGATACGCTCCCAATCTTAATTACATGTATCATCAACCATGTGACAAACAACAATAGGCGAATGAGGCTTGAACATAGTACAATAAAAGGGCAAACGACCATTCGAATCTAACCAATGATCATACAAAAAATTCATACTCTCACCATTCCGTACATGCCAGCATATACTCTCCTTAGGATCATCCCATATTTCACACAAACCACGCCAAAGCCGAGAAGAGTTATTATTTCGTAAAGCCAAAGGCATCAAGATTTTGTTATAGGATAACTGAGATATCAAGATCATCCTATATTTCACACAAACCACGCGATATGTCAGTTTTTGTAATAGGATAATTGAGATATCAAGATTTTTAAAAATTTTGTGACGAAAAAATTATGGTTAGAAAAGGACACAAATAAATGTCTAAACTATATTTTTTTAGATAAGTATTTAAAGTATTTTTAGTTCAAGTATGTGTCTAACGTTTTATTTTATTGCCATTTGTAAAGTTTTTTCATCACGATCGTTCATTTTTTCCGTTATCCAGTAATAAACTAATAGGTAGCCTATTTCTATAATTTTCTTTAAATTTTAATTTAAAAATAAGAAAAACTTTAAATTTATAAAAAAATTCTCTGAAAATCTTTAATTTCTCTAAAAAACTTTCAAACCATAACCCTAAATCACTAAACCATTAAATAATCTCCTCTGACCGTCGATTAAACCACCAGCAGCCACGACTTCCTTCGTCGACCCTCCACAGCCGATAACTACATTATCAGAAATCAACGAACAAGCGACAAAACAAACCACAAACGTCAAACATTAAATCTTCAATCGAACAACGGATGGATGAACGACAAACTGGGCATTGCGACCCGTGCGGCAAGAGGAGACCCACTTCGGTGATGACGACGTGGTGTTCGACGATGGTAGATGTGAGATTTAGGGATTGAGGGTTATTTTGAAAAATATTAAAGTTTTGGGTTTTTTTAAATTTATTGATTTTTTGATTATTTTAAACAAAAATCAATAGAAAATTAAGAAATATGGCATGCGTTACATTTTTATTGGATGATTAATTTTTTAACGGCTGTTGACGGAAAAAACTTAAAAAGTTTAGGGAATAAAATGTTAGGCATTTATTTAGGTCGACAAATACTTTAGGTACCTATCTAAAAAATATAGTTTAGCCACTAGTTTTGACTATTAAGCCATATCAAAACAATATAAAATATTTTAGTTTGTACGACTAAACTGTTTAACTATTTATAGAGTTAATAAATTGATTGCAAAATAATTTGCATATTGATAAATTGATTA
The DNA here is from genome assembly GCA_019671005.1 of Hibiscus mutabilis. NCBI lineage: Eukaryota > Viridiplantae > Streptophyta > Magnoliopsida > Malvales > Malvaceae > Hibiscus > Hibiscus mutabilis. The sequence continues at coordinate 6,192,603 of CM033751.1, read as the reverse complement.
CCAAATCTAACAAAAAAAAGTATATTTGTGTACGAATTGAACGTGCAGCATGCTTCGTATCGCGAGGGCTTTGTCCCGCACCCAGTAGCATATCTATAAATATTTTTAGGGCGAAATTTTTTTTAATAAATTTTAAATCTAATCTTAATTTTATTTAGAGGGGAGAGAATGGGGGACTATAGGGGAAGAAGGGGGGTGTTCCTAGTAGGTCTAGAACTCATGACCTAAGGGAATATGAGGGAATAAAGATGAACAGCTTGTCCAACCGGCTAAATAAAATCTATAGTCAACCTTTACCTATAATTTGCATGGAGATAAATAAAATTTTAGGGTAAAAACAATCAATAAAATTGATAATTAACATAAAAAAATTTCAGATTTTAGAATCAGCACCTAACTACTCTGAGGGCAACGTGGATCCACCACTGTCGCACCCCGACCAAGATCGGTTGAGGATACAAAGAAAATGGGTGAAATAATACCGAATTTGGATAAAAAAACTTAAAAAAATTTAGTTTTTTATTTAATGTGAATTTGCCTAGTTTAGAATCGAAAATATGAATCAAGTGTCAAACACAAAAAAGTCGATCTAAATAAATCCAATTGTCAACCGATGATCTAAACTTGAACTACTTCAAACCATAACCACCCCGAGCAAGCGAAAACAGATGAACAAAATTAAAATAATCTAAAATTAAAATAATTTAAATATAAAATAATTCAAACCCGAAAATGACTTGAAAATTTTAAAACTTGAATTAATTCGATCGAATCAAAATCAACTACTTCTCTATTGACAAGTATAATGCTCGTGTATCCCACAATTAATATTCGTTTTCTACAGAGACGGACTGGTAGAGTATTAGGGAACAATCTCACCCTTGAAAACTTCAAATTCTCATATAGTTTATGTATCCTCTATCAATTATTTAAGTTCGTACCCCTAGAATTTTATAATTTTACGCCCTTAAATATCTAATATAACTCTGTAATAGCCCATTTTGGTTCAGGCTTGACCCAATAAAATACCCAATCTCTTTAACCCAAAATTAAAAAACCTAAACCCATATACAAGCCCAGCAGCCCAAATAACCTAAATAAACCCTAACCCTATCATCCTTATCCAGCCACCGCCAGCCACTTGCCGTCGCCGCCGCCCACCTGACACCGGCGTTCAAGCCGAAATTTAGACCGGCAAAAAATTCTTATCAGGTCTAACAAGTTGGATTATTTTATTTTATTTTTTATGCAACTTGTAATAAAAAATTGGGTATAAATACCCATAAAACCGAATGTAAGAGGGATGGATTTTTGAAATAAAAAAAAGAATTCGAAACAAAAAAAATACTCAAAAGATCTCAAGTTCGAGTTTCCGATCGAAGCAAAAAAGAAAAAAGGTATAGCTTTTATTTGTTTTATTTCTTTTTTTAAAAAACAAACTATACGTATATATTTATATAATATAATTTATATATATATATATAATATTATTTATAATATGTATATTATAAATATATGATATATTTAGTATACTTTTATGAATATATTATTCCTATGATTTTATATATGTGTTAGGTATATTTATACTATGTACATAAAGATATACATATATGTTTGCATGTATATATTAATATATATATATTATACTATATAATATTTCTTTTATACTTTATTATTTTCTTATATTATTTATTTTTACAAAATATTATAAATACCGTATATAATATTTTTGGCCCTATTTGTCCCGGTATTTCTATTGAGAGTGTCATCCCGACCATCCGAGTGTCATCTCTGAATACCGTGGATATCGAGGCAATTTTTAAAATTTTCCGATATATTTAACTATCAAATTTTTATATTATTTTTATTTATATTATTTTTATTATATATATATATATTATTCATTAGTACTTTTTTTCTTTTCCATTACTACATATAAAATTAGGCCATATTATTTCGATATTTCTGTTGGGAGTGTCATCCCAGCCGTCTGAGTGTCATCTCCTTTGAATGTCGTGAATACCAAGGTAAATTTAAACTGTTGTACATATGTTTTGAGAATTAATTATTAAATTAAATCGAATTTGTATTTTCCTTAATAAAAATAATGTGAACCTTTAGGTACCAATTTTGGGTATAGTGGGGGTGCTAATCATTCCCCACTCGTAACCAACTCTCGAACCCGTCTCTGGTTTACTTTTTCGGTGTCTGGTCTACCTTATCCAAGTAATCGGTGGTGACTCCATTTTTTACCATTTATTTTTTATTTATTTAAAATACGTGACTTCCCACTCGAAAATGAGGCCTCTAAGAAAAGGCTCGGACGAGAAGGTCACTACAAACTCTTTAACAACTCATACTCTGACGGAAAATCATGCACCCTATCCCTAATTTTCCAAGTTTGTGTCAAGTAACCCCAGGTATCGATGGAGGCAAATTTAAAAAGCCCTTTTGGTGGTGTTTGGTCGAGTTAGGAATCACATTCCATTAAGCTAGAACCATAGTTTTAAATCGGAAACAGCCGCTTGAATTTGGAAGACGAAAGAGGATTTGAATACAAAATCATAATCCATAAAGGAAAAGAATTCATGCTACAAAAATTAGTGGATTCATTCAAGTGGAGAATCTTTGCTTATACTTGGAAGCTCTCCACGGCATATCCAGCTCCCAAGGACTTGCCTTTACATTAGTGGAACTTTTACCACGACCTGTATTATTCGAAATAATATCAGGGTCGTTATCAAAATTATTAAAAAAATTAATAATCAATGAGTTTAAAATGTGCACCCACAAGAGGATGTAATTAAAATCACTATAAATTATGTTTTAATGCAAAACTTAATCATAGGCATAACATGCAACGATCTAAAAGTGGAGTTAGTGGGACACGAACACCTTTCAATAGTGATATTGTTAATTAATGATTTTATATAAAATTTATTATGAAAAAGCACCCCAGATTTAAAAGTGCAGTGACAGTGGAGCAGGCGGCAGTGCTGGTGCAGCGTAGGATATACTTTTTTAATCATATCGAAAATCAGTTTTGTAAGGCTGATATAAATCATCGGGGACAATGAGTTATAATAATTTGGAATATATTATTGTTGTGGTAATAATTTTAAAAATACAAGTTAAAACTCATGTTCAATTATGACGGATCTATACTCATAAAAAAACCTCGTTTGGGTACATGTACAAGGCCTTGTTTTTTTATTGTTATATTTGACTCCTCAAATTAGCTTTTTCACTTAAAAAATTTAAAAATAACAAAAAAATACTAAACTTTTGAGTGTTAAAATTTTTGTTTATCCCTCAAATTAACTTCTCAAACATTGGTTTGCCAAAAGCTAGTTTTTCTACCTTTTGCAAAACCTTGGTTTTCCCACCACAACAAAAAACAAAGCCTAAGTATGTGTTACATATTTATAAGTTATTAGTTAAAATTCTAAGTATGGACAAACATAATTTATTTAAAAAAATATCATGTACCAAATTGCACAAAAAAATAAAAATTGAGTATCTAGTTACATCATTAAAAATTTAAATGCCTAATTATATAAAAAATGTTAAGTACTTAATTGTATAAAAAAAATTGGATACAACATTCCACATAAAATAACAAAGTTAAGTACCAAAATATTTTATTCATCCAAATATAAATTATCCCTAAACCACTAGCTTTCGTCTTGGGCCAAGCCATTAGGCTCCATTAGACAGACTATGGCTAGTACTAACTACAAGGCCTTTAAGGATTCCCTAAAATCCAATCCAACCCAACTTTTTTATTGGGTCAACAATTATTCACTAAGTCCTATTTAAGATGATCTAATTTGGATAATTATTTTATACATATGCGGTAAAAATTAAAAAGTTTTTACAAATATCCTAGTTTTAGGGTTTAAAAGTTTAGGTTTAGTAGGTTAGAATTTAGGGTTTATATATTAAATCCCAAATGTCTAACTATATTACCCTAAATTATAAACCTTAAATTATATCTACAACCCCTAAATTCTAAAACTCTAACATCTAAACCCAAAATTCTAACCCTAAACTCTAAAACTAAGACACTTGCAGAAACATTTTATTTTCATAGCCTATGTATTGATTATAAATCCATCTAATTTTCGGTAAATTCAAGAATGGCTATTAAATTATAGTAAATTGTTTATTTTGGTCATCAAACTTTTAAATATTACAAAATTATAATTTAAATTTAAATTTTGTTATAAAATAGTCACCAAACCATTTAAGGGAGTGAAATCTGAGAATATTTGTATAATAACACATTTAATCATTTACTAAATTTTATCAATTTGGTTACAATTTTTAATTAAAAAATAATTCAATAATATTTAGGCCAAATCCAACATTTGATTATAAATGATAACAAATTATATATTTGTTATATTGTTTCTTATCGGTTAAAAATAAAAAAAAGAATGTAGTTGATAGAAGAATTTGAACATGAGGTTTACGTGTAACGATCGAATTTCATATTAATAATTTGGGCCTTAGATTCGGATTTGAATCTTCCAAGAGTTAAAATTTAATTTGGAAGAATTAAATTTGGGAGCCCATTAAATGGTCATTGGGCTAGATTGAATGGGGAATTAAAGTTGAGTCTAAAGTGGAAATAAAATGGGATGACATGTGTTTAATATTTTTATTGAGAGATAATGATGTTTGAAATTTAAAAGAGTAGGTGGCTGGAAGAGAGAGAGAGAAGGAAAAAGAAAAATAGAAGAGAAAAGTGAATAGTGAGAGAGAATAGAAAAGTAGAAGAGAAAGTGGGTGATTGGAAAAGGGAGAGAGAGGAAAAAAGTAGGAGAGAAAATAAAAAAAAGTAGGAGAGAAAGTGAAGAGGAAGAGTTTTGAAGTCCGATTTATTGTCGTTCAAGCATCCGTTCGCGACACCTTTGGCATCATTGAAAATATCTCGTCGAAACGAGTCGACCAATGGTCACCAAGTCGTTGCCGCTGCAATTTCGCCAGGGTGAAAGGAAGCAAGTTTCAAATTGCTTGAAATAAGGTATTTCCTACAGCCAAATCGCAAAACAGAGGGCACCATAGTGTTCATCGGCATCGAGATAGCGGGATTGGAGCTCACTGCCGCTATTCGATGACCAGAAGAGGCCCCACGCGCCGCCACCGTGAATGGAAGTATGCTGGCTACAGAAGTGGGTGCATATAAGTCTCCATGCACCGGATCTGGCTCTTTAAGGTGCAATGCAACCTTCATGCACTTGGGAGCACTGGTTATTGTTCTTGTGGTGCACCATATGCTCCATACACATGTGTTACACCGAATTACCCATCAGCCTTGACTAACGTTGACTAACCGTTGATTTTTTCTATGAAACCTTAATTGAGGGTTTCTCGGCGTTCTGAGTTCGATGACACAGTCCGTTTTGTCAAATTCGAACTTGATAAGCTATTTTTACACATTTTATCCTTTAAAGTAGTTTGATAATGTGAAATAGCTTATGTAGTCGTATTTGTTTTATCAAAGGAAATTGTCGGCGCGAATATTGGATTTAAAGAGACGTTTGAAGGAGCTTGGTTGAGGATTTATCGCTTTGGCTTAAGGTTAGTACACCTCAAACTCCTATTGCTTCATGAGCATCATAAATGTGATTGCTTTGCGTGTTAATATCTACAAAATAGGTAGATGATAAATATGCATGTGTGGTGACCGATAGCATGAGACTCGATATTTATGAAATGCATGATGATGTTACAGATATGATGAGACTCATAGAAGCTTTAGAGACCGTGTAGGGTCATGTGAGATGTTCGTATAATTATTTGATGATTGTTTGATTTATTGGAATAATTGTGATGCCTTGTATGCATGTTAGAATAGATGGATGAGATTTGTTGGGAATTATGCTTAAGGGTTAAATACTCGATTAAATGATTATGAAGCCGACTGTAACACCCTCTTCATGTATTAGTTCCCAAACACGAGTTGATGAATGTTACAAAACACTTTAAACAAGTTTCCACTCTTTTATACAAAATTGACAGCATGCACTACCTCCAAATAAAAATTCCTAAAAATTTTTAGCAACATCCAAAATTCATTTCATAATTTTTTTAATTAAACTATACATATTAAGATTTCCAACCATAACAATTATTGACTCATATTCATCATACAAAAATTCCAACAATTTTCCAAATTCACGTCACAATGTAGAAATTTTTTAAAATTTTGCTGCCCAGTTTTCTGACCTATCATCGAATAAAAATTCATATCTTTTTGTACAGACCTCGAAATCAATTACCGTTTGTTGGAGAAGAAATTAGACTCAATTCATAGTTCATGCAAATAAGATTCACTTCCTAATCCAAATCATAGAATTTATGCTGATTTTTCAAATACATTGCATTTGCAGACTTTCTGAACAGATTTATATTTCTCTATTATAAGCATACCAAATCATTAGTAACTTAAGCCTTTATACCTTACTATCAAAAGAACTTCACCAAGTTTAACATACACATCATTTAAGTTACTAGCTCAACCATAGTTTTAGGTATAAGTTTACACAACCCATAACCATATATACATGCCAACTAGTTCATCCAAACAAAAGGGATAGATGTCATTACTGTGAATATAGTGTTATACTTCCTGAAATATAGATGATGCTCGGCTACTCCTCCTTCGTAACTCTGTCAAAACCTACGCAAAACAATCATCATACGCTAAGTATATACTTAGTGAGGCAATAAAACAAAACCAATTGCGATATGTCATAAATAAAAATATAAATGAATAACCATGCATGTGATCACCTTACCATTTCTATACATGTCTACATAAATCATATCAATTGTAGCAACATGTATTAAGATAACAATTTAGCTCTTACCAATATTGTTGCCAATTCTATCCACAAGCTTTCAAGCTTCAACCCTGTTTCAATTTTATTTAGCCCCAAGTATTTATTTAAGAGAACTCAAGTACCCGAGTCATCCATGTATACCCAACCTTGTTTGAGTATATATATACCCAACGTTTCTCGAGTATATATGAATAATGCACCGTAGTGCTCTAAGTACCCAACCTTACTTGAGTACATATGAAATAGAATATTTATATAGCTATTTATGACTCTATGGCTAGCGAACTATACTTTATATCTCTAAATCATACTTGGGCTCATATCATCAAATAATTGCATTCATGGCAAATGTACATCAGTATATGATATATATAGCAACATTGGGCAGTTCATACCCAAATTATTACTCACCAAACATTGTCATGTATATCAAGTGACTCATGCAACTCTATATTCCATTTCTAGCATATGCCAAATATGTTAAATATATGTTTCATGATATAACAGAATGATAATTTATCTCTATAATGTATGAACATCAATATATCATAATATGTATGCAATTGCACTCACCTTGACACTTTGTAGCCTCACTAAGCTTACTTGGCACCTTTATTATTCTCTTTCTAGCTCGAATAATCCTGAGTTTGCTTGTTATCTGTATGTATATTAAATGCATAACACAAGCAACCTTAAGAACATATTCATATTATAATCAATAATGGAAAGTAAATAAAATAACTATCCATTATATACCAAAATTGATCCGATAAAATTTTCTATATTCGAATCATATTTTCTCACATTTTTCTAAAAAAATCAACTTTCCAAAAATATTCACATTTTAGTCCCTAAGGACACCTTTAAGCTTCTAATCACCATTTTCAAGCTAAAACCCTACATTTCCCATCATTTACACTTTAGGACCCAAACTTTAGAAATTCACAACTTTGTCCCTAAATTTTCCCGAAATTCCAAATTGGTCACAAAGTTCAAATAAACTTCAATATCAACATCCAATTCACTTAACTTGATTTTCTAAACCAAAAATACTTCAAAAAAATTCAACAACCAAGTCTCTAAACTTTCCAAAATTTACAATTTGGTCCCTAATGCCAAATAATTAGGGATTTTCATTTCAAACACCTTATAATATCATACTAAACCATTCTTCCTTCAATCGCATACTAAAATTCCAAACTTATCCTAAACCCTAAATTTTCATAATTCAAGAACATAAGAATTTCTTCATTCAAACAACTAATTCAAGATTGTTAAACATCTTTCTCACCATGTCCATCATCAAAGTAATTTTTGACATAGTTTCCCCTAATTTTCCATCATAACCGAAAAATCCCTTATGCATTTTTCATGCATTTTTCAACACTTGAATCATAGAAATAACATTACAAGCATGATTTCAACAAGAAAAACCATTAAACTTCAAGATTTCATCATGCTCTTCATCACCCCTAATCTTCAAACTTAGCTTAGAGACATGGAAACTAAACAAAACTTGTGTCAAAAGATAGAGAATTTGATGGAGAACAATTTCTTATTTCATGTCTCTAACTAAAATCCAACTAAATAAGCTTGAAAATGAAATTGAAAATTTTCCTTACCTATGAAAAAGCAATTCGGCAGCCTTGTGTATTGGAGAAGAAAGATGATAATTTTTTTGTAACTTTCCTTTCTTTTATTTAATGCCAAATGACATTTTATTTAACCAAATATTATTTAATATCTCTTTAATAGTCAACAGACTACTTTAACATTGTATTATGACCATTCCTCTTCGAACACATGTATTTCTTATCCAAAAATAATCAATTATCTAATTAAGGTAAGGGTGAAATGTCCTTCTTGCCCGCCAACTAATTTATTATTTACTAGTTTTCCATTCTAGTAAAAATCCAACCAATCTAGTTGGAATCCAACCAAACCATTATAGAATATTCCTAAAATAATATTCCATACACTTTCCATAGCTTTTGAATACATCTCTAAAATTTTTATTCAATCCGATTTCCCAATATTCGTAAAATTCTTCTTCTGCAATTTTCTCTTTCACGAACTACCGAATTCCAAAACTTCTATAATTCAATAAGAATCTTCTTTACTCTTATTGATTCTAAAATATTGCTCAGAAACACTTTTATGGAACCTTCCCAGATGTCACCTATCATAGAATTTCTCTAGCTTGAGCACACTTAATAATTTCATTTGATCCAAAATCGATATCTTCCACTATATTTTAATTCCCAAAACAGATATCAAAATACTTATTTCGACCCGATTTACTCTTATACTGAATAAAATTACTTGTTTGAAATTAATTATTGAAAAATTTACCATGTTGGTCCCTATACTTTTCCCAACTTTTCACTTTGACCACCAAACTTTGAAAGTTTACGTTTTAGTTACAAACTAAAACCACTAACTATTAATTCTTTGCATTTTAATCTCTAAGCAAATATTGGGGTATTACAATTCTCCTCCCAAGAAAATTCGTCATTGAATTTTCAAAGCGTACATGTTTCAAACAAGTGCGGATACTGTTTTTTCATGGTTTCTTCCATTTCCCAAGTAGCTTCTTCTACTTTGTGATTTCTCTATAATACTTTAACTAGAGGAATCTTGTTGTTTCTTAACTATTTTTCTCCTCGAGCTAGGATTTTTACAGGTTCCTCTCCGTATGTCATATCTGGTTGAATCTCAATCTCTTCTGGTATAATGACATGCGGAGGATCTGATCAATATCTTCGAAGCATCGACACATGGAAGACATCATGGATCTTGCTCATTTCTAGTGGTAAAGCCAATTGATATGCTATTGGTCCCACTCTTTTTAAGATTTCATACGGGCCAATGAACCTGGGACTAAGCTTTCCTTTCCTCCCGAATCTCATAATTTTCTTCCAAGGCGAAACCTTCAGAAATAATTTGTCTTCCACTTGAAATTCAATGTCTTTTCTTTTCAGGTCGGAATAAGCTTTGTCTATCAGAAGCTGCTTTCAAATTATCTCGGATTATTCGTACTTTCTCTTCTACATCTTGAACCATATCAGGTCCAATAATCTTACGATCTTCCAGCTCGAACCAATTCAATGGTGTCCGACATTTCCTTCCGTACAAAGCTTCATAAGGTGCCATTTTAATACTTGATTGATAGCTATTATTATAAGCAAATTCAGCCAAAGGCAGATACTTTTCCCATGAACCCGCAAACTCGATCATACAAGCTCTGAGTATATCTTCCAAAATTCTTCCTTTGCAATTTTCTCTTTTACGAACTACCGAATTCCAAAAATTTTATAATTCAATACGAATCTTCTCTACTCTTACTGATTCCAAAATATTGCGCATAAACACTTTTATGAAACCTTCCCAGAGGTCACCTATCATACAATTTCTCTAGCTTGAACACACTTAATAATTTTATTTGATCCAAAATCGATATCTTCCACTATATTTTAATTCCCAAAACAGACATTAAAATACTTATTTCGATCCGATTTACTCTTATACCGAATAAAATTACTTGTTTGAAATTAATTATTAGGAAAATTACCATGTTGGTCCCTATACTTTTCCCAACTTTTCACTTTGACCACCAAACTTTGAAAGTTTACGTTTTAGTTACTAAACTAAAACCACTAACTATTAATTCTTTGCATTTTAATCTCTAAGCAAATATTGTGGTATTACACCGACAATTGATGTTAATTGAATGATTGCGTTAGTAAATAAACCCTAATGACTTTCATAAACTTTAAGGATCGAATAAGTGTTGTAATGTCATAATTCAAGAAAATAGTACAAACCCGTGAATAAGGTATCGTCCGTGAATAGGGTATCGATATGAGCTTCGGTCGTACCAGTACGCAATTGGGGGCCGTATCGGTACAGGTCGACTCGTACCGGTACTTGTGAAAATCTAGGATTTCCAGTAAGCAATATTTGTATAGGTATGCTTGTGAGTATCGGTACCCATAGATACCGTATAGATACTCGTGTTCAAGTACTAGTACCCCTAAACAAGATATTCTATAATGCTAATATGGATTAATAAAGATAAATAATGTGGATGGTTAATATACACTTTTATAATGTGTTAACAAGTTGGTAAACTTAAATGATGGCTTGATAATTGATAGAAACCTTAGAGATTGGTAATTATGTTGATGTTGCGCGTTGTGTGGTAACCGTGTCCATGTTGTGTGTTGTTTAGACACTTGGTTGGTTGAGTTACCTTATTTGTTTGGATTCAGATACCTAGAAAGAGTGTTGCAACACCATGGTTAGAGATGGTGAATGTACGTTCCCAAAGCTGTGTGGCACCGGGTCTCATTCAAAGATGCTGGACAAGAGATTTTGAGTATGGGTGTACGTTCCCAAAGCTATGAGGCACCGAGCCTCACTCCAGGTTTGTGGTTGTGACTTTGTGTGTTTTAGCTCGGATGATCTGTGAGATCCTGAGTATGATTGGGCCTTGTGTGCCATGTATGATGTTTTGCATGATGAAAGCATGTGTTTAAACGACTAGTGGTATCGACATGTGTTTATTTATCTCTCATTTTTGCTCGTACTAGCTTGCATGCTTATATTTATGATTAACATGGAGTATAGTAGAGTAGATGTGTACCACTGAGCTTTGTAAGCTCAACGCTCGGAATCGTTGTTTCCGTGCATAGGTTGATCGTGGGATCAAAGAGCACTATCAATACGGGATTACAATATGTGATGATTTTCAGGGTACGGTACTTGTACTTAGTGGGCTATGTATTCATAGGACCTTACGTGGTGGAATCTATATTTTTATTTTTGAAATTATATTAATCAAGTCAAATGTTTAAATGTCTTAAATTAAAGTGGAGCTCCTAGTAACGATTAAATTGTTCATCAATATTTTTAACTGTTGGCTTCAAAAGTTTTTGATAAATACCTTGTTGGGCTAAACCGAGTTAACAATTTTTATGAAAATTGTTTGGGCTTAAGGCCCAAATATAATATCCGGTTTTAGGGTGTTACATTACTATAAATATGATAAACTGTAACTAGTTTTGCTAGGGTCCATTAGATTTGTACATTCTTTTTTATCATTTGGCCCTAAAAGGTTTTTTAGGATTAAATGAATATTTTAACAAGTTTGGTGGGTAAAATGATAAAAAATTCTTGAAATGCTAAAAGTGTACAAGTTTAATGGACAAATATACATTTGATATTTTTTTAATATCAACGTGGTATGGGTTTTTTTATCTGTTTTTTTTAATATCTACGAGGTATGGTTTTTTTTTCAAATCTATGCATGATATTATAAATTTAATGGGTGTTGAGTTTTGATAAATTTTCGAGCTAATTGCGTTTGATTTCCCCAAACTATGATTTTATTGTTTTACCTAGTTTTTTTTTTATCAAAATCAATGAACGATTGTTTTTTTAAATATAAGAGATAATTGTGTATAATGTCTCCAAACTATGATATCCATTATAAATTAATCCCTAATTTTTTAAATATCAAATACCCGTCCATAATTTATAACCTCATTTTAAATTATTTCAGAAATCTTAAACATTTTATATTAATCCTCAAAATATCAATATCATTTCATTTTGATACTTGTGTTATCTTTTTAGGTCACGAGTTCAATTCACATAACCTTAAAAACATATTAATTTTTTAACCATTAGAATTAATGGAATGATCAAAATGGAATGATACTATAAGTTTGGAGACTGATATAGAATGTTTTAAACTTTAGAGACCAATTTATAACGGTCATAGTTTGGAGACCGATATAGAATGTTTTAAAATTTAGGGACTAATTTATAATGAAAAACACAGTGTGTAGAGATAAATATAATAGTCAGATTAAAATAGAGAAAACAATAATAAAAAGGGTAAACTATGTCACTAAACTTTAATTTTTGTATCGAAAATACCATTGAACTACAAAATGGTAATATTATACCACTGAACTTTGTTTTTTTGCTACTATTATAGCACTCGACCGTTAAATGCAAAACGGCTTTGTTTTGGTGTATTTGCTTTGATGCCTAAGATAGGCCAAAATGGTGTCGTTTTCTTAAAAAAAAAATACTACATTTAGGGAGGCTCGAACCAAGAACCTCTAAAATAAAAGATTTACACCAAACTACCACGCAAACTTAAAAAGTTAATATAATCCTAACAAAAATAATATATTAATACTGCAGTTGAACTTAATTTGATTTATCTCTTGATATAATTTTATAAATATATTAGTATGAGATATGTAGGGTTTAGGGTTTGTAGTTTAGTTAGTTACATGTATGGTTTAGAGTTTGGGTTTAGTTACATATATGGTTTAGGGTTTGGGGCTTAGAGTTTAATTATATATATTATAAATAATATTTTAATTTTATAATATAAATTATAAATAATATTTATTTATAAAATTAATATATTTATAAAATTATATCAGGAAATAAATCAAATTAATTTCAACTATAATATTATTTATATATTATTTGTGTTAACATTATATCAAATCTAGTAATTTGGTGTAAACCTTTGATATTAGAGGATATTGGTTTAAGCTTCCCCAAATATTCGTTTCGGCCTATTTTTGGCCTAAAATAAAACAAGGATAAAATATTCTTTCCGCTCCTTGCTAGCTTCTTCCCTCTCCTTGGAGCTTTAGAGTGGGAAGGATATTTCAACACTTTGAATCTCTTCAAATGTCGTCCGTTCTCAACACTGTATTTTGCTCGAGGATATCCAGAGTTTACAATGGCAACGACAACTACTACAACAATCACCTCCGTGTTCCAACTCACTCTGTTTCAACTCCGCCTTCTCACTCTCTCACCAGTGAGTTAACTCGTTCCTGCTCTATTTTTGCTCGTCCAGTTGCTAGACGGACCTCGAAGGGAACTTGTACTGAATTTTGAATTTGAAATTTTTTTCGTATCTATAAACGATAGTTATTTTTGAGCTCTTACCTTATCCTTTCAATTTCTCGGAGTTTAATTTTTTTAATACGATGAACAATCTCTCTGCTTATTCTTTTTTCTTTTTCCAGGACGGAGATTGACTGTCAGAGCGGCGGATACTGATACAAATGAAGGTTATTTTAATGATTTTTTGCGGCTTTCAAAAAAAGGGTACTATAAAGTATAAACTAGATTTTTGGATTAAGTTTTATTAACTTTGTGGTGGATATTCGTGTTTATTTGCCAGTAAAATCCAAGGCACCGGATAATGCACCCGCCGGGGGTGGTTCAAGCTTCAATCAACTTCTTGGTATCAAAGGAGCTGCTCAAGAAACTGTAATTCCTCTATATACAGATCCGTTTTCTACTTTATTCCTTGTTAATGCTAGAAAAAAAATAGTAATTTCTTATTATTTCTGCTGCAATTATAGACTATAAATGCATTTAGACTTTATATGTCAATTAAATGAAAGTGGAATTCTTAGTTGCAGGGCAGTGGCCTTCATATTCTGAGGATAAAACTATTGCTTTTAGTGTATTAGTCATACACATACTTTTCTCTACATTTGTTCTTGCGTGTTTCTTTTGCTACTCAAATGAGTAATCTTTAGCCTTACTTATCTAGGAACCTTTGAAGCTATCCTACTTATAATGGTACTTTTGTACATGATGCAGAATAAATGGAAGATTCGCCTTCAACTTACAAAGCCAGTTACTTGGCCCCCACTGGTTTGGGGAGTAGTTTGTGGAGCTGCTGCTTCAGGTATTCTAATCTCTTTAAGAAAAATTGTTTGCATCTATGGTTAGGAATATCATTTTATTTGTGCTTACAATAAGTAAACTACGAATGGAAATTTCATGATATCGAGTGCTTGTCTTCCTATATGTTGGTTTCATGTTAGTTGTGAATCCAAACCACTTTCTTTTATGAATGTATGTTTGTCCCTGACTGAACTCAATTAAAAATTGCACGGAAGAGTTTGCTGAGGCAACTAGAGAACCACGTCAAATAATTTTATAAATTGCAGGAAACTTCCACTGGAATTTGGAGGATGTTGCCAAATCAATTCTTTGCATGTTAATGTCAGGTCCATGTCTAACAGGCTATACTCAGGTATAAACCCTTACATATGGTATTGTCTCTTGATTTTATTGAGAAAAGGGAAAATCAACTTGAATAATGCAATATTGTTGGGCTCATTTGACCTTTTGCAGACTCTCAATGATTGGTATGATAGAGAAATTGATGCGATTAATGAGCC